>JAVGWX010000008.1:41846954-43046954 GCA_036924085.1 Ariolimax columbianus | reverse complement strand
AATGAACGAAGCCAAGCCAAACCATACTGGTTTAGAAGACTGCAGAATCTGTATACAACCAGTTTCATTTACATCACCTTACTCTAAAAGCGGTGCGCATCCAAATTATTCTTAAATGCATTAACTGTCCCTGCCTCCTCTACCTCCCGTGGCAATACATTCCAAGCATTCACCACTCTTTGACTAAAAAATATTTCCAGTTGGACGTTGAAGGCAAGGGGAAACTACTCCATTAAATTGTCAAGAAAGATCTGTGGTCTGTCACAACTCCAGACAACAGAATGGAAATACACGAAAAATGCGACCGGATTTGAACTACTAATTTCCAGGTTGACGGATACGTCTTGCGCAAGAAAGGCTGAAGTTGACCAGCTTTCAACATCGTTTCAGTTATTTCCAGTCTCGAAATGTCCGTTACCTGAGAACGTTCTGTACTCTGTCACCCGCCTCTATGTGTTGCTTCATTGTTTACGCAAACTTCTATTTCTCCAATTTTAACCAAACTCCATATAACATAGAGAGCTTAATATGTCACATTTTGACGTTTCCTTGGATGATCTGCCCCAAATTGCCTCTTTTCGTCTTTTCAGATAATAGTATTTGTGCTTTTAGCCCGTGCAGAAATATAGAGACCATGTTTTAATGTGTTGCCCATACAGTATGGCCCCTCTCTCAATCTGCCTTGTTTGCTCCAAGGGAAAGGTGACACCAATACATTTGGAACAAGGCAAGCTGCCGGATCAGCAGAGCAATGCTCTATCTGTTCGCCTGTCGGGGCTTCACTTCTAGACCAATGCTAAGGGTCTGGTCTGCCCAGCCACAACAACTAGCTGAAGTTGCCTTTTCTCACCATAGGATAAGGTATTGTATCATTTTGCGTGTGCTCCTTCGCCCATCGTCGGTTGTCAGGTTCGGTAGACGCTGACCAACTTTCAGAATTATCAGAAAACAGGTTACACAGCCACATCTGACAAAACCCGACAAGATACGCCAGTATCTTATCTGAAAGTCTTCAGATGGTTTGCAATCAGAGATGACCTTCTCCTAGATGAGCTGCCTTCCTAGACTTTCGAGCCCTTTCCAAATGACCTGCCCAGGATCCGTTAAATGAGGGCAATATCAAAGCGCTTACAACGTTCGCCATGTTCTCTGTATAGGTTACACAAGTTCTTACAAAAAATCTAAATTCTTAAAAAAATATGTTATTTATTTTTGAATTTTCGCATCAAAGAAGAAAATGATTGAATTCATCATTATCTGTAAAGTGTCCTGGTTAAGACTGTCAGCCTGTAGTGGAGCATTCATGTGGCGTGCTGCGCCGGTCTGGAACCAGCCTTGGCCTACTATAGATATCTAGAGTTGGCTGTGAACCAGCTGTATTATTTTCCGAATGTAAAGGCAAACATATAATTTATTGACCTAATTTTGTTCCTAACAAAAGAGAATGTCCCACTACGTCAGTTCGCTTCGTGCTGATGCTTGCTAAATCATTTTACGTGTTCTTGTAGGGGCAGTTTCTGTCGCAAACTGCTTGACAAAATGATGTTACCATCTATGACATACATGGAATGTTGAAGCATGCCAATTCGCTGCCCAGCAGAAGTTACAAGGGTAAGATAAACTATTCGACTTCTAACCACTTGTCTCGCTAAACTTAGTGGAGAGGTATAGCTTTCTTTCGTGTGTTAAATGTGTCTTTAGACGCCGTGGGAAGGCATAGATAATCCGAGTGCCGGCTTATGATCTATTAATATAAGTGCGGATTTATGCGCACAAGTCCAAGTGCCGGATTTAGACCTAAAAATCAAAGCGCCAGATTTAGACTTAATAGTCCAAGTGCCAGGTTTCAATCTAAAACTCCAAGTGCAGGATTTAAGCGTTAAAAAGTCCAAGTGCCGGATTTAGACCTAAAAATCAAAGCGCCAGATTTAGACTTAATAGTCCAAGTGCCAGGTTTCAATCTAAAAGTCCAAGTGCAGGATTTAGACCTAATAATCCAAGTGTCCATTTTAGATATAATAGTCAAAATAACGGATGTATGCGTTTTTAAAATACATGTGTCAGACGTAGGCCTAATAGTCCAGGTGTCGGATGTAGTCCTAATAGTCCAAGTGCCGATGTATACTAAATAGTCCACGTGCTGGACTTAGGCCTAGTAGTCCAAGTTCCGGATTTAGACATATTAGTGCAAGTGCCGGGTTACGACCTAATAGTACAAGTGACGGATTACGACCTAATAGTACAAGTGACGGGTTACGACCTAATAGTACAAGTGCCGGATTTATGCCTAATTGTCAAAGAGCCAGATTTAGGAACAATAGTCCAATTTCTGGATTTATGTGTAATAGAGGAGGACGATGTGGGCTAGTGGTTAAGTGACACGGCTCACAACATGAAGGTGCTGGGTTCGATCCTCATCACAGCACCAGCCGTTACCCCGGGGTGGCAAAACCTTAGAACATGCAGGAGGAAGCAGACCCTTACATAAAATGCATGCCGAAGTCGGATGCAATGGGCGACAGGTGCAAAATAAAAACCGCAGTACACCGCCTTGGGGACTGGAAAAAATAAAGCGAACGCAAAAAAAATAAAATAAATAATGTCTAATAGTGCAAGTGCCAGGCGTAGACCTAATAATCCAAGAGCCAGACTTAGATCTAATAGTACAATTGCTGAATTTAAACCTACTAATCCAAGAGCAAGATTTAGATCTAATAGTCCAATTGCTGAATTTAGACCTAATAATCCAAGAGCCAGATTTAGATCTAATAGTCCAATTGCTGAATTTAGACCTAATAATCCAAGAGCCAGATTTAGATCTAATAGTCAAATTTCTGAATTTAGACCTAATAATCCAAGAGCAAGATTTAGATCTAATAGTCCAATAGCTGAATTTAGACCTAATAATCCAAGTGCCGGATTTAGATCAAATAGTCCAATTGCTGAATCTAGACCTAATAGTCCAAGTGCCAGATTTAGATCTAATAGTCCAATAGCTGAATTTAGATCTAATAGTCCATGTGCCAGATTTATGACTAATGATCTAAGTGCCAGATTTATGACTAATAGTCCAAGTGCTGAATTTAAACATAATAATCAAAGTGCCTAATTTAGGTTTAAGCTTAATAAGCTATAGCTAAGGGTCTCATAAGCATTAGTTATAGCTAGATTGGAGTACTTTGTACAGGTGTGGAGTCCTTATCATAGAGGAGATATAAACATGCTGGAAAGGATACAAAAAAGAGCGACAGAGCTGATAGTGGGATTCTAGAATTACAGTTATCAGGAAAGTCTCAGAAAAACCAGCCTACAGTGTCTAGAAAAGATAAGAATTTAAGGTGACATTACAGGTTGATAAGATAATCAAAGGAGCGGATAAATTATACTATAAAACGTTTTTCAAAATACAACCACCTACAAGAACAAGAGGGCATAGCTACACATTAACTAAAGAAAGATCCAGATTAGATATTAGGAAATATTTTTTTAGCCAGAGAGTGATGAATGCATGGAATGCATTGCCAAAAGAAGTAGTGAAGGCAGGCACAATTAATGCATTTAAGAATAGATAGGATACGCATAGCCTTTACAGCAAGGTAATGTAAATGAAACTGGTTGTATACAGACTCTGCAGAGTCTTCTAAACCAGTATAAAGACGTTAAGTTATGTTAAGTTATGTTCCGCGGAGGCCTGAACAAAACTAAGAGAGAGAAGAAGTCGTAGCTGTAGGAAAGAGGAGACGAGGTAGGGATATATATATATATGTAGAGTAAGAGAGAGAGAGAGACAGACAGACAGAGATAGATAGATAGATAGATAGAGAGAGAGAGAGAGAGAGAGAGAGAGAGAGAAAAAAAGAGCACACGAATAATATTAGTTTTTTTTCTTGTTACCAGAATCAAAGAACGAGGTTGCCTAGACCAGCTGTGTGAACCCTGTCCATTTGCAACGAGGCAGAAGAGCTCTAACCACTCAATAAAGTCAAATGTAAGGTGGGCCCGTAGAGACAATACTGTCGGAGATGAAGTGTTGAGAAACTCTCATTGTCATAAGTGTCAGCTTTTTATGACATCGGTTAGCCAATTCCCGTCCTCGCTACAATTCCGCTTATAACTGCATAGCATGTACCGATTTGCAGCTGAGTTGACAGCGGCGTGCCAATAACGTTAACCAAGCGCTCGACCATTTTTCTATTCAGACCCTCATACTAAGTGACGAGAAGTAAAAATGCTAATTTTAGGTTTATCCTCACACTGGATAACATACACAGGAACACTGTTTCTCCTCTTTTATCAGCTCCGTGTGATATCAACACTTTGCATGGGCGCTCCGGCAACTATAAAATTCATAAAATTTAAAGAAAACACAACCTCTTCAGCATGTACGAAAGTCCCATCAGCTGTAACAAAAGCTATCTGCTCCATCTATTGCGCTGAAAGCCTGAACTGTCTCTTCTTCAATTTCAAGTGTGAACCGAAATGCGCATGTCAAATATGCGATGGCAAGGTCACCATTGGGTCGCAATTATCAGATTCAACTTACATTCGTCGCCGACAGATCCTGAACAACGCACCTAGCCATTCATATATCTGGTTGAACGGTGGGGTCTATCCTGGACATATTATAGAACTCCTATTTAGCTTTGGTCCGTTGTTTCAGATCAAATCCATAAGGCTAATTTTCGTCAAAGGAACCAACCTAGGCGTCGATAACACAACACTTGCATTCAACATGATGATGTCCACTGCAAGCGGACCTAATTATATAAGCACTACATTAAACAATTCACGGCCGTCTAAAGTGCCAACAGTGAGCAAATTTATTTTCGTCCCAACAGATCCGCTTCATCTTATGATCCTGATAGATGCGGCAAAATACAACGTGTACATTAATGGTCAACTCTATAGTACATACAACCATCGGTTTACAGATTTCAGCAATATACAGTACATGTACTGGACTGTGAATGAGCCGTCGGACGTGAAAGGCGTTGTAAAGAGACTTACTTTCTAAATCGTTTGGGATTTATAAGAGCCATATCCTAGCAGAAATCATAAATTGACTTTTGTACGCCTTTTTGGAAGGGGGAAAGTTTAAAAGGTAGACAACGTTTTAAGTGTGTGGATAACATCAGGAAATGGACCGGAAAACGCTTGTCAGATTGCATTATTACGGCAAGAGATAGAGTGCACAATTGGAGCCAACCTTCGATACAGAGATAGCGTTTGAACTGAATTGAACGTCTATTTGTACTTAGGAGAATCCTGGGGACATGACGTTTTCACTCTTGAAAGAAGTGTCCACTCTTGAGATCCATGGAGATGAAGTGTCCACTCTTGAGATCCATGGAGATGAAGTGTCCACTCTTGAGATCCATGGAGATGAAGTGTCCCCTCTTGTGACAAGTGGAGATGAAGTGTCCACTCTTGAGACAAGGAGATGAAGTGTCCACTCTTGTGACAAGTGGAGATGAAGTGTCCACTCTTGAGACAAGGAGATGAAGTGTCCACTCTTGAGACAAGTGGAGATCAAGTGTCCACTCTTGAAACACATGGAGATGAAGTGTCTATTCTGGACCCACGAGAAACGGGTTTCCACTCTTGAGAGACGATCAGCTGAAGTTTTCACTCATGAACCATTGTAGTTGTGCTTGTTGTTGTATGCCTATGGGGAGATGAGTTTCCCAAACTTGGTCCAATTGTTTCGTTTCTTCTGTCGTAAACAGCTGACGTGTCCTTTCTGTAGTCAAACGGCCTTTATTTCACAGACTTGTACAGCTCACAGAAGAGCTTCAGCTATGATAATAAAAGCTTAATTATAAATGTGATGATAGATGTGATGATAGATGTGATGATAGATTTGATGATAGATGTGATGCTGTGGTTATTGCTGTTATTGTTTTTGGCTGGCCTATTCCGGCTCGCGAACCTGGTCCACTTGCAATGATACACATGAGCTCCAACCTTTAAATAAAACACGTGTAAATTGGTAAAGGACGCATAGTAGACACTGTTGTCGAGGATGAAGTGGTTAGAGACTTTACTGTGATGATGTTTGTGATCATAAATGATGAAGACCACTCTCTTCGTTCAGCCGCGTGGACCGTCTTTTCTGTTGCTGTGTGCGCTAAAATGGGTGACTTGAGCGGTGATTTGAATTAGTGTGAGAAAGAAATGCTCCTTTTGTCAACCTCACTCTCTGGTCCTGAGGTACTCTTGGCCAGTGGCAAGATATTTATCAAGACGACTGTAGATAGCACAGGATGTAGATTTTTGTTCAGGGTTACTCCCGAAGCCTTACCCGTAAACATATATCCTGCAAGGCAGCGGGGGGGGGGGGGGGGGATGACATCTAACGTTGTGTGACGTGCCTTTTCTACAATAACAAGAGGTCGTAGGGACATAACTCATCCTCTGAATGCACTTGGCATCTGTCCCCCGGCTGTGTTCAGTCTTTTATAGTCGTGCCTAAATTTCACACACCAAAATTGACACTGTTTGCAGCTAGGGCGAAGAGCGTCAATCTCGTGAAGTTCAGCCGTGTGAACTAGTCCGTGAAATACGAAACAGGTTTAAGCGTAGTGCTATTCATATAGCCGATGTCGATTCCAGAATAATCGGACGGAAGTAATCATAAAAAACGAACGAATTAACCAGTCCAAATGGAAAACAACAACACGTTTCTGTGAACACAAGTGTAAATCGTCGACTAGTGTGAATTCCAGGCAAATCCGTGGTTTGGCGGAGTCCATAATGAACTAAAATAGCAGAGCAATGTAGACCCGCAGCCGGTTACAGCGTCATCTTTGTTGCTAACATCTACTTTACTGTACTAGGCCTCTGGATCAAGATGCTGAGCATTGCATGAGCTGTGGCAGTCAGCGAGCCAAAGCTGACTGCTAGCGTCAGAGTCTTAGACTCAGATCTGTGAATATCCTTTTCCACCTCCACTTGGTGATCCTGGATAACAGCCTGGAACAGGGCTGATTGGTTAAGGAGAAGAGATTGAAGATGGAATGCTAACCCGAAACCCCAAAATACCACGATGAAGTCGGATGTATCGGACCGAAATGTGTCAATATCACAGTCAAACTGTAAATTACGACACAATGTATTCAGTTCTACAGACTACATTCTGTGCCTTGAATAGTCCATTTCAGCGCGTGATAGCGGGAGCTTGAGAACAAACGAAGAAGAAGACGAAGTACTAGATCTCAAAATATTATGAAGTGAAGTGGTCAGTTTCCTTCTGCGCTGCCATACCTTTCCTAACTAATGTTCGTGTCCTCAACACCACATCAGCCATCATGTTTGTTATGTTCCAGACTTAGCGTTAAATATAATATTTTATAACGTTCGGCGTACAATTCAGACATTATGTTTTCAATGTTCGGGATACCACGCCAGACATCACGATTCCAATATCCTGGACACTACGCAACATATCTTAATCCCAATGTTCAGCCACTTGGATTGCCTTTTCGTTCCCCCTCTCCATGTCATCGATTTTGCATGTTTTAAGAAGATTGTGACAGATCATCAGGTAGTCTGGGTCTTTTGTTGCTACGCAGTCTTATGTCTCATCCTCGCTGTATCGCCATTTCTTTTAGTTTGTCCTGCATCGTGATACATAAGTTCAGAGTCTTTTCAGTTACTTCCATGTTACACAAGACAAGTGGTGTCCAGGCGCACGTCATCCCGCAGCTCAATCCAGGAGATCTGTGTCAGTTCATTCCATTTTTCGATACGGCGTTATCTAGGACTAGTGTGTAAGGACTGTGTTGACTGTTAGAAACTTCGTCTAGATTCCAATCGTAGGCCCTGCTCCTGATGTCTGAACATAGAATGCCTTTGGTCGTTTACTTTTTTCTTTCTTTCGATTTCTGATGCGACACTTCTCTTATCTCAGGTGGTCTTACGCCTGTTATGAGGTATATACTCTTCCCTCTGTAAACCAGGTATTCATTTGCAGCTTGATCAACTAGACCGTGTTTATAAGATGAAGAGGCGCTCTAAGCCTCTGCTGCTCAGAGGCCTGAGAGAAGTAACGGTCAGTAGAAATGATCATGGTAAATGTGTCTGCAGGCTGGCTTCTATCTATCTCTGTTCTTTGAACATCACACACGACGTCACGACGTACAAGGCAGAAACAAATGCCCTCCAATTTGAACAGTGTGACGCTACTCTCCTAAATCTTGTTTGTTGTTTAGACCTATAGTTGAGCCATCTATTATGACTGTTCTATGATGAATCACTGTTGGTCTACCTCTTTTCTTTCTGCCTTGTGGAGCTCCTATAGATGCATATAATTGGTGTTGCTGTTCATTTTATGCTCATGCTGGATGTGTGCCCACCGTTTGTTCAGTGACTCTTAAGATTTTTGTCTCGATTATGAAGGCGGAGAATGGCGCTTTAATCTTTCCTTTCATGAGATTGATGTTGTCTTTTGGGATTTGGTATGGCCATATGTTTGTAGATTTCTCTCCCGGTAGTTCCTATTGCTCATCTATTCAGCGAAACCTCTTTGTTCGCAGTCTTCAGTAGTTATTTGACAACCCAGGTCGCCCTATTGTCTCTGCCTGTTCCTGTCCCACCGAACTGGTATCGGACTTACTGGATAGTGTCTTCCAACCTATGGTGGAGAATCTTCCCACATTTCTCAAGGACACCAACCACGCCTTAACCACTTTCTCTACCATTGTCATCTCCCCCGACCGAACCTATCGTCTCTTCCTACTCGATGTCTGTTCACTGTACACCTCCCTCCCCCACTCTGATGGTTTATTGGCCCTCCGTTTCTTCCTTGGCCGGATGATTAACCCATCCATCTCTACGTCTACCATCGTCCGTCTGGCAGAACTCGTCCCTACTCTCAATACCTTTGAGTTCAATGGCCAGTTCTTCCACCAGATCAGCGGTGTAGCTATGGGCACCAGAATGGGCCCCAGCTACGCATGCCTGTTCATGGGTTACCTGGAACACTTGATCTGGCTTCAATTCCAGGGCCCCTTT
Organism: Ariolimax columbianus; assembly: GCA_036924085.1. Lineage (NCBI taxonomy): Eukaryota > Metazoa > Mollusca > Gastropoda > Stylommatophora > Arionidae > Ariolimax > Ariolimax columbianus. The sequence goes on along the minus strand of JAVGWX010000008.1, from coordinate 43,037,942 downwards.
GCTTTGATGTATTATCGATACATCGACGATGAGATTGGCATGTCTGAGAAGGATCTCCAAAACTTTATCGACTTTGTCAATGACTTCCATCCCTCGATAAAGTTCACGTCTGACATTTCCCTCACGTCTGTCCACTTTCTGGACATCACTGTTTCTATCTGCCCTTCAGGCCTCTCCACCACTGTCTACTAAAAAGCCACTGACGCCCACATCTACCTCCTCTACACTTCATCCCATCCTCAATCCTGCCGCGATTCGCTTCCTTTCTCCCAACTCCTCCGCCTCCGACGCCTATGTCAGGATGACGACGACTTCCTTCTCAGGCCCACGAGATGCTTGACTTCTTCCGAAAGCGACTCTACCCTGAGACCATTCTCTCCTCCGCCCTTCAGCGGGTTCTTCTTATCTCCCGTCAAGACTCCCTCACTCCCACTCACCGTCCTCCCTCCGACCGTGTGAAACTCGTCCTCACTTATCACCCTCATTGCGCCTCTATCCGGGATATCCTATTCCGCCATCTCCCTATTATTCACTCTGATCCTGCCACTCGTAAAGTTTTTCCCGATCCTCCCCTTGTCGCCTACAAACGAGACAGGAACCTGAGGGATTTGCTTGTCAGTAGTCGCCTACACACCAGCCCTCATAGCCTCCCAGGCACCATGTCATCCTTTCTCGCTCCATCACCTTTCCTAAAGCAGAATTCTTCATCAAAGAGGGATTCACATGCAATTCGTGTAACCTTATCTATTCCATCATCTGCCGCCAGTGTGGTATGACATACATTGGGGAAACTGGTAAGGAACTGCGGGAGCGTTTCCGCCAACACCTCAACGACATTGACAACCGCACTGGTTCCCCAACTGCCAACCACTTCAATGGTCCTGTACACCGGATTATGGCTGACGTTAGTGTCACTGGTCTAGTTTCGTGCTTCTCTGACGATCGTCATCGATTCACCCTTGAGAATAGACTTATCTATAGTATGAGCTGTCTCCAACCACATGGCATTAATATCTTCCAAACATTTTCTTAAACCCTCACACTGGCCCCCATATATTTGTCTTCCTTTGCCCCCCCCCCCCTCGCCACCCCCATTATTCCATCAGTTCTCCCCCCCCCTCCACCCCTCCTATATCAATCTCACGCCCTCCCGGCTTATATTGCCTTCTCTTTGTTCTCCCATCTGGACCCCTATTTGGCCACAATTGGCTTATCCGGCATATTCCCCCACTTTGTGTTTGACCGCTCCGATTCAGTTTCAGTCAAGCTCCTGGCACAACCGGTCTCTTAGACAGACTGCGTCTACTATCAGAACTATCATTTTTTCTTATATGTTGTTTTGTTAGTTCAGTATTGTTGTCCCTGATGAAGGCATATTGGTCGTAACGTAGGTTTTGTTTGTGGTCTCGGTGCGGTATCTGACCATACCCATTTTAACATTTTGATTAAAATCATCCTTAATAAACTTGTACAAGTTAATTTTCATGTTATTTTCCCATTGACTGTCTGTAAGATTGTTGGTGTTTTGTTGTCCTTGACTTGATCTCTTCTTACCCAGATTATCTGCTCTGTCATTCTCAGGTGTATTTGAGTGGCCGGGGATCCATTGCATAACTGTTCTGACTTCATAATAATAATGTTCGCATAGGCGTCAAAAGCCCGTTGCATCGATTGACCACTACCATGTCCAACTGCTGAGGCTATTTTCATGCGTAGCATGTCAATTGAAATCCCTACAGACTCCCCAGGTGGAGCCATGTACTCTGCAGCCTTGAGATGAGGGCAGCGAGAAGTGTGTTAAACCCATGTTTGTATCAGGCGAGTAGTGATAATCTGGACTGAATTCTGGTGTGCAGTTAAGCGGAAGATATGGACTGGTCTCCTACGGCTTGAGCCAGGCATGAAATGGAACGAAATGCAGCATAACAAACATGATAAACGATCAAAAGCACATCAATTCAACAGAATAAAGTCCTTGATACCACATGGTGACGGATTTGTGAAATATAATCCGAACATGAACCAGCAAACATCGGAAAACTCGACACAAACACCGGAGCGAGTCGAGCGCACAGCCACTAAAGCGCGGTCATCTTACTTTTTTCTGACTTCATAGGATGTGATAAGTTGGTTGGCACTAGGGATATTTGGGTAAGTCCAGGCTTACAATGACTACCATCTTCCAGAGCTTGAAGGGCAGATAACAAGACTGAAGATTACGATGCTTTGGCTTTTGATAGGATATAATGACATACAGTCCCCAGGTGGTACAGAGTTACTTCCAGTGCTGGTATTTCTGCCTCATAGTTTGAAAATATCTCTCCACAGGCGATACTAGCGTGTTCTGGTGACAAGGGGTTTACTGGAATAGCGGTAGTTGCAGTCTTTCGGTATCAAATAATTGAAAATGTAGGGTCGCAATGACGTCATTTTACGTGTCCATCAATTGTAATGAAAACAAATCCCTGACTAGTTCACCGGAACATTGTTATCATTGACGTTTCTAGGACGTCATTGATGCTTTGATTCTTGCAGGCGGTGTTTTGCTATAACGACTGAAACAAAGATAAGAGATAATCCGTGGATAATTTCAATAGATATATTGGGCGAGCTAAGATGGTGTCGATTGAGAGAAGAAACGAACGGTCGGTTGTCGAAACATAGCGCGATAGGTTGGTTAAGCAGAACAATTAGATAATAATATGGGGAATGGTTATAATGAGGGGGGGGGGGGGGAAACTAGTCGGTTAACCGAAGATTTGCTATGCGAAGGGTAAGTGGTTGAAGGAGCATAGCAACCCAATATCCAGATATTCACATTAGCTGGTCAATTAAAACATGCAAAATACATTTATATCGATGGTCATTTGCTGACAAAAGGATAAGAAAAAGACAAAAGTAAAAGTATGTCCCTTTCAGCAACTGCTGGTGTGGGATAGAGTGTTGAGACCTTCTTGTAATTGGTGTCGGATTTGAAGAACAAAATTTAGTCACTAATTCGTTTCAATACTTCCTTACGCTTCGTGAAAGCAAATCTGGCGGCTATTTCCAGCCAGGTAGACCGGAACGTGTCGGGACGGAGTACTGGATCCGGTAACCTTGAGATCAAGATTAACACACGTCCTAACCACTCTTCTACACTTCACAATGAAACTGCAAGATTTCCAGTTTTCTGCTTTCAGTTGTCAAAGGGACTTAACTGAGGAATTTATTTTTGTCGTTGATAAGATGGATGAAACAATTATGTCTTACTTTAGGTCTATTGGATGTTATGGATGTCAGACATTTTGGATAGGAAATAGAATTGTTATGGATGTCAGCTATTTTAGATAAGAAGTAAAACTGTTATTGAGGTCAGCTATTTTAGATAAGAAATAGAACACACTAAGAACGTCCCAATGTCAATCAATGTTCATCCACCCCGACTTCCTTGTAGTTGCCCATTGAAACTGTTATATAGTATGATCCATGTGTCGTTTCCATCCAGAGAGGAGGTTCCGCTTGGGTCGTCATCAATCGAAATCTGTGTTTAAACTTAGCTACATAGAATACCATGTATTTAAATCAACATATTATAGGTTGAAGTCGAACACAGAATACACAAGAACGATTAAAAGCAAACGGCCCATATTAAAAAGAAGTCGGAAAAAGAATACGAAAAGACATAACCTTCAGAGTCAATCTGTGGCGCAATGCTTGAGAAGACAGAGAGATCATAGCAAAATTCACAATGTGGAGGGGCACGTTGCCTGGATAGGCTCCGCCAGGTGCAACAAGACCCAAGACACACCTGTATTGCAGAAAACGTAGAGAAAAATCAGAAATGAGCCACCCGTCTCAATACACAGCAACGACAATCATACCACTGAGGTTAATTCGTCCAGACAGAATATTGAATATCCTGGCACAAAACCGAGTAGAGTGTCTGGAACTGATCCAACAATCTGCAGTACAGGTACCCCTTTGGCCTTTCAGGTTACGGGACTGAGGATGATGATGATGATGACATGAAACATTCGTAAAATGATGAGGACGGGTACGTTAGAAAATCGAAATGGAGAAAAGAATGCTAACAATAAATATACTTGGACCGACAGAGACACAATGAAGAGAAGAGAATGCTAACAATAAATATACTTGGACCGACAGAGACACAATGAAGACAAGAGAATGAAAATGAGAGCGTGGAACATCACTGGATACACTCAGGAAGTATCAGGGGACAGGGAAGAGTAGCCTGCATATTTGACAAACAGTTGCATCGAGAGAGGCAACCATTCACAACCACAGATTAATGATATTGAGAACGGCTTCGGATCCGGTGGACACAATACAGATATATATGCCCACAACATCACATGATGATGTAGAGTTAGAGGAAATGTCTGGTGTTCTAGAGCAAATACTGAGGATAACAAGGACAGCAGACAATGTCGTGTTAATTGGAGTTTGGAATGCGAGAGCTGGCTTGGACTATGAGGTTGGCCATAGTTGGGAAGAACAGACTGGGTACTAGGAAGGAAAGAGGATAAAGGCGAGTAGAGTTTTTGCCAACAAGAAAATACATTATTACAAACACTTGAATCAATTCCAGAATAGAAGGAGATAGACGAGGAATCTGTGGAGAAATTAAATAGATTATATCATGGTGAACACAAGATATAGAAACCAAGGAGAAACATATATTGCTTCCCCGGGACTCGTAAATTTTTCTGACCTCTGTTGAGCTAGTAAAATGTTTCACTTGTTCTTGTATCTACACCTGGTAACCACATTGGCCTCTTCCAAGTTATATATGTCAGGTTGAGGTAGCTATCCACCTTCTCTTGACAGTCTGTCAGCTTCTTTATTGCCGAAAATATGACAATGAGATATAATTCAATGTATCACAACTCTCTTGAAAGCATGATATAGTTTATAGAGTATCACTCTACGTTGGCCAAACAAATTTCAGCAGGAGGCAAACGAGACACTGACATCCAAGATGTAATAAAGAAAGACAAAGCATTGGACAAATTTCCCAAATATTACAATGTAAACAAATGATAATAGATACAAAAGAACGATATACAACGCGATATTCCTATCCACAAAGTACTATCAATGCAATAATTGGACATTGACAAGCAAAGATAACAGAAACACTGTAACAACAGAGATGTAATGCCTACGCGGAATGCTTGGAGTGACAAGAATGGATAAACAATGGACAAGAATCCTAAACGAAGATATTAGGAAACAAGTAGGCCCAACACCAGTGATAGACTTCATCAAGAGGCAGCAAACGAAATGGTTCAGCCACGTGACGCGACAAACATCAGATAGTATCCTTCAGAAAGCAATGCTACACAGATACGATATCAGAAATGACAGAAGCAGTAAAGCTCCCCGTGTACGAATCACATTCTAGGGCCCGGTCAAGAAATCTCTTCATAACTTGACGCTGAAAGACACAAGCACATTCTAGGGCCCGGTCAAGAAACCTCTTCATAACCAGACCCTGGAAAGCACACGCAGGACATAAGCGAAAAGATAGAACGAAGAAAAAGACTCTTAGTTTTTATAGGTCTGTATTTTTCCGACTCCCCAGTTTCGCCAATTTCAAATATAGACCATGTCTATTCAAGTAATTTTACAGACAGATAAATTCATGATCTTCTTCGGAGTTCGTCCTGAAAAGCGCTTTGTGGCATACATTTAGACGAGGCAGTTGGATCAAGATGCTGAGCGGGGCATGTACTGTAGCGGTCACCGACCAAAAGCTACCAAGACACTTCTTCACCTCTACGTATTAGTCCTACATAACATGCTGCAACAGGGCAGACTGGCTAAAGAGAAGGGAGGGCAGACTGGCTACGGAGAAGAGAGGGAGACTGGCTAAGGAGAAAGGAGGACAGACTGGCTAAGGAGAAGGGATCGAAGAGAGAAGGCTAACCCGGTACCCAGACTGGCTAAGGAGAAGGGATCGAAGAGAGAAGGCTAACCCGGTACCCAGACTGGCTAATGAGAAGCGATCGAAGAGGGAAGGCTAACCCGGTACTCAGTCTGACTAAGGAGAAGCGATCGAAGAGGGAAGGCTAACCCGGTACCCAGTCTGCCTAAGGAGAAGGGATCGAAGAGGAAAGACTGACCCGGTACCCAAGAAAATGTCATGCTGAAGTCAGTAGTCTTGTCTTATCCATTTGGTTGTGAGGCGACGTGGGGAGGCGTAACTTTCTGTCCAGGGTCAGACGCGTCGCTGAAGTAGTCGTCATCCCATGATGATTTAGAATATCCGCTACATTTTCTATCCATCTAGTTCTCGGTCTGCCACGGTTGCGGAAACCAGAACGTCGTGCATTATAGACCCACAGGGGTAGTTGTTCAGGATGCATTCTCATTAGATGACCAAACCAATTGATTCTCGCCTCATCAAGATACTGAGAAGAGGATCTCTCTTCAACTATTCTTTTCACATCTTCATTGCGCATTCTGTCTCTCCTAATAACGTTGATTGGAGGCATCTCATCTCACATGTGGTGATCTTTCTCTCTAGAGTTTTTGTTTAAGTCCATGTTTGGCACTGGTAACAGAGAGTTGGCATGAATGTACTGCTGATTAGTGTTCTTTTTGTGGACATGTTTATGTTAGGGTGATAGCTGGTATTTAATCGCATTTGCTTTTTTGGCTTCTTTTATTAATGTTAATTTATTTTAAAAATTAGACTATGAAAATCTTTTTTTCAAAACACAGTAGCATACAAAAAACAAGTGGGCACAGTCCCCCATTAATTAAAGAAAGGTCCAGATTAAATACCAGGACAATTTTTTTTAGCCAGAGAGTAGTGATTGCTTGGAATGCATTGCCACGATAAATTGGGGAGGCATCAAGCTTCACAGCCAGCGCACAAAAGGTCTTCACAACTCGGACATACGTCAAATATCCCTGGTGGAAGATGCAGTTATTTATGCTGATACAGATACGATGAAACATTGCTTGGGATGGGGGGGGGGGGAGACCGCACTAACCTAGAGGGTAAGAAACGACCACGGGGACGACCACCAGCACGTTGGTTCGACTCCTTTGCATCCCGCAACAACATTCACAATGCCACAGATGGACGACTCATTATCCACTGGTCTACCGTGGCCCAAGACAGAGACCGTTGGCAGAGAAGTTGGGACCCGCAACGATGTAACCCCCGCTGAAGAACGGGTCGTCCAGCAATAATAGAGGCAGGGTCAATAAATACATTCATGGAGAGACCGGATGTGCTTAGTTCATTTTAGATTAAGTGAATGTACAAGAAACAGATTGTGAATATACTCTGCAGAGTCTTCTAAACCAGTATAATGATGTTAAGTTAAGTAAGTTAAGTTACGTTAAGTTATGTTAAGTTAAATAAGCCAGTGCACTAACCACTACGTTAGCGCCCCCCCCCCCCCCCCCCCCCCCCAGAATATAAAAGAGGACTTACAACAGAAAGCAGAGATATTATTATGCGAGAAGAAAGCAGACAAGGAACTCGGACATACAGATCACAAAACACAAAAAAATGTATCAGAATATAGAACAAATAGTTGAACATGTTTATTATAATTGTAACTGGTATTGTTATTGAGAGACACTCAAAACAAAATATACTTCTGGACAATATTTTACAAAATAAGTTCATTTGATGTATTTATAAATGAATTAATCTTGGAATGCTGGGAACATGGAGATCTTGGCGATCAAGCTTCAGCAAGTTTGACAGATCATGGAAGTCACATTGGTATGTACATAAAGCTCAAGGCAGATTAGGTATTCATGTATGTGGAATAGTATTCCTATCATCTTCCCCTGATGAATACCAATATACCTTACACATCAAATACACACCAGACGGTCAACAGCGCATTAAATTTGCACACACACGCACACACACACACACACACACACACACACGCACGAACACAGCAATGTATTTATATATATGTGAAGCGTTATTTTCAGTGTCGCAGGCATAATTTTATTCCTACAAGTAGTCTAGAAATTTACCGTGGGACCTAGAGACCGGAGATTACATTTTTTGTTGGGATATACTAACCCCAGAAGATGTTATCCATGTTAGATAATAAAATCAACTCATGTGCATGACCTCTGTATTAAATGTATAAATTATACTTAGTTAAATAGCAAACACACAAATTATCATAATCATTAAACAAAATATTCACGTAATCACAAAAATTTATTCCCATATCGGAAGACGTGTAGACGAGCCAGTGGACTAGTAGTAATTTCCATGTTCTATATTAATGTTACTGGTATTTTTACCCTCCTCAAAGGATCCTGACTTTAAGCGAACATTATTAAGTGATAAAATAATTATTTATACAATATTACTAGTATTTTCACTATCCTCAAATGTTACTAACTTTAATGGAACATTCATCATAGGTGTCTCAGTTTCTATAGACCATGCGTGTGGCGCCCTGTGAGTTTTGTCCAGCTCTGTCTCCTGTATTTAGACACTGTCTGCTATGGCTGTAGCGGCCGATCCGCGAGTGACAGTCCCTGTCACAGGTCGTACAACCATGCAGAAGAGGCTGGCTGGTCCTTGATCTCTTCAGTCTTCCTCTTACCCTGCAGCCAGAAGATTTCTACGAGCGTCAGCAGGCACTATGCCCCCTCCAACTGACTCTCCAGACAGCTCGATTTGAGCAATATTTTCCTAGCCATCGGATGGGATGTCGCATGACTTCATGCCCCTCTTGCATACGTCATTGAATGGCAGTACGGCACGGCTGATTCTTCTAACTACATTGGCTAGCTGTCCATAAAGCATATCCTTTGGAAGCTTTTGAATATTAAGTTATAAAAACATTATATATCCAATGTTATAGAAACTTTGAAATACTACACCAGCTGTAGCACCAACAGGTATGCTAGCTGTAAAGTTTATGTGTCTCTGTATTGTAACAGAATATATTGTTACCCTTATTGGTCAAGATGGTCTACACGCAACTCAACCAAATACAAAACATCTTGGTAAGGTAGGTGAAAGTGCTGAGCTCAGACATCCACAAAACTTCTTGGTAAAGTAGGAGAAAGTGCTGAGCTCAGACATCCCCAAAACATCTTGGTAAGGTAGGTGAAAGTGCTGAGCTCAGACATCCACAAAACATCTTGGTAAGGTGGGTGAAAGTGCTGAAACCTTATTTTTATGACTTTCACCCCCCCCCCCCCCACCCCCACTAAAATTATTGCATTTTACAATTGGGGTGCGTTTTTGACGTCAGATAGCCTTTGGCGAATCAAAATTTGATTATATTAACTATCACTCTTATATTTAATGGAGCATGTCTCTCCAATTGACCCATTCCCCTGGTAGATCAGCCCTAAGACTGGTTGGAAGGTTGTCTGAGCATGTCTCTCCATTTGACCATATCCTCTGGTAGATCAGTCCTAAAACTGGTTGGAAGGTTGTCTGAGCATCTCTCTCCATTTGACCATATCCTCTGGTAGATCAGCCCTAAGACTGGTTGGAAGGTTGACTGAGCATCTCTCTCCATTTGACCATATCCTCTGGTAGATCAGTCCTAAGACTGGTTGGAAGGTTGTCTGAGCATGTCTCTCCATTTGACAATATCCTCTGGTAGATCAGTCCTAAAACTGGTTGGAAGGTTGTCTGAGCATCTCTCTCCATTTGACCATATCCTCTGGTAGATCAGTCCTAAGACTGGTTGGAAGGTTGACTGAGCATCTCTCTCCATTTGACCATATCCTCTGGTAGATCAGTCCTAAGACTGGTTGGAAGGTTGTCTGAGCATGTCTCTCCATTTGGCTCAATTCTCTCTTCACGCTTTAATTCCTCTGCATGCCAAATATGTAAAGGTGAGTAGTCTGTGTTGCCCCCCCCCCCCTTTTTCTTCCACTGAATCTTGCGCTCAGGTACCCCCTGTAGAAAACTTTCATGTCACATATTGTGTCCGAGCCAACTAAATCTTTTTATTTGAATCATTGTCTTAGTTCGCCTACCTTAGTTCGTCCAACTCACTTCTTAAATTCTACGACAGCACCACTATTAAAACGCATCCGTTTCACCCTTCATTGCTAGATTCATCATTTCAACCTAACACATTGCTATTAATGATACATAAGTAGATTATTCGTTTTCTCAACTCTTTTTTGATAGACTTTGACACTAGCAATTTCAATTTTTCTTTGAAGTTCTTTTTTTTTTTTGGGTCAAGCAATCTTTGTTTTAATTTCCGTCTCATTATTGCCCCCCTCTGTGATGCAGGATAAGACATGTGTATTACCTTAAGTAAAACGGACCAAACATTGATATAAAATACATGGCTGGTTCACAGCAGTATACATGCAGCTAACACATTATGCACTTAAGAAGAATGCTGTTGTTAGACGGCTACAGACTGTCTCTAAGAAGGAAGGCATTTGGTTATTAGAAGACTCAACATCCCACCTGTACTACATGACTAGGAGGGACAGATTAATAACTCCTAACAATATGTACAATAAATAAATATGTAGTGGCGTAACTACCAGTCGAGCGGATGGGGTACGCAAAGGAAGAGGAGGGGGGGGGAGAGGAGGTGAGGCAGCAAAGACAAAGGGATGTTCTTTCGGTGTGACGTTTTTTGGTGGGATTACCACTGTGAGGTTTTTTCGGTGGGATTCTCACTATGTCGTTTTTGGGTGAGATTACCTCTATGACGTTTTTTTGGTAGGATTACACCTATGATGTTTTACAGTGAGGTTACCCCTATGATGTTTTACAGTGAGATTACCACTATGACGTTTTTCAGCGAATACCATTATGATGTTTCCGGATGGGATACCCCTATGACATTCTTTTGGTGGGATACTACTGCAACGTTCTTTCGGTGGGATATTACAATGACATTTCCGACCGGATATCACTATAACGTTTTTTCGACAGGAGGACACTTTGGTCATTACCCGCGGGATTTATAAGATTGGGAAATACAGTATGAAATTATATCGTAGTGTGCAGGTTAGGTTTTCATTTATCCCCTCCGTCATCTCTAATAGAATACGATCAGTCCTGATCTAAGTTCGAACCATCCTTCTTACTGGAAGACTAGTAGACTAACACCACGTCCATCCAACTATTCTTAGTTACTTTTCATCAATCTTTAAATGCCTGCTCCTGCTCCACTCCTCCTCAGCCATATCAAAATACATATATAGACGTGGACTTTCTTGTAGAGTTACGCGTCCTTTCCCAAAACAACGTATTTTCTGGCGCATGAAGCACCATCATGCACACTATGGTATGCAAGTGACTGAAAAACGAAAAATCTGTACCCAATATGCCCATACGTTGTAGTTACGCCACTGTAAAGCTGATGGGTAAAAGTAATAAGTGTATCAACAAGATCAGTTGTTATGGTAACGATACCAAAAAGAACCAGTCTCTGTTCAGATTATGATCGAAAAAGAACAGGCAAAGCATCGAAGGAGGCCGAAGTTGTGGCGACGGGTAGCTATTGAAACCACCATTGTAAGAAAGGATATGATTTGCTAAAGAGATTCTGTAAGAATGCCAGCTGTAATGATTATCCTATGATTAGTGAGGAGTGGAAATGGGACAAAATTAACCATGACATGACCTGACATGACCTTACGTGTGTAGCATTTGAAGCAAATGGTATTAGAGTGGAAAGAACTTACTTAGAGCTTCAATATAGCTACATAGACACAAGCATTTTGTAATTTTGTGTTCAAATTGATTGTAGATTCGTGCTCAAATTGAGTTGACATGACGCGTCGCTCGGGTTGGCCGGCTTTCTCTTCGATAAAGCCGATACTGGACAACCTCCACGACCAGAACCCGCGCACACTTCACAGTATTACCTGCAATATGCTATGTGGCGGAAATATGGACACTCACGAAAAAGATGGAGTCCAAACTCAGAGTGACCAAGGCCTCCCTCGAGAGACGCATGGTCGGCCTCATGCTTAGCCAGCGCACTAAAGGTCTTCACAACTCGGACATACTTCAATTGTCCCTGGTGGAAGATGCAGTTATGTATGCAGACAAGAGGAAACATCGATGGGAGGCTACTTACTGCGAAGAACGTACGATCGTTGGAACACAGCAACGGCAATAAAGAAAAGAAACGACCACTGGGACGACCACCAACACGTTGGTTCGACTGCCTTGCATCCCCCAACAGATGGACGACTCATTATCCACTGGTCCACCGTGAAACAAGTCAGAGACCGTTGAAAGAGAAGTTTGGAACCGCGGCTGGAGAACTGGTGGTCCAGTAATCAAGTAATTGATTGGAAAAGGCCATAAAACCATATTATGATTTGTGTTTGTGTGTTACCGGGTGCGAAATGGGAGCAAAAATAGTAACACCGTAGCCTGCCAGGCTTGTTGTAAGAGGCGACTAAGGATGGCTAGACAGCCTGCTACGACATCTTGTAAAAACTGTTAGCCTACACATATAGGACCTCTACAAGCCAGCATAGAAGAGCGGAGGCCCTACAAAACAAAAGAAAAGTTTGGCGTTACTCATTACTAGTACGCTATCGTATTTGTCACTGGTAAAGCAATACCTCAGAGTAGACAGATAAGTGTGTCTGTGCAACAACCCTGAAAGGTTTTATCTGAATTAAAAAGAAGTAGATAATATACTAATACCGTTAGAGTAATTAACGTAGATGGTTCTCGCGAAATAATGTGCCCTGAATGTCTAGTTTGCTAATTTGTCAATTGGTACCTGACCTTCACTTAGTGAAGGCAAAGTAAAGAAGGGAGAGATGGAACTGACGTTATGATCGGGCGACATGAAAAGATAAATTTAGCTCCATGGAACACTGTCTGCCGTCAGTCATGAAGTGTTCTTTAATATATTGTCTAATATATAGCTAGGTCTTTGCTTGTGTGTGTATGTAAAGTGATGTTACCAGTTCCCTTCCTCGTTGCCTGGCATTCCCTAACAGGAAATAAGCTACCCATTTATAGTGCGGTAGTCTGAAGGCTGCCAATATCGGAGACGAAACATGTACTTTTTCCCCAACGAAACAAGCTCTCCTAGAACTCTGCCATTAGGGTATAGACTATTGTTCTGACAGATATACTGTACTGCAAGTGTATTCAGCCCTCGACTGGGCTAATCCCAGGTAAACTGTGACACCTTCAAAACGGCATAGCTCTCGGCTATATCCAAAAATGACTCACTATGTGGTTTATAGAAAATCTACCTGGCCATATTCAGGTAGCAATACTTAACTAAAATTCTCCTGGAAATATGTTGTAATATAATTATGTTTGACAATTTTCAACAATGAATTCTCCCAGCCTGTGATGTCCTACACCAATTGCCGTACTGGAGTAACATCACGTGTTCTGTGTTCTCGTCTACAGGCGTGCTTAAGAAAGTTGCTGATGGCCGAAAGAGCACTATTTGTAGAGCGAGAAGACCGAGGAGACCGGAGATCCGAGCTGGAAGGTTTGCAACGATTAGTGTTCTCCTGATTAGGGACATCTTGTACTGGCATGAGTTGTCGCTTGATGCTACACAAGATACCCAGAAGGAGTTCGTCTAAGTTGACATTCAGGGATGTGGAGATCTCGATAAAATGGCAGTCGTTTCTGGAAGCGTATTGTTTGGCTTCTGAAAGAAAAAAAGATATGAAACAGTTATAATTAGGACTGCAATATGTTGTTGTTGAATGTCAACAATGAGTATGTTTACCTTTTTTTTTGTGCGACACATACAACTTAACAGCCACTTGAACAGAATCCAACCAGAACGTACTCCAGATATCGGCTGTGCACACATTGCTATGAAACTGTTGAACATCATCTTTTTTGAATGTCCAGCGCTTGCCAGTGTTAAGAAAGAGCTTCTTCCGCCGTGGCCAGACATATGGAACATTTTGAATGGAACTAAACAACAGCTTTCAAACACTTGTAGATACCACTATATGGCATTAGGCCAATGTGCAATCCCCCTTCTCCCAAACCCTACTGCCATGAAACTGTTTCTAGGGAGAACTGCGTGGAAGTAAAGTGGGGGGTCTTGGCCGATATATTTTCTCTTACCCCGAATAACGTTGTCAGATCAATAAGTCTTACCTGACCAGACGTTAGTCTCCTTTAACCAGACTGGAATATCCAAAGAACGTATAGATAGTTTCTTAGAAAACTAAAAATCATCTTTAGCACTGTTATATAGACAAAAAAGGTGTATTTGCACAAACCCTGACTTCACAAGTAGATATTACGAGGGGGCTTCATATGAACACCTTAAAAGTGGAATATATATTGAAAAACACCATGTTTTTGTATTGTAGCTTGTTAATATAATAGGATGTTAAGAATGCCCTGTTTGTGCCATTATGCTGCAGACGAACAATATGACATCATGATTGCAGTTAAAAGATGACAGCGCCACTATTAACATGCACAAATGAAGAGCAGCGTTCTGTTATCGGTTTTTGTGTGTGTGCAGCGAATTGCAAACCTATAAAAATTCATCGCCGAATGATGGTTCAGTACGGTGAAACGAAATAAAATATAATATCGGGTTACTGTTCCATAAAAACAGATTTAGCTCTACAGTGGATTCCAGCCCGCTGTGTGATCCTTGGATACGTCAAGGCAGGTGAGTTCACAAAAGCCTGAAGTGGCGGCAGCAGACATGCCATCCACAGAGCTACAACGAAGGAAAGACACTCATAAAATGATCTATGAGAACGGAACGGAAAGATCAGTACAAAGAATACAAGCTAGAAAATGATAGCATAGGCAAACTTGGCAGATATGGGCAGACAATGATCTCCAAAGTTAAAACGGAATATTGCATAGAATGGGCCTTAAAGACACAGCTACATACGATTGCTGAACAACTAATCAAACACCAGAACATATTCTGCAGGACTGCCCCACTTATGCAGACCAAATCGAGGCACTCTGGCCCTCGGAAGTGACCGTGCTCGAAAGCTGTGGGCGACCGGGGAAGACCTTAAACGCAATCTCCTTCGTGAACCTCATATGGCTAGAAGCATAGCATCAGTTGATCAAAGAAGAAGAAAAACAGGAAGAAGAAGAAAAAGAAGAAGAAGAAGAAGAAGAAGAAGTACTTACCATGAGAAGACACGAGTCTTTGTCTGACCAGGTCTGTTTTGTTGGCAGCGAGGTATATTGTTCTGTCTGTTCCCAAGTCATGTCTTAGGTGGTTGAGCAGGTTGGCAGCTAGAGTGAAGGACTCGGGCTCTGACACCGAGTACATCAACACGTAAGAGTCAGCTCTGTAACACTCCAGGTCTGACATCTGTGGGAATAAAACATTGCTTTGATCAGAAACAGCTTTACTACTGTCTTAAAGTCTCGTACCTTTACTTTTGTTTGACCATACCATCTCCAGGTATCTTCACTTCAGCATATGTTCGTAGTTTAATGTCTCTGCATGACTGAGTTGTAAAGGTGAATCTTTTTTGCCCCCTTACTCTTTTCTCCAGAATCTTGCCGTTAGTATCTTCTGTGGAAGACTTTCATGTCGCAGATTGTGTCCCAACAGACTCATTCGTCGCATTTGTAGCATTATCAATATTTATCTTTGTGCGTCTGCCTCTGTGGGGACATTGCTATTGGTTCTCCTTTCTGCCCAATTCGCTCGTTCTATTCTACTGTAGCACCACATTTCAAACGCGTTCAAACTTGTTCATGCTTCTTTGCTTAAAACCATACAGAACAACTGGCTATACAAATCTGATGATTATTATTTTTCTCAGTTCTATTCTGATATTCTGTGAGGTTAGCAAATTCAGTTTTTATCTGAGGTCATTTTTTGGGGAATGCAATCCTAGCCTTAATTGCTATCTCATTGCGGTCAATTCTGTGATGGATTGCACTAAATATGTAAACTTCATGAATAACCCCACAAAAGCTGTATGAAACTGAAATGGCTTCATCTTCGACAAGAGAAAATGAAGATCGTAACGAAAACAACAAAGATTATATATCGCACTTAAGTTTACTTTTTACACTGATGTTGATAAAACCTAGCAAAAACAAACACACAAAAATGGTTTGGGCTGATTACATAACCTGTTCGCTCGGGGAACAAAAATCATTTAAACCAGCACTATATTCCGTCCGTGGGTATCAGCACGAGATAGGGTTGGCTTAATCAAGGCTTGCTCGGATTGCAAACAATCGAAACGGGAAACCAGGCGTTGGCGCCAGAGTTGTTTAGGGAGACAATCAGCGGCAGTTTGTGGGCAAGATTAGCGTCACCTCCCCTCCCTACCCCGCACTGAACTGCCAACCCTGCAGTGAGAGAAGCGGTAAATCGTTCGATTACTTCGATTGCTCAGTTCCTGTACTTGTGCTGGTAGATAGATAAGAATAGACAGTGGAGCGTGCCGCTAGTGTCGGCTCAACGAGATAGTGGAGCGTGCCGCCAGTGTCGGCTCAACGAGACAGTGGAGCGTGCCGCCAGTGTCGGCTCAACGAGATAATCTCTGTGACAGCAAGACCATACATAACCCATTTGATGTATCATTCGTTGTGCCATTTTTCATCCTCTTTAGCATCCTTAACCGCTTTTTCTTCATCTAATTCCCGGAAAAAAGATGAGCTATTTATTCTTTTGCTCCTCTAAGACAGGAGTCTACGATCAGTAGAGAATTAACTCTTACCCCCCCCCCCCCCCTCCAACTACCCACCCATTCCTTCCACGCGCTTAGAGTTAGAATTTCAATCAAGGAGTTATGGCTCAGTTTAGTCGGTCGCGTAAACAGTTATGAATATTAAAAGAAATTAACTTCTTTTAAAAAACAATTTACATGTCTTATTGTAAAGCACTATTTAAAAAAATCCGGGTATTTACATGTTTAGAGGGAAAGCGAGCTGCCTATTAGAGATAAAACGCACGACGGCTTCAAAGCCGACTTCCGCACATGGTGCCCTAAATCAAAGCAGTATGCCGTGTCAGGATTGGACTTTACAGTAATAGGAGATCACATCTCGCAACACAAATACTGTTGCCATATTCGGGGCAGCTATTATATCTATAAAAAGATTTGGAATATAATAAACATATATTATTCGGAATGCACCTTTAAGGTCAGACAATTTTGGAATAGGTCGAATTACACTCTGATATGGTAAGATACGTTTTAACGGGCACACACAGTTGAAGACCCCCCCCCCCCCCCCCTCTCGCTGCGTAGAGCCGGATTATTATTCTTGTTCTTATTGAACATGGTCATCATCATTATCTTCTTTTTCGTCTTCAAAACTCTGGAAACAAAAAGGAGCTATTCATTATACTATTCAATTTATGTACGAACGATATCGATGGATATTGATTCCGAAGTCGAGATCTTCATCAATACACCAGAGTGACCCTACGTCAATCGACTGCCAAAAATAGACATCTACTGAGAGCAACAATTGCAAGCCTTATGCTCCAAGTAGAAGTTAAATGAAATGCCAATATGTCCTTTCTGATTTGTTTACCCACTGCTAAAATGAACACAATCAGGCAGGTATATTTCTGAGTAGGGACCCCACACGACCGGAGAGGGACCCCACACGACCGGAGAGGGACCCCACACGACCGGAGTTTACAAGTTACTGATAAAAGGCCCATTCATGAGGACAGGACAACTTCTGATGACGACCAATATCCTCAACAAGAGTGCTTGGACTGGCAAATGTATGGAAATGTAATGCTTGATCTGATCTCAACATTATTCGTCCATTTTCTAATCAGCATCACCTCGGCGTGAGGTCCTGGCTGATAACGCTGTCTGACGAAATTGTGTTTCCTGGAATAGAGACAAATCAGACGTCATTTTGTAACTCCCAGCACGGGTGAGTTCTGGTGCGTACAAGAATGGACTACTTTCTTAATCAGCGGATTCGGTGTCATTGGTCTATTTTCAAGGTCACAAAAGTGCAAATTTCATTACCGCTTTTATGCCGCGCAGAGTGCAAACATTTTCATCCTTTGCTGTAAGTGTTGCTGCACCTTACGGTTGGATTGAGATATCTGCACTTTTCGGGCCCCCACTTCCGTTTTCTCAAAGTGTTACTGGGAACTAAAAGTGGATCACGGAATAATTGGACTGTAAAATACCGGGCATGTTGTAATAGGTGATTTAGGAGTGATGGGCATTGGGCTAGCTGTTACAGCACGTAGATACGTAACGTCACAACCATTGCAATAGGCAGGGCTTTACAAAAGCGCTCGTCTGCACTTTTGTGTCGAGTAAACAATTTTGCTTGACGAGTAGCAAAAATTTCCTTTTTTAATTGTTAATCACGTTTTAATCGTTACTATATAACGACTCTCTCACGATTATAAATGATACTACGGGTTGAATGGTTGAATAGATTGTACATAAGCTAGCTTATGATGGAGAATCTAAATGGACCTACCACAATTTATACCTACTAAAGCCATCAATAAATGATACTACGGTGCTAAAACTACCAAGTATATACAAGGACACAAACGCCATGCCTTTGACAGCAGTATTTGCTTTCTTAAGGAGAAATAGACTAATACTGTGTAAGTAGTTCAATATATTTTGGTTTGGTACGCATTGTCATTTAGAAATACAAATGAATTAGTGCCTAGTTTAAATTTGTTAACATACATTGCATTTCTAAATCTGACCATACTGACTGGTGAAAGTTTTGACTGACTGGTGAGCCACCCTAAAATTTGTCAATAGGTATAGTCTGGTCAATGTTTTATGACTTGGTATATATTTGTTGAAGACATATGCTTCCCATGGCGCTAAACAGATTTGAGTGATGGATTGACCGAATGAACAAGTCCGGTTGAGTCCAAGATGCAGCACTGCATGAGGTGAAATCAGCCAACAACTCATAGCTGGCTGCTTGTATCAAGGTCAGCGAAAAATAGATGACCAAGAATCTATTCCGTCTCCATCTGGCGGCCCTGGAAACACACAACTTCTTTTTGAGGACGAACGCCGAAGAACCAGCCAGACATTTTGTAAGAGACGTTTAGGGAGGGCTAGACATGCGGTCGGTCATGCCACCCTTTAGAAACATTTTGTCACAAGAAGACAACAAAACACATGACAATACGGCTCATGACAGTAAGATGACATCTTGTCGTTCGCGTTCTTGCTAGCCTATGACTGTCTCCAGAGTATCTACAAAGCAGAAGGTTTTTTATTGTTGTTGTTGTTGGTATCCCATAGCTGCTGAGCAACCCTGCTCTTGGCAGCTCAATGCCATTCTTATATAGATACAGGTCTTCTTCAGTTGTTTCACTGCTCCGTACTGTGTGTTGACAATTGGTCGACAGTGCTTATAACAATCTTTTCCTTATGTCCGCAAGCGCCTTGCACCCAATGAATAGGTGTCAAGCAGGATGTGAGCAATGTCCGCACAAGGGCAGGTGCTGGGGATTGATTCGGTTCAAATGGCTATTGACTCTGGTGTGTCCTGTTCGGAACTGAAAGATGAGACTTTGATCTCTTCTGTGTTGTTTTTATATGCCAAAGAAGGTAGTTTAAAGTCAGAGTTTTCCTTCCCCAAGATGAATTGCCGTCATGATTTCTGTGCCAGAACTATATATTGCATTCCATCCCCCATTTGGGTTAGAATGGTCCAGGTTGTCACTCTAATTCTCTCATAGACCTCGCGGATTTGAAGAAAATGTTTTACTTTTGTCTGCCATTCTAATAGTGACACTGTGTCTAATTTTAAAAAAAATAATTGAACGTATGAAATTGAACTCATTCACTCCTCAATATTACGGACTTCTGGGCACGTTCATCTTTGAAATGGTTAACTCCTAATAGGATGTATATGTACATTTATAAATTTGAGTAAAGATGTTATTGATAAACTTTAAAATATAAGCATGGTAATATATCGGCTCTGGATCATTGTGGGATAATTTTCAGGCCAATCTATCAGCTCTGTATCTTTGTATGAAAATTTGTAAGTCAATCTATTGACTCTGTATCTTTGTATGAAAGTTTGCAAGTCAATCTATTCAATCTGTACCTTTGTATGAACGTTGGTAAAGGTAGACGTATCAATGTGATATCACGCTAGCAAGAAGCCTCGCATTATGGTATATCAGACTATGAGTTATCTTACTAATATTTTCCTACACATTTGATTTCTATATGCATTTTTATTTCTTCATTTGTTATATTTACTTGACAATGAGTACTTACATCAGCACCGTCAATAAATTCCATACTTGACTCCTGCCCATCAAGTTCCACAGAAACAATAGGCCCACTCTCTGACGTCCACTGCTCATCGTCCTCTGAGAAATGAGAAAACACGAACACATTAACGACATAATATAACCAAATTTTAAACAAAAAAACACTACAGTAACCTATATTTTCACCCCAGGCCGTGTTATCTGAAATACAACGTGTTTACAGGGGCTGAGACAAATGGCGAAAGCTTATATGATGAGCGATTAAACTTATAGTGGGATTCCAGAATTATAGTTGTGGGAAAGACTCATAAAAACTGGTCAACAGAATCTAGAAATGAGAAGAATTCGAGGTGATTTAATAAAATTTTATAAAATAATGAAGGGAAAGGATAAATTAGACTATAACAATTTGTTTTTCGAAGTACAGCCGGCTAAAAAAACAAAAAGAGCATAACTTCTAATTAATTTAAGAAAGGTCTAGATACTAGGAAATATTTTTTTAAAGTAAGAGAGTGGTTATTGCTTGGAATGCATTGCCACATGAAGTAGTGCGGGCAGGGGCAGTTAATGTTTAAAAAATAGATTGGATGCCCCTAGTTATATTTAGATCAAATTGAGGGAAGGAACCTGGTTGCACACATAACTCTGTAGGGCCGTCTAAACTAGTATAAAGTTAAGTTATCTACCATCCAGCTAATTATATTTTCTCCCTTCTTTATATGTTTATATCTCTATTGTATGTATTCATCCCTTCTTCTATGATGTGTTAGCTCATTTATCAATTGTGTGTTGCCCCTGTCGAAGGGCCTCAAATCATAACGTAAGCACACTTTATGTTTTCGTCTTAGCGCAGTATATAAATGATTATATATATTACTTCCATTCAACATCCTCATCATCCTCTGGTTTATCAGTCCTAAGACTAATTGTAAGGTTGTCTTAGCATGTCTCCCCATTTGACTGTATCTTCTAGTTTATCAGTCCTAAGACTAATTGTAAGGTTGTCTTAGCATGTCTCCCCATTTGACTGTATCTTCTAGTTTATCAGTCCTAAGACTAATTGTAAGGTTGTCTTAGCATGTCTCCCCATTTGACTGTATCTTCTAGTTTATCAGTCCTAAGACTAATTGTAAGGTTGTCTTAGCATGTCTCCCCATTTGACTGTATCTTCTAGTTTATCAGTCCTAAGACTAATTGTAAGGTTGTCTTAGCATGTCTCCCCATTTGACTGTATCTTCTAGTTTATCAGTCCTAAGACTAATTGTAAGGTTGTCTTAGCATGTCTCCCCATTTGACTGTATCTTCTAGTTTATCAGTCCTAAGACTAATTGTAAGGTTGTCTTAGCATGTCTCCCCATTTGACTGTATCTTCTAGTTTATCAGTCCTAAGACTAATTGTAAGGTTGTCTTAGCATGTCTCCCCATTTGACTGTATCTTCTAGTTTATCAGTCCTAAGACTAATTGTATGGTTGTCTTAGCATGTCTCCCCATTTGACTGTATCTTCTAGTTTATCAGTCCTAAGACTAATTGTAAGGTTGTCTTAGCATGTCTCCCCATTTGACTGTATCTTCTAGTTTATCAGTCCTTAGACTAATTGCAATGTTGTCTTAGCATGTCTCCCCATTTGACTGTATCTTCTAGTTTATCAGTCCTAAGACTAATTGTAAGGTTGTCTTAGCATGTCTCCCCATTTGACTGTATCTTCTAGTTTATCAGTCCTAAGACTCGTTGTAAGGTTGTCTGGGCACGTCTCTCCATTTTACCTTATCCTCTGCATTTCTCTTCAGTTCAGCATAGGTTTGCACCTTATTGTCTCTTCATTTCTTTGAAGGTGATTCTGGGTAGCACCTTTTTTCCTGGTGTTTTCCCTCTAGTATCTTTTGTAGAAGGTTTTCATGTCGCGTCTTGTTTCCCAGCCAACTCAATCTTCGCTTTTGTGTCTTTGTGTTCCTACCTCCGCGATGATTGGATCTTCTTTCTGTCAAACCTGCTCTTTCCATTCTACGGTAGCACCAAATTTCAAACAACTCCAGCTTTCTTGTTTATCCTTCTTTGCTAGAACCAATGTTTCAGCCTCATAAACATTTTTTTTTAAAACGTTTTGTATACTGATGTTTTGAACACATGTCATATTTGTCTATAGATATGTATCCTAACTGCTCGGTCAGCTGCATCTCACAGTATTATAAACGCAGGGCCGGATTTAAGCCTAAGCTAAATAAGCCACAGGCCTGACTGCCTACTTATCTAACTATTTCCTATAAAATATTATCTGATCTGAACTGGTGGCTGACGTGAATTCATTCTGAATTTTGCGAACTACTTCTTGCGATTTTCCGAGCCGTGAATCCTTTCAAAAACCTTCATCAGACGTGCAACAACTAAAATTCGATATCTTCAGACACAGCGTCCCGCTAATGAGTTATTGAAAATGCAGAGGAGCATGTTAAAGAGATCAGCGAAAGAATAATGATTGAAGTGTTAATTAAGATATGCACAATCGATGTCTGAATGTGCCCGGCTCATATAAAACTCCGGTAATGGCTTTTGAAATTAAAAAAACAAAAAAAGGATGATTGATGGATCTAAAACTCACAAGGACCTTTCCTTACTGACCCCGATCTATATTAAGGCTGAAATGTTCCATAAATTTTATTAACGACGTATCTTCAAACACATAATCTAGATGTTCATTGTGCTGACGTTTTGTCAATCCTTAGTTCTCTATTCATTTCAACCAATCAATCAATGTCATATCCTCCTCTCGGTGCGTAAACCATTGACAACATCCCGCCAGCAAACAAGTTCTGGGCTGCTCTTTCTGCCTATAATGTATTTTTCACTCCTGCATCGTTTTCAGCATTGTGTTGTACCTCTTTATATGTCCAACATACTTTATTTCCCGCCTCACTGATTGTGTTCCTATTCTCAATCTCTTCATTACCTTCCTATTTGTTCGTTTTTCCATCCACGAGACGCAGCTAATCTTTCTGAATATCCACACGTCAAAGGCCTCCACTTTTTCCACAAGCTGACCGCTAATCGTCCATGTTTCCGCCTTAGAGCATAGATGAATATATATGTATATATATAATCCTGACGACCATCACTTTCATTGAATAATTTAAGTGTCTGATTATGGACATTTCTTTTCATGTTGTTAATTAATTGTTGTTACCATTTCTATTCTCTTGTTCACCTCGATCTCCCCTGTTCTGTTTTGTCCAAGCTACAAGACACGTTTTACTTGTTCCAGCATCTCTCCGTTTACATTTACAATATTTTGCATACTAGTGACCTCTTTATGTAAACAAAAATGGATACCATAAACAGCCACACCAAAATATCGGATACATGATTACTTTAAGGGACCAGCTGCAGTTTATGAGTTTGTTTGACAGTGAAGCGAAAATGATTGCAAATACTTGACACCTGCTTACTTTAAAGGTGAGCGTTGCAGTGGTGGTCAATGTTTCACATTGGAGCAAAAGAGTGAATGATAATGAGGCTTTCTCTACGTCCAATGATTCTCAAATTTATAATGTGCAAAGACGGGGTTTAGTTTGATAAATTAAAACTTTTAAATGTTTGTAACACGTAATGACTATGTTTACCAGCCTTTCCCAGGTGGTGGACCCTCTGAAGCCAAACATATGTCTGCGCCATTGGACCTCCGTCCAGCCACACGAAGTTCAATTAGAAAATTTAAACATAAAGCTCCCAAATAATAAATCTAGATTTGGTTAACGGGCCTCCAGAGTACTCTTTGTTGACTCCAGTTTAGGAACCCTTGCCACACAAGGTGTAGGGGATTGAACCATTTGCTCCTTCAAGCTGTAAACTAGGTCGCTACAAATGTTGATACGGCACCTGATATTCAAGAAACAATGTTCTATTTACTCGCATCATTTTCTCAGTCGTATATATCACACCATCAGTTTTAACGAATAACACAATATCATATTTATTTTCAGCGTAATTTCCTCTCGTTCAGCGGACATTCAAGTCTAGGCTGCCGGCGTTATGTTACGAAGCAGATAAAGCATAACACAAATATGGAATAGCAGAGACAGATAAGTATTACTTTAATAATACACTTAAATATGTGCTTTCGCCAATTATTGCAACTCGCCACGTAACGCCCTTTTCAGGGCGCACTAAAGACTAATCTAACTTATTGTGAACATTTCCATCGATAACAACAACATTCAACTGTGTGGATCTACACCACCAGACGAAAGGGTTAAAAGGCAAAAAGCAGGTTAAAGAAAAGAGAAATTTACAGTGGAAGTGAGATATCGAAGACAGGCCACAACATTGACGACATCTCTGGCACACCAAAGAAAACAACACCACACCAAGAATTCTAAAGACACAAGTGGATAGAAGTAAAAGACAAGAAGATCCTCAAGAGAACTCTGTATGGATAAAAGATGGCGATGGATATAAGAATATATTCTGTTGTACGCTAGTAGTACGCTCTAGCGATCTCTCCCAACAGGTGCAGTTATTAAATACTTCTGTGGCCTCAGGATTTCTGTCGGAAATTAAACACAATAGAAACGCGTAGGTTTACAATCACGCAGGATGTGTGTGCCGATTATCCGTCACAATTTGACACGTGCCACCATCTGTCTACGACGTGCGTGGGGCTATGCTTAAATCAATGATTAATCCTTGCTTAGTGACACAATTTTAATTTTTTTAAACTCGGATTTGCTTCCCGCTATTGCGTGTGACGGAGAATCGGAATATGAGGTAGTTTTGTAAAACGTTTTGTGACACTTTTTACGCACTGGCCGCGTCAGAAGCGTCATAGATTTGTCTCTAGATCGACGTGGTCCTCGCAGTAGTGAGCGACACGCTATTGAAGCCAAGCATAACACAACCAACTGGAGGACAACGGCCCATGTTCATCATCGCGCATGGGATTCGAGGAAAACAACTGCACACCGCCATTAAGGCCCTTTTCAGGGCGCGCAAAAAAGTAATCTTGCTCATTGTGGACATTCAACAACAAGAAGAGAAGAAGGCAGCCTATGTTCCCCCCAAAAGCCAGTTCAAACCGGATGTGCCGGGGCCGAAAGGCTCAGATATTATACCTTCCGTGTCAACCACAGCGTCAAAATATCCAGACATGACGAAAGGAAAGCATAAACCACAGCAAGAATCCGAAGCAAATATAGATGACGACACGCACGTTATGAAAAGGTGAATAACCCACCTTCATCGTACATCGGCGAATACAAAAACGGAATTAAACGATAAGGATGACAAGATTATTAAATAAACTTTCACTTTTCCTGTTAAAGAAAAATAGTTTTGAAACATTTTGAAACATCCCATTTAAATTCGATTTGAACGGACATTTATTTCTATTTTACACGGGATACTGTTAGCTTTGCGCTTAAAATAATCTAAAATAAGACCGCGCAAGCATCAATTAAAATGGCTGTATTCATGTTCGAAGCGGAGAAAAATTTGTTTTAGCAAGTCAAGAGAATATTTTTAGAATGAGATCGATAAGTACATAAAATAATTATTTTCATCAAGGGAAACAATGACCATCATTTTAAGGAGATTACACGCAAATTTACGATAAGAAGAGATATTTCAAAGAAGGGGACATTTCCTAGGGTGAATTATAAAATATACGTCTTGTAAAAAAGTGTTAAATATATTTAGTTGCTAAGAATGTTTTTGGATCAAGCAGTTTGGGCCAGTGCATTTGTAGAATATATTGTAATTTTGTTGTTTTTGTGTGATTTGTTTCTGTTTTGTCTGTTCTTGTAGGTGTGTAGTTATGCTGATCATTTCTTGTTTGGACCAACCTATTTCATAACTGGCACGTCGTGTCTCACACTTTCCTAGCACATCCGGTTAATGTCGGCTAAGTTAGACCACTCATGCTACATTATGTCTTGGTTTTTTGTTTGTTGGTGTGATTGTTTAGTTATTTTTGTTTGTTATTTTGTACCTGACAAAGAGCGTGTGGCCGTAACGTAGGTATCGCTTTGTTTTTGTCCTGGTGTGATCACTGTTCCATTATCTTCATGTGTTTTGATCGACTTTAAATTTCAGTACGGGATGCTGCATGGGATACTGGTTAAGTGACAAGGCCCACAATCCAAAGGTTTGCTCCCCAATCACAGCTCTAGCCGTTTCCCCGGAGGAGCACACTTTTAGATAATGCAAGAGGAATGCAGACCTTCACATAAAATGCATGCCGAAGTTCTATTAGTCTGTGTTCAGTTCCCAGGCCAAATAATATAGTTTGATGATTGAGCTGGAGAATGTGGTGTGGTCTACCGCTTATGTTCGTGTCTTCTCTCCATTGGTGAGTACACTGATTTCTGGTGATGTTATTGATCTCTCTGTATGATACCCGATGATTAATTAAAATGTGCCTTATTATTGCCATCTTGTGCTAAAGCGTCAGCACTCGTTTTCTGTAATTCCGCAGTTGGAGGGTAACTATTGGAGCGCGATTGTTGAGGATCTCTGGAGTTTTCTTAGTTCTGATCTAATTTCTATTAGCCATTAAAAATGTGTTTATGTGTTCTGCAAAGACTTTCTCTGGGTCTACCCCGCTTCCTTTTATCCACTAGGTTCTCGCATCATCGCCTGTAAATGAAGTCTATTATTGTTCATTCGCAGCACTTGCCCGCTGCACACCGACCACTTCTTCCTGTTGACATTAGTAACATCATTTTGCTTGGACTGCAGTTGTCACTAACCTTGAAGCAAATAGTCAACTATTACCCGCTGGCTGCTGACAGCTCATTCCCTCCTGCATCTTCGTCCCCGCCGCTCGGATTGACACTTGTGCCTCAATAGACACACTACACTGACACGGCTCATAGTAGTTAATGCCGTAATTATATTTCCTCTTCTACCTGCCCCAACATGCTGGAGGCAAATGCAATCCATGTCGCTGAAAACTGGAATCATGCTGTATAACGTGGTTGTTGGGCACATAATGTAAGAAAGTACGTATTTCTTCATCTTGTTCCTCCTCTTGTTTTTCATCTTGTTTTTCTTCTTGTATTTCTTGTTATTTTAATTTTAATCCTTTTCTACGTCTTTTCATCTCGTTCTTTTTAATCGTCCTCTTGTTTTTTCGTTTCTTCTTCTTCTACTTCTTCTTCTTCTACTTCTTCTTCTTCTTCTTCGTCTTCTTCTTCTTCTTCTTTTTCTTCTTCTTCTTCTTCTTTTTGTTGTTGTTGTTGTTCTTCTTCTTCGTCTTCATCTTCTTCGTCGTACGTTTCTTGAATGTCTCTATTGACAGTAGTGATCCGCATGAGGTCATCAGTATCTCCATAGAGCTTTTCTCGGATTGGAACAGGAGATGGCCAAATGTACCTTCTGTGTAACTCGTATTTTGGACACTTCTGCAGCAGATCTTCAGTCATGTTATCAGTACAACATTATGTCCTAATTTAAGTTTGTTGCACATATGGTATTATAACCTGTTGTGGCATATGGGGAGTCTGAAAATCACCGCCACGTCCTGCCGAAAACGGATGTGTCGGACAGAAAGGTGCAAATATCGCAGCCAAGCTGTAAACTAGCCACACAACGCATTCCGTTCCCCGGACAACGTCTTGCTACTTGCAAAGCCCTATTCAGGGTTTGGTAGCGGAAGACTGAGAATAAACGCAGAAGTAGAAGAAGAAGAAGAAGAAGAAATCGACTCTGTTTAGCTTGGAGTAAGGGTAATTTTGTTGTAGCTATGTACGCTCCTCTAAGAATTTACATTTCATTCTGCCCTTGATTTCTCTTTAGTTTCAGACGTCCTGGGTCGAGTCAAGAACGTCCGAGACAAACGTCTTATGATATAATCAAAACAGACTTTGATCTAAATGTATATGTACAACAAAAAGACGTGGATCAAAGGAGCTAACTGTCTTTGTATAGTATAATGTTCCTTGGCGGGTCTATTGATCTAAGCGTGGGAAGGTCTCCATCACATCGCTTGCTTATTAAGTCGACTGCATGAGTGCGACGAATGTTAGCAGAAATCTATCAATTGCAAGAAGAAATGCCTAGGCAATGCGTAGGCTAAAGGATGAAAATAGACTCCTTACCACCTATTTAGACAGACAATCCATAATTCTCGACCTGCCATTAAAACCCACGAGCAACAGCTGGGCGCGTTTTGGTGCATTTTTAGAAAGTACAATCGATTATTTGACACGAAGAACGTTCGGGTCAATATGATATTCAATCATTGAAAAGTGGAGACGCATTCACATGCTATTTATAGGTATATCGATGTTGTTTGAAGGCGAAGATAACGATTTAGTGTCACGTCTGCCTTTGTATATTTTTTTTGGTTTTACTACTTAAGATGTTTGTCATTATCGTTTACTTTATGTGTATCAGCGAAGTGTCCCTCTTTTTTACTATTTTATGCGTTCATATGTTTATTAAATCTTTAAAGGGAAGGGGGGCACGTTTATATAACAAGCCACATAAATAACATAAGATTGAAGATGCAATTATGAAATTAAATGTAGAATAGCCGAAGCAAAATTGGGCTTACAGGCCATGAAGGGAATCTTATGCAACAAAACATTGTTGCTGAATAAGAAAGATAGTGCTTTGATGCTACGTGGAACCAATACAGACATATGGCAGTGAATCATGGACAATCAGCAAGTAAGCACATAGATCTTTGGAAGCAACGAGATGTGGTTTAATAGAAGAATGCTGCGGTTCCCATGTAAAGCAAGGAAGACTAATGATGCAGTACTCAAACGTGACACATACAAAAACAACTGATTGCAAGGAACAGAACAAGGTAGTCACCCTTTTTCGGGTATGTTATGAGAAGAGACGGATTGTAGCACCTTGTGACAACGGGAAAGATAGCAGCACAAAGAGAAAGAGGAAGGCACAGAGAAAGAATATGTTGGATAGCCTGAGAGAATGGAACTGGTAACAATCAACGGCATAGATGTAAACGACACACGTGATAGAAGCGGATGGAGGTCCATGATCGCCAACGCAAATCGGCAAGACACCTGATCATGATGGTCTTTAATTTTGTGTATTCTTCCCTATGTCTATGATTCGCTAGCTCATTATTTTTTATATTCGTGGTCCCTGATGAAGGCCTTTTGGTAGTAACGTAGATTGTATTTCTGTTTTCGTCTCAGCGCAGTATCTGACAATGCCTACTTAAGCTGTTTTTGTTTTACACAAGAATGATATAAGAAGAACGAAAACGATAAGAAAGGGGGGGATGTTAAAGAATAAATAGATGGAGTTAAATAGGGAGAAGAAGAAAAAAAAGAAACTAAAAAGAAAAAAAAAGAAGATGAATTAGCAGAAAATACTTCGAAGGCGTAACACTGAATTTCAACACCGTTTGCTGTATTGCATCATTCCCCGTTCATCGCGGACGATGGCTCACATCCAAATTACAGAATCGTTATGCGAACTGGTTCACGTGTTAGAGGCGTTACTTTGAGCAGATGGTGTTTCACACTTACTCTCGCTCTACTAATCCAGTCCCCCCCCGCCCCCCCCCCCCCCCCACCCTATTGTGAGTCTTGCTGACGTGGATACTTTTGGTTAGGATTGATCTTTCTTACATATCTGTAAACTGGTGTATAAATGTATACCAGGGGTGTGCAAATGAAAACTGACCTAACCGCACCAAGTAAACAT
Organism: Ariolimax columbianus; assembly: GCA_036924085.1. Classification (NCBI taxonomy): domain Eukaryota; kingdom Metazoa; phylum Mollusca; class Gastropoda; order Stylommatophora; family Arionidae; genus Ariolimax; species Ariolimax columbianus. The sequence goes on along the minus strand of JAVGWX010000008.1, from coordinate 43,008,067 downwards.
ACGTACGATGCGCATGATGACGTCACTTCTGGTGTAAACAACACATATCAACAGTAAAGTTTGCAAAATTTCACTATCGTCCGACTCATAGTTTTCACTGCAGACCGTTGGAAACATATTGGGTGTGATACAGAATCAGTCCAGAGTTGATCAGCGAGAGGTGATTCGGTTTCTAATAGCTGAAGGATGTCGACCAGTTGACATTCATCGCAGAATGGAGGCAGAGTAGGGTGACACAAGTTTGTCGAAGACAACAGTGAAGAACTGGACACCGATGTTTAAAGAAGGACGAGAGTTAACGAAAAATCTTCCGAGACCAGGTCAGGAGCATAATGTTGCGTCAGAAGCTGTCATCACCAAAATTGATGCAGCAATTCTGGTGGACCGTCGCCGGAGGTTACGTTTGGTTGCAGAGGAATTCACTGTGTCGCTAGGGAACGTTCAAATTGTGGTTAGCAAGAAACTGAAGTATCGGAAGGTATGTTCACAGTGGATATCTCGGTTGTTGACCAAACCCCATAAGGAAGAACGCATGGGAAGGAGTTTGAACCACTTGCTGCGATACAAAGAAGAGGGTGATTCGTTTCTTTTGCGCATAATGACAGATGCACACTCCTCGGTCGACATCCTTCTACTGTTAGAAACCGAATCACCGCTCGTTGATCAACTCTAGACGGATTCCGTATCACACAATCCATTTTTTCAACGGTCTGCTGAGGAAACTATGAGTCAGAGAATAATGAAATTTTAAAACTTGACGGTTGGTATGCGCTGTATACACCAGAAGTGACGTCATCATGGGCATCGTACGTATGTTCACTTGTTGCAGGTAGGTCCGGTTTCATTTGAACACGCCTCGTATATACCGCCCAAGACGATGGCGACAAAGACTGACCTAAGATCTAGGCCCGCATTGATGCAGCTTTGCAAAAGGTCGGGACAGATACATAATATTGTTGGTTCCTCACATACGGCTCATCTGCCAGATTTGCGTCCAGATGGATAATGTGATATATATATATATATATATATCTGTGTGTGTGTGTGTGTGTGTGTGTGTATAAATATATATAATCATCATGTAATATATCCTTTGTAGAACGTCGCTCCCATCAGTCTGTCTGAAAGAAACTCGTTCTCTTGCCAAAACTCTAGCCTCCGTCACAGTCATACCCAGGCATTCCTGAATATTTTGGTGCCATCGTCTTCTTAGTCTACCCCTTCCTCTTTTGCCTGACACCATACCTTCCATCACCGTTCTATCAAGACCGTTAAAATAATTTTTTTTTAAATTAAAAAAAAAATGTGTAAATATATATATTTATATATATATATATATATATATATATATATATATATATATATATATATATATATATATATATCATTTAGCGTGTATTTTGTCAACCCGATTTCCTACGTTTTATTTGTTTGCTCCACTAATTGTTGTTGGCTCCTTTCCCTTTAGGTCTTCACTCCTCACCAGGACTCGCCAGCTATACCTAATATTCTATGTAGACAATTATTGATCAGCGAATGGAGTCATCATCAAAGGCGACGTTCTGTGATAGTGTACTACAAAGGTACAAGGTGCCTTAACCCGTTCACATCTTTCATTTTCTCACCATTTACCTTGATAATTGGTTCAGTACAGAACAATGGGATTTAAGATGAAAACATCAAACAACACGATACACCTTAAGGGGCGAGATAAACGGTAAAAGGAAAAGATCTATGAATTGACTTCTGCCAATAAACAAGGAAGAAGAACTTGGAAGATTATTCTGTCGTAACAAAGAATGAAACGTAAGCGGTATTTGCACGACACAAACATAAATGAAAGAAAGTGTGTTTCGCAATACTGAGTATAAATGGCATTGTTAGAGTCCGTGCCTTCTATAAGCCCACACGGTTTATCATATGTCGTATTTAGCTTATATCTCTTAGCTCTACTGTAGTCTGTCATGTTGTTCATAAGGCTAATTGTGCGATAGCCTGCATATTCAACAATTCCTGATTTGTACGGCAGAACTGCATATATGGATTTGAATAGATCATTGAATATGTTAGCACCAGACAACATGGCTTCAAATCAAGAGAAAAACTACAAAAAGAAAAGATGAAATTACAGTGTTAAAGAAAAATTTCGAAATCATAGATTGAAAATATGGAAACTAGGGGATATCCAAGGCTTAGTGAATAGATTTTTGAAAAAGTAGTGACACACATGGTAAAAACAAGTATAAGTTAAGCACTCAAGAAATAGACCAGTGCCAGACAACAGAAACATTCCCATGGAAAGTTTCAACAACGATGTCTATTTAAATGTTGTTGGTGTTACGGATTCAGCAGCATCCGGGCTCTCGTCCTTCGGCCCAATGCCATGTAATGGTATATGAACGTGTTTATCAGCTGTTTTCTAATGCCATACACAGTATTCCATGTATCTGACCACGGAGGAAGAAGAATTTACCCAATATCATTGAAAGCTGAGCCCTCAAAGAGATGATGACTTACGCTTTCATTTGGGTGTGTATACAACTGGCACATAGGAATATTTTGTGGTTGGATTCTGTCCAGGTGCTTGTTGAGTGGGATGTGTTGGGTTCTCAGTCGGCAAATAGTGCTGTGATCCTTCTTTGTCAGTTGATTTTCACTGTCATTTGGACTGGGGCTTGCCATATGTCTGTAGAGCTCCATCCTCGTATTTTATGACCCATCTGTTTTTTAAATGCTGACACAATCTGGAGGATTCTCTTCGCCACTTTCTTCATAACAATGAAAATTGACGCGTTTCTTTCACGCCAATTATAGTTCAGTTCATTTAAGTTCAAGTGCCATCTCCGCCTAAAAGGTCGGCTGCAATGGATCTACAGTGTACTCTATCTCTTTCCATAATGCTGCAATCTGACAGGTCTATTTCAGTCCATCTCCTGATGTTATCCACCCACTTATAACGTTGCTTGCCTCTTGAATGACTGCCTTTCACCCTTCGCTCTAGTATGGTCTTCAACAATGTGGTCTTGATGTATGGCCAAAATAACTTAACCTGCGTAGCGCAGGGGTTAGCGCGCTGGCTTCGCATCTGAGTGGTCCTGGGTTCATTCCCCAGTTGAGGCGGAAATGTTTTTTCAGACTGCAACGGCTCCCGCAGAAACCCAGCCTTAAATGGGTACCGGTTCAGTCCGGGAAGTAAAAGCAGCGAGGGAGAGCAGATGGTTACCGCCCTCATATAGCCGAGCCTTTGAAATGTGAGATCGCTAACACCTTACAACCCTACGGCAGTAATGCTATGGGTTACTTTACTTTACTTTACTAACCCTAATTTCGGTCCGTATTTCTTTTTTCACCCCTAACTTTCTTTTATATCACCACGTTTGTTTTCCTCTCTTTCCAAGAAATGCGACGCAATTTTCTATATACCAACATTTCAAAGGCATAACACCTGACTATTACCATTTTAAATTACTGATTTATCTGTTTGAATGTCAGAATGTGTTGCATGTTGCTGAATATCATTTTGGCCATATAATTCTCTTTCTTATTTCTTTTTAACAGCTGCTTTCTTCCGTTATTATATGACCTAGATAGGAGAAACCTGTTCAAGTAGTTGATCTTTCACTTTTATCTGCATACACCTGAACAGACATATTAGTCAGGGCCAGGCAACATGTACTGTCCAAGACTCTCACCACGGCTTTCCTGCAGTCATCCCCGGAAGCAGGCTGTTTTGATGGAATCCTGGCTAACAAGGTGGGGGATCGACGTGATCCCCGTAGTAGTAAGCGACCCGCAGATGAAGCCACGCATAGAATAACTACATGTGGCCTCCAGTCCCCCTTCATCAGCACGCTCTAGTTGTGAGGAAAGCTACAACAACCCACCACTAAACATCTTTTTCAGGGCGCACAAAAAGAATAATCCTCCTCATAATGGGTATTCAACAACAACATCTGCATATATGGTTTCTTGTCCCTTTCCAAGTACCACAGTCTTTGTTTTCCCTATGTTTTATGTATATTCTAAAATCTTGTCTGATTTTGAATATTGTTGTCACAATTGTTGCTCACTGTTTGCGACCAAATTATTGTAGCATGTGTGAAACACTGAATTTTGTCCCGCATCCTAACCCTCTGAAAGCAAAATGCACTATCCCAGAACTGTTATCTAGAGAAGAAACAGCTACTCGATTAGAACCCCCCCCCCCCCCCCCGCCCCCCCTCCCACCACAAAAAAAAAACAACTGTCATATGACATGTTTCCCATTGCTGGGGTAGACGAGGGGTTTTGAAGGCTGAGGACTACAGACCGCTTCGCCACTGCTGTCGCCACGTCGTGTGCTGACTATGTTTGTTTATTTCACCCCCAACAAACAAAAAAACATATGCCATACCGGGGATTCGAACCGCTGCCCTCCTTGTCGGCAGACAGGCCTCTAGAAAAGCTGATTAATAATAAAACAGCAAATCAAACTGGTGAAAGATTTCACATACTTAAGGAGCACGTTATCAGCAAACAGAAGAATTACAGCGGAAATCCAAAAAAAAAATGCAATAAGACAAATCAGATCATTGAACAATCAACTCCAATACTTAATTGCAAGCACGTGACAATAACTACTAAAAGAACTTTATACAACACGATATTCGTTCCAACACTATGCTCTCAATGTCAAAACTGGACACTAACATCAAATGAAAAACACTACATCGTTACAACCTAGATGAAATGCCTGCGAAAGATAGTGGGCGTAACAAGGAGAGATGATCAGAAACGACAACATCAAGAGACTAGTGGGAACAACACCAGTACTAGACTACATTAAAAGACAGCAACTAAAAGGGATTTACCTCGTAACAAGACCAACACTAAACAGCACCCCTGAACAATCAATGCTGTTTAGATACAACGAATTCAAAGCTAAAGGCAGACCACGAAAAACGATGGCTTACGGAAATATCGGAGGTAGTCAGTGTGCCTGTGCATGAGGCACACAGACGGGCTCGTTCTAGAGATCTCTTCATTACCTGACGCTGAAAGGCATAACAGACGGGCTCGTTCTAGAGATCTCTTCATAACCTGACGCTGGAAGGCATAACAGACGGGCTCGTTTTAGAGATCTCTTCATAACCTGACGCTGAAAGGCATAACAGACGGGCTCGTTCTAGAGATCTCTTCATAACCTGACGCTGGAAGGCATAACAGACGGGCTCGTTTTAGAGATCTCTTCATAACCTGACGCTGAAAGGCATAACAGGCGGGCTCGTTCTAGAGATCTCTTCATAACCTGACGCTGAAAGGCAAAAGTGAAAAGAAAGAAAGAAAGAAAAATAATAACATACAAAAAGTTGAATTAGTGCTATTAATGAACAATATAAATGGCTGACTGAACCGACTTCTATGCACTAGAACGGCTATATATGGTCGCAGTCACTTTCACTGCATAAAGTGCTGACGACAGCACAAACTCCTGTAGCTCTCTCGGTGGCTCAGAAACATTCCCCTGACTTTGTCAGGCACCAATTTACAGCTGGGTCGACGGGAGAAGCAATCATATAACGACAATACTCGGTCTGTTAAACTGACGTAATTTGAATCTTTTACGCTGGGATTGTAAGCCTACTTCACAACCGATAAGCCACACGCTCAAAGTATTACTACGTTTCAATTGACCTTCTTTCTGTGATCGTTACATCAAATTCTCCATTCTTTAATAAGCCGAATCTCATGTTTCTTTTATTAGGCACGAACTACCCCTCCCCCCTCCTCTCTCTCTCTCTCTCTCTCTCTCTCTCTCATTATTTCCACGTATAATTCAGCCCGTGCTGATAAAGGCAATTAACCCTCCGTCTCTTTGTTTTCACAAAGTGCCTATAATCTTTCTAAACCTATTTTCCCAGTCTCGCATCCCAACCTTTAATCTATTTTCTGACTCATCTAAAGGTTGAAGCTGTTAGCGCGAGGAAGAGATGAGGGATAAAGTCGGAACTAAAATGATTGGATGAGATACGGCCCTTTTGACAGAAAAAGTAAAAAAAAAAAGAAGTGTTAACTTCATTTCGCAATCCCATTTTCTTGGATTAAATCAGGGGTTGCCACACTTCTTCGTGACATGGGCAGAGCGAGTAATGGGTCGGCGGAGGGGGGGGGGGGGGTGGGGGGGGAGATCACCTGTGATCACGTCAGTGAGTGGCCGGCGGGGCGCAATCATCTTTAGGATAATTTATTTCCCCGCCGAGTGGGACCGATAGCGCCACTGCCCTTTTATACACATAGTAAAGGCGACTAAAGAGAGTCATTTATGGGGCCAGCAACCTCATTGTGTAAAACAAAGTGCTACAAAAACCACGACTGAAAAACCACTCAAACTGCATTGGCACAGGCTTACTAAAGGAGGCCAACTGGGTCAACATATACTCTGGTTGTAGTTAAATATTGGACAAGACGATTGTGTGTGTGTGTGTGTTATTTATTTATTTATGTGCACCTGAGCATTAATTTGGCAACAAAGCAACAGATGATAAACATTATATTTATCCCGACTCTGTGCTACCAGTACAAAACATGACCTCTGACCAGGGCGCGTAAGAGCTTAATTTCAATGCGTGATATGAAGTGTTTGAGGAAGATCATCGGTATTACCAGGAGAGACAGAATGAGGAATGCCGACATTCGAAGTATGGTCGGCACTACGTCTTGTGCAGAATACATTTCCAAGCACAAGATACGTTGGTGCGGTCATCTCATGAGAATGCACCCTCATCGAGTTCCCCTGATGGCTTACACTACTGGTAGACCTGGTTATAGGGCAAGGGGCCGACCACGAGGCAAATGGAAAGATGATATTAGAGTGATAGTACAAAGACACGGGCTCACATTGACTGACCCAACGTGCACTTGAAGCAAGACAGATGACTTAACCTTCCAACCGCGCTTAACGGCAGAAGGTAAAAGAAAACTGACTATATATCTATAATATATATATATATATTTATATATATATATATATATATATATATATATATATATATATATATATATATATATATATATATATATATATATAAAGGAGCAGCACAGATGGCGCCATAACTGGCTGCGGGTCTACATTGCTCTTCTGATTTAGTTCATTATAGATGCCGCCATACCATGGATTTGCCGGGAATTCACACTATTCGGCGACTTACACTTGTGTTCACGGAAACGTGTTGTTGTTTTCCATTTGAACTGGTTAATTCGTTCGTTTTGTGTGTTTTCTTCCGTTCGATTATCTTGGAATGGACATCGGATATATGAACAGCACTACGCTTAAACATGTGTCGTATTTTACGGTCTAGTTCACACGGCCGAACTTCACGAGATTGGCGTCCTTCGCCCTAGCTGAAGACTGTCTCAACATTTTTGTATGAAATTTAGACACAAATATAATGATCTGCCCCCTGGAGAGAGATAGGCTCCGTCAGGTGTGTAGCGGCCCAAGACACACCGTTGTTGAATGGTGGAAGCTGGTACTACAAACTGCAATAACGGTGCCTCAAGGACGTTCTAGGTTATGGGACTGATGATGATGATGATAATGATGATATATATATATCATCATCATAATAATAATCATCATCATCATCATCATCATGTAGCATGTCCTTTATGGACGTCGTCGTTCACAAGCAGTCTGTCTGAAAGACACTCTTTCCTTTGCCAAAACTCCAGCCTCCGCAACAGTCATTCTCAGGCACTCCTGGATGTCTTGGTGCTATCGTCTTCTTGGTCTACCCCTGCTTCTTTTACCTGACACCATACCTTCCATCACTGTTCTCTCAAGACCGTTGTGTCTCTTGACGTGACCAAAGTATTTACATTTTCTGGTCAAAATGGAATTGATAAACCAGTTCTCCTCTATGTTCAACTCTTTCCGGATGTCTACATTTGTCTTTTTCTTCGTCCAGGGTATTCTGAGGACCTTTCTGTAACATTTTGACTTGTGAGATTCGATTCCTAGTCTAGATAGTTTTGGTAATCGTCCATGATTCGCAGCCATATGCTGCCACCGGAAAAACACAGACTCTCAAGAATTTCACTTTTGTCGTTTTGTTGGTGCTCTGCCATAATTTCTTCAGGCTGTTGAGTCTCTGCATTGTCAAAGCTAGTCTTCTTCTGATTTCTTTCAAGCAGTCGCCATTTTTGTCAATTCTGGTGCCCATATATAAAAAATACCTGACCTGATGTATTTCCTCACCCTCTTCTGTAAATTTATGTTGAGATCATGTTTTGTCGATGGTCATTATCCTTGTTTTTTGTATATTTATAAACAAGTTTTGAACTTCCCATTGTGTCCATTTACGGCTGAAATTAGTTGCTCTTGCCCTTCTGCACTTCTTGATGGTTTCACTGTGTCGTCTGCGCATCGTAACTGTGTAATCTCGTAACCGCCAATCGTAATTGTATATATATATATACACACACAGGCAAATATTTGCGTACCTATTAAACGGTGGTGTTTTAGATCAGACTTAAAGCACACAAGATGTTTTTAGAACAACTGCGATCGGGGAAAGGGATATTTAGATTTGGGATTGTGGGTCGGATCCGCCCCTGTGCCGTAGGTTGAGAATCCATGGATTATATTGATTACTAGTGCATAATCGTATCTGTCACATGCTGGCTAGTTGTTCCGTATTGCCACAGTACAGTATAATTCATTAACAATATCTCGATAGGCTGGCCTGAATGGAAAGTATTCGTTATTCAAATAGTGTTATTAAAGCAGTTGGAACAATTGGATATTACACAATGGGTACAGGTTCACACCTGGTCGTAGCGCGCTGCAGTCAACCCAGGTGTAAACGGATATCAGATTCACAGTTATAGGAAGCAAGGCCGCGTGGAAAGGCAACCTTATTTACCAAGGAGCTACAAATGAAAACCTTAAAAGTCGGATAGAAATGATAAAAACTATGCCATTGTATTGTAACTTTTTAATATGGTTGCTATGGATGTCAAGAGTGTCCTAAACGTGCCATCACAATGCATGGCGTTGAAAGATGACCGACTCCCTACTGACATGCACACAAGCAGAGCAGCGTTCAGTTAAGGGTGTTCTGAGCAGCAAAGGGGTTAAACCTATATAAATTCATCGGCAAATGGAGGTCCAGGCAAAGGCAACACTGTAAACAATGTGCACTAATCATGACATTCAATTATTTATCTACTAAAACTGACTCAAATGTAATACTTATCGTTTGCTTCCATTTTTAGGGTACACATAGAAGGTTTATTTGATTGAGGAATGAAGGCCACTTCTCCTGACAGTCGCCACACACTGTACAGACTGGGTTTTTATTTTACCTCCAATAGACAAAATGATTTTAAAAAAACTATGCACTACCAAGGATTTGAGCGCATGTCCCTGTAGATATGTTTGCGACTGCCCATAATGAGTAGGTTACTTTTTTGTGCGCCCTGAAAAGGGCGTTAAGTGGTAGGTTGTCGTATCTTTCCTGACATCCCGAGCGTGCTGATGAAGGTAGAACAGGGGCCTCCGGGCGGTTGTGCTATGCCAGCTTCGTCTGCGTGGAGCTCACTACTATAGGGATCACGTCGAACTAGATCTTGTTAGCCATATTTGTTGTCCTCGACAACAGCCCGTTTCCAGGACGACCAACGGTCAGGTGAGGGTCTTGGTCAGTGTATTTCTCCTGATTCTGGCTAACATTGTCTGATCAGTGTGTTTTGCCTGACCAGACGTCAGCTTCACCAAGATCATTATTCAAACAACTCGGCCAGCTGCTTATTTATTTAACAATTGTGGAAAACTACGTAACTTACAAAAGGACATCACCAGATTTGTCAGTCCTGCGACTGCTGTTGAAGTCCTCTGATCATATCACGCCACTGTCCTCTGTTAGTCAGTCCGGAGACTGGTGTTGAAGTCTTCTGATCATATCACGCCACTGTCCTCTGTTAGTCAGTCTAGACTGCTGTTGAAGTCCTCTGATCATGTCACACCACTGTCCTCTGTTAGTCAGTCCGGAGACTGGTGTTGAAGTCTTCTGATCATGTCACGCCACTATTCCCTATATCCCAGGAGATCTCCTCAGCTCACTATACGCCTGCACCCCCATATTATTGCAGACCTGTGTGAAGTAATTGTTTTTTGAACGCCCTTTCCTCTTTTTCCTTGAATTTTCCCTTCTATTATTTTCAATATTAAGCTTCCATGTATCAAGTTATGACGAAGACAAGACAATCTACTTTTCTGTATACTCGCCATTAGCTGTCATTCTGACCCGATATCTTTAAGCACTTGTTCATTTTACCTTTTTTTCTGTACAGCTCACTCTGTGGATCTTGTGATAGCACTACAACTAAAACGCTACGAACGGATTTTCCTCCCTTTGAATCTATGTTTCAGAGTCGTACAATGCGACAGGCCATACCAGATATGTGTAGTGATTATTTGTTTTCGAAGCACCAACATGATGTCTACTGTTATTAGAAGATTTTGTTTTTCCCAGAATGCCTTTTTATTGTTGCTTCGATCCTCGTCCTAATTTCAACCTCCCAGTGAGCCTCCTCCGAAATGATTTGGCCCACATATGAAAACCTCTGCACTTGTTTAATAATCTGCCTCTTGATGCTGATATAAAATCTTTGAGTTTGTTTGGCACCTCACTCTGTTTCATTTGACTCTGTCCTACAGTCACACTCTTGCACAACTTTCACACGTGCCCTCATGGTGAGACCCTTCCATTGCACTTTGGTTGGGCTGGTTTCTGAGAGCATACAAACCTAGCTAGACACATACATACACCCAAGCACTGGATTATGCGTCTTAATATCGCCCAAATTGACTACGGTCTTGGGTAGAATAGGCGTACCTCCGCCAGTAGAAACTAGTGAGGCAAACACGTAAAATAAAAAAATATAAAAAAATGTATTACTAGCACTGGTTTTACTAGCATTTATGTTCATACCAAGTTAAGCTTTAGTTTTGGTAGTTTAGTTTAGTTTATAGTTTAGTTTAGTTTAGTCGAAGAATCACCGCTATGGCACACTCTTTAGCCCATAAGTGCTTTGTTCTTCTCCATATGTTTGCAGAATCTCAGCACAATGCACTAACTCCATAGCACCGGCGAGGATCACGTAATAAATTGAGTAGATATTTTAGATAATAATTTTTAATTTTGCCCGGGCAGCGGCCTTTAAACCTACTTTTTTCGATTTTTAACTGCCGATGGATTTTTAACGTGCGCGATACTGCACGCGGGCGTCCGATGTCTACTACTCGGAGATATTGGGACATTCCAGAAAGTTCCAGTGAAAAAATCCCGATCTACACCGTGATTTGAACCCGCGACCTCCAGCACTCAAGATCGACGTCTTACCTCAAGACCATTCAGTCCATTCATACCAAAAGTCTTGGCAGTGTCGTTGATCTTGATCAGTTATTTGTAATGATTTTTCTGTTCCTTCTATGATGGCTCGGTCATCTGTAAATTTGATGGCACAAATTAGTTCTCCATTTACTTTGACCTCTATGTTGCTAATTCTGGTGGCTACTTCCATCATCATCATATATGCAACGATATCAGGTCAGGTCAGGTCAGATCAGGTCAAGTCAGGTTAGGTCATCCCGTAACTGGTGAGGTCGTTAGGGCACACTTGAAGACATCCTCACAACCCCACGCCCCTCTTCAGCGGCCGCTGCCTGTGCCTCTTATGGTCGAAGATTGGTCCATTCTTTAATGTTGTCCTTCCACCTGTTTTTGGGACGGCCTCTTTGTTGTCTGCCATGCACCATTCCGTGGAGAATTGTATTTGCAAGACCATTTGATCTCGATATGTGACCGTACCAAGGGAGTTTCCTTCTTTTGACCGTTGCCATGAAGTCTTCGAAAGGCCCTTTTGCTGTAGTAATTCTATCTCGTATATCTTAATTTGTAACTCGATCTTTGTACGTGGCCTTTTAAAAAGTCTTCCAAAACATCTCATCTCCAAGACCTGTATCCTTCGCTGAAGGTCAGCTGTAACTGTCCATATCTCACAAGCATAGAGGAATATTGACAGGACCAATGCACGCATTAATCTGATTTTCGTGCATAGTGCTAGCCGTTTATCTTGCCAAGTTTTGCAACGATATTTACACTCAAAACACAAAAAAAGAAACGAAAAATATGACTTACCATTCTGAGAGTCTGGACGTGTGAGTTGCTGAACAAGGGAAGACTTTCCGACCCCAGGGGCGCCAAGAACAAGTGTTCTAAAGTAAGAGGGCGTTACACAAATGCTGGGGGTCCCTTCCGAGCTGTCGCTAGAAGCGAGGCTGCCAGTTCTAGCACGATCTACAGATGCTCTTCTGCTCTCGGTACTGCAACCACTACTGCCGTGACTAGTGTTGAGGCTGCCAGCTGAAAGAAGACTGTTCGTGCTGAGGGACTTTGAGAAGCTTCCAGAGTCCACAATGCCTTTGGATGTGGTCTTGAATGACCTAACCATACAGAAAGGGCATTCCTTGCTAGAAGTTGACATCTTTCGGAAACTGTCCGTATCGGAACAATCTGGCATGCTAACACTGTTGGTTCTTGCCGAATGACTCATTCTCTTGTCCTTCCTACTACTGCTCCTGTGCTTGCTTTTCCAAGAATTACTTCTGGACTGAGGAGCTGAGGAAGACCCTCTGTCGATAGAGGTACCTGAATTTGGTGCCAATCTGTCGCCCATATCTGTGGCTGGCATTATGATCACACACAAATTAATCAGATCGAATTAGCCTTTAAGAATCTGGATAACTCCTTGAAGAAAATGGAAACAGTTGTGATAACTAATATATATCAATGATCGTTAATAGTTATTAATCAATACACTAAAAACATTATTGTTAATAGAACATGGCTGATGTAATACAAGTTTTATAATAAACCAACAAGCGAATGTTTAACGCTTCTGTTGTACGTCTGGATTCCGTCTATAGGGGAACTGTTTTGATTTAAAGTATGGAATCCCCCGAGCTTTATAATTCTCTGTCTCGTCAACCATTGGCTGAGAACGCACGCGCATCATACGGTATCGATGGGTCTGATTGGCTGAGTAATTGTGAGAGATGACGCGACTCACGCGAAATTTTTCCCCCACGACGATCCAGCGCGGGGAATTCGACTCATAATCACGTGTGATCTAAGCTATAGTATTGTTCATCTGTTCCTATATTACTTGTACTTTTGTGAAATGTTGAGGCTTGGCTGAGAGTTAGAGTGCGAGAGAGTGAGTAAGAAATAGTGAGAGAGTTGTAGTTAGTTTTGAGGTGATTAACTATCGCCTATAACAAGTGATATTTTGAGACACTATACCACCTCTCCCCTTCTCTAATACATTGTACACTATGTCCCTGTACCATGTTCAATATCAATATCAATTCCCTCAACATGTCTATTTGCTACCAGTTTGACTTCATTTCACCTTTCTTTCCGTAAACACGACACCAAGTCCAGTGTTCATTCACCATGACTGCCGTGTCGTTTCCGTCGAGCAGTTTATGTGCAATCGCGTGGTAAGTTTGCTCTTGTCATGAGATGTTCTTGGTCCTGCACAGGACCGCAATCACAGGTGCTGTCTTGTCGTGTTATATCTGTCCAGTTAGGACTTGTCTGCATCGGGTTACGCCAGTCCCAAGTCTATGTAAGGTTCTCCATATTCGATAGGTCATATAATAACGGAGAAAAGGAAGCTATGAAAAAGAAATAAGAAAATAAGTATGCCAAGATGGTATTTATCAACACGCGACACATACTGACATTCAAGCAGATTAACCATACATTGAGAATGAAAATTGTCAGGTGTTACGTATAGTTATTATAACCTTATGGCGCAGAAACATGGGTAATGAATAACAAGTATTCAAACCTTCGAAATGTGGGTATATAGAAGTTTGGGTCGCATTCCAAGGCAAACAAAGAAAAATTTGGAGATATTGAAGAAGTTGGGGGTGAAAAGAGAATTAATGACCGAAATCTTGGTTAGACAGTTACGTTATTTTGGTCATATAACAAAACCATACTAGAGGTTAGGGTGGAAGGCAGTCGTTCATGAGACAGACACCGTTTTAAGTGGTTGGTCAATATCAGGAGATGGACTGTCAGATTGCACTATTACTGCAAGAGATAGACTACACTGGAGAACCATTGCAGCCGACCTTCGATGCGGATATGGCAATTGAACTGAACTGATATTGAATACGATAGTTGCGCTCCTTGTGCAGCATTCTCCTGGAGATGTATTTATGGCGTCTAAGTTTGTCGCGCCATTTCTCAATGCGACACTTTCTGGAGCTTCGTTGGAAAAGGCTAGGTATTTTGTAGGACACTCCGTCTAGAGAAGTTTCATTTTCTACAATTTGTGTCCTCACTCAAGGTGTCTTGGATCATTGGTCTGTTTGTCTCTCTCTCAACTTCTTCCGCAACGCTTCTTCTGCACCTGCGAGGTACTCACTCACTTACTTTGACATAAGTTGCAAACTGCCAGGGACCTAGCCACATCGCAAAATGGCGAAGAGTTCTACAATACCCCAAGATAGTTATTAACCGATTAAAAAAACAACTAGTTGCATATTGTTAGTTAGTGATAGAAAACAGACCCTGGGATCGTTTCAGAATTTCCATTCAACTCAAGCTGAAAATACTTCTACATTGAAAGAATAGTCTTAGAAAGATTAGTCATAGATAGTCTAGTTAACAATCTACCCACATTTTTTGCAACTTTACCCATGTGGTTTGTTAATAGCGGCTATATCTGGCGCCTAACTGGCTGCGGATCTACTTAGCCCTAATGATTGAGTCTATTAAGATGGAATCGCACATGGGTTAAAAACCACCCTCCAATAAATTGGTGGTTTACAGACTGTATGGTGTCTTCTAAACCAGTATAACGAGGTTAAGTTAAGTTAAGATAGATTAGTTTATAATGTTGTAATGTTCAGAGAATATAATAAAAGAATTTCCTTGTGTTATTAAATTCAATAAGCTTTAGTGTTTTCTATGTTGATATTGTTTGGAAACAACTGGTTGAAAAGATAGACACGGCTACTTCTCATCATCATCTTCTATCCACTTGTGTCGTTAGACGTCGTGGGGAGGTGTAGTTTTTTTGTCGTGTGCCATCTTTGTCGCTGATGTTGTCATTCTGTGTTTCTTCAGTGTCTCACTGACACCATCTATCCATCTTTTACGTCGTCTGTCTCTTACTCTGTAGCCCTGATGTCTGGTATTGTAGATACGAGAATCTGATAACTTTGGTTGCATTCTTGTCAGGTGTCCGAACCATTTAATTCTCTGCCTTCCCATATATTCCATGCACAGTGTTGCACCCACCTTCTGTCTACTTACTTCCTCTCGTACTCTGTCCGGCCTTGTAACCCCGACAGCCTTTCTCAAACATCTCATTTCGAATACATTGATTTTCCTTTGTTGCCCCTTGGTGGGAGTCCATGTCTGACACTGGTAGCAGACAGTTGGTATAAAAATACTAGTTATCGGGATGAGGCCATTACTCGACAGTGTAAGAAGGTTAATCTAATAGAAGGGAAGAGCAGTACTGTTACACGTCTTCTAATATCCGCACGTGCGATACTAGCGATTATGTAGACCTTTTACGTTGGCGTCGGTTTAAGGCATCCTGTCAGAATTCGGAATGTCTCATTTACTGCCATATCGACCTGTTTCGCCGTGCTATACAAGGTATTGGGTGTATTTTGTCGGTTTTAAGCACCCAATCACGATTCGGGCTGTCTCATTGGCGACAATATGGATATGGTTGGAGCGTGCGGACTGTCCCCATTCTGGTGTTGCGTATTCAGCTGCGGATAAACACGGGGCAAATGTCGATGTCCGGATGATAGACCGCTGTGCTTCCCATCTTGTGCTGGTAAGACCGAGGAGGAAACAATTCCTCTCACATAATTTTCGTTTGGTTTCTTGGAAATGTGCCTTGATGGACAACGTGGTCTAGTTTGATACCCATGTATTTGGGGGCTGTGTTGCAGCTCGTGCTTTTGTCATACGATCATTGACTTCAAAGGTTGACTATACCTTGGTGTTACTGTGCATACTTATAGCTAGGGAGTAGATGTAGCTGAAAGATACGGACGGCGCTCGTCTCTCAATACGCGAGCGGACGAAAGGAGTTAACGGCGGTTGTTCCAAATTAGCGTAGTTGAGAGGGGGGGGGGGGTGGTGTGGTGAGAGTCAGATGCCGCCATGACCGGCTACGACATTTAGAGTGACAGGGATTCGGGGATAGTCATGCAATAACAATTAAATTGGATAGTTGTTCCAAATTAGAGTGATGGCTAAGTCCGATAACCAACTAAAGAAATTGGACAGACATGTTGTTGCTTGAGACTATAACATACTCGGCAAAAATGAACTCAAGGAGACTGGCCAAAAGAGTGGCTGAGAGACAGGCTAGGAGAGTGACTGAGAGACTGGCTAGAAGAGTGACTGAGAGACAGGCTAGGAGAGTGGCTGAGAAACAGGCTAGGAGAGTGACTGAGAGACTGGCTAGAAGAGTGACTGAGAGACTGGCTAGGAGAGTGGCTGAGAGAGTGGCTAGAAGAGTGACCGAGAGACTGGCTAGGAGAGTGACTGAGAGACTTGCTAGGAGAGTGGCTGAGAGACTGGCTAGAAGAGTGACTGAGAGACAGGCTAGGAGAGT
Organism: Ariolimax columbianus; assembly: GCA_036924085.1. Taxonomy (NCBI): domain Eukaryota; kingdom Metazoa; phylum Mollusca; class Gastropoda; order Stylommatophora; family Arionidae; genus Ariolimax; species Ariolimax columbianus. The sequence goes on along the minus strand of JAVGWX010000008.1, from coordinate 42,991,363 downwards.
GACTGAGAGACTGGCTAGAAGAGTGATTGAGAGACTGGCTAGGAGAGTGGCTGAGAGAGTTTCTAGGAGACTGGCTAGGAGAGTGGCTAGGAGAGTGGCTAGGAGAGTGGCTGAGAGAGTGGCTAGGAGAGTGGCTGAGAGAGTGGCTAGGAGAGTGGCTGAGAGAGTAGCTAAGAGAGTGGCTAAGAGAGTGGCTAGGAGAGTGGCTGAGAGACTGGCTAAAAGAGTGGCTAGGAGAGTGGCTGAGAGAGTGGCTAGGAGAGTGGCTGAGAGACTGGCTAAAAGAGTGGCTAGGAGAGTGGCTGAGAGACTGGCTAAGAGAGTGGCTGAGAGACTGGCTATGAGAGTGGCTGAGAGACTGGCTAGGAGAGTGGCTGAGAGACTGGCTAGGAGAGTGGCTGAGAGACTGGCTAGGAGAGTGGCTGAGAGACTGGCTAGGAGAGTGGCTAGGAGAGTGGCTAGGAGAGTGGCTGAGAGACTGGCTAGGAGAGTGGCTGAGACAGTGGCTAGGAGAGTGGCTGAGAGACTGGCTAAGAGAGTGGCTGAGAGAGTTGCTAGGAGAGTGGCTGAGAGAGTGGCTAGGAGAGTGGCTAGGAGAGTGGCTGAGAGACTGGCTAGGAGAGTGGCTGAGAGAGTGGCTAGGAGAGTGGCTGAGAGACTGGCTAGGAGAGTGGCTGAAAGACTGGCTAGGAGAGTGGCTGAGAGACTGGCTAGGAGAGTGGCTGAGAGACAGGCTAGAAGAGTGACCGAGAGACTGGCTAGGAGAGTGGCTGAAAGACAGGCTAGGAGAGTGGCTAGGAGAGTGGCTAGGAGAGTCGCTAAGAGACAGGCTAAGAGACTGGCTAGGACAGTGGCTAGGAGAGTGGCTGAGAGACTGGCTAGGACAGTATCTGAGAGACTGGCTAGGAGAGTGGCTGAGAGACTGGCTAGGAGAGTGGCTGAGAGAGTGGCTAGGAAAGTGGCTGGGAGACTGGCTAGGAGAGTGGCTGAGAGACAGGCTAGGAGAGTGGCTAGGAGAGTGGCTTGGAGAGTGGCTGAGAGAGTGGCTAGGAGAGTGGCTGAGAGAGTGGCTGGGAGAGTGGCTAGGAGAGTGGCTGAGAGTTTCTAGGAGAGTGGCTAGGAGAGTGGCTAGGAGATTGGCTGAGATAGTGGCTAGGAAAGTAGCTGAGAGAGTGGCTAGGAGAGTGGCTGAGAGAGTGGCTAGGAGAGTGGCTAGGAGAGTGGCTAGGAGAGTGGCTAGAAGAGTGGCTGAGAGAGTGGCTAGGAGAATGGCTGAGAGAGTGGCTAGGTGAGTGGCTGAGAGAGTGGCTAGGAGAGTGGCTGAGAGAGTAGCTAGGAGAGTGGCTGAGAGAGTGGCTAGGAGAACGGCTGAGAAAGTGGCTAGGAGAGTGGCTGAGAGACTTGCTAAAAGAGTGGCTAGGAGAGTGGCTGAGAGACTGGCTAGGAGAGTGGCTGAGAGACTGGCTAGGAGAGTGGCTAGGAGAGTGGCTAGGAGAGTGGCTGAGAGACTGGCTAGGAGAGTGGCTGAGAGACTGGCTAGGAGAGTGGCTGAGAGACTGGCTAAGAGAGTGGCTAGGAGAGTGGCTAGGAGAGTGGCTGAGAGACTGGCTAGGAGAGTGGCTGAGAGACTGGCTATAAAAGTGATTGAGAGACTGGCTAGTAGAGTGGCTGAGAGACAGGCTAGGAGAGTGGCTAGGAGAGTGGCTAGGAGAGTGGCTAAGTGAGTGGCTAGAAGAGTGGCTAGGAGAGTGGCTGAGAGACAGGCTAGAATAGTGACTGAGAGACTGGCTAGAAGAGTGGCTGAGAGACAGGCTAGGAGAGTGGCTAGGTGAGTGGCTAGGAGAGTGGCTAGGAGAGTGGCTAGAAGAGTGGCTAGGAGAGTGGCTGAGAGACTGGCTAGGAGAGTGGCTGAGAGACAGGCTAGGAGAGTGGCGAGGAGAGTGGTTAGGAGAGTGGCTAGGAGAGTGGCAGAGAGTGGCTAGGAGAGTAGCTGAGAGACTGGCTAAAAGAGTGGCTAGGAGAGTGGCTGAGAGACTGCTAGGAGAGTGGCTGAGAGACTGGCTAGGAGAGTGCCTGTGATACTGGCTAGCAGAGTGGGAGAGAGACAGGCTAGGAGAGTGGCTGAGAGACTGGCTAGGAGAGTGGCTGAGAGACTGGCTAGGAGAGTGGCTAGGAGAGTGGCTAGGAGAGTGGCTGAGAGACTGGCTAGGAGAGTGGCTGGGAGACTGGCTAGGAGAGTGGCTGAGAGACTGGCTAGGAGAGTGGCTGAGAGATGCTAGAAGAGTGACTGAGAGACTAGCTAGGAGAGTGGCTAGGAGAGTGGCTAGAAGAGTGGCTAGGAGAGTGGCTGAGAGACAGGCTAGAAGAGTGACTGAGAGATTGGCTAGGAGAGTGGGAGAGAGACTGGCTAGGAGAGTGGCTAGCAGAATGGCTAGGAGAGTGGCTAAGAGAGTGGCTGGAAGAGTGGCTAAGAGACAGGCTAAGAGACTGGCTAGGAGAGTGGCTGAGAGAGTGGCTAGGAGAGTGGCTGAGAGACAGGCTAAGAGAGTGGCTGAGAGACTGGCTAGGAGAGTGGCTAGGAGAGTGGCTGAGAGACAGGCTAGAAGAGTGACTAAGAGACTGGCTAGGAGAGTTGCTGAGAGACAGGCTAGGAGAGTGGCTAGGAGAGTGGCTAGGAGAGTGGCTAGGAGAGTGGCTAGGAGAGTGGCTGAGAGACAGGCTAGAAGAGTGACTGAGAGATTGGCTAGGAGAGTGGGAGAGAGACTGGCTAGGAGAGTGGCTAGCAGAATGGCTAGGAGAGTGGCTAGGAGAGTGGCTGGAAGAGTGGCTAAGAGACAGGCTAAGAGACTGGCTAGGAGAGTGGCTGAGAGTGGCTAGGAGAGTGGCAGAGAGTGGCTAGGAGAGTGGCTGAGAGATTGGCTAAAAGAGTGTTTAGGAGAGTGGCTGAGAGACTGCTAGGAGAGTGGCTGAGAGACTGGCTAGGAGAGTGGCTGAGAGACTGGCTAGGAGAGTGGCTGAGAGACTGGCTAGCAGAGTGGGAGAGAGACAGGCTAGGAGAGTGGCTGAGAGACTGGCTAGGAGAGTGGCTGAGAGACATGCTAGAAGAGTGACTGAGAGAGTAGTTAGGAGAGTGGCTAGGAGAGTGGCTAGGAGAGTGGATGAGAGACTGGCTAGGAGAGTGACTGAGAGACTGGCTTGGAGAGTGGCTAGGAGAGTGGCTAGAAGAGTGGCTGAGAGACTGGCTAGGAGAATGGCTGAGAGACTGGCTAGGAGAGTGGCTGAGAGACAGGCTAAGAGAGTGGCTGAGAGACTGGCTAGGTAAATGGCTAGGAGAGTGGCTGAGAGACAGGCTAGAAGAGTGACTAAGAGACTGGCTAGGAGAGTTGCTGAGAGACAGGCTAGGAGAGTGGCTAGGAGAGTGGCTAGGAGAGTGGCTAGAAGAGTGGCTAGAAAAGTGGCTAGAAGAGTGGCTGAGAGACAGGCTAGAAGAGTGACTGAGAGACTGGCTAGGAGAGTGGCTAGGAGAGTGGCTAGAAGAGTGGCTAAAAGACAGGCTAAGAGACTGGCTAGGAGAGTGGCTGAGAGGGTGGCTAGGAGAGTGGCTGAGAGACTGGCTAGGAGAGTGGCTGAGAGACAGGCTAGGAGAGTGGCTAGGAGAGTGGCTAGGAGAGTGGCTAGGAGAGTGGCTGAGAGAGTGGCTAGGAGAGTGGATGAGAGACTGGCTAAAAAAGTGGCTAGGAGAGTGGCTGAGAGACTGGCTAGGAGAGTGGCTGAGAGACTGGCTAGAAGAGTGGGAGAGAGACAGGCTAGGAGAGTGGCTGAGAGACTGGCTAGGAGAGTGGCTGAGAGACTGGCTAGGAGAGTGGCTGAGAGACAGGTTAGGAGAGTGGCTGAGAGACAGCCTAGGAGAGTGGGAGAGAGACAGGCTAGGAGAGTGGGAGAGAGACAGGATAGGAGAGTGGCTGAGAGAGTGGCTTTGAGAGTGGTTGAGAGACTGGCTAGGAGAGTTGCTGAGAGAGTGGCTAGCAGAGTGGCTGAGAGACTGGCTAGGAGAGTGGCTGAGAGGCTAGAAGAGTTACTGAGAGACTGGCTAGGAGAGTGGGAGAGAGACAGGCTAGGATAGTGGCTGAGAGACTGGCTAGGAGAGTGGGAGAGAGACAGGCTAGGAGAGTGGCTGAGAGACAGGCTAGGAGAGTTGCTGAGAGAGTGGCTAGCAGAGTGGCTGAGAGACTGGCTAGGAGAGTGGCTGAGAGACAGGCTAGAAGAGTGACTGAGAGACTGGCTAGGAGAGTGCGAGAGAGACAGGCTAGGATAGTGGCTGAGAGACAGGCTAGGAGAGTGGGAGAGAGACAGGCTATGAGAGTGGGAGAGAGACTGGCTAGGAGAGTGGCTGAGAGATTGGCTAGGAGAGTGGGAGAGAGACAGGCTAGGAGAGTGGCTGAGAGACTGGCTAGGAGAGTGGGAGGGAGACTGGCTAGGAGAGTGGCTGAGAGACTGGCTAGAAGAGTGGGAGAGAGACAGGCTAGGAGAGTGGCTGAGAGACTGGCTAGGAGAGTGGGAGAGAGACAGGCTAGGAGAGTGGGAGAGAGACAGGCTAGGAGAGTGGCTGAGAGACAGGCTAGGAGAGTGGCTGAGAGACAGGCTAGGAGAGTGGGAGAGAGACAGGCTAGGAGAGTGGGAGAGAGACAGGCTAGAAGAGTGGCTGAGAGACAGGCTAGGAGAGTGGCTGAGAGACTGGCTAGGAGAGGGGCTGAGAGAGTGGCTAGGAGAGTGGGATAGAGACAGGCTAGGAGAGTGGGAGTGACAGGCTAGGAGAGTGGCTGAGAGACTGGCTAGGAGAGTGGCTGAGAGACTGGCTAGGAGAGTGGGAGAGAGAGGCTAGGAGAGTGACTGAGAGACAGGCTAGGAGAGTGACTGAGAGATTGGCTAGGAGAGTGGCTGAGAGACTGGCTAGGAGAGTGGGAGAGAGACAGGCTAGGAGATTTGGAGAGAGACAGGCTAGGAGAGTGGCTGAGAGACAGGCTAGGAGAGTGGGAGAGAGACAGGCTAGGAGAGTGGGAGAGAGACAACCTAGGAGAGTGGGAGAGAGGCAGGCTAGGAGAGTGGCTGAGAGACTAGCTAGGAGAGTGGGAGAGAGACAGGCTAGGAGAGTGGGAGAGAGAGGCTAGGAGAGTGGGTGAGAGAGTGGCTTTGAGAGTGGCTGAGAGACTGGCTAGGAGAGTTGCTGAGAGAGTGGCTAGCAGAGTGGCTGAGAGACTGGCTAGGAGAGTGGCTGAGAGACAGGCTAGAAGAGTGACTGAGAGACTGGCTAGGAGAGTGCGAGAGAGACCGGCTAGGATAGTGGCTGAGAGACAGGCTAGGAGAGTGGGAGAGAGACAGGCTATGAGAGTGGGAGAGAGACTGGCTAGGAGAGTGGCTGAGAGATTGGCTAGGAGAGTGGGAGAGAGACAGGCTAGGAGAGTGGCTGAGAGACTGGCTAGGAGAGTGGGAGGGAGACAGGCTAGGAGAGTGGCTGAGAGACTGGTTAGAAGAGTGGGAGAGAGACAGGCTAGGAGAGTGGCTGAGAGACTGGCTAGGAGAGTGGGAGAGAGACAGGCTAGGAGAGTGGCTGAGAGACTGGCTAGGAGAGTGGCTGAGAGACTGGCTAGGAGAGTGGGAGAGAGACAGGCTAGGAGAGTGGCTGAGAGACAGGCTAGGAGAGTGGCTGAGAGACAGGCTAGGAGAGTGGGAGAAAGACAGGCTAAGAGAGTGGGAGAGAGACAGGCTAGGAGAGTGACTGAGAGATTGGCTAGGAGAGTGGCTGAGAGACTGGCTAGGAGAGTTGGAGAGAGACAGGCTAGGAGAGTTGGAGAGAGACAGGCTAGGAGAGTGGCTGAGAGACAGGCTAGGAGAGTGGGAGAGAGACAGGCTAGGAGAGTGGGAGAGAGACAGGCTAGGAGAGTGGGAGAGAGACAGGATAGGAGAGTGGGAGAGAGATAGGCTAGGAGAGTGGGAGAGAGACAGGCTAGGAGAGTGGCTGAGAGACTGGCTAGGAGAGTGGCTGAGAGACAGGTTAGGAGAGTGGCTGAGAGAGAGGCTAGGAGAGTGGGAGAGAGACAGGCTAGGAGAGTGGGAGAGAGACAGGCTAGGAGAGTGGGAGAGAGACTGGCTAGGAGAGTGGCTGACAGACAGGTTAGGAGAGTGGCTGAGAGACAGGCTAGGAGAGTTGGAGAGAGACTGGCTAGGAGAGTGGCTGAGAGACAGGCTAGGAGAGTGGCTGAGAGACATGCTAGGAGAGTGAGAGAGAGACTGGCTAAGAGAGTGGCTGATAGACAGGCTAGGAGAGTGGCTGAGAGACTGGCTAGGAGAGTGGCTGAGAGACTGACTAGAAGAGTGACTGAGAGACTGGCTAGGAGAGTGACTGAGAGACTGGCTAGGAGAGTGACTGAGAGAGTGGCTAGGAGAGTGACTGAGAGAGTGGCTAGGAGAGTGGCTAAGAGAGTGGCTGATAGACAGGCTAGGAGAGTGGCTGAGAGACTGGCTAGGAGAGTGGCTAGGAGAGTGGCTAGGAGAGTGGCTAGAAGAGTGGCTAGAAAAGTGGCTAGAAGAGTGGCTGAGAGACAGGCTAGAAGAGTGACTGAGAGACTGGCTAGGAGAGTGGCTAGGAGAGTGGCTAGAAGAGTGGCTAAAAGACAGGCTAAGAGACTGGCTAGGAGAGTGGCTGAGAGGGTGGCTAGGAGAGTGGCTGAGAGACTGGCTAGGAGAGTGGCTGAGAGACAGGCTAGGAGAGTGGCTAGGAGAGTGGCTAGGAGAGTGGCTAGGAGAGTGGCTGAGAGAGTGGCTAGGAGAGTGGATGAGAGACTGGCTAAAAAAGTGGCTAGGAGAGTGGCTGAGAGACTGGCTAGGAGAGTGGCTGAGAGACTGGCTAGAAGAGTGGGAGAGAGACAGGCTAGGAGAGTGGCTGAGAGACTGGCTAGGAGAGTGGCTGAGAGACTGGCTAGGAGAGTGGCTGAGAGACAGGTTAGGAGAGTGGCCGAGAGACAGCCTAGGAGAGTGGGAGAGAGACAGGCTAGGAGAGTGGGAGAGAGACAGGCTAGGAGAGTGGCTGAGAGAGTGGCTTTGAGAGTGGTTGAGAGACTGGCTAGGAGAGTTGCTGAGAGAGTGGCTAGCAGAGTGGCTGAGAGACTGGCTAGGAGAGTGGCTGAGAGGCTAGAAGAGTTACTGAGAGACTGGCTAGGAGAGTGGGAGAGAGACAGGCTAGGATAGTGGCTGAGAGACTGGCTAGGAGAGTGGGAGAGAGACAGGCTAGGAGAGTGGCTGAGAGACAGGCTAGGAGAGTTGCTGAGAGAGTGGCTAGCAGAGTGGCTGAGAGACTGGCTAGGAGAGTGGCTGAGAGACAGGCTAGAAGAGTGACTGAGAGACTGGCTAGGAGAGTGCGAGAGAGACAGGCTAGGATAGTGGCTGAGAGACAGGCTAGGAGAGTGGGAGAGAGACAGGCTATGAGAGTGGGAGAGAGACTGGCTAGGAGAGTGGCTGAGAGATTGGCTAGGAGAGTGGGAGAGAGACAGGCTAGGAGAGTGGCTGAGAGACTGGCTAGGAGAGTGGGAGGGAGACTGGCTAGGAGAGTGGCTGAGAGACTGGCTAGAAGAGTGGTAGAGAGACAGGCTAGGAGAGTGGCTGAGAGACTGGCTAGGAGAGTGGGAGAGAGACAGGCTAGGAGAGTGGCTGAGAGACTGGCTAGGAGAGTGGGAGAGAGACAGGCTAGGAGAGTGGGAGAGAGACAGGCTAGGAGAGTGGCTGAGAGACAGGCTAGGAGAGTGGCTGAGAGACAGGCTAGGAGAGTGGGAGAGAGACAGGCTAGGAGAGTGGGAGAGAGACAGGCTAGAAGAGTGGCTGAGAGACAGGCTAGGAGAGTGGCTGAGAGACTGGCTAGGAGAGGGGCTGAGAGAGTGGCTAGGAGAGTGGGATAGAGACAGGCTAGGAGAGTGGGAGTGACAGGCTAGGAGAGTGGCTGAGAGACTGGCTAGGAGAGTGGCTGAGAGACTGGCTAGGAGAGTGGGAGAGAGAGGCTAGGAGAGTGACTGAGAGACAGGCTAGGAGAGTGACTGAGAGATTGGCTAGGAGAGTGGCTGAGAGACTGGCTAGGAGAGTGGGAGAGAGACAGGCTAGGAGATTTGGAGAGAGACAGGCTAGGAGAGTGGCTGAGAGACAGGCTAGGAGAGTGGGAGAGAGACAGGCTAGGAGAGTGGGAGAGAGACAACCTAGGAGAGTGGGAGAGAGGCAGGCTAGGAGAGTGGCTGAGAGACTAGCTAGGAGAGTGGGAGAGAGACAGGCTAGGAGAGTGGGAGAGAGAGGCTAGGAGAGTGGGTGAGAGAGTGGCTTTGAGAGTGGCTGAGAGACTGGCTAGGAGAGTTGCTGAGAGAGTGGCTAGCAGAGTGGCTGAGAGACTGGCTAGGAGAGTGGCTGAGAGACAGGCTAGAAGAGTGACTGAGAGACTGGCTAGGAGAGTGCGAGAGAGACCGGCTAGGATAGTGGCTGAGAGACAGGCTAGGAGAGTGGGAGAGAGACAGGCTATGAGAGTGGGAGAGAGACTGGCTAGGAGAGTGGCTGAGAGATTGGCTAGGAGAGTGGGAGAGAGACAGGCTAGGAGAGTGGCTGAGAGACTGGCTAGGAGAGTGGGAGGGAGACAGGCTAGGAGAGTGGCTGAGAGACTGGTTAGAAGAGTGGGAGAGAGACAGGCTAGGAGAGTGGCTGAGAGACTGGCTAGGAGAGTGGGAGAGAGACAGGCTAGGAGAGTGGCTGAGAGACTGGCTAGGAGAGTGGCTGAGAGACTGGCTAGGAGAGTGGGAGAGAGACAGGCTAGGAGAGTGGCTGAGAGACAGGCTAGGAGAGTGGCTGAGAGACAGGCTAGGAGAGTGGGAGAAAGACAGGCTAAGAGAGTGGGAGAGAGACAGGCTAGGAGAGTGACTGAGAGATTGGCTAGGAGAGTGGCTGAGAGACTGGCTAGGAGAGTGGGAGAGAGACAGGCTAGGAGAGTTGGAGAGAGACAGGCTAGGAGAGTGGCTGAGAGACAGGCTAGGAGAGTGGGAGAGAGACAGGCTAGGAGAGTGGGAGAGAGACAGGCTAGGAGAGTGGGAGAGAGACAGGATAGGAGAGTGGGAGAGAGATAGGCTAGGAGAGTGGGAGAGAGACAGGCTAGGAGAGTGGCTGAGAGACTGGCTAGGAGAGTGGCTGAGAGACAGGTTAGGAGAGTGGCTGAGAGAGAGGCTAGGAGAGTGGGAGAGAGACAGGCTAGGAGAGTGGGAGAGAGACAGGCTAGGAGAGTGGGAGAGAGACTGGCTAGGAGAGTGGCTGACAGACAGGCTAGGAGAGTGGCTGAGAGACAGGCTAGGAGAGTTGGAGAGAGACTGGCTAGGAGAGTGGCTGAGAGACAGGCTAGGAGAGTGGCTGAGAGACATGCTAGGAGAGTGAGAGAGAGACTGGCTAAGAGAGTGGCTGATAGACAGGCTAGGAGAGTGGCTGAGAGACTGGCTAGGAGAGTGGCTGAGAGACTGACTAGAAGAGTGACTGAGAGACTGGCTAGGAGAGTGACTGAGAGACTGGCTAGGAGAGTGACTGAGAGAGTGGCTAGGAGAGTGACTGAGAGAGTGGCTAGGAGAGTGGCTAAGAGAGTGGCTGATAGACAGGCTAGGAGAGTGGCTGAGAGACTGGTTAGAAGAGTGGGAGAGAGACAGGCTAGGAGAGTGGCTGAGAGACTGGCTAGGAGAGTGGGAGAGAGACAGGCTAGGAGAGTGGCTGAGAGACTGGCTAGGAGAGTGGCTGAGAGACTGGCTAGGAGAGTGGGAGAGAGACAGGCTAGGAGAGTGGCTGAGAGACAGGCTAGGAGAGTGGCTGAGAGACAGGCTAGGAGAGTGGGAGAAAGACAGGCTAAGAGAGTGGGAGAGAGACAGGCTAGGAGAGTGACTGAGAGATTGGCTAGGAGAGTGGCTGAGAGACTGGCTAGGAGAGTGGGAGAGAGACAGGCTAGGAGAGTTGGAGAGAGACAGGCTAGGAGAGTGGCTGAGAGACAGGCTAGGAGAGTGGGAGAGAGACAGGCTAGGAGAGTGGGAGAGAGACAGGCTAGGAGAGTGGGAGAGAGACAGGATAGGAGAGTGGGAGAGAGATAGGCTAGGAGAGTGGGAGAGAGACAGGCTAGGAGAGTGGCTGAGAGACTGGCTAGGAGAGTGGCTGAGAGACAGGTTAGGAGAGTGGCTGAGAGAGAGGCTAGGAGAGTGGGAGAGAGACAGGCTAGGAGAGTGGGAGAGAGACAGGCTAGGAGAGTGGGAGAGAGACTGGCTAGGAGAGTGGCTGACAGACAGGCTAGGAGAGTGGCTGAGAGACAGGCTAGGAGAGTGGGAGAGAGACTGGCTAGGAGAGTGGCTGAGAGACAGGCTAGGAGAGTGGCTGAGAGACATGCTAGGAGAGTGAGAGAGAGACTGGCTAAGAGAGTGGCTGATAGACAGGCTAGGAGAGTGGCTGAGAGACTGGCTAGGAGAGTGGCTGAGAGACTGACTAGAAGAGTGACTGAGAGACTGGCTAGGAGAGTGAATGAGAGACTGGCTAGGAGAGTGACTGAGAGAGTGGCTAGGAGAGTGACTGAGAGAGTGGCTAGGAGAGTGGCTAAGAGACAGGCTAGAAGAGTGGCTGAGAGTGTGGCTAGAAGAGTGGCTGAGAGACAGGCTAGAAGAGTGGCTGAGAGACTGGCTAGAAGAGTGGCTGAGAGACTGGCTAGGATACTGGCTGAGAGAGTGGCTAGGAGAGTGGCTGAGAGACTGGCTAGGAGAGTGGCTAGGAGAGTGGCTGAGAGACTGGCTAGAAGAGTGGCTGAGAAAGTGGCTAGGAGACTGGCTAGGAGAGTGGCTGAGCGAGTGGCTAGGAGACTGGCTAGGAGAGTGGCTGAGAGACTGGCTAGGAGAGTGGCTGAGAGACTGGCTAGGAGAGTGACTGAGAGACTGGCTAGGAGAGTGGCTGAGAGAGTGGCTAGGAGACTGGCTCAGAGAGTGGCTGAGAGACTGGCTAGGAGAGTGGCTGAGAGACTGGCTAGGAGAGTGGCTGAGAGACTGGCTAGGAGAGTGGCTGAGAGACTGGCTAGGAGAGTGGCTGAGAGACTGGCTACGAGAGTGGGAGGGAGACAGGCTAGGAGAGTGGCTGAGAGACTGGCTAGAAGAGTGGGAGAAAGACAGGCTAGGAGAGTGGCTGAGAGACTGGCTAGGAGAGCTGGAGAGAGACAGGCTAGGAGAGTGGCTGAGAGACAGGCTAGGAGAGTGGGAGAGAGACAGGCTAGGAGAGTGGGAGAGAGACAGGCTAGGAGAGTGGCTGAGAGACAGGCTAGGAGAGTGGCTGAGAGACAGGCTAGGAGAGTGGCTGAGAGACTGGCTAGGAGAGTGGGAGAGAGACAGGCTAGGAGAGTGGCTGAGAGACAGGCTAGGAGATTGGCTGAGAGACAGGCTAGGAGAGTGGGAGAGAGACAGGCTAGGAGAGTGGGAGAGAGACAGGCTAGGAGAGTGGCTGAGAGACAGGCTAGGAGAGTGGCTGAGAGACAGGCTAGGAGAGTGGGAGAGAGACAGGCTAGAAGAGTGGCTGAGAGACAGGCTAGGAGAGTGGCTGAGAGACAGGCTAGGAGAGTGGCTGAGAGACAGGCTAGGAGAGTTGGAGAGAGACTGGCTAGGAGAGTGGCTGAGAGACAGGCTAGGAGAGTGGCTGAGAGACATGCTAGGAGAGTGAGAGAGAGACTGGCTAAGAGAGTGGCTGATAGACAGGCTAGGAGAGTGGCTGAGAGACTGGCTAGGAGAGTGGCTGAGAGACTGACTAGAAGAGTGACTGAGAGACTGGCTAGGAGAGTGACTGAGAGACTGGCTAGGAGAGTGACTGAGAGAGTGGCTAGGAGAGTGACTGAGAGAGTGGCTAGGAGAGTGGCTAAGAGAGTGGCTGATAGACAGGCTAGGAGAGTGGCTGAGAGACTGGTTAGAAGAGTGGGAGAGAGACAGGCTAGGAGAGTGGCTGAGAGACTGGCTAGGAGAGTGGGAGAGAGACAGGCTAGGAGAGTGGCTGAGAGACTGGCTAGGAGAGTGGCTGAGAGACTGGCTAGGAGAGTGGGAGAGAGACAGGCTAGGAGAGTGGCTGAGAGACAGGCTAGGAGAGTGGCTGAGAGACAGGCTAGGAGAGTGGGAGAAAGACAGGCTAAGAGAGTGGGAGAGAGACAGGCTAGGAGAGTGACTGAGAGATTGGCTAGGAGAGTGGCTGAGAGACTGGCTAGGAGAGTGGGAGAGAGACAGGCTAGGAGAGTTGGAGAGAGACAGGCTAGGAGAGTGGCTGAGAGACAGGCTAGGAGAGTGGGAGAGAGACAGGCTAGGAGAGTGGGAGAGAGACAGGCTAGGAGAGTGGGAGAGAGACAGGATAGGAGAGTGGGAGAGAGATAGGCTAGGAGAGTGGGAGAGAGACAGGCTAGGAGAGTGGCTGAGAGACTGGCTAGGAGAGTGGCTGAGAGACAGGTTAGGAGAGTGGCTGAGAGAGAGGCTAGGAGAGTGGGAGAGAGACAGGCTAGGAGAGTGGGAGAGAGACAGGCTAGGAGAGTGGGAGAGAGACTGGCTAGGAGAGTGGCTGACAGACAGGCTAGGAGAGTGGCTGAGAGACAGGCTAGGAGAGTGGGAGAGAGACTGGCTAGGAGAGTGGCTGAGAGACAGGCTAGGAGAGTGGCTGAGAGACATGCTAGGAGAGTGAGAGAGAGACTGGCTAAGAGAGTGGCTGATAGACAGGCTAGGAGAGTGGCTGAGAGACTGGCTAGGAGAGTGGCTGAGAGACTGACTAGAAGAGTGACTGAGAGACTGGCTAGGAGAGTGAATGAGAGACTGGCTAGGAGAGTGACTGAGAGAGTGGCTAGGAGAGTGACTGAGAGAGTGGCTAGGAGAGTGGCTAAGAGACAGGCTAGAAGAGTGGCTGAGAGTGTGGCTAGAAGAGTGGCTGAGAGACAGGCTAGAAGAGTGGCTGAGAGACTGGCTAGAAGAGTGGCTGAGAGACTGGCTAGGATACTGGCTGAGAGAGTGGCTAGGAGAGTGGCTGAGAGACTGGCTAGGAGAGTGGCTAGGAGAGTGGCTGAGAGACTGGCTAGAAGAGTGGCTGAGAAAGTGGCTAGGAGACTGGCTAGGAGAGTGGCTGAGCGAGTGGCTAGGAGACTGGCTAGGAGAGTGGCTGAGAGACTGGCTAGGAGAGTGGCTGAGAGACTGGCTAGGAGAGTGACTGAGAGACTGGCTAGGAGAGTGGCTGAGAGAGTGGCTAGGAGACTGGCTCAGAGAGTGGCTGAGAGACTGGCTAGGAGAGTGGCTGAGAGACTGGCTAGGAGAGTGGCTGAGAGACTGGCTAGGAGAGTGGCTGAGAGACTGGCTAGGAGAGTGGCTGAGAGACTGGCTACGAGAGTGGGAGGGAGACAGGCTAGGAGAGTGGCTGAGAGACTGGCTAGAAGAGTGGGAGAAAGACAGGCTAGGAGAGTGGCTGAGAGACTGGCTAGGAGAGCTGGAGAGAGACAGGCTAGGAGAGTGGCTGAGAGACAGGCTAGGAGAGTGGGAGAGAGACAGGCTAGGAGAGTGGGAGAGAGACAGGCTAGGAGAGTGGCTGAGAGACAGGCTAGGAGAGTGGCTGAGAGACAGGCTAGGAGAGTGGCTGAGAGACTGGCTAGGAGAGTGGGAGAGAGACAGGCTAGGAGAGTGGCTGAGAGACAGGCTAGGAGATTGGCTGAGAGACAGGCTAGGAGAGTGGGAGAGAGACAGGCTAGGAGAGTGGGAGAGAGACAGGCTAGGAGAGTGGCTGAGAGACAGGCTAGGAGAGTGGCTGAGAGACAGGCTAGGAGAGTGGGAGAGAGACAGGCTAGAAGAGTGGCTGAGAGACAGGCTAGGAGAGTGGCTGAGAGACTGGCTAGGAGAGTGGCTGAGAGAGTGGCTAGGAGAGTGGGATAGAGACAGGCTAGGAGAGTGGGAGTGAGACAGGCTAGGAGAGTGGCTGAGAGACTGGCTAGGAGAGTGGCTGAGAGACTGGCTAGGAGAGTGGGAGAGAGACAGGCTAGGAGAGTGACTGAGAGACAGGCTAGGAGAGTGACTGAGAGATTGGCTAGGAGAGTGGCTGAGAGACTGGCTAGGAGAGTGGGAGAGAGACAGGCTAGGAGATTTGGAGAGAGACAGGCTAGGAGAGTGGCTGAGAGACAGGCTAGGAGAGTGGGAGAGAGACAGGCTAGGAGAGTGGGAGAGAGACAGGCTAGGAGAGTGGGAGAGAGACAGGCTAGGAGAGTGGCTGAGAGACTGGCTAGGAGAGTGGGAGAGAGACAGGCTAGGAGAGTGGGAGAGAGACAGGCTAGGAGAGTGGGAGAGAGACAGGATAGGAGAGTGGGAGAGAGACAGGCTAGGAGAGTGGGAGAGAGACAGGCTAGGAGAGTGGCTGAGAGACTGGCTAGGAAAGTGGCTGAGAGACAGGTTAGGAGAGTGGCTGAGAGACAGGCTAGGAGAGTGGGAGAGAGACAGGCTAGGAGAGTGGGAGAGAGACATGCTAGGAGATTGGGAGAGAGACTGGCTAGGAGAGTGGGAGAGAGACAGGCTAGGAGAGTGGCTGAGAGACAGGCTAGGAGAGTGGGAGAGAGACTGGCTAGGAGAGTGGCTGAGAGACAGGCTAGGAGAGTGGCTGAGAGACAGGCTAGGAGAGTGAAAGAGAGACTAGCTAGGAGAGTGGCTGATAGACAGGCTAGGAGAGTGGCTGAGAGACTGGCTAGGAGAGTGGCTGAGAGACTGACTAGAAGAGTGACTGAGAGACTGACTAGGAGAGTGACTGAGAGTGGCTAGGAGAGTGACTGAGAGAGTGGCTAGGAGAGTGACTGAGAGAGTGGCTGAGAGACTGGCTAAGAGAGTGGGAGGGAGACAGGCTAGGAGAGTGGGAGAGAGACAGGCTAGGAGAGTGGCTGAGAGAGTGGCTTTGAGAGTGGCTAAGAGACTGGCTATGAGAGTTGCTGAGAGAGTGGCTAGCAGAGTGGCTGAGATACTGGCTAGGAGAGTGGCTGAGAGACAGGCTAGAAGAGTGACTGAGAGACTGGCTAGGAGAGTGCGAGAGAGACCGGCTAGGATATTGGCTGAGAGACAGGCTAGGAGAGTGGGAGAGAGACATACTATGAGAGTGGGAGAGAGACTGGCTAGGAGAGTGGCTGAGAGATTGGCTAGGAGAGTGGGAGAGAGACAGGCTAGGAGAGTGGCTGAGAGACTGGCTAGGAGAGTGGGAGGGAGACAGGCTAGGAGAGTGGCTGAGAGACTGGCTAGAAGAGTGGGAGAGAGACAGGCTAGGAGAGTGGCTGAGAGACTGGCTAGGAGAGTAGGAGAGAGACAGGCTAGGAGAGTGGCTGAGAGACTGGCTAGGAGAGTGGCTGAGAGACTGGCTAGGAGAGTGCGAGAGAGACAGGCTAGGAGAGTGGCTGAGAGACAGGCTAGGAGAGTGGCTGAGAGACAGGCTAGGAGAGTGGGAGAAAGACAGGCTAGGAGAGTGGGAGAGTGACAGGCTAGGAGAGTGGCTGAGAGACAGGTTAGGAGAGTGGCTGAGAGACAGGCTAGGAAAGTGGGAGAGAGACAGGCTAGGAGAGTGGGAGAGAGACAGGCTAGGAGAGTGGCTGAGAGACAGGCTAGGAGAGTGGCTGAGAGACTGGCTAGGAGAGTGGCTGAGAGAGTGGCTAGGAGAGTGGGATAGAGACAGGCTAGGAGAGTGGGAGTGAGACAGGCTAGGAGAGTGGCTGAGAGACTGGCTAGGAGAGTGGCTGAGAGACTGGCTAGGAGAGTGGGAGAGAGACAGGCTAGGAGAGTGACTGAGAGACAGGCTAGGAGAGTGACTGAGAGATTGGCTAGGAGAGTGGCTGAGAGACTGGCTAGGAGAGTGGGAGAGAGACAGGCTAGGAGAGTTGGAGAGAGACAGGCTAGGAGAGTGGCTGAGAGACAGGCTAGGAGAGTGGGAGAGAGACAGGCTAGGAGAGTGGGAGAGAGACAGGCTAGGAGAGTGGCTGAGAGACTGGCTAGGAGAGTGGCTGAGAGACAGGTTAGGAGAGTGGCTGAGAGACAGGCTAGGAGAGTGGGAGAGAGACAGGCTAGGAGAGTGGGAGAGAGACAGGCTAGGAGAGTGGGAGAGAGACTGGCTAGAAGAGTGGCTGAGAGACAGGCTAGAAGAGTGGCTGAGAGACAGGCTAGGAGAGTGGCTGAGAGACAGGCTAGAAGAGTGGCTGAGAGACTGGCTAGAAGAGTGGCTGAGAGACTGGCTAGGATACTGGCTGAGAGAGTGGCTAGGAGAGTGGCTGAGAGACAGGCTAGGATACTGGCTGAGAGAGTGGCTAGGAGAGTGGCTGAGAGAGTGGCTAGGAGAGTGGCTAGGAGAGTGGCTGAGAGACAGGCTAGAAGAGTGGCTGAGAGAGTGGCTAGGAGACTGGCTAGGAGAGGGGCTGAGAGAGTGGCTAGGAGACTGGCTAGGAGAGTGGCTGAGAGAGTAGCTAGGAGAGTGGGATAGAGACAGGCTAGGAGAGTGGGAGTGAGACAGGCTAGGAGAGTGGCTGAGAGACTGGCTAGGAGAGTGGCTGAGAGACTGGCTAGGAGAGTGGGAGAGAGACAGGCTAGGAGAGTGACTGAGAGACAGGCTAGGAGAGTGACTGAGAGATTGGCTAGGAGAGTGGCTGAGAGACTGGCTAGGAGAGTGGGAGAGAGACAGGCTAGGAGAGTTGGAGAGAGACAGGCTAGGAGAGTGGCTTAGAGATAGGCTAGGAGAGTAGGAGAGAGACAGGCTAGGAGAGTGGGAGAGAGACAGGCTAGGAGAGTGGGAGAGAGACAGGATAGGAGAGTGGGAGAGAGACAGGCTAGGAGAGTGGGAGAGAGACAGGCTAGGAGAGTGGCTGAGAGACTGGCTAGGAGAGTGGCTGAGAGACAGGTTAGGAGAGTGGCTGAGAGACAGGCTAGGAGAGTGGGAGAGAGACAGGCTAGGAGAGTGGGAGAGAGACAGGCTAGGAGAGTGGGAGAGAGACTGGCTAGGAGAGTGGCTGAGAGACTGGCTAGAAGAGTGGCTGAGAGACTGGCTATGATACTGGCTGAGAGAGTGGCTAGGAGAGTGGCTGAGAGACAGGCTAGGAGAGTGGCTGAGAGAGTGGCTAGAAGAGTGGCTGAGAGAGTGGCTAGGAGAGTGGCTAGGAGAGTGGATGACAGACTGGCTAGAAGAGTGGCTGAGAGACTGGCTATGATACTGGCTGAGAGAGTGGCTAGGAGAGTGGCTGAGAGACAGGCTAGGATACTGGCTGAGAGAGTGGCTAGGAGAGTGGCTGAGAGAGTGGCTAGAAGAGTGGCTGAGAGACTGGCTATGATACTGGCTGAGAGAGTGGCTAGAAGAGTGGATGAGAGACTGGCTAGAAGAGTGGCTGAGAGACTGGCTATGATACTGGCTGAGAGAGTGGCTAGGAGAGTGGCTGAGAGACAGGCTAGGATACTGGCTGAGAGAGTGGCTAGGAGAGTGGCTGAGAGAGTGGCTAGGAGAGTGGCTAGGAGAGTCGCTGAGAGACAGGCTAGAAGAGTGGCTGAGAGAGTGGCTAGGAGACTGGCTAGGAGAGTGGCTGAGAGAGTGGCTAGGAGACTGGCTAGGAGAGTGGCTGAGAGACTGGCTAGGAGAGTGACTGAGAGATTGGCTAGGAGAGTGGCTGAGAGAGTGGCTAGGAGACTGGCTCGGAGAGTGGCTGAGAGACTGGCTAGGAGAGTGGCTGAGAGACTGGCTAGGAGACTGGCTGAGAGACAGGCTAGAAGAGTGGCTGAGAGAGTGGCTAGAAGAGTTGGAGAGAGACTGGCTAGGAGAGTGGCTGAGAGACTGGCTAGGAGAGTGGCTGAGAGACTGGCTAGGAGACTGGCTGAGAGACAGGCTAGAAGAGTGGCTGAGAGAGTGGCTAGAAGAGTTGGAGAGAGACTGGCTAGGAGAGTGGCTGAGAGACTGGCTAGGAGAGTGGCTGAGAGACTGGCTAGGAGACTGGCTGAGAGACAGGCTAGAAGAGTGGCTGAGAGAGTGGCTAGAAGAGTTGGAGAGAGACTGGCTAGGAGAGTGGCTGAGAGACTGGCTAGGAGAGTGGCTGAGAGACTGGCTAGGAGACTGGCTGAGAGACAGGCTAGAAGAGTGGCTGAGAGAGTGGCTAGAAGAGTTGGAGAGAGACTGGCTAGGAGAGTGTTAGGCTGTAAAAGTGAGTGTGAGAGTGAGTTTGCATGGTGACTGGACCAGCATACATCTCGAGTTTGGGCCAGTCGCTCAAACGCCTACGCTGCCATTACATGTCAGGGTGAGACAGAACGCATATCAGCCTCCGAGGGAAGGCATGTCATCGAGAAATAGAAGATATGTCAGCAAGGAATGGAAGATATGTCAGAGATAAATAGAAGGTATGTCAGGATGGAAGGGAAGGCGTGTTAATGAAGCCATCGCCGCGGGAGAAAGGGTGGGGGTGGGGGGATGTCAGATTGGTAATGTTAGTGTGAAAAGAAAAGCATGTTAGCGTGGTAGGAAACTCGTATCGGTGTGGGAGGGAAGGCATGCTAGCGTTGAAGGAAAGGTATGTTAGAGTGGGAGGAAGTCATGTTAGCGTGAGTGGGAAGACACGTCAGAGTGAGACGGAAGGCATGTCAATGTGGAAAGGTATACCTTGTCCGCAAGGAAGGGAAGACACGTAACCGCAAAAATTAACAGAAATAACAGAAGGTGAGGCCTTGTTCAACGATTACTCTTAATGGATTCCCGAAACGACCGCATCTTCTCTCTCCAAGTCGAGCAATCAGGTACCTATTTACAGCTGCGTAGATAGCAACGAGTCGCGATTGTTTCAATCCGCCATGAGAGTTTGTTAAATGTCTGACCAGATGTTGCAAAGCTTTCACGCAATTCCCAGACAGAAACGATAGATTAATGACACGCATGCACGTGCATTAATCTTCTGCAGTAATGAATACTGTAAGATTATACGCGCCAGTTGGACACACCCCCACACACAGACACGTGTCCACACTCGTTCATGTAGTTTCAGACGTAGGGCCCTGAACCAAACACACACCCACACACTGGTTCGAGCGTATTATGGATTTATAGAGGGGGAAATAGTCGTCCGTCTAGTAAGGTTGAAACATACTGATCAGACAATGATCGTCAGAGTCATGGAGAATATACTGATAAAGACCATACATAGTTTCCATGCAGTTCTTCTTGGTAACATGCCTGTTTCATGACAGTCTGGCTCACACGTGGCCCACACAAATAAAGGCAAGCATAGTACAACCGCCTGGAGAACCCCGGTCCATCTTCATTAGCACGCTCGGGATGTGAGGAAAGCTACGACAACCTGTCACTTAACGTCCATTTCAGGGAGCACAGAAGAGTAAGGTTACTCACTGTGGGCATTACACAACACGACTTACATAGCCAGGGACACAGGGACACAGGGACATTACACTACACGACATACATAGCCAGGGACACAGGGACATTACACAACACGACTTACATAGCCAGGGACACAGGGAAATTACACAACACGACTTACATAGCCAGGGACACAGGGGCATTACACAACACGACTTACATAGCCAGGGACACAGGGGCATTACACAACACGACTTACATAGCCAGGGACACAGGGACATTACACAACACGACTTACATAGCCAGGGACACAGGGACATTACACAACACGACTTATATAGCCAGGGACATAGGGGCATTACACAACGCGACTTACATAGCCAGGGACACAGGGGCATTACACAACACGACTTACATAGCCAGAGACACAGGGACATTACACAACACGACTTACATAGCCAGGGACACAAGGACACAGGGACATTACACAACACGACTTACATAGCCAGGGACACAGGGAAATTACACAACACGACTTACATAGCCAGGGACACAGGGGCATTACACAACAAGACTTACATAGCAAGGGACACAGGGACATTACACAACACGACTTACATAGCCAGAGACACAGGGACATTACACAACACGACTTACATAGCCAGGGACACAAGGACATTACACAACACGACTTACATAGCCAGGGACACAAGGACACAGGGACATTACACAACACGACTTACATAGCCAGGGACACAGGGAAATTACACAACACGACTTACATAGCCAGGGACACAAGGACATTACACAACACGACTTACATAGCCAGGGACACAAGGACACAGGGACATTACACAACACGACTTACATAGCCAGGGACACAGGGAAATTACACAACACGACTTACATAGCCAGGGACACAGGGGCATTACACAACACGACTTACATAGCCAGGGACACAGGGACATTACACAACACGACTTACATAGCCAGGGACATAGGGACATTACACAACACGACTTATATAGCCAGGGACATAGGGGCATTACACAACACGACTTACATAGCCAGGGACATTACACAACACGACTTACATAGCCAGAGACACAAGGACATTACACAACACGACTTACATAGAAAGGGACACAAGGACACAGGGACATTACACAACACGACTTACATAGCCAGGAACACAGGGACACAAGGACATTACACAACACGACTTACATAGCCAGGGACACAAGGACACAGTGACATTACACAACACGACTTACATAGCCAGGGACACAGGGACACA
Organism: Ariolimax columbianus; assembly: GCA_036924085.1. Classification (NCBI taxonomy): domain Eukaryota; kingdom Metazoa; phylum Mollusca; class Gastropoda; order Stylommatophora; family Arionidae; genus Ariolimax; species Ariolimax columbianus. Next base: position 42,970,668 of record JAVGWX010000008.1, on the reverse strand, counting down.
GGGACATTACACAACACGACTTACATAGCCAGGGACACAGGGACACAGGGAAATTACACAACACGACTTACATAGCCAGGGACACAGGGGCATTACACAACACGACTTACATAGCCAGGGACACAGGGACATTACACAACACGACTTACATAGCCAGGGACACAGGGACATTACACAACACGACTTACATAGCCAGGGACACAGGGACATTACACAACACGACTTACATAGCCAGGGACACAGGGACATTACGCAACACGACTTATATAGCAAGAGACACAGGGACATTACGCAACACGACTTACATAGCAAGAGACACAAGGACAATACACAACACGACTTACATAGCCAGGGACACAGGGACATTACACAACACGACTTACATAGCCAGGGACATAACACAACACGATTTACATAGCCAGGGACACAGGGACATTACACAACACGACTTACATAGCCAGGGACACAGGGACATTACACAACACGACTTACATAGCCATGGACACAGGCACGCAGGCACGCACGCGCGCACACATCACGCACACACTGGTTCGTGTAGCTTATATATACACACATACACACACTACTGCGTGTACGGTACATATATATAGGTAGGAATACACACACAAACACACACACACACACTGGTTCGTGTAACTTATATATACACACATATACAGACTACTGCGTTTACCATACATATATATAGCTAGGAATACACACACACTCACACACACAAAACAGACACTAGTTCGTGTAGCTTATAGATATATAACCAAGTACACACACACACACACACACACACACACACTGGTTCGTGTAGCTTAGAGACATATAGGTAGGAACAAATACACACACACCCACACACTACTTCGTGTAGCTGAGAGACATATAGGTAGGAACAAACACACACACACACACACACACATACTACTTCGTGTAGCTTAGAGACATATAGGTAGGAACAAACACACACACACACACACACATACTACTTCGTGTAGCTTAGAGACATATAGGTAGGAACAAATACACACACACCCACACACACATACTACTTCGTGTAGCTGAGAGACATATAGGTAGGAACAAACACACACACACACACACACATACTACTTCGTGTAGCTTAGAGACATATAGGTAGGAACAAACACACACACACACACACACATACTACTTCGTGTAGCTTAGAGACATATAGGTAGGAACAAATACACACACACACACACACTACTTCGTGTAGCTGAGAGACATATAGGTAGGAACAAACACACACACACACACACACATACTACTTCGTGTAGCTTAGAGACATATAGGTAGGAACAAATACACACACACCCACACACTACTTCGTGTAGCTGAGAGACATATAGGTAGGAACAAACACACACACACACACACACATACTACTTCGTGTAGCTTAGAGACATATAGGTAGGAACACACACACACACACACACACACACACGATCACAATGTCTCGCGTACTTTACATATATAATACCATTTGCCCGCAGGTTCGTGGTATTTACAAACACAGTGCCATGGACATACGCACGTTAGCTCCTGTATATTAAAAACACACATTCGTCAAATCATTCAATAAAAACACACATTCGTCAAATCATTCAATAAAAACACACATTCGTCAAATCATTCAATAAAAACACACATTCGTCAAATCATTCAATAAAAACACACATTCGTCAAATCATTCAATAAAAACACACATTCGTCAAATCATTCAATAAAAACACACATTCGTCAAATCATTCAATAAAAACACACATTCGTAAAATCATTCAATAAAAACACACATTCGTCAAATCATTCAATAAAAACACACATTAGTCAAATCATTCAATAAAAACGTTTTGGCTTGCCGTGGAGCATAGGCTTTCAACAACTACGCGCCAAGTCTTCATGTCATATGCTATCCATCCAGCTCTGGCTGCGTCTTTCCTTTTGTCTTTATACTCGTATTACGGTTTAAGCTGTTTTCTCAATGAGAGATTCCAGGAATACATTTATAAGGAACGACTTAGAACAACAGATCTACGTGTCTAGAAAAGAGAAGAATTCGAGGTGACTCAACTTAACTAACTTAACGTCTTTATACTGGTTTAGAAGACCCTGCAGAGTCTGTATACAACCAGTTACATTTACATCACCTTGCTCTAAAAGCTATGCGTATCCAGTTTATTCTTAAAAGCATTAACTGTCCCTGCCTCCACTACCTTCCCTGGCAATGCATTCCAAGCAGACACCACTCTCTGACTAAAAAAATATTTCCTAATATCTAACCTGGACCTCTCTTTAGTCAGCTTGTAGCTATGCCCGCGTGTTTTTGTAGGTGGCTGTATTTTAAAAAAATTGTTATAGTCTAATTTATTCCTCTGATCATCTTATAAACCTGTATTAAGTCACCACGAATTCTTCTCTCTTCGAGACACAGTAGGCCGGTTTTTACGAGTCGTTCCTCATAACTGTAATTCTGGAATCCCACTATCATCTTTGTCGCTATTTTTTGTATTCTTTCTAGCATGTTTATGTCCCCTCTATGATAAGGACTCCACACCTGTACACAGTACTCCAATCTAGGTCTAACTAAAGCTTTATACAGTTTGACCATCACTTCCTTGCTCCTATGTTTAATATTTCTTTTTATCATACCTAACATTGTATTTGCCTTTTTCACTGCTACCTTAACTTGCTCGCTCACCTTTCCTGTATGATCTATTATAACCTCTAGGTCCCTTTCGTTATCTATCTTTCTAATATTGTTTTCTCCCATTCTGTAATTATGTTCCATATTGGATCTACGCATGTGGATGACTGTACATTTATCTACATTAAACTCCATTTGCCAGCTTACAGACCATTCTCAAATTTTATCTAAATCCGACATCAATATATCCACTTCCGCTTTAGATGAGACACTACTGCATAGTTTTGTGTCATCAGCAAATTTTGCAATCATGGATCTCATATCAATGTCCAAATCATTTATATATATATATCAAGAACAAAATTAGTCCCAAAACCGAGCCCTGTGGCACACCACTTTTCACTTCACTCCACTCAGAGTACTCCTTATTTATGCCCACCCTCTGCCTTCGTCCCGTTAACCAATTTTCAATCCATTTGGCAACTTCCCCACCTATTGCATGTGATTTTAACTTTCGAAATAATCTTTGATGAGGTACACTATCAAAGGCCTTTGCAACATCTAGATAAATAACATCCACTGGCTCCCCTTTATCTATGATTTTAGTAACCTCCTCCATGAATTCTAATAGATTTATTAATCATGATCTCCCTCTAGTAAACCCATGCTGACTATTTCTAATTAGATTAAATTTGTCTAAATGCATTACAATGTTTTCTTTGATTATGGACTCAAACAATTTACAGACTATGCTCGTTAAACTCACCGGTCTATAATTTGCTGGATCTGATTTGTTGCTTTTTTTTAATAAGGGGATCACTCCTGCATCTTTCGAATCCCGTGGAACAATCCCTTTTGTAAGTGATTGAGAACATAATATAGCCAATGGTTTTGCTAGTTGGTCTCTAATTTCATACAGCAATTGTGGATGAATACCATCTTGACCTGGACATTTATTCACTTTCAACCCCTCCAATTTTTTAAAAACCATTTCTTCTGTAATACAGATTGATGTTAATCCCGCTGTATCCATGTCTCTTTGAAAAATATCTATAGGCTCTGGGATCTCGGAGCAGTCCTCCTTTGTGAAGACTGTGCCAAAGTACTGATTGAGCAGATTAGCTGCCTCCCTATTCTCACTTATTATTTTCCCTGTACTGTCTATGAGAGGGCCTACTTTGTCTTTCGTTCTTTGTTTATTTCTAACATAAGAGAAGAAGCTTTTACTGTCAGTCTTGATCCTCTGAGCAAGTTTATTTTCAAAGTCTATATTTGCTGTTTTATTCGCTTTCTGAGATATGTTCTGCTTGTCCAAATATTTTTCATGTTTCTTTTTATTTTCCTGCCTCTATATATTTTTTCCATGCTTTATTTTTTGCTCCTCTACTTAATACAGGTTTACAAGATAATCAAAGGAAAGTATACATTAGACCACAACAAGTTTTTTTCTCTTCAAAATACAAGCACCTACAAGAAGAAGAGGGCATAGCTACAAATTAACTAAAGAACGGTCCAGATTAGATATTGGGAAATATTTTTTTTAAATCAGACATTGGTAAATGCTTGGAGCGCATTGCTACCTGAATTAATGGAAGCAAGGACAATTAATTCATTTAGAATAGACTGGATGCGCATAGCTTTTAGAGCAAGGAAGAATAGACTGGATGCGCATAGATTTTAGAGCAAGGAAGAATACTGGATGCGCATAGCTTTTAGAGCAAGTAAATTTAAATGAAACTTGTTGTATACAGACTCTGCAGAGTTTTCTAAACCAGTATAAAGACGTTAAGTCAGCCTCTACTTCTCGCGCTTTGGGGATTCTAGTACGGAGCATGTCTTGCAATTGAATCATCCGTTTTCCGCAATGTCTGTTCTATTTAAAGCCAGTTCCTTCTCCTTCCGTCAAATGCTACTGATATATGTCTCGGTTTCTTCCCACATTAAGGACTGTATTACACCACTTTAATCTCATATGTCTCGGTTTCTTCCCACATTAAGGACTGTATTACACCACTTTAATCTCATATGTCTCGGTTCCTTCCCACATTAAGGACTGTATTACACCACTTTAATCTCATATGTCTCGGTTCCTTCCCACATTAAGGACTGTATTACACCACTTTAATCTCATATGTCTCGGTTCCTTCCCACATTAAGGACTGTATTACACCACTTTAATCTCATATGTCTCGGTTCCTTCCCACATTAAGGATTGTATTACACCACTTTAATCTCATATGTCTCGGTTCCTTCCCACATTAAGGACTGTATTACACCACTTTAATCTCATATGTCTCGGTTCCTTCCCACATTAAGGACTGTATTACACCACTTTAATCTCATATGTCTCGGTTCCTTCCTACATTAAGGACTGTATTACACCACTTTAATCTCATATGTCTCGGTTCCTTCCCACATTAAGGACTGTATTACACCACTTTAATCTCATATGTCTCGGTTCCTTCCCACATTAAGGACTGTATTACACCACTTTAATCTCATATGTCTCGGTTCCTTCCCACATTAAGGACTGTATTACACCACTTTAATCTCATATGTCTCGGTTCCTTCCCACATTAAGGACTGTATTACACCACTTTAATCTCATATGTCTCGGTTCCTTCCTACATTAAGGACTGTATTACACCACTTTAATCTCATATGTCTCGGTTCCTTCCCACATTAAGGACTGTATTACACCACTTTAATCTCATATGTCTCGGTTCCTTCCCACATTAAGGACTGTATTACACCACTTTAATCTCATATGTCTCGGTTCCTTCCCACATTAAGGACTGTATTACACCACTTTAATCTCATATGTCTCGGTTCCTTCCCACATTAAGGACTGTATTACACCACTTTAATCTCATATGTCTCGGTTCCTTCCTACATTAAGGACTGTATTACACCACTTTAATCTCATATGTCTCGGTTCCTTCCCACATTAAGGACTGTATTACACCACTTTAATCTCATATGTCTCGGTTCCTTCCCACATTAAGGACTGTATTACACCACTTTAATCTTCTTATTCGGGCAGATAAGCGTTGACGAAAGTTTGAACCTTTTTCGCTGCAGTTTTCTTTGCTTCTCATGTCTTAGTATTAGTCGACCTACGGGGCAGATGCCCTTGTGTAGGTCCCATCTCTGGCGTTAGCTGGAAGTAGCTGGGAGAAGGATTTCCTGCATAGCGGGTTAGGCTCGAGCAGCGTATTACTCCACGTTGGGACAAGTGCCGTGGAGGGTGGTTAATCGATGTGCGAGTCCATCGTAATAGACTCAAACACTAGTGCAAAGTAGATCCGCAGGTTGTTAGGCGTCATTATGCTGCTGTTAACAAACTGCCTAGCCATGTCCGATGTCATGTCATGTCACACAGTCAGTCATCTCTTACGACATGCTCTCTGTGGGGAAGTGGTACTATTCTTGTCCTTGTCATTCACAAAGACCCCGGCAGACCGCTCAGGCTTCGATTTATCTTCTATATCTCTCTTGTATTTTATTATTCTTTTGTTCTACTAATCTTGTATTACAGCGTCGCAGAGGGGAGGTATGCGTAGCCGTTTGCTTTGCCCTAGGTGGGAGTCTTGTACTGCTGACATTTGGAACTTTTGGAGTGTTTCTGTGACCCTCTCTATCCATTACCGCCGTGGTCTACGTCTTGCTCTTGGCCCTGAAGAGCCAGGTGACCGGAAAAGTTCAGAACATCAATTCGTTTCGTCAGGAGGATCAAGATGCTGAGCAGTGCATGAGCTGCAATGGTCAGCGGTCAAGAGCTGGCTGCTATCGTCAGGCCCAGCGACCCAGAGCTGTCAAGACCCTGTTACGCTTCATGTGGTGATCCTAGATAACAGGCTGCAGCTGCGCAAACTGGTTAAGGTGGAAGGATCGAAGAGAGAAGGCTAACTTGGTATCAAAATATGTCAAGCTGAAGTCGGATGTGTACGACCGAAAAGTGCAAATAGCGCTGTCAAGATGTAAACTACGACACAACGCATTCCGTTCTCCGGACTACATTCTGCTACTTGCAAAGTCCTTATCAGAGCTTGGTAGCGGGAACGAACGAATAAACGAAATAAGAAGAAGAAGTTTAATCAAATGCCATTAAATTCCATTTTTATTGATTGAAGTTGTCAATAGCCAGCAGGAAAAGAAATGGTGATAAGAGACATCACATTTGCACACCATTTCTTATCTCAATGTTCCCAGATAGCTGTCCATCATCTAGAACTACACTTCATATCTTCATTCATTTTCTCAATTATGTTAGGTCTTCTTCTTCTTCTTCTTCTTCTTCTTCTTCTTCTTCTTCTTCTTCTTGACGTTGACTTGAATTTGTTTAAAGAAAACAACTGTTATCCTGAGGATGTCGACACTGCCATAGACCTTGTCTAGTGTTGCCACTGGTGATGACCAAATGTGCTTTTTCTTGTCCTCGTATGTCGGGCAATTTTGCAGCAGATGTTCAGCGGTCATTTTCTCAGCATTCGCCAGTACAAACTTTAGCAGTTTATCGAGTAGATGGTACCTCAGTCTGTTGTGGCCTGTACTGAGTCTGAAGATCGCTACCTGTTCTCTTCTACTAATAACCATAATTTCATGTGTAGCCAGTATGCTCTGTTTCCCATTTGTTCATGTATCTGACCCTAGAAATCTATTGGGACTGTCTGTAGGTCACACTTTCATCTGGTTGTAGTATGTTCCGTTCTGAGTTTGAACATCTTTAAACATATTTTGGACATCATTGAACATCTTTGCCATCTTTGAACATCTACTCTTGTGCCTGAGCAACTTTCAGAGTGACTTCCTTCGTACACCACCGAATCCTATATAAAGTGATGAGCTCCATTCCACACTTTGTTCAACAATTATTCTCAGTCTAGCTATCTGGTCTGCACATGACGTATTGTACTGACCGTCCGCCTGTTCTTACCTCAGATGTTTATCTTTGGCCTCTTTTAATCTGTCTAATACGACCCTGTTCACAGTCATACACACATGCATACATACAATTTGTTAAACATTTTTATACACACATACATACAATTGTATGCATACATGCAAATAATCATACACATATACATGCAATTGTACAGACAAATGCAGTGTGCACACATACACTGTCAAACACACATACACAACTATACACACATACACACAATTGTATACACACATACACTGATGTATACACCAAGGCATGCACACACACTCACTTTTAGTACATATATAGAAACGTATTTACTTTCATGTACTTTAAAAGCTTACAGTTATACACCATGTGTGTATACATTCATACACACAAACACACAGACATACACCACACACACACATACACACACATACACACACATACACACATATACATACACACACATACACACACATACACATACATACACCCATACACACGAATACACACACATACACCTACATACACCTACACACATACACACATGCACACACACATAGATACACCTACACACATACATATACACACATACACATACGCACACACATACATACGCATACACACACATACACCACATACACACATACATACACATACACACACATACACATACACACATACACACACATACACCTCCCTCCCCCACACACACACACAACCCACCCACATCCAGCCACACCACCCCCACATTCACACACACAATACCGCGCACAGGCACGCCCTCCCGCCCTCCCCCACACACCCATACATGCACACATGCACATCAACATGGAAACACTCACGCAGACAAACAAAGATGCCTACATCCACGTACACTCACGCTGACACCAACGCCTACTCGTACGCACCCATACTTGTTATGTAGTTAGCAATTACATGATGATCATACAAAAACACTAACACACACACGGAGAGAGGGGGTGGGAGAGTGGAAGGGAGAGAGAGAGATAGAGAGAGAGAGACAGAGACAGAAGACATGCCACGTAACAACACCATAGGCGTGTCCCGTCTATAGTAAACCAATTAGTTTTCCGACATTGGAGTTAATGAGCTGACCTCCCATATTTGCACACCACACGCTAAGCGCAGTGAAACAATATCAAATTACAGACAAGTAGACATACATACAGACACTTATACCGACAGTTATTCAGACAGGCAGGCAGACAAACAGAGACAATAAGACAGACATATATATTTATATATATATATATATATATATATATATATATATATATATATATATATATAGAGAGAGAGAGAGAGAGAGAGAGAGAGAGAGATAGATAGATAGATAGATAGATAGATAGATAGATAGATAGATAGATAGATAGATAGATAGATAGATAGATAGATAGATAGATAGATAGATAGATAGATAGATAGGTCGCGTGAGCAGTCTAGCGAGAGAGAACAAGACAGACCGCTGGAGAATTAATCTTAGCACATATATGCAAATGAAATCACCACTTCCTTACACACGCGCACGAAACACACACACACACACACACACACACACACACACACACGCACGCACACACACACACGCACGCACACACGCACGCACGCACGCACGCACACACACACACACACGTACACATACCCGCGCCACAGCCATAAACATAATTCACAATGAGATTTGATTTAATGCTTGTTCGCTGCAGACCAATCGAATATTTAAGTAAAGGAAATCTCCGTATGATTACAACCAGACAATCGAGCCACATTGCCAACATGCATGTGAGTCTGCGAGTAGGAATGTATGAATAATTGAGATTGCTCGAGGCGCATGCATACATTAGGCCAGCCGTTCTCAACCTATGGCTCGAGAGCACCACGGTGCGTCATTTGGTGCTCGCGTTATGCAAGTAAAAGAGTGGTCGCGAGAACCAATGCTTGTGGCCGAATGGTTTCGAGGCCTGCCTGCCGACAAGGAGGGCAGCAGTTCGAATCCCCGGTACCGTATACATTGTTTTTCTGTTGGGGGTGAAATAAACAAACATAGCTAGCACACGACGTGGCGACAGCAGTGGCGAAGCAGTCTGTAGTCCTCAGCCTTCAAAACACATCGACTACCCCAGCAATAGAAAAAATGTCGTAAGACAGTTTTAAAATTTAAAAAAAAAATGTATGTTCTTAACTTGCTCCCTTCATAGCCAGCATGTCTGCCTTGTCATTGCCATTTGTGTGTATGTGAGGGACCAGGGATCCATTGTATAACTATTCTGACTTCATGGGATGTGAGAAGCTGGTTGGCATCTAGGGATATTTGTGTAAGGGAAATTATTATTAATGGGAGATTTCAACTATCCAGAAATAAAATGGGATATGGCAGAAGCACTTGTAGAGTCAAAACCTTTTGTTACGTGCATAACTGACAATTTTTTAATTCAACATGTAGAAGCAGCCACCAGAGGCAAAAACATACTCGACCTAGTTTTTACCACAGAGGAAAATATGATTGAAAACGTTACCGTTGGGGAACTGTTTGGCTCAAGTGACCATCAAATCATCCGTTGGGATCTTATTGCAGGGAAAGAAGTAAACATAAACACGCGAACATACGACTACTCTAAGGCAGATGTTAAGAGGATGAAAGAGGCAGCGAACCACATAATCTGGAAAGATATTATTGTAGGAACAGATGTTGAACAGGAGTGGGAAAGTTTTAAAACAGTTCTAGAAACGCTAAAAGAGGAATGTGTTCCATGTAGGGAGGTAAACCCCAAGCGTAAAAAGTGGATAACTAGATTTGTAGTGAAATGTAGAAGAGCAAAAAATAAAGCATGGCAAAAATATATAGAGGCAGGTAAATCAAAAGAAACATATGTAAAATATTTGGACAAGCAGAACATATCTCAGAAAGCAAATAAAACAGCAAAAATAGACTTTGAAAAAAAACTTGCTCAGAGGATCAAGACTGACAGTAAAAGCTTCTTTTCTTATGTTAGAAATAAACAAAGAACGAAAGAAAAAGTAGGCCCTCTCATAGACAGTACAGGGAAAATAATAAGTGAGAATAGGGAGGCTGCTAATCTGCTCAATCAGTACTTTGGCACAGTCTTCACAAAGGAGGACAGCTCCGAGATCCCAGAGCCTATAGAAATTTTTCAAAGAGACATGGATACAGCGGGATTAAGATCAATCTGTATTACAGAGGAAATGGTTTTTAAAAAATTGGAGGGGTTGAAAGTGAATAAATGTCCAGGTCAAGATGGTATTCACCCAAAATTGCTGTATGAAATTAGAAACCAACTAGCAAAACCATTGGCTATATTATGTTCTCAATCACTTACAAAAGGGATTGTTCCACGGGATTGGAAAGATGCAGGAGTGATCCCCTTATTCAAAAAAGGCAAAAAATCAGATCCGGCAAATTATAGACCGGTGAGTTTAACGAGCATAGTCTGTAAATTGTTAGAGTCAATAATCAAAGAAAACATTGTAATGCATTTAGACAAATTTAATCTAATTAGAAATAGTCAGCATGGGTTTACTAGAGGGAGATCATGCTTAACAAATCTATTAGAATTCACGGAGGAGGTTACTAAAATCATAGATAAAAAAGGGGAGCCAGTGGATGTTATTTATCTAGACTTTGCAAAGGCCTTTGATAGAGTACCTCATCAAAGATTATTTCGAAAGTTAAAATCACATGGAATAGGTGGCGAAGTTGCCAAATGGATTGAAAATTGGTTAACGGGAAGAACGCAGAGGGTGGGCATAAATAAGGAGTACTCTGAGTGGAGTGAAGTGAAAAGTGGTGTGCCACAGGGCTCGGTTTTGGGACCAATTTTGTTCTTGATATATATAAATGATTTGGACATTGATATGAGAGCCATGATTGCAAAATTTGCTGATGACACAAAACTATGCAGTAGTGTCTCATCTAAAGCGGAAGTGGATATATTGATGTCGGATTTAGATAAAATTCGAGAATGGGCTGTAAGCTGGCAAATGGAGTTTAATGTAGATAAATGTACAGTCATCCACATGGGTAGATCCAATATGGAACATAATTACAGAATGGGAGAAAACTATATTAGAAAGATAGATAAGGAAAGGGACCTAGGGGTTATAATAGATCATACAGGAAAGGTGAGCGAGCAAGTGAAGGTAGCAGTGAAAAAGGCAAATGCAATGTTATGTATGATAAAAAGAAATATTAAACATAGGAGCAAGGAAGTGATCGTCAAACTATATAAAGCTTTAGTTAGACCTAGATTGGAGTACTGTGTACAGGTGTGGAGTCCTTATCATATAGGGGACATAAACATGCTAGAAAGAATACACAAAAGAGCGACAAAGATGATAGTGGGATTCCAGAATTACAGTTATGAGGAACGACTCAGAAAAACCGGCCTACAGTGTCTCGAAGAGAGAAGAATTCGTGGTGACTTAATACAGGTTTATAAGATGATCAGAGGAATCGATAAATTAGACTATAACAAGTTTTTTAAAATACAGCCACCTACAATAACACGAGGGCATAGCTACAAGCTGATTAAAGAGAGGTCCAGGTTAGATATTAGGAAATATTTTTTTAGTCAGAGAGTGGTGTCTGCTTGGAATGCATTGCCAGGGGAGGTAGTGGAGGCAGGGACAGTTAATGCATTTAAGAATAAACTGGATGCGCATAGATTTTAGAGCAAGGTGATGTAAATGTAACTGGTTGTATACAGACTCTGCAGTGTCTTCTAAACCAGTATAAAGATGTTAAGTTAAGTTAAGTAAGTTCAGGCCTACAGTGACCAACATCTTCCAGAGCTTGAAGGGCAGATAATCAGTCAGTAAAGATTACGTACGATGCTTTGGGCTTTTGATGGTAGAGCATCAAATACAATCCTCAAGGTGTTCATAGCTACAACCAGTGCTGTTTTTTCTACTTCATAATTTGAACATATCTCCCCACAGGCATCAAACAGCTCATCAGATGTTCTGCCTGGATACTCTACGTGGACTCCATATCCTGCTTTTTCTTACAAGCAGATCCACCAGTATATGCATGTATCCATTCTTCTAGGTAGATGTCAATCGTTCTCTGTGATGCTCTCATAAAACTGACTGGATCAGCTCTTTTTGTTGTATTATCTGTAAGTTTTGTTTGGATTTCTGGCATTTTTTAACATTTATGTGGTGGTAAATATTTTGTTGCTCTCTGTGTTTCTTGTCTTTTGTTTGGGAAGTTGTTTTTTTTTGTGTGTTTGCATTATTTCTCTGTTCCCCAAGGCGGTGTGCGCTAAACTGTCGTTTTTATTTTGCGCTTATCGGCCCAGTGCATCCGACTTCAGCATGCATTTTATGTATGGGTCTGCTTCCTCCAGCATTTTCCAAAGGTTTGCTTCCCCAGGGTAACCACCGGTGCTGTGATGGGGATCGAACCCAGCACCTTTGAGTTGTGAGCCGTGTCCCTTAACCACTAGCCCACTTCGTCCCCTGTCTGGGACGGGATATCTGTCTTTAATCTCTGACGTGGTGGAGGACTGACTTTTGTTTTATTCTCTGATTTTTTTGTCATTTTTCTACAAGACTTCTATTGGGGTTGTAATTTCTCATTCTTTTACTCCTCTCATAAACTTCCACAGCAGCCACATCTCTTCGCATCTCAAGGGGTTCTACATTCACATGAATTTCACGCCCAAAGTCCAGCTCAAAACAGAGTCCTGTAGTAAGCTTTCCTCTAAGACTTCTTTAGAGGAGACTGCATTGTTCATCTTTGTCTGGATTGTTTGATCAATGAGGAACTATTTTATCCAGTTGTACAGCTTTCTGCTAATCCACACGCCAGTCATTTTCATAAAGAGACCGTTTCTCCATTCACGATCATGGGCCTGTTGTAAGTCGAAGAAGATTGCTACTGTATGTTTATTATTTTGGAACCCATCGTGCATTTTCTGAGTTAACCTGAAAAGCTGGTCTTCTGTGGAACTACCTTTTCTGAAGCCTGCCTGTCCATGGCAAAGGATTTCTGATCTCTCAAGGCCTGCATTTACCATTCTTTCTGCTAATTTTCCAAGGCATGATGTTAATGAGATGGGACGGTATGCTGAAGTCGGATGTGTGGACCGAAAGGTGCAAATGTTGCAGTCAAGCTGTAAACCACGATACAACGTTTTCCGTTCTCTGGACTACATTCTGCTACTTGCAAAGCCCTTTTCAGGGCTTGGTAACGGGAGATTGAGAACGAAAGAAGAAGAAAATTCCAATTTCGTTTTGGAAACCCAAATAAATAATGTTGATTATAAATTTATACCTAATATATTTTAGGCCACCTGAAAGTTGGGAAGTTGCGCGTCTGCTGCCATTAAACGTATTTACTGCTCTATATTATGTAATATTTCTCACTGCTGATTTGATTCAGGCGTTTCCCCGATACTGGTAAGGGTCACCGTTGTGTTCCATCGTTGGTACTTGAATTGATGGTTCACCAGTCCTCCTTAAAGCTGACATATTTGTTTGAAAAGGAGAAATTCATAACCTTTTGAGGAGCAGAAGATAAAAATAGTTTCCAAATACTGGGGAGTGTATCTCCCACATTTCTGGCTGTGTTCGGGACGACCTACCTGTGCGAAACAGACGTTACAGTCCTGAAACACCTAAAGAACAAAACACGATCAGGATTGACTGATTCACATCTGCTAAAACTCTTTACGTGTAGCTACAAGCGACTTCTCCTTGGATATCACTGAACTCCTGTCGCGTAGCTACAACCGACTTCTCCTTGGACATTACTGAACTCCTGACGTGTAGCTAGCTACACGAGACTTCTCCTTGGTCGTCACTGAACTCCTGTCGTCTAGCTACAAGCGACTTCTCCTTGGACATCACTGAACTCCTGACGTGCAGCTACAATGTGCGCGTCCATGTTAAAAGACTCAAAGAGGGGACGGCGTGTGCTAGTGGTTAAGTGGCACGGCTCACAAATTGAAGGTGCTGGGCTCGATCCCCATCACAGCACCGGCCGTTACCCCGGGGTTGAAAACCCTTAGAAAATGCAGAGGAAGCAGACCCTTACATAACATGCATGCTAAAATCGGATGCACCGGGCCAACAGTCGCAAAATAGAAACCACAGTGCAACGCACACCGTCATGGGGAATAGAGAAATAAGGCGAACGCAGAAAAAAAAAACCCCAAAAAACCAAACCATTTTGAGTGTGAATGTCATTAACCAGGTGAGTGTTTAAAAAATGTATTGTTTTAAAAAATGAAGCCCGTTAGATTGCATGGTGCTCGCACACTTAATATTACACTGGAACGGTGCTTGCCATCTTGGACGGGTTGATAACCGCTGAAAGAGTTTTATTATCGAACTTGGAGCGAGTAGAAATGGGGAGAAGGGGTTTGGGAGGGGGGGGGGGGAGAGGTTAGAGGGAGAGAGGGGGGGGGGCCAGGATGGTGAGGATATGGATGTTCACCTGAGAAGAAAAATAGAATTTCAGCCATGAGTGATCAGTTTGGGGAGTGGAATACAAAATTTAGTATCTTCATCACATCATCATCATAATCATCATCAACAGCCTCAACATCGTCTTTTAATTCACTGTCGTCGTTCCCTTCTTATCTTCTACTTCTCCATCTTCTTTTTAATCTTCTTCTTTATCTTTTTCTTTTTTTTTACTTATTTTATTATTCTTCATTATCATCTTCTTCTTCTTTGTCTTCTTCTTTTTCCCTTTTTTATTCATATTTTTGTCTTTTTTGTTCCTTATTTGTCTTTTTCTCTGTCATTTTTTTCTTGCTCTTCTTCTTCTTCTTCTTCCTATCCTTTCTCCTCTTCTTCGTCTTCTCCTAATTTTCCTCCATCTTCCGCCCCTCATTTTTCTCATCTTCTTCTTTAATCTTCTCCTTATTTTTCTCTTCCTCAATCTTCTCCTTCTCGTTCTTCTTCTCCTCAATCTTCTCCTTCTCGTTCTTCTTCTCCTCAATCTTCTCCTTCTCGTTCTTCTTCTCCTCAATCTTCTCCTTCTCGTTCTTCTTCTCCTCAATCTTCTCCTTCTCGTTCTTCTTCTCCTCAATCTTCTCCTTCTCGTTCTTCTTCTCCTCAATCTTCTCCTTCTCGTTCTTCTTCTCCTCAATCTTCTCCTTCTCGTTCTTCTTCTCCTCAATCTTCTCCTTCTCGTTCTTCTTCTCCTCAATCTTCTCCTTCTCGTTCTTGTCCCTCTCCTTCTACTTCTTTTTCTTCATCTTCTCCTTAATTTCATTCTCCTTCTTCACGTTTCTCATCAAATCACACAATACGCTCCTGCAGAAAACAGCGACATTTTCTGTGACAATGTGTTAGATACACAGAGATAACACAATTCTCATTAACCTCATCTCGTGACAAACGTGGACTTGTAGTTAATGTGTCCCTTCTTCACGAGTAAGGAGTTTGGGGATACACATGTGGCATTTTATATATCAACATTTCTTAACCCTTTTACCATGAGAAAACCATTGAATTAATTTTAAAGTCTGAGTGAACGCATGCATTATAATTATTCTTGTATTTGACTAAGTACGTTAGCGGGATGAGTTTTAAACTTTAACGTCTTTACACTGATTTACAAGACTGCAGAGTCTGAATTCAACCAGTTTCTTTTACTTCACTGCTGGATTACTGAATTACTTCACTTATCTAATAAATATGGGGTCGATGTAGGGGCTGGGCACAATGTTCCACCTATATCAAATGGATGCTGATGCGAACCTACAGCCTATCACATCCAGGGTGCGGTGATCGTTGCGGAAGCTGCTGTCCGGCTGACAGGAAGCCTCTGGCATAGCGCCTCTCCTGCACAACACCTTCTCGTGACCCTGTAGTTTACTAAGATTGCTATGGGGGCGAACTGGTGGTATAACTAGAGGGGAAGTGGGCGAGGGGCAGTAAGGGGCCCCTTAAGGTGACAGCGCAGTAGCCACCGACAAGTGGAATATACTGTGCTGTTACAAACCCAAACCCCACCCATGGGTTAAATGGTCTTCTCATCTGTGGTCTGTCTTTCTACACAACTTTTCTTTGTCCAACGGGTTGATTTGACATAACCTTGGTATGTTATGGCCGGGAAACTGATGCTGGGTTTAGTAAAGAAAAAAAAAAGTCAGAATAATTACATCAATACAACTTTCAAACAAATATGTGTCACCATCTCAACAGCTGCAAGGTAATTCATCCCACAGGAAATATAAACCGCACTGGAACCCATTGCACTACCGTTGGACTACGCTCTGACTCTAAGGGTGGAGGGGTAGGGTGGAGCCATTGGATCTTATTGGAAAGTAGGAGCTGTTGTGGCATGAGAGGAGGTGGGGGGAGATCGTGAAGGCATAATGGGCAGGACGTGATATAGCTACGGGAAAATAAAGAATAAAGAAGTGTGATCTGCAATGAGAGCACCTGTGGTTAGCGGGAACTGCACTCTGTGAACCCCATCTGACACGTAACCTCAACTCCATTTACACAGCGAGCCTCCAATTGACCAAGGAAGGAAATGACAAAGCCAAATACATCTATCACCCATGGAGAAAAGCGCACCTAGTGTGCTCTTTGGGAGACAGAAGTCTGCAGCAAAACACCCAATACTTCAATGTCAGGAAACAATAAATATTCTTCAAACGAGCTCGGGCGTCGCCTCGATTACCAAGTTCCGCGCAACAGAGATAATTCCGCTGCTCTTGTGCTACCGCTTAACATTGCCGGATTACAAAACAAGGCAACTGAGCTGATCAAAACATTACAAGACCATCAAATTCACATAGCCTTCCTCCAGGAAACAATACTTCCACAAAAACAAATGAACATCACGAGCTATACACAGTATAAGTACGAATGCAACAAGCGCCATGGCATTATGATCCTGGTCAGGAATGATAGACAAGCCATTGTAACCAACAATCATGTGGATGATATTGACCATCAAATAATAAAGTTATGGGGCAAAGATAACACAAAATACATACTACACAACATTTACTGCCCTCTAATGTCAAAAACGTGTCTACCTGAATTTGAGCCTACGTCAAAGAAAACAGTGTTTATGGGAGATTTCAATGCCCATACGCCAAATCTTGGATACCGCCAGTTTAATAATAGAGACCTTGAAATCGAAGAGCTGTGTAATGGAACTAATCTTACACTGCACTGCTTCAGAGTCTGGAAACCCTGCCAACTCTTTTGCACAGAGTACACAGTACCACCAGCCGGCCCGACCTGAAACTTGTATCGGCTGACTTACTACCACTAAAGTCTTGGACGATGTTGGAAGCGATCATCGTCCTATCCTAACAATTATTGAAACACTGCAGATGGATAGGATGGTTTGGAAAAAACCATCATGGAATTTTAGAAACACTAAATGGGACTGTTATGGCCGGGAAACGGATGCTGGGTTTAGTAAAAAAAAGTCAGAATAATTACATCAATAGAACTTTCAAACATACATGTGCCACCATCTCAAAAGCTGCAAGAAAATGCATCCCACAGGGCACGTACAGGAAATAAAGACCGTACTGGAACTCAGAGCTGGAGGCAACCGTCAAAGAGAGAGGTCAGGAAAAACATAGAAAAATATCAAAATACCCAAACTAAAACAGAGTACAAAAGATGTACAGCAAAAGTTAGAAATTTCACTCCACAAAGCAAGCGAGAGACATATAAAAAATTGTAGCAAACTGGATCTAAAAAGAGAAGGGAACAAGGCGTGGAGATTACTGAGTTACATTGAAGGGAACTAGAGAAATTCAATTGTATGTCTCTGTAAGAAACAGGAGGCACATCATGAAGGTACTGCTGGGGACACAATAATGCAGGAGAGGCCATTGGCAAGGAAACTCCCGCCCGGCAAGCCGAACAGTGAATTAGCGGCGATCTCTACACCTGGAAAGCAGAAGCTATATCAGACGCTTCACTTTCCTTTAACGAGCGGGACGTCCAGCCCAGACCTTGCTACCCCTCTCATCCCTACTGTGATATCAATTCGCAAAGCTGCATTCTGTCTCCAGTACATGCTCGGAATAAGTATCTGGTTCTTGCCATCCACATGAAACTTCTCCAGCAAATGGATCATTCCCCATATATGATCAAGATGCTGAGGAGTGCATAGACCTCCACGGTCCGCGACCCATACCTGATTGGTAGCGTCAGGGTCAGCATACCAGAGCTGCCAAAACCCTTCTACACATCCAAGCGGTCATCCTGGATAACATGATGCAAATCAGCAAACTGGCTAAGGAGAAAGGATCGAAGAGGGAAGGCTAACCTGTTACTCAAAAATGCCTGTTGAAGTTGGCTATGGTAACTGAATGGTGCAAATATCGCAGTCAAGCTGTAAACTACAATACAATATATTTCGTTCTCCGGACAACATCCTGCTACTTGCAAAACCCTCACCAAGGCTTGGCAGTGGGAGATTGAGAACGCAAAGCCCTCACCAAGGCTTGGCAGTGGGAGATTGAGAACGCATAGCCCTCACCAAGGCTTGGCAGTGGGAGATTGAGAACGCAAAGCCCTCACCAAGGCTTGGCAGCGGGAGATTGAGAACGCATAGCCCTCACCAAGGCTTGACAGTGGGAGATTGAGAACGCATAGCCCTCACCAAGGCTTGACAGTGGGAGATTGAGAACGCAAAGCCCTCACCAAGGCTTGACAGTGGGAAATTGAGAATGCAAAGCCCTCACCAAGGTTTGACAGCGGGAGATTGAAAACGAACGGACGAAGAAGAATAGGATTTTCCCATATTTTGACTAGAAAAGCTAAAAAAAATGCGAAAACTTACAAATCAGAACAACATCAATAAAAAATATACTATTAAATACGCACTGAAATACGTAGCTGAGAGCAACGTTTTGAACGGTATTTACAAAAAGTATATTGATGCTGACTCTGTGCTACCAGTGCCCAACATGTCACCTATCCAAGGCGCGTGAGAGAACAATTTCAACGTGTTTAAGGAAGTGTTTGAGGAAGGTATTTGGAGTTACCAGTAAAGACAGAATGCGGAATAAATGCATTCGTAGTTTAGTCGGCACTACGTCTTGTGCAGAGTAGATTTCCATTCCAGAACAGAATTAGCAGTTCGGTCACTTCGTGGGAATGCGACCTCATCAACTTCCACTGATAGCTTTAGCGGCTGGTAGATATTGCTACGGGATAGGAGAGCAGCCTCGAGGCAGGTGGACAGATGGCCTTAGATGGATTGTGCAACGCCACTGGCTCGCAACGAACAACGCAGTTTACTTGGCGCAGGACAGTCTACTTAAGCTCACAACGGCCCTCAGCGGCACATGTAAGAAGAAAGCTATTTCAATTATTGTGAACATCATTTCTAGGGAAACTAGCAGATATGTTTCTGGGAAATCTATGTTTCCACTAAATACAGCTAAAGAAATGATGAGCTATACTTCTTGTTCCTTTTCAGAAGAAGAGCCACCACTACAGTTGGTTTCCTATAAGAAGCCTGCATCAAAGTCATGTGTGCCCTTTTAAAGTGGTGGTTTCTGTAGGAATATGCTATTCATGTTAAGGTAGCTAGCTGTATGTACAACTCTCTTTAGTCATGTTTTACAACATGCATGGAAGCGCATTTGTTCTGTTCTTTCCTTCACAATTAGGATCATCTTGATGTTGTTGTTGTCGGGAATGCCCACAATGAGTATGTTTACCCTTTTGTGCGCCCTGGACAGGACGTTCAGTGGCGAAATACAGCAGCTTTCTTCACATCTGGTTATTTCGTTGTTTTTTGTGACCTCTTCCGTCCGATTATGCTGGTCTGACCATCGGCTAAATGAATGACACTACGTATAAACCGGTGTCGTATTTCATGGCCTAGTTCACACGGCTGGACTTCACGAAATTTGCGTGAAGAAATGTAGACATTACTGTAATGAACTGAATACATCAGGGAAGAGATGCCAGACTCACTCACACGCTGAATGATCTCCCCATGACCTCTTGTGGTTATAGAAAAGGCACGATGCACAACGTTATATGTTTCCCCCCCTCCGCTGCCTTGCGGGATACCTGTTTATGGGAAAGGCTTCGGGAGTAAAACCTGCGGAAAAATCTGCATCCAATGCTATCTCCAGTCGTCTCGATAAATATCTTGCCACTGGGCAAAAGTAGCTCAGGACCAGATAGTGAGGTTGACAAAAGGCGAAGTTTCTTTCTCACTTTAATCCAAATCATCGCGTAGGTCCTCCATTTCAGCAGACACAGCAAGAGAGAAGACGGTCCACATGGCTGAACAAAGAGTGGTCTTCATCACATGTGATAGACGAACATCATACTAAGAGGATCAAGTCGATCACCCACATCGTTAGTCAGACTGCCATAGAAGAGCTTGTTTCTATGAGGAACTACATAGAACAGAGGTGGTGGTCTTGGTCAGTATATCCCCGACTAGCGACGTTCTATCAGTATGTACATAGTTCAAGTCTCGATCATACGTTTCTGTCTATCCAATAGTGCCCTCATTTGACACTGATAACATACTGAAGCGATGATGTTTATTGGCATCTGTTTAGTGGACATAGTAATACTTGTGTGTCAGTATCGGTGTCAGCTGGTAGTACACCTTTGTTTGCGTTGCAAATTCATTTTCTATCATATTTCCCAGTCTGCTAGCGTCAAGACCCTTCTACACCTCCACGCGGTGATCCTGAAAAACAGGCTGCAGCAGGCCAGACTGGCTAAGGAAAAGGGATCAAAGAGAGAATGCTAACCCGGTATTAAAAATGCTTGCTGGAGTCGGATGTGTTGGACCGAAAGGTGCAATATCGCAGTCAAGCTGTAAACTACGACACAACGAATTCCGTTCTCTGGACTACATCGTGCTACTTAAGCCCGTTCAGTGTTATGTAGTGGGAGATTGAGAATGAACGAAGCCAAGCCAAACCATTTCCCAGTCTGACGTCGTCAGTGAAACACTTCCCAGGTACGCAAATTTCCGTACCTACTTTCGGGATTTCCCGCCGGCGTGGAAACTGCGCTGTGTACTGCTCCCGTATAACATACCATAGCTGTAAACATGTACAAGTGTCGACGTCATTTGGTGAGTAAATATAACTCGGGATCAGGTATGCTCTTTAGAATCAGACTGCGAGACGAACAGGTGAGTCACGTGTGACAAAGAGTCTAGTCACTGATTGCATGTATCAATGAGATCAGCTTCGGGGAGTGGGGGTGGCGACTCATATACCTCCTGTTAGAATACAACTGTCAGCAACATCGCTTTTCTAATAATCATCTCTGGGGAGGAAGACTAACGTCTGGTCTGGTCAGGCAAAATATACTGGCCAAGACTCTCCCCTCGGCTTCCTAGTAGTCCTCCCTGGAAACGGGCTGTTTTCATGCCTGGCTGTCTAACTTGGTGGGGGATTGGCGTGATCTCAGTAGTAGTGAGTGACGCACAGATGAAGCCAAGCATAGCACAACTGTCTGGAAGATTCCGGTCAACCTTCATCAGCACGGTCGGGGTCTGAGGAAAATTACTCTCTTTTCAACTGTACGCCGGTATGTGTTTCTTAGACTTCTTCCTCATCTCTTTCGCTGTGGGTTCCAATCAAGTGACTGTCTGGTTACGTGTTTCTGCTTCTTTCTGAGAGTGTGTCTTATCAATCCGCAATTTCTCGCCCCAATTTCCTGCTGCATTGATTATTTAAGAAAAAAGGGGTTTTAAGACTGAGAACTATAAGCCGCTTCGCCACTGCTGTCGCCACGTCGTGTGCTGGCTAAGTTAGATTATTTCACCCCTACCAGAACAGCAACATTTGCCATACCCGGTAATTGAGTCGCTGCCCTCCTTGTCGGCAGGCAGGCATCGAAACCCTTCGGCCACGCGCTCCTCGATTATTGAAGAAAATAACAAATACAGCCATCCTGCAAGATCTGAGTGTCGAAGAAAACTGGCTTATAAACCCCGTTATGTCTCGGAAACTGATATTTTTCGGTCACATCAAGCGTGATGACGGACTGGAAAAAACAGTTCTGGACGGCATTGGTTCAGGAAGACGAGGCATAGGCCGACCAAGGCGTAGAAATGCACCGTACATTAAGGGCACCCTATACATGAACATGGAATAGGCGGGATTAGTGAGACTTCTGATCGAGATTACTATCGCATGGCTGTGATGACATCGACGTTCTGTCAAGGACAAGCTACATGATGATGATTGATTGTTGCCGTGTTCTGTCGCACATTGGTGTGTATGGCATTATCTCTGACCATCTAATAACGCAGTATAGTGACAGCGGCACTTGTTAACGAAGGTCTGAAGCTTGAATGTGATACACTTAATCACATGTCATGTCTTAGAGACATACAGCAGGACAGATTTGACATTCGTATTATTTTGTTTTTTTGTCTTTGTTCTTTTGCGTTCGCTTTATTTCTATATTCCCCAGGGCGGTGTGCGTTGCACTGCGGTTTTTATTTTGCGCCCGTCGGCCCAGTGCATCCGACTTCAGCATGCATTTTATGTAAGGGTCATCTTTCTCCTGCATTTTCTAAGGATTTGCTGTCCCGGGGTAATGGTTGTGATGGGGATCGAACCCATCACCTTTTGATTGGGGAGCCGTGTCACTTAACTACTAGACCACGCCGTCCCCTAACATTTGTATTAAACATCCAAATCTTATTCTCCATGGAGAATGCTGCCGAGTTCCATATTGGAAGAAGAGAGTTGAAAGTAAATCTCGCCTTATTGATCTTGGCGTTAACTTCTTGGTTTGTAGCTCTGTCTTTATCAATTTTACTTCCTAGATCGACAACGCGTTGCACTTCCTCAATTATCTGGCCTTTTATCGTTCCAGGATCTCTTTGTTTCATGTTTATTTTCATTTCCTTTTTTTTGTTCTCACTAATCTGTAACCATCTTTTGATACTTGATTAGTCAATATCTTCCTTTATTTCCTGGTGCTTATGTGACAACTGTATTTAATTGGGATATACTATCATTTTTAACGTCCTCATTAGTTTTTAACTTGTCCTGATCATTAACACGTGACAGATGTTATGTATACATTTATCATCATCTTAGTGGTGCCCGGGATGAAAAGAATAGGGACACTGACATCTTTCAAGTATGTTTACAAGGTGGCTAAAGAGGGTTGTGCTTGGAGCTGGCAAACTTATAATGTAAAAACAAACACTGACATAATAATCCGTCTCTTCTAAAGTGGACAGCATGCTATTAAATATTGTACACTACCGAAGACGGATGCGTCGGACCAAAAGGTGCACATTTCGCAGTCAATTTGTAAACTAGCGATACACCGCATTCCGTTGTTAGGACTACATCTTGCTACTTGCAAAGCAGAAGAAGAAGTAAATAGTATATTTATATATATATATGCGTGTGTTGTTGCCTCAGCGAGTGTACTCATAGTATGTACTCGTTGATCAGCCAACGACGATTTCGATGGCTGAGGCTTTTTTTTACCGCATGGAAGATGTGAGTCTGCCAAAGGATATCATCTAGGACAATGGCCATTGAAGCCAGAAGAAACGGACGTCTCACACTGCGAATCAAGGGCGTAAGCAAGAAGAAGAACATAAAGCTCTGCGACATCCTATCAAAAGGCTGGGAAACAGTTGCTCAGGGTCGAGCTGTTGAGACAGTCAGTTGGAAGCCATAGTGGCTGCCAAAGCTTGTAGAGGTCTTCTGGCTTCAGAGAAAAGTGACAAATTAAAGAGATTGAGGAACACCTCGGCAAGGCAGTCTCTTTAGCATGGTCGTACGATCTGTGGCAGGGACTGTCACTCGTGGATCAGCCTTTACAGCCATAGCAGAGAGTGTGGAAATACAGGAGACAAAGCTGGACAAAACACACGCCACGCGCATGGTCTACACGTACTGAAACGCCAATGGTGGTTGTTGATGGTATTGTGTGTGCGTATGAGATTCATTCCAACCCCTTTCCATGACTCAGACAGTGTTGGGGTTTCCTGGATGTGACAGGTAATCCTGGGATTGTAGTTACGCCACCGAAGAAAATAAAACACGTCAGTTGCGTCACCGATATACGCTGAATGACGCATGCGATAAAATATCAACAGCGGAAACTGAGGATATCCCAGACCTAACAAATTAACTAACCCACTTCTTAAAATAGATCTGATTGAAAACTATTGATTGGTTCAATCGGGGAAAATCTAGGAGCTGACCTAAAACTGACGTCACAACAAAACTACGTAATCAGAACGACAATTTTCTGCTCTGAGCTGGACAATAACAAACTGGTGACTTTATCACGCAGATTTTTCTTCTTCTTTTTCTTCGTCTCCTTCTTTTTTTTCTTCTCTTCTTTTTTTCCCTTATTCTTCTTCTTTTTCTTCTTTTTCTTCTTCTTCTTTTTCCTCTTCTTCTTCATCATCTTCTTCTTCTCTTCTTTTTCTTCTTATTTGGTGTTCATCCTGAAAATGACGTTTGTGATATGGTAGAATGCAGCGAAGCTGCGATATTTGCGATTTTCGGACCGACTCCTATTTCAGAATAATATTTTTGCCAAGGTGTTGCTTTCCCTTTTCGATCTGGCCAGAACAATTCAACTTAACAGGCCTCGTTATAATACGGGATGTGTCAAACGAGATAAGAAGAAAAAGGAGTTCATCTTTACCTTTAGCAATAAATTTCAAACACTGGAACAACTAAACATAGTGGCTGGCATTGATGAAAAACTGGAACAACTTAACATAGTGGCTGGCATTGATGAAAAACTGGAACAACTTAACATAGTGGCTGGCATTGATGAAAAACTGGAACATATAGAAAAGGTCTAGAAAAGATTGTAGTTTTTTTTTGTGTGAACAGGAAAGCCAGCATAAAGAATAGTGAGATAGATTGATCAGATACAAGAGTTAAAACAATGAGGTTTTACTAAACATGAAAACTAGAGCCAGCAATGCTTAAGCACACAAAGCCTACACAGTGGTAAACAAAGAGGTAACAAAGAGCATACATGTAGACACAAGAAACTAAATTGATAGTCTGGCTATATAAACTGAAATAGCTGCACCTAGTGGAAACTAATAAGGTCGGTATAACATTATTATACAATTGTCAGGAACATACCAGCCAAAGAATGAGAGACAAATCGGGATAATGGATAATACATTTTGAAAAACAGACGAAAAGATTAGAGGGAAACTTTGAAGAGTTCTTAAAAAGTCACAATCGGTTAATACTTTCGATAATTTTACCTGCTCAGGAAGGCTTCAAATTTAAGTACTAAGCCAATTAAATAGCAGATCAAGGAAGCAATTAGACTTCTAAATAATGAAAAAGCCGGAGAGCTTTTAAAGCAGACATTGATGTTTCAGACAGAATGCTGAAGAGTTTTCATTGAGAATATAGGATATAGAAAGCGTTACAAAATAGTGAAGATAAAATTATCTGCTTAAACAACCAACGAGAGGGGATTTACAAGAATGTAAAAAACAATATGAGGATATCACATTAAGAGACAAAAAAGCAGGTTTCAGACAAAACAATCACGCGGAAACCAATAGTTGCATTGCGCATAATTGAATAGCAGCCATTAGGATATAATTGTCTGCGCATCAACTTTGTTTATGAAAAACATCCCTCCAAATATTAGTGTGTAAGGTGCCCATCGTAAGCAATAATGGTGACATCTAGCGGTTGTGTCTTGCTGATACAACTTGCACTGCATTCGGATTATAGTGAGGAAGAAACTGCGTTGGTCATCAACCTCACTCTCTGTATCAGTGGCAAGAGATAAGTCAAGACGACTGGTGGTAGCTCAGGATACAGGCACTCTGTTCCAACCTGCATTGGGACCAGAGGTCGTTTCTTCTTCGTACGCAGTCAGACAGTAACCATTATTTTTTCGAAAAAAGCGGCGGTCATCCTGAGGCTGTCGCCACTGCCATAGAGCTTGTCTTGCAGTTCCACTGGTGATGGCCACATCTACTCTCTCTGATCCTCGTATGTCGGGCAGTTCTGCAGCAGATGTTCAGCGGTCATTTTATCTTCAATTTGTTGGATAGGTGGTACCTCAGTCTATTGTGGCCAGTGCGAAGTCTGAAGACAACGACCTGCTCTCTTCGGTTCAACTGGTAATAGGCATCGTTTTTGGTGTAACCAGTATGTTCGGTTTCCCATTTGGTCATGTATCTGGCTTTGATAAGCCGTTTTGACTCTTCGTACGTCCAGAGGTCGTTTGAAAACCTTCGGGATTCGATCGTCTACCGTTTCCGCTCATCGCATTGACAGGTGAGTGCATCACCTCTATACCACAGCGATCGCTGAAGATTCTGTAGAGTCTGTAGACAACAAATTGCTCATTCCAGACGTGTAGTTTAGTCATAAAATGATCAACCGACGATTGGAATGCTCACGCCTCCACCCAAGTCCCCCACGTGCAGTCATAGTGGTACTGGGAGAATCTGGGCTGATGGTTCTGGCGTTGTCTTTGGCCATCTCCTTCCTGATCGGAGTGCCAGTACCGATAAAGATTGTTAATTTCACCGGCTGCATCACCCCCCCCCCCCTCTACCTCCACCCCCTCCAGCTTACATGTAAATTGGCTGCCTCATGAAAAGTGCTCCAATGAAGATGCTGGAACGTGGTTTTCATAGATCTCCTACACATGTAAGAGAAATTACGGGTCCCAATTATCTCAGAAGAAATACCGGTGGGAGTATTACTACTAGCAGAGTTACCTACGCTCCTACATGCCCTTGGAGACGGACCAAAAAGACAATGGAGCAAGTGGAGCACAATAGGTGCAGCTGCATAACTCACCAACGGTTCCTTGCTGTTCATAACATAAGTAACAACACTTAGAGACAGAAGGTAAGCTACCAACAGACTGGAGAAAAGTCAACTCGACCCCAGTACTTAAAAAAAGAGCAAGCTAACCTAGCAACAAGTTATCAACCGATCTCCATGACATCAAACTTAGCAACAACTTATCAACCGATCTCCGCGACATCAAACTTAATAACAAGTTATCAACCGATCTCCATGACATCAAACTAAGTAACAAGTTATCAACCGATCTCCATGACATCAAACTTAGTAACAAGTTATCAACCGATCTCCGTGACATCAAACTTAGCAACAACTTATCAATCGATCTCCGCGACATCAAACTTAGTAAGAAGTTATCAACCGATCTCCATGACATCAAACTTAGTAACAAGTTATCAACCGATCTCCATGACATCAAACTTAGTAACAAGTTATCAACCGATCTCCACGACATCAAACTTAGTAAAAAGTTATCAACCGATCTCCATGACATCAAACCTAGTAACACGTTATCAATCGATCTCACTGACATCAAACCTAGTAACACGTTATCAATCGATCTCACTGACATCAAACCTAGTAACAAGTTATCAATCGATCTCTCTGATATCAAACCTAGTAACAAGTTATCAATCGATCTCCCTGACATCAAACCTAGTAACAAGTTATTAATCGATCTCTCTGACATCAAACCTGGTAACAAGTTATCAACCGATCTCTCTGACATCAAACCTAGTAACAAGTTATCAATCGATTTCCCTGACCTCAAACCTAGTAACAAGTTATCAACCGATCTACACGACATCAAACTTAGAAACAAGTTATCAATCGATCTCCCTGACCTCAATCCTAGTAACAAGTTATCAATCGATCTCCACGACATCAAATTTAGTAACAAGTTATCAATCGATCTCCACGACATCAAACCTAGTAACAAGTTATCAATCGATCTCCACGACATCAAACCTAGTAACAAGTTATCAATCGATCTCCCTGACATCAAACCTAGCAACAAGTTATCAACCCATCTCTCTGACATGAAACTTACATATCGGTGACAATAATATACGAAAGGTTACACTGGTGGCTAGAAAGCTTTAAGATCCTAAATACTAACCAATCAGACTTCAGGAGAAAGAAACAGTAGACTAGCTGATAAGACGTTTTCTAGTAGAAATCCAATCTGCTGATCACATTAATTGACCTCAGAGAACTTAACCAGAGTTCAACCAGAACCTACTCCAGAGTGCCGACTGTGCACACATTCCTATGAAACTGTTGAGCACCATCTTTTTGAATGTCCGGAGTTTGCCTGTGTTAAGATAGAGCTTCTTTCTCCGATGCCAACACAAATAGAACACTTTATACGAAACTAAACAACTGCTAACAAACACTTGCAGATACCACTATATGGCATTTGGCTAAAGGGCCGGAGTTCACAAACTGCTGGATCAATTGACCTTAGTCAAACCTATGGTCCTCTTCTTCAGAATGCAAAAAGGTAGGGGAGAATGTGCAATTGGCTAAAAGGTTTCTTCCACAACAGAACAATCTGAGCAACGTTCAATAGGCCAATATTTTATTCTTCGATCAACTGATGCTATGCTTCAAGTCCGGCGAGCATTATGAAGGAGACAGTGCGTTTCAGGTCTTCGCCGGGCCCACACAGCTTGTTGAGCAGGGCCGCTCGCCCGGACCAGACTGCCTTTCTTTGGTTTGTATAAGTAGAGCAGTCCTGCAGGATACGTTCTGGTGTTTGTTTAGGTGCTCCACAATCGCAAGTGGCGGTGTCTCTAAGACCCATTCTGTGGAGGTGAGCCTTGAGTCCGCAATGCCCCGTTCTTAGTCTGATGATCTTTGTCTGCCTATCTTTGCCAAATTTGTCTATGCTGTCACTTTTTAGCTGGTTTTCTTTGTGCTGGTCTTCCCATTCCGTCAACGTAGATCGTTTGAAGAGTTTATTGGCTTCGTTATTGTTCTGTGGATGGCGAGTCTGAGTGCGAAGACAATATCTAAGCAATGGCCACTGGATTAAGAATTGTCATAGTGATCTGAGCTAAGTTGCACAACATTTCTTGTCTACATTAATGACCTCCCAGATGCATTGGAATACTTGGAACCCTGGTATTGAACAGATAGGTTATGCTTGCTACCAGATAGCGGAATGCTCTCCATAACACGCTTTTTTATTTTACAATGTTTGATCATGAGACCTGCGAGAAGGTTGTTCTTGTTGTTCAATACGCACAATGAGTTACTTTCATCTTTTGTTCGTCCTGAAAAGGGCGTTAAGTCGCGAGTTGTAGTAGCTTTTCTCACATCCAGAACGTGCCGATGAAGGTGGACCACGGTCGTTCATGCGGTTGTGCTATACTTGGTTTTATCTGCGTGAAGTTCACTACTACTGGGATCATGTCGATCCACATCTCGTTAGACTGTCTTGAAAACGGCCTGTTTCCATGGAACGCTACTTGGGACAGAGATAGTGGACTTTGTCAGTGTATTGTCCCTGATGCGAAGACCTGGTTAGTACGTTGTGTCTGACCTGACAGGACAGTCCTGGTTAGTACGTTGTGTCTGACCTGACAGGACGGTCCTGGTTAGTACGTTGTGTCTGACCTGGCAGTACGGTCCTGGTTAGTACGTTGTGTCTGACCTGACAGGACAGTCATGGTTAGTACGTTGTGTCTGACCTAACAGGACGGTCCTGGTTAGTACGTTGTGTCTGACCTGACAGGACGGTCCTGGTTAGTACGTTGTGTCTGACCTGGCAGGACGGTCCTGGTTAGTATGTTGTGTCTGACCTGAGAGGACGGTCCTGGTTAGTATGTTGTGTCTGACCTGACAGGACGGTCCTGGTTAGTACGTTGTGTCTGACCTGACAGGACGGTCCTGGTTAGTACGTTGTGTCTGACCATGAAGAGACTAAAATGGTTAGCATGTTGTGTCTGACCTGACAGGACGGTCCTGGTTAGTATGTTGTGTCTGACCTGACAGGACGGTCCTGGTTACTACGTTCTGTCTGACTTGGCAGGACGGTCCTGGTTAGTATGTTGTGTCTGACCTGACAGGATGGTCCTGGTTAGTACGCTGTGTCTGACCTGACAGGACGGTCCTGGTTAGTACGTTGTGTCTGACCTGACAGGACGGTCCTGGTTAGTACGTTGTGTCTGACCTGACAGGACGGTCCTGGTTAGTATCTTGTGTCTGACCTGACAGGATGGTCCTGGTTAGTACGATGTGTCTGATCTGACAGGACGGTCCTGGTTAGTACGTTGTGTCTGACCTGACAGGACGGTCCTGGTTAGTACGTTGTGTCTGACCTGACAGGACGGTCCTGTTAGTATGTTATGTCTGACCTGACAGGACGGTTTCAGTTTCACGGGAAAAGGTAGGTTGGGTGGGTGTAGCATTCCTTTATATAATTATGCCTGGACAGCGGCTAACAGCCTACTATTACCAATTTTGAACTGCGAAAGGTACTTTTATGTGCACAGCATATACACGGAATCTCTGTGCTATTCGTCGATATCCAATACGACTAGACGCTGATCTCACTTTCATTAAGATCTTGGGGCGCTTAAAAAATGTGGGATTCGAAACCCACTGTTTCCTGAGATACCACCTCTTGCAAAAAGCCAGTCTTTGTGGATAACCTAGTTACTTGAAGAATGCCTGGCCCACGAAAAATGAAGATGACAGACCTGGCCAGATGGAGCAGAACTGAGGTAACAACAATGGGATCACCGCTCAGACCTAGAAAAGACTATAGATTTCATTCTGGAGATGGGACTGATGATTTAGCACGATCAGAAAACCGGAACGCAGAAAAAGAAGAAAACAAAAGGAGCATATCTCCAACTCACCACCAATGGTATGATTATGAATCTGACAACCATTTCTGCAGATTGCTAGTTCTAGCGACTTGATATGCGTAAAGAGAAAACCGTGTACAGCTTTAATCAGCATAAACAAAAAGGTTAGTGAGAAAACATTCAGATTAGAAGGAACGGTGTGAAACTGACAAATGCCAAAACCTCGATGTACTGGAGAGTTGAGCTTGACCGGAGACTTAACTATGAAACCCCATATTGACAATCTTTCGGAAAAGGCATCGACAAACACTCAGATTCATCAACATCTCTCTACTTGTGAGGTTGTTGGGACGGGGTAATAAGTTAGGCCACATCAAAATTCATTGGGGACTGGGTGTTTTCGATGTAAGACGTCGGCCTAGGGTGCTGGAGGTCGCAGGTTCAAACCACGGTTAAGACCAGGATTTTTTTCACGTGGATTTACTGGTATTTTCCCGTATATCTGGGTTTGGTAGAAGAGATCGGACGCCCGTGTTCAGTGTCGCGCACGGTAAAAATTCCTAGGCAGTTGGAAATCTCCAAAAATATTCGTAACGGCCACTGTCTGGCCAAATTTCAACGGTACGTTAAAAAACTATCCAATCTATTTCAGGATCCTTGTCGGTGCTGAGGAGTTCGTGCATTGTGCTGAGACTCTCCACAAATATGGAGAAGAACAGAACACTTATGTGTTAAACCGTATGCAATGACGTTGATTCTTCGACTAAACCGTGTGCAATGACGTTGATTCTTCGACTAAACTAAACTAATCTAAACTAAAATTCACTACGCCAACTATATATCGGATATTGTCACTCAATAATCGATTATTTGTTCTTTTTTCAAGCTATTGCGAGCAGAAAGAAGCTTCTTACAAAAGCTTATACAAAAATCAGTTCATAAGTGGCGTCACGAAAACAACGCTGACAGCTTCATGTCAACTCTACACCAACATTCAAACCTCTAAACATAAGAACGTTCACTAGTGTAAACACAGGATAAATATTTGAGAATGTGCACTACCGAAAGAATAGGAAGATGATTGAACACTGACACCATACAATTTTGAATTAAAAAAAGACATCGTTCCCCAAAAATTGCGAACCGCACCAGCATTAAACACCCTCTATCGAATGGTAGAAGGCGTAAGGCAGTTATCACATGACCAAATGGGAAACCGAACATACTGGTTACACCAAAAACGATGCCTATTACCAGTTGAACCGAAGAGAGCAGGTCGTTGTCTTCAGACTTCGCGCTGACCACAATAGACTCAGGTACCACCTATTCAACAAATTCAAGATAGGTGGTACCGACGAATGCCCGTGCGGTACTGGTAAAATGACCGCTGAACATCTGCTGCAGAACTGCCCGACATACGAGGATCAGAGAGAGCAGATGTGGCCATTACCAGTGGAACTGCAAGGAAAGCTCTATGGCAGTGGCGACAGCCTCAGGATGGCCGTCGCTTTTTTCGAAAAAATAATGGTTACTGTCTGACTGCGTACGAAGAAGAAGAAGAAGAAGAATGGCAGTTATCAACGATAACCCACCTTGCTGTCAGGCGACTACCCCCTTCCCCTACTCCATAATAAGAGCTGTACTCTCCAATCTTTCTGCAGACAGGATTATCCTAGCATCTTTCCTGAAAACTGTCGTCTTGGAAACAATACCCATATACACAACACAGTATCCACGTACAGACATATGGATCTTATAGCGGGGTCACCTTCACCAAGAAGACCAACCCTGCATCTACGATCCGTGTAGAAAGAGCTGTTCCAATTACGAAGCAGAGAATATTGTTGTTGTTTAATGCCATTATAAGTATGTTTGCTCCTTTGTGCGCCCCTGAACGGGACGTTAGGCGGCTGGTTGTAGTAGCTATCCTCACATCCCTAGCGTGATGATGAAGGTGGACCGTAGTGGTCCAAGCGGTTGTGTTAGGCTCGGCTTCATCTGCGTGACGGTCAGTCAGACTGCCTTGAAAACAGCCTGTTACCAGGAAACACTACACGGGTGAGAGACAGTGGTCTTGGTCAGTGTATTGCGCCTGACCATGACGCGACAACCTTGTCAGTATCTTATGCCTGACCGGACTAGCCTCTCAGTTCCCCAAAATAAGCAATGGCAACATAAACAGCTTTGTGCCAAATAATCTCAGATTTAGAAAGCAGCATCATACAACCTGACAAAAATCCTTATATTTTCAGACTCAAAATCTGCGCTTTAAACATTTAACACAATGACTTCCGATGCTAATAATTGACGAACTGTTCCCCTCTTATGGAGTGGAGGGGGTGCTCCAGGAGATACCCGGGCATGTCGGAGTCCCAGGAAATTAGAAGACTGATGAGCTGGCCAGATCCGGTGTAACACTATCACAGCCACTACCTAGTATCATACTGCAGACCTGGGGACAGATCCTGAGTAAATCTATAGACAGGAGTGAATGGATCAATGGGCTACATCTCAGACAGGTCAAATAAACTTTAGACACCAAGCAAAACCAGATACCCAGGACACAGCCAACAAAATGAACAGTAGAAAACCAGAGTTTGATGTCCAAGCTGAGAACAGGCCTTGCCCCTTTCAGCAAACATCTGAATAGAAGGGACCAACTTCGTGAACCAAATTGCAGATTCTGTAAACACCACAACACATCAATCAAGCACCACACGACACTGTGCCCATGGCTAAGCGACCTGCAAACCCAGTTGCTCCAACCGCACCCTACCACACACAACGTATTCAATACATCACTACAATAACTGAAAAAGAAGTGCGCTTCTGTCTGATAGGCATTGATCTATCAGGAACTACCAGCTCACAGCCAGATAAATGACACACATCATCATCATCGTGAAAAACCATTACGCCAGCTTGGACAGAGATACATTCCGGAAACTACAAAGCACTAGTGGATCTCACAAAAGCTCACTAGAATAATTAAGTAGACTAATGTGGTTACACGGCGTAGAGATTCACGTCAGAGCAACTCACTGAATCATTCAACATAACATTTGAGAATGGTTAGGCTTGGCTTCCACCGCCGTTTCTATTCATGTTAGCAGTTGAATGAATTATGAAAGAAACTACAACATATGAGAGAAATAGATTATGAAAGAAACTACAACATATCATGGAAATGGATTATGAAAGAAACTACAAGATATGAGAGAAATAGATTATGAAAGAAACTACAACATATGAGAGAAATAGATTATGAAAGAAACTACAACATATGAGAGAAATAGATTATGAAAGAAACTACAACATATGAGAGAAATAGATTATGAAAGAAACTACAACATTTCAGGGACATGAATTTCTGCTGAAGACAGATGTGTCGGACCGAAAGGTGCAAATATCGCAGTCAAGCTGTAAACTAGCGACACAGTGCACTCCGTTCTACTGACTACATCCTGTTACTGGAAAAGCCATGTTTAGTACTTGGTAGTGTGAGATTGAGAACGAAAGCAGAAGAAGAAGAAGAAGAAGAAGTAGAAAAAGAAGAAAAAGAAGAAGAAGAAGAAGAAGTATAAAAAGAAGAAAAAGAAGAAGAAGAAGCAGATGAAGAAGAAGAAGAAGAAGAAGAAGAAGAAGAAGAAGAAGAAGAAGAAGAAGAAGGGAAATGGATTATAAAACAAACTACAACATATCAGGTAAATGGATTATGAAACAAACTACAACATATCAGGTAAATGGATTATGAAACAAACTACAACATATCAGGTAAATGGATTATGAAACAAACTACAACATATCAGGTAAATGGATTATGAAACAAACTACAACATATCAGGTAAATGGATTATGAAACAAACTACAACATATCAGGTAAATGGATTATGAAACAAACTACAACATTTCAGGTAAATGGATTATGAAACAAACTACAACATATCAGGTAAATGGATTATGAAACAAACTACAATATATCAGGTAAATGGATTATGAAACAAACTACAACATATCAGGTAAATGGATTATGAAATAAACTACAACATATCAGGTAAATGGATTATGAAACAAACTACAACATATCAGGTAAATGGATTATGAAACAAACTACAACATATCAGGTAAATGGATTATGAAACAAACTACAACATATCAGGTAAATGGATTATGAAACAAACTACAATATATCAGGTAAATGGATTATGAAACAAACTACAACATATCAGGTAAATGGATTATGAAACAAACTACAACATATCAGGTAAATGGATTATGAAACAAACTACAACATATCAGGTAAATGGATTATGAAACAAACTACAACATATCAGGTAAATGGATTATGAAACAAACTACAACATATCAGGTAAATGGATTATGAAACAAACTACAACATATCAGGTAAATGGATTATGAAACAAACTACAACATATCAGGTAAATGGATTATGAAACAAACTACAACATATCAGGTAAAAGGATTATGAAACAAACTACAACATATCAGGTAAACGGATTGAGTAGACCAAACTTAAAAACAGCTAAAAGACCTGGAGGAATTAGTGTGAACTTTATTCCTTCTCTGTTTTTCGCCCTGTAAGAGGATTCACTTCTCCCATCTATTTTTCGCCTTCCTGATGCCCTGATTTGAAGATCTCTTTCGTCATAACCTGGTACCATGTCTCCAGTTTAGTATTCAGATATTGGACGTAAGAAAAACGACGCCTACAGAGCGGGGTCTTCATGTTTGGGAACAGAAAGAAGTCATTAGGTGCCAAGTCAGAGTATGGTGGCTGTAGCGTGATTTCATGCCCACACGTTTATCATATGTGCATGCGGGTTTTGTTTTTATGGTACGACCACTTCTTCCAGTCGACCCAGCTGTAAATGGGTGGGGGGAGGGGGGTGGTGAAATTTAGGAACGGTTTAGAGGGCTAGAGTTCGTGGTCTCTAGTCATCACTTTCAGCGATGGACGTTAATGAACTCACATGAAGGCACCATTGTGCAATCATATGTGTTCTATGAAACATTTTCGATGGTTCTCAAAGTATACTTCCTGATCTTCTACATTTCTTCTTTATCTTCTTCTTCTAATTCGTCGTCTTCTTCTTCCTCATCTCCGCCTCCTCCTCCTCCTTCTTCTTCCTCTTCTTCTTCTTCTAATTCTTCTTCCTTTCCTCCCCTACTCCTCCTTCATCTTCCTCTTCTTTTTCTACCTCTCCGTCTTCTTCTTCCTCTTCTTCTCCTTCTTCTTCTTCTTGTTCTTCTTCAGCATCTTCTTTTTCTTCGTCTCCTCCTTCTTCTTTTTCTTATTCTACTTTTTTGTCTTCTTCTTCTTCTTCTTCTTCTTCTTCTTCTTCTTCTTCTTCTTCTTCTTCTTCTTCTCCTTATCTTCTTCTTTTACTTTTTCTTCTTCCAATCCTTTTTATCTTCATCTGTTTCCATCTTATTAGTTTTCGTCTTCCTTTTCTTGTTTTCCTTCTATTTTTCCCTATCTTCTTCTTCTTTTTCTTCTTCTTCTGCTGCTTCTTCTTCTTCTACTCCTTTTTCTTCTACGGTATTTGTTCTACAAAGGACTCTGTGACGTTGTGTCGTAGTTTACAGCGTGGCTGCGATATCTGCGCATTTGGGTCCAACACACCCGTTTTCATCTGGCGTTTTTGGGTACAGGATTTGCCTTCCTAAAGTGATCCTTTTTTCTTATCTAGGCTACACAAGCGCAGCCTGTTTCCAGGACCATCACTTAGAGGCACAATAAAAAGTCTTCGTCATCTCTGGTTCGCCGACCCTGATATTGACAGCCAGTAATGAGGAGCTGACCTCTGCCAGTTGATTCATCGCTGCATATTTGACCCCCTAACAATGAGTACCTTTGAGTCTGGCCGAAGTGCAGTGACGCCTATCCTTACCGAACTAAACAGTATAAAACGTGACCCAACTGCATTTGCTGTGGGAATATCTTAACACGTTGTCTACTTGTATAACGTTGCTCAAATCGCTAATCAAACATGGAACATATCACACACTCGAAAGTGTGTTGAAATAATTGCGCCAGATTTCTAAACAGAATTACCACATGTTTAATGCAACAGCCGAGCTGCGATAGTTTCTAGAACCGTCTGCTCTAGCACTCCTCCTGGTAGCTCTGTGTTTCAGATCAATATTGGACTCGATGACGCAAGTTTTGTATCGATCTCTCTTGGTCGATTATTACATTCTCTGTATCGAGAAACATGCCCCTGGAAAACCCCCCTTGAAAACGGTCAACCTTCGTCAATGGCCTAGCCTGCATAAGCCCTCGGCTTTCCTCAATTTTGTTCCTCATTCACGATCGAGAGAACGAAGCAATCTAATGTGACAGATTGGAGCTTAAACGTCATATCCGGGCAGAAGTTCCCGAAGCAGATTTCAGGGGCCGGCCACAAGCTTTAACCATTCCAACAGAGGCTGATGAGTTTTTCAGAGCAAACAATCGAAGAAATATCCACCGAATATTTTACTTCAGAAAATTGCGATGAAATTTGGTATTTATGAGTAGTTCACCGGGGTCTTTGTGTATTATACTGATAAGCGTATCACCACTGCTCCACAGAGAGCATGTTGTAACAGGCGACTGTGTTTGTTAGTGTAAGTATTAGTTTACCCTATTTTAGTTTAGTTATGTAGTTTAGTTCAGTTTAGTTCAGTTCAGTTCAGTTTAGTTTAGTTTAGTTTAGCTTAGCTTAGTTTAGTTTAGTTTAGTTTAGTTTAGCTTAGCTTAGCTTAATTTAGTTTAGTTTAGTTTAGTTTAGGTTATGTTATGTTATGGTAAGCTAAGGGACGATGAAGCTAACTTCTGGTTAAGCAAAACACACTGATCAAACAATGTTAGCCAGGGTCAGGAGAAATATACCGGCCCAAACCCTCATCTGACCTCGCTGGTCGTTCTGGAAACCGGCTGTTGTCGAGGACAGCAGTTTTTTTTAACAAGGTGAGGTTCGATGTGATCCCCGTAGTAGTGAGTGACACGCAGATGAAGCCAAGCATTGCACAACCGCCTGGAGGACCCAGGTCCATCTTCATCAGCAAGCTCAGGATGTCAGGAAAGCTACCACATTCTGCTACAAGTTCCGTCCTTTTCAGGGCACACAAAAGGGTTACCAACCCATTGTAGGCATTAGCAACCAACCAACCAACCATGTTAAGTTAACTTCAGTTAAGTTAAGTTAAGTTAGGTTAGGTTAAGTTAAGTTTAGTTAGTTAGTTAGTTAGTTAGTTGGTTAGTCGTCAGATCAGTTTCTTCACACTCGGGACAAGTCCATACGAGCTGAGATCTCGTCCTCGGTATCTCTGCCAGCACGTAATGGCTGACCGTTCCGGTCCTGAACTGGTTAACCAGACGTATTTGGATCCACTTGTGGTGTTCAGTCGTCGCCGGCCCTCGTTTCACAAACATTTCAACCAGTCGTACCAAGCATGCAGTCTTGACTAACTGTGTGACATTGCATAACATCGGTCAAGGTTAGGTGGTTTGTTTAGAGCAGCAAAGATGGCGCCTAATAGGCTGCGGGTCCCACTTTGCTCTAGTGTTTGAGTCGATTAGGATGGACTCGCACATCGGTTAACTATCCTTTGCTGGACTTGTCCCAATGCAGCGGAATAATAAACTGCTGGATCCTAGCCCACTAAGCAGGAAATCCTTCTCCCGGCTACATCCAGCTCATTCCAGAGCTGGGACCTACACATGGGCATCTGCTCCTGTAGAAGTACAGGTTGACTAAGAACTGAGATGGACATCTGCTGTAATACGAAGCGTGTTCAAATGAAACCGGACCAAACGGCAACAAATGAACATACGAAAGATGCGCATGGTGACGTCACTTCTGGTATAAACAGCACATACCAACCGCCAAGGTTGCAAAATTTCATTATCCTCCGACTCATTGTTTCCACTTTTATAACCATACAACAGCATCAGTCAGCTCTGATGGCCTCTCTCATGACCTATCAGAACTAACACTATGCTACAGTATAACTTAGTAGGTGAGATACTGTATAGTGAAAGTTTTATTCTTAAACCCTTGCCAGTAACCCATCTGTACAAATGGGTCTCTCCTATTGAACAATATGCATGCACTATCTGTGGTGAGAAAGGAACCAGCACCATGCTGAACAGACATCGGAAAAGAGAATCTACATTCGCCGCAACATGACAAGCTAGGCCAATCGTAAAGGCACAGTGGCCCAGGACGTAACGATCCAATTGACTAGAACTTTTGGTTACAGTTCTAGAGCCTAGCAGAACTCGGCCTAACTGGTAGACAATTGGTGGCGGGGAATGGGCACAGTGAACCTTACCGTGGCTTCGGTAACTTGGAACGTTGCTAAAGCACCCTCTCAATTACTTAATGTCAGGACAGTACATTTCTGGCTTCTGCCGGGGGTGAGAAGAAAATCCACAGACTCACCAGCCCGACAATGCCTAAATATGGGAAGTACAAAATTGTTGTTACCATACACTGCCTGCATTCTGCGATGAATGTCAACCGGTCGACATCCTTGAGCTGTTAGAAACGGAATCACCGCTCACTGATCCATTCTGGACGGATTCCGTATCACACCCGCTATGTTTTCAACGGTCTGCTGAGAAAATAATGTCAGAGGGAAATTAAATTTTGCAAACTTGACAGTTGGTATGCGCTGTTTACACCAGCAGTGACGTCATCGTGTGAATCGCACGTGTGTTCGCCTGTTGCAGTTCCGTTTGGTTTGATTTGAACACGTCTCGTACAAGTGCCTACTGTCTGGGTAATTTCGATGCAGTGGTATCGTTCAGGCTGTTATCCCTCAGTGTGGTAGCTAATGGTGTATCAACCCTCCTTTTTTCTTATGGATATTCTCTAGTACAGAAGGACCTAGGTCCACCTTCATCAGCACCCTTTAGAGATATGTGGAAAGCTGCTACAACAAACCACTTAAACATCCTTTTCAGGAGGCACAAAAAGAGTAAACACTCATTGTGGGCGTTCGGCAAGTGAAAATAAGAGCACGAACAACCAGACCAGAGAACGGGAAAACTGCTCATGCTGGATGACCGCATTACATAATCTGTGGACCTAATAAGGTCGCATTTAGTCAGCTTTGAACCTAACAAGGTCGCATTTAGTCAGCTGTGAACTTAACAAGACCGCATTTAGTCAGCTGTGAACCTAGCAAGGCCACATTTAAGAAACATCTATTAGATGCACTTCAAAATGTACACGTTTCTGTACAAAATCAAATTACTGTATACAAATAAACTTTCCAAAATGGAAGCCTTTTTTTTATGTGATTAATTGGGTTTAGAAGAATGCCATTTACTGATTAGTTATATTGTCAACAGACAATGATTTATTTTAGTAATTGTTTATTTTTACGTAGTAGAAATATAACAATGAAAATATATGGTTAATTTCTTCTACTTCTTCTTTGTTCTTCCTGAACAGGACGTTGAGGTGCTGTGTCGTAGTTTATAGCGAAGCTGTGGTATCTGTCCTTTTGACACAATATATCCAATTTTAGTTGCCTTTTTTACTGCTAGGTTTGCCTTCCCTCTGCGGTCCCTATCACTTGGCCAGACTATACTAGTGACTTGTTCAGTCTGTTTCCAGGGCGACCACATGGAGACAGAATAAGGTCTTAGCAAGAACTGGCTCGCTGACCCTGATGTAAGAAGTCAGCTATGAGTCGCTGGCTGCTGTCAGTTCATTCACTGCTGTATTACTGCACTACTGCCCCGTTTGACTAATTTTAACGTTAGCTGACCTGTTAATTGCTTTGTTAACTTAAACAACAACAACAAATAAATAAAAAACGAACAAAAACACAGAAGCAAAACACACCAAAAAAAAAGATTTGCTCTACAAAATGTGGATTAACTCTAAATAATAAAAATAGTGTTCGCTTAGCCATATAAGCGCCGTTGCGTCGATCGACCACTGCTATGTTCATTAGGGCTTGTAACCAGACCTCGTTCAATACTGAAGGAGAAACTGTTATCTGCCGGTGCCATGTAAATAGCAGCCTCTTCTACGTCTCCAAATTAATTCTACAGGTCGCACTTAATAGCCTACAATGTCGCATGCAGCCGTAAGGCTGAGGTTTCCAATCCCTGTTCTAGATCATACATTTTAACTAATGTTAATCATCAAATCTCAACTAAATCAGAACTTTCCATTCCTGGCCTTTTAAGATAATTGCGTGCTAATCACTTTACCGAAATCAATGCCTTTCCCCAACTCACTATTAATGGATACAATCGCATCATCGGAATGTATTAACTGTTC
This sequence comes from Ariolimax columbianus, assembly GCA_036924085.1. Taxonomy (NCBI): domain Eukaryota; kingdom Metazoa; phylum Mollusca; class Gastropoda; order Stylommatophora; family Arionidae; genus Ariolimax; species Ariolimax columbianus. The sequence goes on along the minus strand of JAVGWX010000008.1, from coordinate 42,929,146 downwards.
AATGGTAAGACGCAAATAGTTATTTATAAGTTGAAGCTTATCAAATGTCCGCTTAAATACTGCACAAACATGTAGACAGTCATTCTGTGGTGACTCCCATCTGTCGATGTCACCCAGTGCGGCCACGATAGTGGAACCACTGTTTCAGGGAGTGATCTGAATGTAACAAAGAACATATCGTCAGTGGGAATATAACATTGTCCCTGTGATCAGAAGAAGAAGAAAAAGATGTAAGCGGGTAAATCGCAACCTTTTTACTTCGCACAGTCACATAACAGACTGGGGTATCGTGTGTTCAAGTAACTGAAGATAAGTGCTACTGATGAATGCACCTGTGGTACTGAGAAAATGATCCCTGAAATTCTGCCGCAAAATGGACTGAAACATGAGGACCAGAGAAAGCACATGTGGCCATCACTAGTGGCAACACTAGACAAGCTCTATGGTAGTGTCGACAGCTTCAGGATGACAGCTGCTTTCTTCGAACAAATTCAAATTGACATCTGACAGCGTACGAAGAAGAAGAAAAAAGAAGAAGAAGAAGGAGAGGAAGAAGGAGAAGAAGAAGATGAAGAACAAGAAGCAGAAGTAGCGTTTCCATCATTAACACTGAGCATGACCTACTTATATAAACCCCGAAAGTTTACGCTGACCAATTTTCCTGTGCATGTCATGTTTAGTTCCAATTTTATCTGTTTCACTGGCAAAACAACGAATTGATAAATTCTGGCTTTATAAATAGTCGAATTTACGTTGATATTTGGCACACACATTAGTCAAGTTCCAACGATTTTCATCGAAAGAAAGGCTGTTAATGTTTTTGTCCTATATATAGAATTGTAGAAGGTCTGAGTGACAGAGTGGTGGTAGGTCTGAGTGAAAGAGTAGTAGTAGGTCTGAGTGACAGAGTGTTTGAAGGTTTGAGTGTGATGTTCGTCTATCAGAAGTGATGAAGACCACTCTCTTTATTCATCCGTTTGGACAGCCGTTTCTCTTGCTATGTCAGCTACAATGGTTGACGCGTGGCGATTTGGATTAAAGTGAGAAAGAAACTGCGCCTTTTGTCAAACTCACTCTCTAGTCCTGACATACCCTTGTTCAGTGGCAAGATATTTATCGAGATGACTCGAGATAGCACAGGATGCAGATTTTTCCTCAGGGGTTACTCCGGAATCCTTTCCCATAAACAGGTATCGCCCAAGGGGGGATGCCATCTAACGTTTAGTGTCGTGCCTTCCCATTATCACAAAAATTCGTAGGAACATAACTCAGCGTGTAAGTGAGTTTGCATCTCTCCCTTTGGCTGTGTTATGTCCATTATAGTCGTGTCTAAATTTCACACACCATAATTGACACTGTTTGCAGCTAGGGCGAAGGGGACCAATCTCGTAAAGTTCAGCTGTGTGAACTAGACTGTGAAATACGACACAGGTTTAAGCGTAGTGCTATTCATATAGCCTATTTCCAGAACAGGATAATCGGACGTAAGAAATAAAAAAAATAAAAAAACAACGAATTAACAAGTCCAAATGGAAAATAATAACAGCTTTTCCTGAACACAAGTGTAAGTAGCTGACTGGTGTGAATTTCAGACAAATCCGTGGTCTGGCGGAATCCATAATGAACTAAAACAAGAGAGCAATGTAGACCGGTTACAGCACTGTCTTTGATGCTCATCTGTTTGAGTGAAAAAGTGGTTGCAGGTCTGAGTGGTAGAAGGTCTGAGTGACAGAGTGGTTGAAGGTCTGAGTGATACAGTGGTTGAAGGTCTATGTGATACATTGGTTGAAGGTCTGAGTGATTGAAGGTCTGAGTGACAGTGGTAGTAGGTCTTAGTGAGAGAGTGGTTGAAGGCATGAGTGGTTGAAGGTCTGAGTGATAGAAGGTCTGAGTGATAAAAGCTCTAAGTAACAGAGTAGTTGAAAGTCTGAGTGAGAGAGTGGTTGAAGGTCTGAGTGGTTGAAGGTATGAGTGAGATAGTGGTTGAAGGTCTGAGTGAGAGAGTGGTTGAAAGTCTGAGTGGGAAAAGGTCTGCGTTACAGAGTGGTTACAGTTTTGAGTGACTGAGTGGCTGAAGGTCTGAGTGGTTTAGTGGCTGAAGATCTGAGTGAGAAAGTGGTATTAAGTCTGTGTGACAGAGTGGTTAAAAGTCTAAGTGACTCAGTGGTTGAAGGTCTGAGTAACAGAGTAGTATGTGATCTGAGTAGTTGAAAGTCTGAGTAAAAGAGCGGTAGAAGGTCTGAGTGGTTGAAGGTCTGAGTGACAGATTGCTTAAAGATCTGAGTGACAGAGTGGTTGAAGGTATTAGTGGTTGAAAGTTTGAGTGATTGAAGGTCTGAGTGACTTATTGATTGAAGGTCTGAGTGACATATTGGTTGAAGCTCTGAGTGAGAGAGTGGTGAAAGGACTGAGTGACAGAGTGGTGAAGGTCTGAGTGACAGAGTTGTGAAAGGTATGAGTGGCTGACGGTCTGAGTGAAAGAGTGGTTGGAGGTGCATAGCTGAGTGGTTGAAGAGCTGAGTGGTTGAAGGTCTGAGTCACAGACTGGTTGAAGGTCTGAGTGACAAACTGGTTGAAGGTCTGACTGACAGACTGGTTGAAGGTCTGAGTGACAGAGTGGTTGAAGTTGTGTTCACAACAAGAAAACGTTCTCAACTCAGAGTGTACATGCTGACTGTTTAGGTCATAATATAACCAAACAGACTATGTGGTTCAAATATGAGTAGGTAAATGCTATCACATTGGAGATGATTGCGTCTAAGATGAGGATGACAGGTTCCCTTTCTAGTCGTTTCGCCTGACGTAATTGTTAAGTCAAGAACCAGTTTACAGCTGGGCGTGCTTAAACGTCTGAAGATCGATAATCAAACACTGCATTTTTGACCTGGAGACTTTGATGCTTGAGACAATCTATTTAACTGAACTATTAAGTATGCAGGTAATATCATTGCACGTCTTCTTTACGCGAGAACAGGAGTATTTCAATTTCGCGAACGCGAACAAGGTACTACAGCCATTGCTATGGAGCATAACTGCGAACGCTACAAACAGCGCAAGCGAGAAACGAAGAATCAATTTCCAACAACCATTGTGATTAATTAACCCTTTCAATTCTATAGAGAGGCTTTGGGAATTGATAGTTATTGTCCGTTAGTTAATGACAGTATGGCACAGAGGGCTTGCGCAAGCTGGACACGATCGGATGGGTGTGATCATTTCGATAGGCGCCATCAAAGACTGAACAACTCCTCTACTTTTGAAGATAAAATCGGTGTACGCATGCGAAATGAAAGGTCAAGGCGACAGTTGATATAGCAGATTGCGTGACATTTACTCTGTTTTGCTCATAACGTCATTAGAGACTATATCGTTACTGCTTTTTGACCATTATTGGCGAACATCAATGCGATTTATTGGGATGAGGAATAAATATCGCCAAAAGCTGCGTGCAGTGTACAGTGTGCAGGATACATGTTTAGTTTCTACGCTCTTAAGAAATCATAGATGTTACTTCCTACGTTAGGGAGAGGGGGGGAGGGGGGGTTGGGGGGAAACCCAGTGGTCTCGAGGTAAGGTGTTCGCATCGGGCGCTGGAGGTCGCGAGTTCAAATAACGGCGGAGACCGGGATTTTTCATGTGGATCATCCTGTAAAAATGTCCTCTGTTCTTTGAATAGTGAGATCAGAAACCCGTGTACAGAGGCGCACGTTAAAAATCCCTTGGCAGTTGGAAATCGAAAAGAGTAGGCTTAGCTTCCGCTGCTCGGACAAAATTCAAGTTAAAAATCTATTCAAACTATTCTAGGGATTCTAGGCTCACAAAGAATATGTCGCACAACGGGACTGTGTGGCTATAACATCATGTCTTGGTTACGTGGTTAGCGGTGCAGCATAGAGCCTAACAGGCTGCGGGTCTGCCTTTCTCTAATTAACGCTTCCACCATTACCAGTCCCCAAAATTGGTGATCGTATTTCAGAGGCTACCAACCGTTTGGTAACAGATACTGTGATTGACCTGACAAGTCACCAGCGAATTTTAGCCTTCACAACAAACAGAAACAAAGGAGGTCACACCTCCCCACGACGTCTAAAGTCACAATCTGACTGAAGAACAAAGGAGGTCACACCTCCCCACGACGTTTAAAGTCACAAGCTGACTGAAGAACAAAGGAGGTCACACCTTCCCACGACGTCTAAGGTCACAATCGGACTGAAGAACAAAGGAGGTCACACCTCCCCACGACGCTTAAAGTCACAATCTGACTGAAGATAAATAGATAGATAGACTCCCTACCATGGTTTGAACTTGCGCTTTCAGAAAAAATGTCAGACGGACCAACAGCTCGTCATCACCTGTTCCTCACATCTTATTTGGGCTTTGACCTACATTTACTTTCTGTGTCCTGAGCCCCCGCGTCAGACATCTTGTTTCCAAGATTCGACTACGTTGATTGCCTTTTTAATTCGACCTCAACATGTCATATATAGTTCATGTTTCCAGAAGATGTGAATAGATCATTGGGTTGAGAGTTTTTCGGAGTTGACTGAAATCAGCAGAATGGCTGCTTTATGATCGACGGAGCTGCGATAGTGCTTCGGTAAGCGAAAGGATTGACCAACTGAAAAGTCGTTTCCAGAAGACGCCAGATTGCTGTGTTAATTGCAATCTACTTGAGGGCTTCTTACATCTCTCCTTTGACTGATAACCGATTCATACTAGTATCTTTATAGACAGATCGCTTGTAGTAGATCCCCAGCCATCAGCCTCATCTTAAACAAGGCAATACAAGGTAAGCAAGGTATTTAAACAAAGCTACACCTCTCATCAAAATGGAAAGATTGTATCTACATCGGGGAGGAATCGGCAGACTAGCAATGAGTCATCCGTACCCTCGACCTGGAATACAGCATGACCCAGCATATCTTGAAGATAAACACTCGTGACAACATAGCCCCATCTACCTTTCACCACGTACATTCACTATACTTTTTTAACGTAGCTAAAGGTAATCTACAGCAGAGACTGTTGTCGTGGATGAAGTAGTAGAGACTTCTTTGAGTGGGTAAGATTTATGTTAAATAACATACAGTTATACTCTAGAGTTGCTTTGGGGGAGGAAGACTAATGTCTGGTCAGGCACAACATACTGATCAGACATTTTAGCCAGTTACATGCACAGCATACTGATCAGATATTTTAGCCAGTTACATGCACAACATACTGATCAGATATTTTAGCCAGGGCCAGGCACAAAATACTGATCAGACATTTTAGCCAGGTTCAGGCACAACATACTGATCAGACATTTTAGCCAGGGTCAGGCACAACATACTGATTAGACATTTTAGCTAGTTACATGCACAACATACTGATCCGACATTTTAGCCAGGGTCAGACACAAAATACTGATCAGACATTTTAGCCAGGGTCAGGCTCAAAATACTGATTCGACATTTTAGCCAGGATCAGGAACAAAATACTGATCAGACATGTTAGCCAGGGTCAGGCAAAATATAATGGCTAAAACCCCCACCTCTACTTCCACGTCTCCCAGGAAACGGACTGTTCTTCTTAGGAGTCATGCTTATGAGGTGAGAGATCGACGTATTCCCGCAGAAGTGACTGACACGCAGATAAAACTAAGCATAACACAACCGCATGTGGACCCCGGTTCACCTTGATCAGCACCCTCGGGATGTGAAGAAAGCTTTTGCAACCCGCAAACTAATCGTTCTTCTCAGGGAGCACATTTTGGGAATTCACAACAACATTGTTGTACTAAAAGTCTGTCTGTCTGTCTGTCTGTCTGTCTATCTATCTATCTATCTATCTATCTATCTATCTATCTATCTATCTATCTATCTATCAATCTATCTATCTATCTATCTATCTATCTATCTATCTATCTATCTATCTATCTATCTATCTATCTATCTATCTATCTATCTATCTATCTATCTATCTATCTATCTATCTATCTATCTATCTATCTATCTATTTATCTATCTATCTTATCTTATCTATTTATCTATACATTTATCTATCTATCTAGCAACCTACCTACCTACCTACTTACCTATATATACATATATATATATATATATATATATATATATATATATATATATATATATCTGTCTGCCTGCCTGCCTGTCTACCTGCCTGTCTGGCCGTCCGTCTGTCTGTCTGTCTATCTATCATCAGTCCACTTAGTTCAATAGACGTCGTGAAGACGTGTGACGTCCTTTGCTTAATATGTTTTTGGCGGACGAAAAGTTGCTGGTAACTTATCAGGTTAATCCCAGTATCTGCTACCAATCGTTAGGTTGGACAGTTGGTAGCCTCTGGAATATACTATCGCCTATTTTTGGGGCTGGTGGTGGTTGAAGCGTCGATTGGAGCAAGGTAGACCTGCATCTTGTCATGAAACAAAGGAGGTCACACCTTCCCACCTGTTAGGCTCAACCTATGTCTCTCCGCTAACCACATAACCAAGACCTGATGTTAGAGTCACACAGTTTCCTTATTGCCACATTTTATCTGTGGAGTGTGAATGTTGCCTTGAAAGAAAATAGACAAAAGTCCTATTACATTTTGAACATTTTCTGTCTCTACGAAGAGATGCGGCTGGCTAATGATCCCCTCAAAACATCACCGTGTATTTACGTAAGCCAAGAAATTACGTGGATAGAATACACACTTGCATGGAAGCCAGACAATATAGCCTGACGTGCACTGGATTGGAACCGACCGGGAAATGCCAAGATACACGTGCCGATTAACGGTCGAGGAGAATAGTCAGTTAAATCGATGGATTGCGGATGAAAATCAAGAAGGGGGGAAACATAAAAGAAACAGAGCATATGTTCCAGGCGAATGTTCCAATAGTAACTAGACGGAGAAATGGTGATAATGATGATGTAAACTAAAGGTTAAAGTCCCAAACGACAGAATGATTGTTACAGTTACACAAATGATTGAGCTTGTCCCAATCGATAGAATGATTGTTACAGTTACACAAATGATTGAGCCTGTCCAAGTTAAAAACAGATAATGTAGTCCAATTATGATGTAATTGCACATTTTTGGAACTGCTTCTAAATTCTTTTGCTCTCCCAAGACTACCTGCAGACAACACTTATTTGTTGTTATAGCTGTTTCTTCAATGAAACTATGTTACTAAACTTCCGAGCCTTTCCTACCAAATCCACAAGCGAAACAGGAAACATAATTATTAGCCAGTTTGTTACTCTCCTGTAATTAAGAGGTGAAGAACCCGCATCATCGTTCCTGATTATGTAAAATAAAAACACAAAAAAATAAACAACACAAAAACAGATGCAGGGGTTCTCGATTAACCTGTCCTTATCTTTCTAAAATAAGACGCTCATATTCTGTTATTCAACGATTCCGAGGCAGAGCCAAGAAGTCGGACGCAATCGTTAGCATAATCTGTTTTTGCGGTTTTGGGCGCTTGCACTTCACTGTGAGTTCTGAGCTGTAGTCTGTGATCTTGTTTTGAAAGCACGATATACGACATATCGTGGTCTGGCACGACGTTCGATATTATTTTGTATTGATATGTTTTGTTATATTTGTTTATTATCGTGGATTGTTAGATTATGTTATATCATATAGTGTGATCATGTTACTTGGTTTTATATTCACTAAAACCGGTTTCTTAACATTCTGCAATGTAATCTTATGTTTTCGAAGTGAAGAGTAGTCGGGTCCAGGTGAAACGCTGATTAGTTTCTTCTTCTTCTTCTTCTTTTTGTTGTTGTTGTTCTTGTTGTTGTTGTTGTTCTTCTTCTTCTTCTTCTTCTTCTTCTTCTTCTTCTTCTTCTTCTTCTTCTTCTTCTTCTTCTTCTTCCTATTCTTCTCCTGCTCCTCCTTTTTTCTTCTTCTATTTCTTCTTCTTCTTCTTCTTCTTCTTCTTCTTCTTCCCCTTCTGCTTCTCCTTCTGCTTCTTCTTCTTTTGTCTTTGCTCTTCGATTCCTTTTCTCCCGACCAGACTGCGCGTGTGCAGCCAGCTATAAGCTGCTGGCTATATCTTCGAGCCCCACATACTAATCAGGATCTTAGCCTCACGTTCTGGTTCGTGATTCTAGAAGCTTCTTGGTGATAATGATGATGAAATAATCTCTTAAGCTGTGACCTGGTAGCTCTCAACAGCCCGCTACCTCTCGGACAAAAACGTACGTCTTCCTCAGTTGGAGCTCACGTAACGTTGTTTGTCATAGAGAAGCCACCAATCAACAATATGTTTCATCATTAATCATGAAAAAAACGGTGGTCATACATCGGTCATGTTCTTAGATGGGTAGTAACAGACTCCCTCTACAAGAGTTTATGGCAGCAGGAAAAGAGGAAGACCGAAATAAACTCTCCATAGAACAGTCGTCAGAGAAGGTTCCATTATGGGCTTGAACAACATCCATGAACTGAAAAGAGTGACGTCACACAGATCGAACTGGAGAGCACTGGTGTCTGCCCTATGTGACGTGTATGGCGCTTAAAGAATATTGCCGATGATGATGATGATGATGATGTAGCAGAGGCATCTTGATATCCAAGCGAAGTGTATGGCTGCATCTGTCGAACATTCCCGGAGGAAGGCAGTCGAGTATGTCAGTGTCTCAGGATCATCAAGTCATGCCAGTGATGTAGAACACACTTATGAGTCGGCCTTTTCATAATTTAAGGCGGGTATACTTTTGACAAGACGTCAAAACGTCCTCATCAGGACAGACGTCAAAGAAGAAGTAGATTGTTATAGTTATAAAGTCTTCGAAGATTGTTTTGATATTAGTACATATACATTCCGTTGCTTGTTTTGTTGTCTCACTTTCTACCGGGTTGTAGCCCAGTGTCGCCTCACTTTCTACCGGGTTGTAACTCAGTGTCACCTCACTTTCTACTGGGTTGTAGCCCAGCGTCGTCTCACTTTCTACCGGGTTGTAGCCCAGTGTCGCCTCACTTTCTACCGGGTTGTAGCCCAGTGTCGCCTCACTTTCTACCGGGTTGTAGCCCAGTGTCGCCTCACTTTCTACCGGGTTGTAACCCAGTGTCGCCTCACTTTTTACCGGGTTGTAGCCCAGTGTCGCCTCACTTTCTACCGGGTTGTAACCCAGTGTCTTGGTAAGTATTTGTCTTTCTTGTCCCGAGTCACATTTTTCCCCATTTTAAGGCAGGTCTCGTCCACGCGGTCTATCCACCTTTTTCTCGGTCTACCTCTTGCCCTTCTTCCTGATCTTCTCCTGTAGACAGTTGGATTCTCGCAAAGTGGTCTAACCATTTCATTCTCTGTTTGTCGATGTAATTTAGAATATTCATATTTGTGATTCTATTTCTTCTGGTGTTGTTAGTGACCTTTCGTAGGCACCGCATTTCGCGAGTGGCTAACTTTCGTTCCTGGGCTTTATTCAATGTCCATGTCTGACACTGCTAGCACAAGTTAGTGATGAAGATACTATTTATCATCTGGTTTTTTGTTGTTGCTTGGACGGAAATCTTGAGGTGAATTAGTAGTGGAGACATCTGATAGGTGACAGGGTTTGCCCTCTGCATTCTCGTCTCTATATCTCTATCGAGTCTGCCATCCTAAGTAAAAACAGTTCCAAAATACCTAAATTATTGTACCTGCTTCATGTTTTTTTTCCATTCACGTAAATATCAAGTGTGGTGCGCCTCTATTCATTGTCTCGTTTTTGACGGGCTGATATTTATGTCACACTTTTGACAGTTTAAATAAAGTGAGTCAATATGACGTTGCAAGTGAGGTGGATCAAACCATGGCCAACTATCTAAACTATAGATGGCCTTGATCAAACATATACTTGCCAAATTAACAATGCGCGAAATGGAAGAGGCTATGAGAACACTAAAGAAAAGGAAATCTCCCGGAAAAGACGGGATAACAAACGAAATGCTGATGTGGCTGGGCCAAACAGCGAAGAGGAAACTGCTATCGGTCCTGAACCAAAGCTGGAAAAGGGGAATTGTACCACAGGCATGGAAAGACGCAGTACTGGTACCAGTACCAAAAACAGGAAAGGACAAAACAGATCCAAATGGATACAGGCCCATAAGCCTACTGAGCTGTGTCGGCAAGCTGATGGAAGGGATGATAAACACCAGACTGATGTGGCATCTGGAAGAAAAACGAATACTAATTCCACAGCAAGCCGGCTTTAGACAGCACAGATCCACTGAGGACCAGGTCATCCTCATAGTCCAGGAGATAGAAGATGCCTACCAGGCACAGAAACACACAGTAGCTGTTTGGGTGGATCTGGAAAAGGCATTTGACAAAGTCTGGAAAGATGGACTTAGAGTCAAGCTAAGAAGAAGTGATGTTTGTATGAAAATGTACAAGTGGATCAACCACTACCTCAAACAAAGAACGGCCAGAGTCCAAGTACAAGGGCAGATGAGCAAAAAGGTGACACTCGAGCAGGGAGTACCCAAGGGGGAGTACTGTCACCCACACTCTTCCTGGTATATATAAACGATATTACAGAGAATATACAAAGAAGAGTCCATAGCTCAATGTTTGCAGACGATCTGGCTATGTGGACCTCTGAAAAGAATCTCACCATAGCAAGAAATCGGATGCAGACGGCCCTAACATCGCTGGAAGAGTGGGCGAACTCATGGCTGGTCAAAATAAACGAGGAGAAAACCACATGCACAATATTCTCGCTTTCATTAAAACCCCAAAGTACCAAATTAAGTCTAAATGGCAAATTCCTGCAGCCAAACGACAACCCAACCTATCTGGGAGTCACATTTGATCGGCGCATGACATGGAAAAGTCAGATTGAGAGAAACCGAATGAAAGCCAGAGAAAGAATGGCAATCATGAGGAAACTTGCTGGCACAAGCTGGGTAGCAGACGAAGGCATACTAAAGAAACTGTACACTGGAAGAGTGAGACCAGTTCTCGAGTATGGCATTGCGGCATGAACAACAGCAGCGAAGGCGAACTTCGATAAAGTTAGCAAACTTCAAAACCAAGCCATGAGAATTATAACAGGTGGCATGAAGTCAACGCCAATTGTAGAACTTGAAAAGATTACAAAACTGCAATCCATGACCGATAGAAGAGACTGCAGAGCCCAGCTGCAGTCAGAGAAGCTCCGAAGACTGACCGACCATCCAATGCACCAGAGACTAAACAATTTGGGAAATGGGAAACTAAAGCGGAGAAACTTTGCAGAAATAGCCGAAGCAAAGATGCACGAAGATCCCATAAACGCACTAACAACACCAAAACCCATCACTACTGTGGGAAAACCTACCTGGAGGCAGGATATATTTGCAGAGGTGGTAGAAAATATACCAGGTATTGCAAACAAAAACTGCCAGACTGAAAAAGAAAGGAGAGATACTACCCTAAGCTTCATAACGAAAAGCTACCCAAGCATGGACTGGACCCATGCATACACCGACGGTTCTGTAACAAACACAACACAGAACGGAGGGGCAGGAGCATTCCTGAACCTACCAAATGGCAGAAAAATAACACTGTCATTCGCTACTGGTAAGTACACAAGCAATTTCAGAGCGGAGGCAGAGGCACTGAGGGTGGCAGTGGAAGAAATGGTGACAAACGGTGAAAATGAAAGCCATATAGTCCTGCTTACAGATGCTCTCGCCGTAGTCACAGCGCTAAAAAGCCAGAAAAACACTGAGCTTAATGACTTAAGAGCAGCACTCTGCAAACTGTGCCAGCAGTCCGCACCAAAAAGGGTAGTGGTACAGTGGGTCCCATCGCACTGCAACATCCAAGGCAGCGAGGAGGAAGACAGACTGGCAAAAGAAGGTGCAAGACTACCACAAACAGATACCAGTATGACGTACGAAGAGTCAAAACGGCTTATCAAAGCCAGATACATGACCAAATGGGAAACCGAACATACTGGTTACACCAAAAACGATGCCTATTACCAGTTGAACCGAAGAGAGCAGGTCGTTGTCTTCAGACTTCGCACTGGCCACAATAGACTGAGGTACCACCTATTCAACAAATTGAAGATAGGGTGTACCGACGAATGCCCGTGCGGTACTGGTAAAATGACCGCTGAACATCTGCTGCAGAACTGCCCGACATACGAGGATCAGAGAGAGCAGATGTGGCCATCACCAGTGGAACTGCAAGACAAGCTCTATGGCAGTGTCGACAGCCTCAGAATGACCGCCGCTTTTTTCGAAAAAATAATGGTTACTGTCTGACTGCGTACGCAGAAGAAGAAGAAGAAACATATTCTTGGGTTATTTTTAAATAGCGTTTCACAAATTTAATACAAGTTTAAAAAAAAGTCAAGGTAGCCTCTAGCAGACACTGTCGTAAGAGATGAAGTGTTAGAGCCTTCATTGAATTCAGTCAGATCTTGTGTGACGTAGAGTGGATAGTTCCCTTCCTCACTGCCTTTTTCCTTACCTAGTCGTCAGCCAAGTATCCATTTACAACTGGGTGGACTAGAGCTGCCAGTAGAGGAGAGTTGAACGCCGTACCCGTGCCATTCGCACACACATCTAAAACTAAACCGAAGTATACTTGAACAAACACAAAGTTCAATAGAATGCCCGGGTATTATAATCCAGCTTATTGAGATGAAGAACGAAGACATGTGGTGGTCGTTCTTCTACAACAATTGATGGATTCGCGGAATTATGACGAAATATTGCGACACGACGGGAACAAAGCTGTATGATTTCTATAAATAAACGTTCCATCACAATTTGTCTTTCAGAGACATGAGTTGTGAAGTAATCTTGGGGGTCTCCAGATTTTAACAGTAACTATAACCAGGGATCTGCCTACATTGACTTTAGCCACCACGGAATTGAAATCAGACTAAGATTTGCGATTGCAACACATAAATAAATACAGATGAAAAATGTGAGGCATCGCACATACATGGCAAGTATCAATCCAAATGACAGTATAAATCAACTCACAAGGAAGGTACAGAGCACTATTTTTAGGCTGAGACCTCAATACATGTCACTTAACAAGCGCCTGATGAAAATCTAACCACAACACACTTCTGAGACCAGCTGTGAACACATCCTTACGAAACGGTTGATCCTCTACTCTTTCCAACCACTCACTCCAACTACATGGCATTAATATCTTCCCTACCTTTTCTTAAAATATTATAATGGGACCCATCTATTTGCCTACCTTTGTGCCCCCCACCCCTTTCTTATATCAGTATGACCCACACTCCTAATATCAATTTATCTCCCCCCCTCCCCAACCCCCTCCCGGCTTTTATCATTTTCTTTTTACCCCCTCTCCCCCATTTGAATCGCTATTTGGCCGCCAATTCCACATCAGGCACTTTCTCCCTCATTTCTTACGCTCTCCTGGCCACCTAATTTGACCGTTGTCCTTCATTGTCATTCGAGCTTCTGACCCAACCAGTCGCGACGACAGACACTATATCAGATAAGTAGACCATTTTTTCCTTACATGTTGATTTGCTAGTTCAGGTTTGTTGTTATTTGTTGTCCCTGATGAAGGCATATTGGTCGTAACGTAGGTTTTGTTTATGTTCTTGTCTCGGTTTGGTTTCTGGCCATACCCATTTAAAAAGTTTGATTAAACTTAACTTTAATCAACTTTAACCATTTTTTGTCACAATTTTTTTTCTCATCATCTAGTCTTTGAGTACTCAAGGCTCAACGATGTTAGGAAAATGAGTCTTTTCCAAGCCAGATAAGTGGAGCACTTTGTATGGAATAAGTCAACAATTGATAACCACGTAGATATACAATTACATGCATTGAGCAGAAGTGCGAAAACCCATTTGCTGCTGAATCTATAACAACAACGACAACAACAGCATGAACAACTGTAAAGTTAGCACTGGCTTCTCTTGGGAAATAACAATTTTTAAATTCACACTATTCGGAAGTAAATGAAAAGGAAGCAGAAAATTGTCATTCAAAAAACAAAACAAAAAAATAAAGATTTAGAATTTTGCTGCTGTCATAAACGATTATGGCGTTAGTTTATTGCGTCCGTAAAAAATATGTTGATTCGATTCCTTACCCTCTTTGTCAGCAGGCAGGCAACGAAACCATTCGGTCAGGGGCTGATCTTTTCTTCAGAAAACAATAAAACTCAAAGTCATTGCTCAGTGTTTAATGGTCACGTGATAGATCAAGCATGCGCAGTTCGGCCAATCAATTTGGGTCATGAAGTCACCATTTTCATATTTGTAAATTTTATATATATGTAAATAATCGTTTTTCTTAATTCGGAAATGTAATGACAGAACGCCGTGAAATAAGAATAAACAGTGAAAATTGCAAATAATACATGACTTTCTGTTCGCGAGCTAAATCGTCTTTAGACAAATACGAATACACACGTACACGCACGCGCGCGCCAACACACACACATACAAACACATACACATATTCTTATATTCATACTAGTATTTACTTTTTATGTTATAGTATTAGATTACATATTTGTTCTCTGTGTTCCTCATTCACAATTCAGTCAATCAGAATAGCTCAGCTCCCCGCGGCCTTTATGTCTTCAATAAAAGCACTCAACGTCCTCTTGTCTAATCACATCCGCTCTACTTCTGTCCACCGCTTTTAACAAATCTATTTTATGACTCTTTTCAGCGCTCTTCTCCATGCGTACTTTGGACGCACTCTATTTCTCTTATCTGCAGGATACTATAACATAGATTGTCACGTAATGTCATCAGCTGGCTTTCGTAATGTCTCTCCGATCCACAGACAAAGCCGTTTCATCAAATCTTGTTTTCCTGTCTGGTCCATGCTAACAGTTCCATGCTAGGGATATTATCACACTATTTCAATCATTACAATAGACGGAAGTACACAATTCTCAAAGCTTACATGTTGTGTTTTTGTTTTCCTTCATGTTTCAGTTGCATACAACAGAAAGGAAGTTGAAGATTTGTATATCTTGGGCTTGATATATTCTTCTCTCTTTTATCATGGGATATAGCGATATGTTCTTCTTGTGAATTGTTTATCGTACATGGTGTAGTAATCGACTCCATGCCAAGTCCTCCGTAGTTGCATCTTATGACAAGACTACCAGGAAACAATGTTACTCATTTGTGCATTCCTTCTAGAACTCATCTACTAACGCGCCTTTGTTTTATATTGTACCTAGTTTCTTTCTCTCTCTCTCTCTTTCTCTCTCTCTCTCTCTCTCTCTCTCTGGGATCAATGATGAACAACAATGGAGACTACAAAAGAAATAAGAAGACGACTGACTATGGCAATGCAGAAGAAGACGAGTATTCAGAACCTATGGCATAATACAAACAAAGAACTAAAGGCCCTTAGAATATGCAACCTATGTGGCAACCTATGGATGTGAAACATGGACGATTACAAAAGCAATAAGAGCGAAGATTGGTACTTTTGAAATTCAGTGCTAAAGAAGAGTCCTGAAAATCCCGTGGACAAAGAAGGAAACAAACAAATCCATCCGGCAAGACCTGAATGTAGACAATTGGTTCATGAATGACGTAATGATCCGAAAACTGAGGTTTTTTTGTACACGTCAAGCGATACAACGGACTGGAGAGAGCGGTTATGGAAGGTCATGGTCACTGGGAAGAGAATCAGGGGCCGACCGAGAAGACCATGGACTCAGGACATCAAGGAGACGCTGGATTTGACCTTGAAGCAGGCCGCAAGACTGGCGAAAGATATAGTTTTCTACAGACAGGCTGTCATGAGAGGGACGTTCTGCAAAGGACATGCTACATGATAATGATATATATATATATATATATATATAGTTCAGAACGTCACGGATTTTGAATATCTCAAATCAACTAAAAGCACAAACACAGATTGCCAACAAGAACTTAGCAGAATAATGGTCATAGCATTACATAGGTTGACTGAAATGAAAAACTTATAGCAGAAGACTAACTTAATTACAAAAATAAAGGTCCTGATGACCTGCATCTTCCCGGTCCCCGGATGTGAGACTTGGTTCACCAAGTAGATCCTATTAAGAAGGTGGAATCCTTCAAGCCAAAATGCTGCAGGAGAGGGTTCACAATACAGTTGCTAGCGAGAAAGAAAAACGCAAAATCCCACAGAAGCTCGATATAGAGCGAAACAGGCTTATAAACAATATTAAGTTAAGGAAAATAGCATACTTTGGCCATATCAAAGGACACAATGGTCTAGAAAGAATGATTGAGGCCAGATGCAGCATTGCATGAGCGTGACAAAAACCAGAGATAGTGTGCATCAGGGTCAGGGAACCATAGCTGACCAAGACCCTATTCCATGTCCCCGTGGTCGCACTATCCACTAAAGTAGTCTAGCCACGGATGGCAGTGGGAATGCAAACCCGGTACCATAGATCATCAGCCTCGCAGTAAACTACGACACAACGTCTCAAAGTCCTTTCAGGACGAACGTAGAAGAAGAAATTAAGAAGTAAGGATCGTACTTGATGCTATAATGCCTGGTAAAACAGGGAGAGTACTTGATGCTATGGTGCCTGGTAAAACAGGGAGAGTACTTGATGCTATAATGCCTGGTAAAACAGGGAGAGTACTTGATGCTATAGTACCTGGTAAAACAGGGAGAGGCAGACCAAGGAGAAGATGGACAAGGGACATTACACAGACTCTACGGTTGTCAGTGTCAGATGCGGGAGAGTTGGCCAGAGATCGACGTGCTGTATAGGACATGCTACGTGATGATGATGCAATGATGATACATACATACATACACACATACACACACACAAACACACACACATACATACATACATACATACATACAAACATACACACATACACACAAACACACAAACAGACATACACACATACAAACATACATACATACAAACATACATACATACAAACATACATACATACATACAAACATAGAAACATACATACATACAAACATACACACATACACACAAACACACAAACACACACACACACATACATACATACATACATACACACATGAATGCCTACGCACACATACATACATTTCCAATGCGATGAACGGTGCACTTGTTTTTCATATGAATATTGGGGGCGGGGAACTTGATTCTGAGCAGTGCATGAGCTGTAGCAGTCAGGGGCCGAAATCTGTCTGCTAGCGTCAGAGCCAGTATCCCAAAGTTGCCAAGACCTTTCTCCACCTCTACGTAGTGATCCGGGATAGCAGTCAGCTACAGGGCAGACTGGATCAGGTGAAGAGATATGAAGAAAGAAGGCTAACCCGGTACTCAAAAATGCCATGCTGAAATCGTATGTGTCGGAAAGAAAGGTTGAAGTATTGCAGTCAAGCTGTAAACTACGACACAACGCATTCCATTCTCCGGACTACATCCTGCTACTTCCAAAGCCTTTTTCAGGGCTTTGTAGCGGGAGTTTGAGAACGAACGAAGAAGGAGAAGATTATGCATATTTTAAAATCTGTTCATCCTTATTTGTAATTTACTGCTAAGGTGCATATGAATTATATAGATCTTATAGAAATGTGTCACCAGCCCAATCTAATTGTTGGTAAGGGCGGGGATTGCATCTTTTCTCATAATATTAATCGGTGGTATTCCGTTTTAACACGAAAGGTTAATACTTACTTTCCTCACTTGTGCTGTTTCCAATGGTTAGCCACGGAGATTGTCTTGTGCTTCCACGTCAACATGTCATCTATTCTACACGTTTCCAGAAGATACCAGGAACTATTTTCAGTCAGATAGTTGTGAATACTTTGAATGCATTTCCGCAAGAAATAGTGGAGGCAGGGTAAATTGAAGAATAGATTGGACACGCATTTGCATTTTTAGATCAAGGGAATCTAACAAGAAAACTGATTGTATACAAACTATTTGAAGTATAAAAACGTTGTTATGTCAGAGAGGAGCAGCACGGCTCATCCTTCATTGTGTGTCTCCAAGTAATTATTGGCTGTTTTGATGTCCATTGTTCTTGTTTCCCAAGTTAAGTTCATACAGGCAGAGGGACTCCGTATCAAGGCTGCCTGTCATCTACAACACTTATTTCAAATTAGTTGTCCATCGCAAGAGATGATGGCATTTCTACAGACGGTTTTGTTTTGATGATGTAACTTGCGCTTTTTGTGGATAATAGTGAGCGTAACGCGCTGGTCATCCACCTTACTCTCTGGTCCCGAGCTACCTTGGACCAGTGGCAAGACATAAGTCAAGACCACTGGAGATAACTCAGGATGAAGGCACTCTGGTCCCACCTCTCTGGAGACTAGGGATCACTTGAAAACTGCGGGTTAGATCACTCACAGATTTTATTCATTTATTAGACGAGTGTTATACCTCTCGACCACAGCAACCCTCTAGAAGTTTCGGAAACGATCGTTTGTTGTTGTTGCTGGTGCAGAGTTGTTAGCCCTGCTCCGATCCGCAAACGAGAGGACCAGGAGACCATGTTTAGTCTATTCATCATCAATCTTCTTATTATTATTTTTGGTCTTCTTCGTCTTTTTCTTCTTCGATCAACACGTGCTGCTATGCTTCTAGACCGATGAGATTTACGAAAGAGAATTTCCGTTTAAGGTCTTCGTCTTTCCTCACAGCTTTTCGAGCATCGTCGTTCACCCAGGCCCAAGCGCCTCTCTTTGGTTTGTATAAGGGAGACAGTCCTGCAGGATATGTTCTGAAGTTTGCTTGTGTGCTCCGCAATCGCATGTGACTGTGTCTCTAAAAACCATTCTGTGGAGGCAAATATTGAGTCTGCAATGTCCCCTTCTCAATGATCTGTCCAGTCTGGGTGAGCCTAACAGGAAAAAATGTTCCCGCCGTCATAGTTCACTGCTTCATTGGAGCATGCAAGACTCCTCACTACATAGTAATGTTCGAATGAGAAGGTTACGAATGAAATAGATCTGGTTCTCTAAAAGCCAAGGACGCACAAAATGACGAAAACAAACATCGATAATTAAAAAAACTCAAGTAACTGCAAAAAAGAAATCCCAAAGTCAGTAGATGCCTCGATGACGCACAACCAATTCAATAAGCCAAATCATCCCTTTTGGTAACACATAAATCGGTATCTGCATTTCCTGTACATAATTAAACACACACAAAAACAGTAAGAAATAGACAAACCCGCCCAAAGATAGACTTACGACAATGAATGTCTAGACAATGACAATGACCGATCGCACACAATTAAAAGAACAATTTTCGATATAAGAGGTTGTAGTT
The DNA here is from genome assembly GCA_036924085.1 of Ariolimax columbianus. NCBI lineage: Eukaryota > Metazoa > Mollusca > Gastropoda > Stylommatophora > Arionidae > Ariolimax > Ariolimax columbianus. The sequence goes on along the minus strand of JAVGWX010000008.1, from coordinate 42,909,909 downwards.
TGTAACGATAACCCAAAAACAAATAATGACTAAGTGTGTTTCTTGAAAATAAAACAGGTTACATTGACCTTCTAATGATAAATTTTCGTTACTAAAAATGATACTCATCAGTCAAGTTATTCTTATATCAATCTCGAGTTAATGATTTAAAGGGAAAACGTATGTAATGACATCATAGAAACGTTTGTCTTTTCTAGAAAATTATATTCTACTTCCGTCTTCGTACGCGTTCATTGGTCAAATTATTGGTACAGCAATCAATGAGACAGTGTGTCTAAAACCTACTCCAACTGAAACAAATACCCCATAATCGGGGGAGGACCATCTGAGACACTAAGTGTTGCATCATAATTTGAAAGAGAGAACAGGCAAACGACTCAAGGCACCCCATGTCTGGACACCTGGTGCACAGTACACAGGACTGAAACCTAGACGAAGTTTCTTACAGTCAAGACAGCACATACAGACTAGACAACGGCGCAGCGGAACAAAAGGAAATGAACTCACACATATACTCTGGATCGAGCTGTGTGAGTGGAGTTTGCGTGTATGTCTTTGACACTCTAAGGAAGTTACACCGTTGTTCGTCCATCATATTCAATGAAGACCACTTTGTCAGCATTCACTGTTCCCATGAGTTCGAAGATGGCTAAATAAGCCAATCGGAGCCCTGAATTGTCTGTCGTACTTAGTACAAGGAGATAGGACACCCACTTGCTCCGATGGTGCGGAAAAGCTGATGTGAGCTGACTTGTGAAGCGATCGTCTCTGTATAGCCTCATTTATTCTTGATGTCTCAGGTCTTTGAACATCCTCAGCAATAGTGCTGCGACAGTATGTGCGATTAGTGGTGATTCTTTCCCAGTCATCATAGTTAATACCGGACTGGATCAGTGATCTCTTGTGTCTCCTTCTACCATTTTCGCTGTCATTCTCTTGCCATTTTGCAGTTCACCATGGAGCAGCTCTTTTAGTTGACCTTGGTCCGGTAAGCGTACCCCACGACGTCCATCTCAATTGTAATGCGCAAATCATGGTTTCCATACGTGACATGTCCGATAGCGCTAACATATCTGTATTTGGCACTATGTCCTGTCATCTAATCCTCATTAGTTTCCGCAGGCAGTGCACGTGGAAGTGGTTTAATTTCCCCACATGATCCTATAGACGGTCCAGGTCTCACACGCATATACAAGTTAGGTAGAACAACTGCAGCGTCGACTTTCATTTTTATTTAAGTCCTGATTCCACGCCTATCCCACACCCTGCTGCGAAGACTCAAATGCCGCACTTGCTCTAACTATTCTTGTATTCATTTCATCATCTCTGTAAATAACCTGAGAGAGTGCTGCCAAGGTACGTGAAACTGTTAACATTTCAGACAGTGGTCGTGTACCGTAATTGAAAGTTCTGAATACGCCATATCTGGAGTCGATTGATGTAAATCCTCTGTCTTTGTGAAAGGGATGGAAGAAATTTTCGTAAGCTGTGGCGAATCCATCCACAAGATACACCTAATGACAGCACAGGCCTTCCAGCCAGCGAAGATACATAAACTGAGGGACAATTCTGGCCTAGGGTGTGGTTGGAATGTCCAGGTCAGTGGTTCAACGATCCAAAACGTGCACCCGTCACATCTATCTATCTATCTATCTATCTATCTATCTATCTATCTATCTATCTATCTATCTATCTATCTATCTATCTATCTATCTATCTATCTATCTATCTATCTATCTATCTATCTATCTATCTATCTATCTATCTATCTATCTATCTATCTATCTGGCCGTCCGTCAACCGTTCGTTCGTCTTTTTGTCTGTCTGTTTATCTATATATATGTATGTCTGGCTGTCTATCTGTCTATTCATTTATCTGGTTTATGGGATAAATAGATATGATTACATTAAAGCTAACCAACCACGCAGAATAAAACTGATCCAGCTGATTTGGTCTCCTTCCTCGCCCCAGTGGATGCTGCCATCAATGCTTCACTCTCAAATATTTTGATGACTCCCCCTGCCCCTCCCCCCACCTACGTCCTATAGTATAAACAAACACACACAGAACATTCCCAGAAGCAGGCTAGGTAACATTCCTTGTTGGATAATCACAGATGTACTCAATCGATTTCCGGATCTATTCATTGTATTCGTACATATGTATTAGTTACAAACGCAGTAATCATAGAACCGAGTATGAGACAGTTTGCTTATCTGCGTATTTAACGAGCTGCATTCTTTAATGAGATGTACTTTTTAGCGCTGCACACTAGTTAATTTATGAATTGTGTATTTGTTTTGTTGCTTGAGTAAATGTTTTTGGTTGAAAATTCTTTCTTGCTCATAATAATGATTTACAATTTTCAAATTTGTACATTCTAATGAGAAAAAAAAAATTCAAAAAATACTTTTTGTTAAGTGTGGTGAAATGAAGTGAAATTTCACATGTAATGAAACATGAGATGGTGGCAATTACATTATGTGAGGTGAATGGTGATATAAACTTAAAATGACGGTAAAAAAAATGGGAAACTGAGAAGTTGGTTCAGTCAGGCACAACACACTGACCAGGTCTACAATTTCTCTTCCATGTAGCGTTCCCTGTTTTCAAGATAGTATGGCTGACGAGAAATGTTTCCATGTGTTCCCTGTAGCAGATGAAGACAATCATTGCCCAACCTCCTGGAGGACCCCGGTCCACCTTCATCAGCATGCTCGGGATGTGAGGCAAGCTACTACATTTCGCCACTTAACGTCCTTTTCGGGGCATCTCTTCTTTCGCCTGCTATCACACAAGGAGGCATATGCCATCAACCAACCCTCGTCAGCAGCTCTGTCATGTACAATCTTTTCCACTTCCTTCCAGTTTTTCCCTGTTTTCTTGACTTCCGCCTCCAGATCTCGTCCCCATTTGTATCTCGTCTCTGTATTCCTTTGTCTGCCTATGCCTCTCTTTCCCTGGGGGTTCCATGGCAGGAATTGTCTGGTGATACTGACCTGGGGCTTTCTTAATGTATGACCCATCCATCTCCACTTTCTTCCAAAGATTTCCTGTTCCAAATTAACTTGTACCATGAAAACATCCCGTTTCCAGGGAGGTATACTAGGAAGACGAGGTGAGTTTCTTGGCCAGTATGTTTTGCCTGACTAACATGTCTGATTAGTATATTTTATCTGACCAGACATAAGTCTTCCTCCACATGGGAGGGGTATTCTAGGTATGTGTAGTCTTCTCTCTTATGAGTAATGGTGATATAAAAATGGGAATTCTCCTTCTCTTCCGAAATAAATAAATAAATGATATTTATTGTTATGGCTCATTATATCTGGATTAACAGAAAAGGGAAGGGGCCTACGTCTTTGTAGTGATATGCCAATCTGAATGACGCAAATATGAGCCAGTTTGGTTATTTTAGTCATTAATAAAATTTACCGCGGGTATGGTATCCATATGAAATACCTGGAGGGGTCTCTATATGAGTTTTGTGGAAACTGTTCAAACGATGAAGCGAAGGAAGAAAAACTGCGGTTGAGATTTTGCAACCAACAGTTTGACTTGAGCGAATTGCTGCCGATAAATAGCTATTTATAGTGACTCCAATCTGGTTCTGGAGGCGATAAAGAACACCCCATACAACAAAAGGGAGATATTTTGGTGTGGAGGGGGATCAACACCATTATGACTGTCCACGGGATTAATGTCCCCTTGCAATGGATCCACGGACTCAGGGGCTGTCCGGAAACGAGATGACCGAAAGATGGGCAAAAACAGGAGCCTCCAAACAACAACTGGATAGACTCTGCAGAGGCCACACAGTAAAAAAATTGTTGAGAATAATACTCTGGAAATCTGGATGAACAGGTGGGCGACTGAATAACAGGCCGCAGTGTATTTAACGAAATGTCACGGTCAAAAAGTAACGATGACATAAATAAACTACATAGAAAAGATAAAAGTCTCATCTTTCAGTTCCAAACAGGACGCACCTGTGTCAATAGCCAGTTAAACCACATCAATCTCAGCACCTACCCTTGTGCAGACAATGCTCTCATCCTGACGAAATAGTTCGACACCTACTCATTGACTGCAAGGGGCTTGTGGACACGAGGAAAAGATTCTTTCAAGCCCTGCCGGCAATTGCCAACTCACTGTACGGAGCAGTAGAAGAACTGTATATATAAGAATGATATTGGAATATCAAGAGCAGGCTTGCTAAGGAGCTATGGGATAACAACAACAACCAGTTTAGGAAGTGGGAGGGGACATTCTCTAAATGTGTGGTCTTCCATCTTCTCTGAGTAATGGTCATTTAGAAACTTCTTGTAGTGATATTCAGATCTGAATGACACACACAGGAGCCAGTTTGGTTATATGGGTCATTAATATATAATCCGCGACATATTGTCTCCATAAACACCCATTTTAGGTGCATAGTATAGGGACAGGTTAGGGGTGAAATAGCATTGGGTACATTTCAGGTGAGAAAACATCAGATCACTTGGTTACTTCCCTTCTGCTCATGGGCTGCGGGAATAGGAGATTAACGTCTGTTCAGGCACAATATACTGATTAGACTATGTTAGGTTCAGTCAAAATATACTGATAATGCTATGTTACGTTCAGTCAAAATATACTGATTAGACTATGTTATGGTCCGTCAAAATATACAGATTAGACTATGTTACGTTCAGTCAAAATATACAGATTAGACTATGATAGAGTCAAGCAAAATATGCTAACTAGACTATGTTATGGCCCGTCAAAATATACTGATTATACTATGTTAGGTTTAGTCAAAATGTACTGATTATACTATGTCAGGTTCAGTCAAAATATTCTGATTAGACTATGTTTTGGTTAAGCAAAATATACTAACTAAAGCCAGGGTAATGTCGCATTTACTGATCGCACATGTTATACAGGGTCAGATAAAATATACAGGACAAGGCCAAAACCTAATTTGTATGCAGGTTTTTCCCGCGAACAGAATGGTTCATGACAGCTTGGTTAACGAGGTAGGGTTCGACGTGATCCCCATAGTAGTGAGCGAAACGCAGATGAAGCAAAGCATAGAACAGCCGCCTGGATGACATAGATACATCTTCATCGGCACGCTCGAGATGTGAAGAAAGCTGCTGCAACCCGCCACTTAATGCCATCTTCAGTGCACACAGAAGAAAAAACTTGTTATGGTCATTCAACAACAACATCAATAATAACAGCAACAACAATAAGCGATGGGGGTGCGGAGGTCTTCGTAAATACTTGCACGCGATGGTCAAGAGTGCTTACAGATGCCCTGGCCATAGTCACAACACTAAAAAACCAGAAAAATACTGAACTTAATGATTTAAGAGCAGTGCTCTGTCAACTATGCCAGCAGTCCGCACCAAAAATAGTAGTGGTACAGTGGGTTCCATCCCACTGTAACATCCAAGGCAACGAGGAGGCAGACAGACTGGCAAAAGAAGGTGCAAGACTACCACAACCAGATTCTAGTGTGACCTACGAAGAGTCCAAAAGGCTTATTATCGCCAGATACATGGCCAAATGGGAAACAGAGCATACTGGCTACACAAAAAATGACGCCTATTACCAGAAGAGAGCATGTCGTGGTCTTCAGACTCCGCACAGGCCATAACAGACTGAGGTACCACCTATTCAATAAACTGAAGATAGGTGGCACTGACGAATGCAGTTGTGGTACCGGAAAAATGACCGCTGAACATCTGCTGCAAAACTGCCCGACATACGAGGACCAGAGAAAGCACATGTGGCTATCACCAGTGGCAACACTAGACAAGCTCTATGGCAGTGTCGACAGCCTCAGGATGACCGCTGCTTTCTTCGAACAAATATAGGTTGACGTTTGACAGCGTACGAAGAAGAAGAAAAAGAAGAAGATTGTGAAGAGAAACATGTGATTGACATGCTGTGTCCTTGCATGTCGAATGTCTCGTCTTCTCTACGTTATCATGCTGCTCACCATTGGGTAGCAATTATGCCCAAAAAGCGGCCAACAGAAAGCTGTTTGCAATTGTCAACTTGAAAGGCTCTTTCACGGGTACAGTAAGTACGCGGGACCTCAGAGATTATCGTACGTCTCCGACAGGACTAAGGGCGGATCTCAACTGAATTGAGACAAAGGGACGCTCTGGAGAATTGTGAGATTCGAACACTCCATCTTTACACGATTGTGTGCGTTTCTTGAGAGACTAGAGCATTGCCTCTCAGCTGTAACGACCACCAAAAACAGCAACATACTATACGAATAAAGATCCTATTTCAGGATCTGAGTTTTATAAGACTGTTAAAGTGGTGCTCTCTACCAAAACGACCATTCTGCGACGTGGGATGAAAAGGTGAGCGTCATACGTGAGAACTGACACGACATTGGCTAGAGAGGTATGATTATTTACTGGAGCTGGGGGGGGGGGGGGTATTAGGGCGAGGGGGGCAAGGAAAGATCAATGTAGAGAGATTGGTAGGCAGGCATACAGGGAGGCATGCATAGACAGGAGAATACTCGGATATACAGACAGGGAGGTGTGTTCGTGAGTTGGTAGATAGGTAGGTAGGTAGGTAGATAGATCGGTCGGGTAGATAGATGGATAGATAGATAGATAGATAGATAGATAGATAGATAGATAGATAGATAGATAGATAGATAGATAGATAGATAGATAGATAGATAGATAGATAGATAGATAGATAGATAGAACTGGATGGATGGATGGATGGATAGATAGATAGATAGATAGATAGATAGATAGATAGATAGATAGATAGATAGATAGATAGATAGATAGATAGATAGATAGATAGATAGATAGATAGATAGAACCATGGAATCTGTTTAACACGATATTACGACTAATGCGCGGGGAGCTGAGACGCTAAACCAGTTAGGCACAAAATACTGACAAGGATGTCGCGTCAGGGTTAATACACTAAGACCACAATTTCTCTTCCATGTAACGTTCCATGGAAACAGGTTGTTTTCAAGGAAGCATGATTGACAAGATGAGGATCGATGTGATCCCCGTAGTAGTGAACGCCATGCAGATGAAGTCAAGCACAGCACAACCGTCAGGAGGACATCAGTTCATCTTCATCAGCATGTTCAGGAGAGGAAAGCTACTACAACCCGTCACTTAACGTCCCTTTAAGGGCACACAAAAGAGTAAACTTACTCATTGTGGACTTTAAACAACAACCACTTATGCGCACGATGGAAAATCACACATTTTCGACATTCCTTCTCATGACTAAACCAGTGTTGGAATGTCAGCTGTCGGTGGACATTTCCTGTATATGAAAAATAAACTGAAAGACAATCCTAGCCTAGGGTGACGTTTGGAATGAGCAGGTCAGCTGTGTAACGACCGCCATGGTGGACCTGCGACGTTTCTGGGGGCGTCCGCACCGGCTAGGTCGCCGAATGGACTGACTGAAATTTAGCCTTGGTTTTGTATATTGATTTTATGTCTACCGTGTTTTTGTGTGCCTTTCTGTCTTTCTACCCAACTTTCTCTCTCTTTCTCTACCCCACTATCTATCTATCTATCTATCTATCTATCTATCTATCTATCTATCTATCTATCTATCTATCTATCTATCTATCTATCTATCTATCTACCTATCTACCTATCTATCTATCTATCTATCTATCTATCTATCTATCTATCTATCTACAATACAATGTACTCTACTCTACTCATTCTGTTCTATTCTACTTTGCTATTGCCTATTCTACTCTACGTTTCTCTACTCTACTCTACTCCACTTCACACCTATCCACTCCACTCTAATATACACGAACCTACTCAAATCTAATACAATATAACAAAATATATTTTTTATCTAACCATTTCGAATCTCTATCTCTCTCTCTCTCTCTCTCTCTCTCTCTCTCCCTCTCTCTCTCTCTATCACGCAAACACACCACATACTCACTCACACACAGACATACGTACCTTCATACCAGAATGTCTTTCTGTCTGCTTTCTTATCAAAGCAAATCACTGTGTCTGTCTCCCCCACTTTCTCTTCCTGTTCCTGTTTGTCCTGTGTCTATGTCCTATTTCTTATTGTGTCTTACCATGTACTCTCTTGTATCTGTATGTTTAATTTTAAACAGGTCTTATCTATTAAATTGTTAATTTAATCCATCAACCTGCTCTTATATAAATGTATGTGTGTATGTGTGTCTGTTTGTTCGTGTGTATGTGTGTGTGTCTGCCTGTATCAGTGTGTGTGCACGCGTGTGTGCGTGTGTGTGTGTGTGTGTGTGTATGTATGTATGTTTGGATGTATGTAAGTAGGTAACATACTGACATCGAAAGAGATAAATCAGAATTTGAAAATGAGAATTGTCAGGTATAATGTATACTGGTTACTATTTTATGACGCAAAAACACGGACAATGAATAACACGTTAGATCAGAGTATCGCAGTCTTCGAAATGTGAGTATATAGAAGATTGGGTTTCTTGGACAGAGAATAAAGCAAATTTGGAGGTACTGAAAAAGTTGGAGGGAGGGGGGGGGGGGGGCGGGGGAGAATTAATGACCGAAATCAGGGTTAAACAGTGAAGTTATTTTGGCAATATAGCTGGACATACCTCATTGTTGAAGACCATACTAGACGGTAGGGTAGAAGGCAGTCGTTCAAGAGGCAGATAATGTTATATGTGGGTGGATAACATCAGGAGATGAACTGAAAAAAGCCTGTCAGATTGGACTATTACGGCAAAAGGATAGAGTACACTGGAAATCAACTGCAGCCAACCTTCGATGCAAAGATGGCACTTGAACTGAAGTAGGGTAGGTAAGTAGGTATGCAGGTAGGTAGATATGTATTTTGCATGTATTGGTGTGTGTGTGCTTCGGTGCGTGCATGCATGCGTTCGTTTGTGAGTGTGTGTGTGTGTGTTGCTATAGTCAGTCATGACTGAAAGGGTTGCTATAGATAATAATAGACCCAGAGCTGACTTTAGCGTCAGGGCCAGTGAATCAGAGCTGCCAAGACCCTTTTACACCTCCACGTGATGATCTTGGATAACAGGATGTAACAGAGTAGACTGGCTAAGGAGAAGGGATCGAAGAGGGCAGACTGGCTAAGGAGAAGGGATCGAAGAGGGCAGACTGGCTAAGGAGAAGGGATCAAAGAAGGCAGACTGGCTAAGGAGAAGGGATCGAAGAGGGAAGGCTAACCCGGTACCCAGACTGGCTAAGGAGAAGGGATCGAAGAGGTAAGGCTAACCCCGTACCTAAAAACGCCTGCTGAAGTCAGATGTGTCGAGCAGAAAGGTGCAAATATTGCAGTCAATGTGTAAACTACGACACAACGCATTCCGTTCTCTGGACAACATTATGTTGTTTGCAAGTCCTTTTCATGGCTTGATGGCGGGAGTTTCAAAATGTAGAAGAAGCAGATGAAGGAGTCGAAGAAAAAAAAGAAGGTGAAGAAGAATCAGTTATGACTAAAAAGGAATACTATAGTCAGTCATGACTGAAAGGGCCCACAAGGGTCAGTCATGACTGAAAGGGCCTACAATAGACAGTCATAACTGAAAAGGATTACTATTCCTTCTTATCATCATGTGCCATTCCAGTTGGCTATCATGAAACTCCACCTCCTCTTATCACGCGTGCCGTGAATCAATTCGTCGTTGATCGTCCGCATGCCATCCTTTCAAGCTGTTCAATATTCTCTCTCTGCCCCCCCCCCTCCTTCCCCGTTATTCTGTCCGTTGTCACCGTGTCTTCCAACCAGCCTTGACTCATGTTGGAAAAAAGGATGGCTTGGCTTCATTCGTTCTCAAACTCTCGTTACCAAGCCCAGACAAAAAAGCTCTGCAAATAGCAAGATGTAGCCTGGAGAACGGAATGCGTTGTGCTGTAGTTCACAGCATGACTGCGATATTTGCACCTTTCACACATACGACTTCAGCAAGCATTTTTTTTTAGTACCGGGTTAGCCTTCTCTATGCAATCCCTTCTCCTTAGCCAGTCTGCTCTGTTGCAGCCTGTTATCCAGGATCATCTCTTGGAGGCGTAGAAGGATCTTGGCAACTCTGGTCGCTGACAGGCGCAGTTCACGCGCTGCTCAATAGAATGAACTGCCTTGTCCTGATGTCACAATGTCCTTGTGTCTGTGTCTCTTCAAGTATCACGTTTTAATCTTCGTTGCAGCACAGGGAATTTTCAACATTCTTATGTAAAACCGCAACTCCGTTGCCTCCAATGATCCTTGTACTTGCCTGGCGATTGTCCATGATGCGCTGCCGAATGTTAGTACTGGTTCCACGCAGCCTTTAAGAACTTTCTCCCATAATTCTAGTAATTTTCTTTTGTTGCACAAGATTTGCTTCATACTCCGGAACATGGCTCGTCAACCCTGTTATACATGGTGCCCACTTTTATAACTTACGTGTAGGTAAATTGTCCTTACTGCCCACTCAAATTTAAATTGAAGAACTTGCTGCGATCGTCTACTAAGTGGTTGTATTTTTGATGTTTTTAATACATCATCATCATGTAGCATGTCCTTTGCAGAACGTTGCTCCCATTACAGTCAGTCTGAAAGAAATTCGATCTCTAGCCAAACCTCCAGCCTGCTTCAGCGTCATGCCCAAGTATTCCTTGACATCTTGGTACCATTGCCTTCTTGGTCTGCCTCTCTTGCCCGGCACCATACCTTCCATTACCGTTCTCCCAAGACCGTTGTGTCTTTTAATGTGAATACAGTATTTCAATTTCCCATCCATGATAGAATTTATGAACCAGTACTCCTCTATGCCCAACTGTTGTTGAAATTCTGCTTTTTCAATTCATGGTTTTTTGAGAACCTTTCTATATCATTTCGAATCGAATGACGACTCGATCCTCTTGCTTGATGTTTGTGTAACTGTCCATGTTTCACAGCCGTATGCTGCACGGGAAAAAGTCAGGAGCTCAATTTTCAATACTGTTGATTTTCTGGTATTCTGCCATAGTTTTCACAGGTTGTCTAGCCTCTGCCATCATAATAATATGTTTTTAATATAGTATTTAGTTATTCTGCTACCGCCCCCCTGAAAGTAGTGGGCGGTAGCGCCCAGGTTGAAGAGCAATGCTGTGGTGGACTGATTTTTTTTCTGAGCTATTCTGTCTTTCTTTATTTCATAATTACATCTCCTACCAGATGTTATGTGGACGTCCAAGTATTGAAGTGAGTGTACTTGTCATAGTTAAGTCTTGTTCAGTTTTACACATGGCTCGGATGAGTTGTGTTTCTTAGTTACTACTATTACTTCTGATTTCTTTTGATTTAAGCTGAGGCCTTTTTTTTCACCGAAGAACTACTTGGAATTCTTGGAATCCTGGTATTCAAGCAGACATGTTAATGATGTCAGTTTCTAGGTAACCGAAGGCTATCGACTATCCGCAGTAGGTATTTTAAACTTACTTCGGCTTACTAGGCCTGGGCAAAGGTAGCAATAATTGGAACTTCTACAAGCCAATAAAGGGTAAAACATGTTCAGTCTTGTGTTCTTGTTATTGTAGAAGTTATTTTCTGCTCTGCAAGTATCTTTCGTACATTGCCATAACTTTGATTCATGATTTCTTCTTTTGTGGTTCTTCACCAAGTTGTCTCAGATCGGCCATTCTTTCTGCTTCTCTCATGGGTCCATTGCATGTTTGTTAGGTCGTCAGATACCGCATGGCAAGCTACGTGTTCGGAAGAATACTTTTGTGACAGTTCCAGCTAGAGCATGGGCGTTTAGGGCTGGGTAAATTGAGCTGGCGCCTATAGGAAACAAAGGTTGCCTGAATGCGTTGGACGAACGAAGGGTCAATCACCGTTTTGATACTAGGTCGACAAAGGAAACGAGGGGTTTAAGTGTTTAGGTAGAAGACTTTGTTTAGTGCAGGGGTGGGTGTCGGACTTGGCGTGCATGGGTGTTGGTGACAATCTGATGCTGCCACGACCGGCTACAACATTTAGACGACAGTGATTCGTGGATAGTCAACCAATGGCATTTTAGAAGTGGGGATTTCAAAATTGGAGTGTTGGCTAAGTCAGACAACTCATAGAAGTCCATTGGACAGCCATGTTCTTGCTTGAGACTATTAAATACTCTGCCGAGATTAAACTCAACAGAGTGGCAGGAAGGCTGAGAGTGAGTCTGAAAGTGAGAGAGTTTGCAGTGTGACTGTATTATCAAACACCTCGAGTTTGGCCAGTGGCTCTCAATAGGTGTTTAGGATGGACACCCTGTAAACAGTGGGGGATCTGTTTGTATGTTGTATATACAGGACACATTATGAACGATGTATGTTCTGAACGGTTACACAAGCGTACAGATTGCCTAAAAACCGAGAACTGAATGTGTATTGAATGTGCAGGACACCTTGTGAACGATGTGTATTCTGATTATATGTGACCGTACAGATTCGTCTGAGTACGTAGTCTGGTCGTGAGGACGACTTTGTGATTGTGTGTTGAGTGTTCAGATAGAGGAGTGCAGCGGCAAGTATTCTGGGTACCAGAGATCTTGGAGGAAACATCAAAAGCTAGTGCTGACAACCTCCTATTGTAGTTCAATAGATATATATATATATATATATATATATATATATATATATATATATATATATATATATATATATATATATATATATATATATATATTGATTAGTCAGTTTATAAGTTCTTTGTGTTTTGTTGATTTTGTGCAACGATTATTCTTGTAACAAATGAAATTGTTTTGTTTTATGGTCAGGATAGTATTTACTGTGTTTTACTGTGTCGAAGTCGTGTCGATGTGTAGATATATATATATATATATATATATATATATATATATATATATATATATATATATATATGTTGTAAGTCCTAAGATAAGTAAACTACTCAACTCTAAAAGCCTTCCGCTGTCCCACTTTCACAATCATTAAGTTATCCTCGTTGGCGAAGTTGTGCAAAATACAAATGTTTCTATCTACACTCTTTTGTGCGTACTGAAAAGAGCGTTAGTGGTAGGGTCGCAGTAGCATTCTTCACAGACAGACCAGGGTCTCTCGGGCGGTTGTGTTGTGGTTGGCTTGATCTGAGTGACTCTCCCTACTTAGTTGCCCATCGCAAGCGTTAATGACATCATCAAACGGTTTTGTCTTGAAGATGTAATTTGCGCTGCATTTGAATTATACATTTTCATCAAGTTTACTCTGTGGTACCGAGCTACTTTGGACCAGGGCAAAAGCCGAGAATAATGGGGGGTAGCGAGGTCTGGGCTGGACGTCCCGCTCGTTAAATGAAAGTGAAGCGTTTGATATATCCTCTTCTTTTCAGGGGTAGAAGTCGCCGCTGGATTCACTATTCGGTTTGCCGTTCAGGAGTTTCCATGCCAATGGCCTCTCCTACATTATTGTGTCCTCATCAGCACCTAGTGAAGGGCCCTCTGTTTCTTACAGAGACTACTGTGGGGCGCGATCGAGTACCCGGCGGTATAACAGGGCAGATTGAGATCATTAGCCTTGATTGGCAGCCAATCTAAGAGAAGGTAAACTCTGACTCTAAATCCGGGTAGATGAAGGTCATTAGCTGGTTCAGACAGTTCGCCTAGGAGAGGGGGAGCTCTGATTTTAAACGCACAGAGGGTGCTGGCTAGTCTTGGGACGATGAGAGTATCATCCGATGTCTCGAGTAACTAGCATCTGCCGGCAACGACTCCACTGCCTTGTGGAAACTTCGGGAGAGAGTAGGGCTACGGAAGTAAACCCAGACAGAAAATCCGGAGTGGATGTACCCAAGGCGAATATTTCAAAATTGCGAACTCAGCTCCTGCAGATGAGCTGGAGCGAAATTGTTATGCATTGCATTCCTTTGGATTACACCAGCGAGACAGAGGAGGATCCTGCAGTTTGGGCAGCCAAGGGTCTCCATATTCAGCGCCCATGCTTGCGCCCTGAGAGGCTACTCACAGGGTGCCACGCGCATGCTCTGTAAAGACTGTACCGCCTATGAAGAGAAGCAAATGAGGATGCAGGGGCTTTGGTCCCACCTCCCTTGAGACTAGGGGTCGCATGAAACTTGCGGGATTCGATCGCACACCATTTCCATTTATCGCTTTGAGATGCGTGTGGCTTGCCTCTCAACCACATCAGCGCTTTCTACAACAAGATCACGTCGATATTCCACCCCCCCCCCCTTCCACCCCTCGTTGGTCATACTGTAACAGCCTGTTGCCAGGGAGAACTTCGTGAAAGTGAAGTGGGGTCTCGTTCAATATATTTAGTCTGACCTTGCCTAACATTGCACTATCATTATGTTTACCTGACCCTGTCTAACATTATGTTTACCTGACCCTGCCTATCATTACGTTTACCTGACCCTGCCTATCATTATGTTTACCTGACCCTGCCTATCATTATGTTTCCCTGACCCTGTCTAACATTATGTTTACCTGATCCTGGCTATCATTATATTTACCTGACCCTGCCTAACATCATGTTTACCTGACCCTACCTAACATTATGTTTACCTGACCCTGGCTATCATTATGTTTACCTGATCCTGCCTATCATTATGTTTACATGACCCTGCCTAACATTATGTTTACCTGACCCTGGCTATCATTATGTTTATCTCACCCTGCCTAACATTATGTTTACCTGACCCTGCCTAACATTATGTTTACCTGACCCTGCCTAACATTGCACTATCATTATGTTTACCTGATCTTACCTAACCCGTAGTCCTCCCAGGAAACAAGCTGTTTTCATGGCAGCTTGGCTTACGAGGTGAGGGATCGACGTGGTAACCGTAGTAGTGAGCAACATGCAGATGAAGCTAAGCATAGCACAACCGCCTTCAGGAACCCGGTCCACCTTCATCAGCATGCTCGGAATGTGAGGAAAGCTACAACAAACCACAACTTAACGTCCGTTTAATGGATCACGAAAGAGTTAATCTGCTCATTATGGGCATTCAACAACAACAACAGCAATAAGAACAAGAACAACAACCTAACATTGTCCGATCAGTTTGTTTACCTGACACCGCCTAACATTGTCCGATCAGTTTGTTTACCTGACACCGCCTAACATTGTCCGATCAGTTTGTTTACCTGACACCGCCTAACATTGTCCGATCAGTTTGTTTACCTGACACCGCCTAACATTGTCCGATCAGTTTGTTTTCCTGACACCGCCTAACATTGTCCGATCAGTTTGTTTACCTGACACCGCCTAACATTGTCCGATCAGTTTGTTTACCTGACACCGCCTAACATTGTCCGATCAGTTTGTTTACCTGACACCGCCTAACATTGTCCGATCAGTTTGTTTACCTGACACCGCCTAACATTGTCTGATCAGTTTGTTTACCTGACACCGCCTAACATTGTCCGATCAGTTTGTTTACCTGACACCGCCTAACATTGTCCGATCAGTTTGTTTACCTGACACCGCCTAACATTGTCCGATCAGTTTGTTTACCTGACACCGCCTAACATTGTCCGATCAGTTTGTTTACCTGACACCGCCTAACATTGTCCGATCAGTTTATTTACCTGACACCGCCTAACATTGTCCGATCAGTTTGTTTACCTGACACCGCCTAACATTGTCCGATCAGTTTGTTTACCTGACACCGCCTAACATTGTCCGATCAGTTTGTTTACCTGACACCGCCTAACATTGTCCGATCAGTTTGTTTACCTGACACCGCCTAACATTGTCCGATCAGTTTGTTTACCTGACACCGCCTAACATTGTCCGATCAGTTTGTTTACCTGACACCGCCTAACATTGTCCGATCAGTTTGTTTACCTGACACCGCCTAACATTGTCCGATCAGTTTGTTTACCTGACACCGCCTAACATTGTCCGATCAGTTTGTTTACCTGACACCGCCTAACATTGTCCGATCAGTTTGTTTACCTGACACCGCCTAACATTGTCCGATCAGTTTGTTTACCTGACACCGCCTAACATTGTCCGATCAGTTTGTTTACCTGACACCGCCTAACATTGTCCGATCAGTTTGTTTACCTGACACCGCCTAACATTGTCCGATCAGTTTGTTTACCTGACACCGCCTAACATTGTCCGATCAGTTTGTTTACCTGACACCGCCTAACATTGTCCGATCAGTATGTTTACCTGACCCTGTCTAACATTATCCGATCAGTTTGTTTACCTGACACCGCCTAACATTGTCCGATCAGTTTGTTTACCTGACCCTGTCTAACATTGCCTGAACTGTATATTCACCTGACCTGCCTAACATTGTCCGATCAGTATGTTTACCTGACCTTGGATAACATTGCCTGAACAGTATGTTTACTTGACCCTTCCTAACATTGCCTGAACAGTATGTTTACCTGACCCTGACTGATCCTGCCTAGCATTGGCTGATCAGTACGTTAGTTTCCTCTCCCCCACCAAGGCGTATGAAACATCCCATTGCAACATGTTTGACAGGTCTTCCCCACATCTCCCAGATCGTGATTCCCCCCCTCCCCCCCCCCCCCTCTCCCTGCCACTTCCAAATGTCCCTGGCATTTCAGATAGCAGGTTATTTTGCGCTCGGGGCAAGAAACCCTCCCCGCCGCCCCGTGACTCACAATGTCATGAATGACGACATCTGTGTCATGACGTCACGTTACCCAGCTGTAAACAACACGTGTTGTTGGTAGCTAATTGAGAAAGTCAGATCATTTTATGTGCCAGAAAGGACACGACATAATAACAATTTTAAACAATTAAATAATAACGAATGTATCGTCTTCTGACAATTAGTAATTAATAATTATGTTCCTTTTAGAATTAATGATTTGATAAATTACATCAATCATCATAATGACCTAGAGAGAACGATACTGGAGGTTATAGTGCTTCAAAAAGGGACAGAAGCAGACCGAGGAAAAGATAAACACAAGACATCATAGAGGTCCTGAAGATATCAGCAACAGAGGCGGAAGTTGTGGCTAGACATGAAGAGTCTTACAGATCGGATGTTGCGTGAGCGAAGTGGTGCAATAGACATGCATATGATGATGATAAATTTCACGTAACCAATGATAGAAAGACGAGCACGGGTGGGGACAAAAACTCACCACAAAAACAGAACACTACCACGTTTCGAGAATATGTCACCACACAAAGTAGGTAGGCATTCAAGCTGTGCAGACGACAAAGGAAACTCCCATGTTCACGATGACTGGCTGCATGCAGTGAGGATTATGTTTTTCCGATTTCACTAAGCCAGGAGTTGGGTGGCTACGACCACAACCTACTGTAGATACAGGCTTTCCGACTAACGGGGGAATTCTGCTGAAACGTCACATTCCAAGGCTGACTAAATAACGAAACTTGCATGAGTCAACTATTAGTGCAACTGTAATAGCGTGTTCGGAAAACAACGAGGAATATGCAATTAGTTTCAGGGCAGAATTTTCTGAACAGAACACTCTCAATAATGATATCTTGTGTGTTTTACCGTGAATTTGTTTTATTTCTCTGTGTGGAGCATAGATTGATTATAAACCTTACCATAATATGAATTCCGTTATTTAGTCCGCGTAGGATGGTACGTTTCAAAGGGTTTTTCCTGTGAGTCAGACGGCCTATCTAAAGAAGGCCATGCTACAACCGTGACGGGGTAATATTTTATCCTTGAATCCTTGGTGACCATAGTCTACTTTAAGAGCAGGGCAGGAAAGCAAGGCATTAGTATATCTTCTTCTTCATCTTCGATCAACTGATGCCATGCTTTTAGTCCGGTGAGGTTCACGTAGGAGACTATGTTTCAGGCTTTCGCGGTCCCCCACAGCTTTGCGAGCATGGTTGATCCCTCAAGCCAGACTGTCTCTCATTGGCCTGCATAGGTAGGGCAGTCCTGCAGTATATGTTCTGCTTTGGTGCTCCACAATCACACGTGGCAGTGTCTCTGAGACCCATTCTGTGGAAGCGGGCCTTGAGTCTACAA
This sequence comes from Ariolimax columbianus, assembly GCA_036924085.1. Lineage (NCBI taxonomy): Eukaryota > Metazoa > Mollusca > Gastropoda > Stylommatophora > Arionidae > Ariolimax > Ariolimax columbianus. The sequence continues at coordinate 42,891,923 of JAVGWX010000008.1, read as the reverse complement.
TGTCCTGTTCTGAGTCTGCAGATCTTTGTCTACCCATCTCAGCCAAGTTTGTCTATGCTGTCATTTTCTATCTTGTATTTTTTTTGTGCTGGTCTGTCCATTCTGTTCTTATGGATCTTTTGATGAGTGACTTTGCTTCTTTATAGCTCTGCTGGTATGGAGTGATTTCCTATGTCGCCTTAGAGTGTGCGATGTAGATTCCACTGCCTCCTTTTTTATTGCTCACCGAGGCCGATCCACCTGTGTAGACGTTATTCCAGGAGTTTCTAGGGTACTGTCTCTTGAGCTCCTGCAGAACGTGGATTTTTTGTTCTGTTGCTAACTGCTCAGTTTTCTTCGTTAACCTTGAAACCTCCAAGATTATTTTGGATCTGTCCTGGCTCCGTGTCGAATGAGTTCTTCGCACTATTTGGCTTCAGCTTCAATGATGTCTGTGTGTTTTCTATGGATTTCTCTGGCCAGATGGTTGGCGCTTTTCTTTAGTAGTCTGTATTTTGTTCACTTCTGGTGGTGAGGATGATGAGATAACCTCTTTAGGTTTTCAAACTCAGTAACGTATATGTAAAGTATATTTATATACTGTGATCCTTTCGTGAAACGACGTATGTGTGTTATGGCAGGAAAGATAGTAATCGGACACAATATTAAATAATTTTGTCAGAGCTTAATGAAACCTGACGCCGAGAATTTGAGTTCGGAAGCAAACAAACATTTGAGTATAGCCCGTTTGTCCTGCGTGCCATATTGTTTGTACACACAACACTCCAAGACTTCCTTTATAACTTCGTTTAACAGTTTCTTTTTTCCTAGCATGGAATTCTAACATGATCTTGTTTTACATATTCATGTTATTCATTGTACTTCTCCTGATATCACTAAACGAAATAAGGTAAAAAGGCATTCAGCTAATATCGGACTAAATATAACCATGAAGATAACCAAACGTTTAAAGTGAACACCTTAAGGGGTGAGGCAGTCATGCTTGGAGCGTGAGGGAGGGGCGGAAGTGGGGCAAGGAGGTGATACTGGGAGAGGTGATCACTTTCACATATTTGGGCAGCACCATTGATACTTTAGGAGGCGCATAGTCAGATGTAAGTGTAAGTGCAATAGACGGCAAGAACAGCATTCAAGTTACTGAATGATATATGGCAATCTAGGGAAATAAAGAGAATACCAACTTAAGATTGTTTAATTCAACGTCAAGTCAGTACTCATGTAAGAGGCAGAACAATGTAAACAGCAATATAATATGCCCTTAAAGGAACGAAGGACATTGATTGATCTTTGTTCTAGTTAGTTAGTCAGTCGTCGGATTATCTTCATCGCACTCGAAACAAGTCCATCCGCGCTCAGAGATCATCCTCAGTATGTCTGCCAGTACGTGATGACTGATGGTTCCGGTTCTGTGCTGGTTAAACAGACGTCTTTAGATCCCCGTGTGCTGTTCCTTCCTCGCCGCCCCTCGTTTCACACTCAATTCAACACGTCGCGCCAAGGACGTAGAGTCTGGACCAACTTCCGAATCTTCCTTCCAGTCAATTTCCCTAACGCCGTTTAGGATACCGGCTCCGTCCATCGATCTCCAGCCCTCCACTATAGCTGTACTCGCCAACCTACTGGCTCGGTCCATTGATCTCCCGCCCTCCACTATAGCTGTACTCGCCAACCTATCGGCTCGGTCCATTAATCTCCCGCCCTCCACTATAGCTGTACTCGCCAACCTATCGTCTCGGACCATTAATCCTCCACTATAGCTGTACTCGCCAACCTATTGGCTTGGTCCATTGATCTCCCGCCCTCCACTATAGATGTACTCGCCAACCTATTGGCTTGGTCCATTAATCTCCCGCCCTCCACTATAGCTGTACTCGCCAACCTATCGGCTCGGTCCATTAATCTCCAGCCCTCCACTATAGCTGTACTCGCCAACCTATCGGCTCGGTCCATTAATCTCCCGCCCTCCACTATAGCTGTACTCGCCAACCTATCGGCTCGGTCCATTAATCTCCCGTCCTCGACTATAGCTGCACTCGCCAACCTATCGGCTCGGTCCATTAATCTCCCCCCTCCAATATAGCTGTACTCGCCAACCTATCACCTCTCTCGTTACCTTTGACATCTGCATGACCCGGAACGAGTATGAAGGTGACTCTCTGCAATCTTAACCGCCGTACCGACTCCAACCACTGGCACTGCACGCAACATGATTTAACGTTCTGGAGCATCCTCATTGAATCACTGAGTATGCACACATGTATGCCTTTCGTTGATTCAAGCCAAACCATCGCGTTGGTAACAGCCATGAATCTCCATTGTCAGACTGCTTGTGGTCACATCAAAAACCCCACACCTCCTTGATCGTTTTCTCACCTCTCTTAACCGTGAAGGTCCATGCGCTTCTCAACCCACGGATGACAGATTCATCTGTGTGGACAATGACATAATCATCCATGTTCTATTCACTACTGGTAACTATTCTTCATCCATCTAACTGCGGGACGCATCTCACAAGTTTGGGACCCTCTGGCTAGAGTACGTACTTAGCATGACCTGAGAAAAGTCTACGTGCATGGTCTTATCGTCTCACCTTGGCAGACCACAAACATCTTCCCATGAAAATCAGTTCTAGACATCCTGTACAGGATCCAGAAACACCCACGAGCGCGTTTCAATTAAATGACGTAGGTATGAGCTAGACTTACGTTAGAACGAATCGTTTTGGCACGCTGTCCTGTCTTACCACGTTTATCTGACGTCTACCTTGCCTTTTATTTATATCAGGGTTCTGCTGCGTGTGTTATTTGGTATCATGGGAATCAGATCGGCCTGATTCCAACAGCATTTCGCTATAAACATAACTGCATTAACTAAATAAACTTGTAAGCTGCACACTCACGGTAATTTCAACTGGAAACTAACAATCGAGTACTCATTCTTCTTTCTCTTCGACATTCATTCTCAACTTCTTCTTCGTCGTTCGTTATAAAACTTCCACTACCAAGTCGTGAATAGGACTTTGCAAGTAGCAGGATGTGATCCGGAAAATGGAATGAGCTGTGTCGTAGTTTACAGCTTGACTGCGATATATGCATCTTTCGGTCCGACACATCCGACTTCAGAGTGGCATTTTTGGGCCTGGGTTAGCATTCCCTTATCAATCCCTTCTCCTTAGTCCGTCTGCCCTGTTACAGTCTGTTACCACCACGTATAGGCGGAAAAGAGTCTTGGAAGCTCCGAGACGCTAGCCCTGACGCTAGCAGTTCACTTTTGATCTAATCATTGACGTACCAAATTATAATTTTGTCTGTGACGATTTCAAATATAGTTTCCAGCTAAGTGAATTGTTATACACATTAATATGTTAATATCTCTGTTTATTAATGTATCACATCTTCATCTGTGATTTTTTAGCTTTTATTTCTATTGGTTGTTGTTGCTGATGAAGAAATTTAGGTGGTTACGTAGAATGCATATCTGTTTTCGTCGATATTTTACCAAATCTAAAAATGTCATTTACACAGGTACAAACATTCACATAGAATAAGACACACAAACAGACAAACATAATAATACTAGCACACACAAAGACAAACACACAATCTGTCAATACAGAAAGATACAATACAAACAAGCAAATGTCCACACAGATACACACACAAATATAACCCTGACACTCATTCACAAACACACACAAGCAAACACACACACACACACAAGCAAACACACACACACACATACTTACTCACACACATACTCACACATAAATAAACGCTCATATATACACTAACTCACACACATACTCACACACAAATGCACACACATACACTCATTCATAAACAAACACATAAACTCCCTCTCACACAAACAAACATACACACACATACACTCATTCATAAACAAACACATAAACTACATCTCACACACATACACTCATTCATAAACAAACACATAAACTACATCTCACACACATACACTCATTCATTAACAAACACATAAACTCCCTCTCACACACACATACACTCATTCATAAACAAACACATATACTCCCTCTCACATACACATACACTCCTTCATAAACAAACAAATAAACTCACTATCACACACACATACACTCATTCATAAACAAACACATACACTCCCTCTCACATACACATACACTCATTCATAAACAAACACATAAACGTCCTCTCACATACACATACACTCATTCATAAACAAACACATAAACTCCCTCTCACACACACATACACTCATTCATAAACAAACACATAAACTCCCTCTCACACAAACAAACATACACACACATACATTCATTCATAAACAAACACATAAACTCCCTCTCAGACACACATACACCCATTCATAAACAAACACATAAACTTCCTCTCACACAAACAAACATACACATACACACATACACTCATTCATAAACAAACATATAAACTCTCTCTCAGACACACATACATTCATTCATAAACAAACACATAAACTCCCTCACACACAAACAAACATACACACACCCACATACACTCATTCTAAACAAGCACATACCCTTCCTCTCACACACACATACATTCATTCATAAAGAAACACATAAGATCCCTCACACACAAACAAAGATATACACCCACACATACACTAATTCATAAACAAACACATAAACTCCCTCATATACAAACAAACATACACACAATTTATTTTGCTAGCGCTATTTTTAGTAAGGATTAACTGCGCTACTTTTTATCTTCACTCTCTCGTCTCGTCCCGCCCGACCCCAGTAGCAAGTCAAGGACAAGACTACGAGATGCAGGGAACTCCGCAACAAGCACCCGATAAAAAGACGGCGGAGTCCGGAGTCGAACCCACAGCACCTGATCACGAGGCCAAAGGCTTAAATATTTCGCACCACACACCCACAAAACTCCATCCCACCCAACCAACCAACCAAACAAATGCCAGCCACCCACCCACCCAACACATTACACACCCACACCCACACACACGCACGCACGCACGCACACACACATTCAAAAGCAAAAACATAAACTCCCTCACACACACAAACAAACACACACACGCACATAAAAACAACCCAAACACATATGCCGACACACAGAAACACACATGGAAATGAAAAAACAACAACATGGAAATGGCTCAATTGTAACAGCTCCCTTCATTGATGAACGCGCCAACGACAGAGCACTACCCCCGCAGCTCCTCCGAAGGCTCTGAAATGTTCCACGACGTCCGCTACGTTACCACTTACAGATCCAGAAATGTTACACGACGTCCGCTACGTTACCACGTACAGATCCAGAAATGTTCCATGATGTCCGCTACGTTACCACTTACAGATCCAGAAATGTTCCACGACGTCCGCTACGTTACCACGTACAGATCCAGAAATGTTCCACGACGTCCGCTACGTTACCACGTACAGATCCAGAAATGTTCCATGATGTCCGCTACGTTACCACTTACAGATCCAGAAATGTTCCACGACGTCCGCTACGTTACCACGTACAGATCCAGAAATGTTCCACGACGTCCGCTACGTTACCACGTACAGATCCAGAAATGTTCCATGATGTCCGCTACGTTACCACTTACAGATCCAGAAATGTTCCACGACGTCCGCTACGTTACCACGTACAGATCCAGAAATGTTCCACGACGTCCGCTACGTTACCACGTACAGATCCAGAAATGTTCCATGATGTCCGCTACGTTACCACTTACAGATCCAGAAATGTTCCACGACGTCCGCTACGTTACCACGTACAGATCCAGAAATGTTCCATGATGTCCGCTACGTTACCACTTACAGATCCAGAAATGTTCCACGACGTCCGCTACGTTACCACGTACAGATCCAGAAATGTTCCACGACGTCCGCTACGTTACCACGTACAGATCCAGAAATGTTCCACGACGTCCGCTACGTTACCACGTACAGATCCAGAAATGTTCCATGATGTCCGCTACGTTACCACTTACAGATCCAGAAATGTTCGACGACGTCCGCTACGTTACCACGTACAGATCCAGAAATGTTCCATGACGTCCGCTACGTTACCACGTACAGATCCAGAAATTTTCCACGACGTCCGCTACGTTACCACGTACATATCCAGAAATGTTCCATGATGTCCGCTACGTTACCACGTACAGATCCAGAAATATTCCATGATGTCCGCTACGTTACCACTTACAGATCCAGAAATGTTCCACGACGTCCGCTACGTTACCACGTACATATCCAGAAATGTTCCATGATGTCCGCTACGTTACCACGTACAGATCCAGAAATATTCCATGATGTCCGCTACGTTACCACTTACAGATCCAGAAATGTTCCATGACGTCCGCTATGTTACCACAGATCCAGAAATGTTCCATGACGTCCGCTATGTTACCACTTACAGATCCAGAAATGTTCCAAGACGTCCGCTATGTTACCACTTACAGATCCAGAAATGTTCCATGACGTCCGCTATGTTGCCACTTACAGATCCAGAAATGTTCCATGACGTCCGCTATGTTGCCACTCACAGATCCCACCAAAAAAATCCCACCGTATGCCCGATCTGAGCACAACATAAATCTACTTTATTGAGATTGCAAGAAAAATGCGTTCAATATTTCTCCCTCAAGACACTAAGTTTATCTGTCTATTTCTCCCTCAAGACACTAAGTTTATCTGTCTATTTCTCCCTCAAGACACTAAGTTTATCTGTCTATTTCTCCCTCAAGACACTAAGTTTATCTGTCTATTTCTCCCTCAAGACACTAAGTTTATCTGTCTATTTCTCCCTCAAGACACTAAGTTTATCTGTCTATTTCTCCCTCAAGACACTAAGTTTATCTGTCTATTTCTCCCTCAAGACACTAAGTTTATCTGTCTATTTCTCCCTCAAGACACTAAGTTTATCTGTCTATTTCTCCCTCAAGACACCAAGTTTATCTGTCTATTTCTCCCTCAAGACACTAAGTTTATCTGTCTATTTCTCCCTCAAGACACTAAGTTTATCTGTCTATTTCTCCCTCAAGACACTAAGTTTATCTGTCTATTTCTCCCTCAAGACACTAAGTTTATCTGTCTATTTCTCCCTCAAGACACTAAGTTTATCTGTCTATTTCTCCCTCAAGACACTAAGTTTATCTGTCTATTTCTCCCTCAAGACACTAAGTTTATCTGTCTATTTCTCCCTCAAGACACTAAGTTTATCTGTCTATTTCTCCCTCAAGACACTAAGTTTATCTGTCTATTTCTCCCTCAAGACACTAAGTTTATCTGTCTATTTCTCCCTCAAGACACTAAGTTTATCTGTCTATTTCTCCCTCAAGACACTAAGTTTATCTGTCTATTTCTCCCTCAAGACACTAAGTTTATCTGTCTATTTCTCCCTCAAGACACTAAGTTTATCTGTCTATTTCTCCCTCAAGACACTAAGTTTATCTGTCTATTTCTCTCGCCTCTTGTCTACCTACCCCATTCACATAAATCTTCCCCCTCTCTCCTCCCTCCCGCACTACAACCCCTTTTCCTGGTAAAAAATACTCCAATTTCTCGGTCTTTAATGTAAGCTTCTGTTTCACCTTGAAAGTGAGAGGACCTCTGAACGAACTCCAGCATTTATCTTTGGAACTCATAGATAACAGCCGAGACTGGACGGGACCGGCGCGTAACACTGACCTGCTTAGCTCTGCTTTATTGACATATTGGCTTTATTACTGGGTTGCACGTGAGATATGTCACTGTGATCTTAACTGACTGATGTATTTTCTAGGAAATACATCAATAGAGACAGGGCTAGGAGAAGATGATATTCTTGGCACGTGAATTAATTACAAGTAAGGTCGGTGTTCATAACATGTGTCCTGCAGCAGCTACTAGTGTCATGGCCAGCAAACCAGAGCTGCCAAGACCCTTCTAAACTTCCACTCAATGATCCTGGGTAACAGGCTGCAACAGAGTAAACTGGCTAATGAGAAGGGATCGAAGAGAGAAGGCTTCCTGGTACGCAAAAATGCCTGCTGAAGTCGGATGTGTCGGATCGAAAAATGCAAATATCATAGTCAAGCTGTAAACTACGACACAACGCATTCCGTTCTCTGGACCACATTCTGCTACTAAAATCCATGTCAGGGCTTGGTAGCAGGAGATTGAGAACGAGAGAAGTCAAGCCAAGTCATAACATGAGTCCATGCTTGAGAAGATACATAGGCGCGTCGGATACCTTGAGCTGACTATTACATATGTTGCATATGTTGTCCTAGATGCCGGATCACGTTCCTTCATCTTGACGAAATTTCTTCCTTTTAAATACCGACAGTACAGAAAAAAATGGCCCCGAGACGTCCTGGCTGTAGTACTGTGCCAGTCTTTTCAGAAGGCTTACCACTACATAGATCACAATAATAATCCTCACCTTGCTGCCCATGATGTAACACGCGATTCTTCCAAATCTACTACGCGGACGTGAGTTGAAGTCTTGGTCAGTATGTTACACCTGATCCAGAGTTGAACGACTTAGCACTAGCTGTCCGTGTTAAGAGTCATTGGCATGTGTGTCTGCAAAAGAGAAATCCAAAGCTCTTGTGATTGATAAGACAGCAGTTGCCAAACGGCAATAGGCGTACCCCATACTCTAGCGCTGCGGTAGGATGCCTAGGAAGTAAGGAATTGTTCATTTCTTCTTTATCTTCTTCTTCATCATCATTATCATCATCATCTTCTTCTTCTTCTTCTTCTTCTTCTTCTTCTGCTTCTTCTTCTTCTTACGCATTCGTCTACAGCTAGACTGCCATATCTACGCCTTGCGGGTACGACAAATGCGGTTTAAGCTGGCGGTATTTTACAGAGCGGGAATTCTTTTCTTCTTGGATACCTATTCTCTCAGCCACGGTGCCCGACCGAGTGCAGTAAGTTTCCACGGTCGCCACTTGGAGATGGAATATGGTCTTGACCAGTACTGATTTGCTAACATAGACACAGCCAGTCATGTATGAGTGTCTGCTTGATATAAGCTCTTTCACTGCGTCTTCATGTCCAAATGGTTCACTGAAATCTTAGGAGCATGAGGACCGAAACAAATATACATTCTTGGAGAGATGACCGGAGTGTCCATCTAAACAACTTCCTTCTTCTTTTTCGTTTTCAAATTTTTCTGCTTTTTCTTCCTCTTCTTCTTCTTCTACTTCTTCACGATCATTAATCCTCAAAATGACGTTTTTTTACGTCGGTGTTTACAGCGAAGCTGCGATTACTGTACATATTTCCTGTTCCAGCAAGACATTTTAGAAACGAGATTAGCCTACCTACTTCGATACATACTTCCACTTCTACTTCTTCTTCTGTGTTAGCTTTCAATCTCCGGCTTCAAAGCCACGAACAGGATTTTTCAAGTAGCAGGATGTAGTCCAGAGAACGGAATGCGCTGTGTCGCTATTTTACAGCTTGGCTGCGATATTTGCAGCGACACATTCATCTTTGGCAGATATATATTCTATTAGAATACACGTTTGCAACCTGTTCACTGTGCCGTCTAATGGATACGGAACATGGTCTTGGTCATCTATGGTTCGCTGACGATGATGCAAGCAGTCGGTTATAAGTCTCTGCCTGACGGTAGTTCTTTGGCTGCTACCTTTTTTTCTGAAACCGCTTTGATTGCTTGAGTGATGTTCGTGCGATGATGACCTCACTCTATCTGTTCAGCCGTGTGGATAATCTTTTGCTCTGTCCGATGAAATGGGTGACTTGCGTGTTGATTTTAATTAAAGTGAAGATGATGGCGAATTTTGTCAACCTTACTCTCTTGTCCTGAGCTACTTTTGACCAGTGGCAAGACATTATCGAGACGACTGGAGAAAGCAGAGTATGCAGATTTTTCTTTCCAGTGAACAGGTATCCCGCAAGGCAGCGGGGATTGCTCAGTTCAGTGCAGTTCATCCCGTAACCCATCTGGTCGTTGGGGCACACATGAAGACATGAAAATCCCACGTCAGCTCTCTCTTTCTGTCGCCGCCTGACGTATCTCACCGTGACGAAGGCCTTACCACTCAGCGATATTGTCCACCCATCTCTTCCTTGGACGTCCTCGCCCTCTCTGTCCCGGTACGGATCCAAAGAGTATCGAGTTGGGAATTCCGTTGGACCTCGCGACGTGCCTGCACCAGGCCATCTTTCGTCTTTTGATAGTTGTGAACAGATCTTCAAAAGTACCAATAGCGTCTTCAACTCTGTGACGGATGTCTACGTTCGTGACACGATCCTTATATGTAACATTTAGGAGTTTTCTATAGCACCGCATTTCCATTGCACGTATTCTGCCCTGGATATCTGCTGTAATGGTCCAGGTCTCGCAGGCATAGAGAAATATTGACAGCACCAAAGAGCGCAGTAGTCTGACTTTTATGCCGAGGGCGAGGCGCTTGTCTCGCCAAATAGGTTGCAGCCTAGTCAGCGCCGCTGTTGTTTGTGCTATTCTTGCAATTACCTCTGGCTTCAAACCCTCTTCACTGATCAACGATCCAAGATATTTGAAACGTTTCACCACCTCAAGTACCTGCCCATTTGCCTCTATGACAGATTGAAACCCTACAACGTTATTGGTCATGAGCTTTGTTTTATCAGCATTTATTTCCATACCAAAACTCAGGGCCGTTCTATCCAATCTATCAATCAACTCCTGGGGTTCCCTATCTGTGCCTGCCAATACATCAATATAATCAGCAAAGCGGAAGTTTTTGATAAGCCTGTCACCTATTTTAACCGTGCCAACATGTCCTTTTAAGGTCGTCTCCATTGGTGGCCGTAAAGGGGGGGGGGGGGGGGGTAGATGTGAGCTCCTCTGATTCATCTGTTTTTACGCAGATGAAAATCCGCTGCTGATTGGCCAGGGAAATGCCAGTATCTGATACCAACCGTTAGCTTGATAGCCACTGAAATTTACGATCATCTATTTTTGGGACTGGTGGTGGTGGAAGCGAAAATTAGGGCAAGGTAGACCCGCAGCCTGTCAGACGCCATCTATGCCGCTCCTCTAACCACATAACCGAAACCTGATGTTATAGTCCCACTGTCCTCCTTTTGGGACATATTTTCTGGGGGGGGGGGGGATGGGGGGAGGGCGAGAATCGCTAGAACAATTTGAGTAGATTATTAACTTGAATTTTGCCCGAACAGCCGTCGTTAAGCCTACTCTTTTCGATTTCCAACTGCCAAGGACTTTTTAACGTGCGCGCTACTGAACACGGGTGTCTGATCTCACTGCTCAGAGGAACATTTTCCGGGATGATCCACGTAATAAAATCTCGGTCTCCATCCGAGGCGAAACCTTACCTCAAGACTACTGGGTCCTCTCATACTATTTGTAAACTTTTCCATTCACACAGGTCCAAAGTTTGCTTGCTGGGTGTGAAGTAGTACTTTCTAATTGTGTCCTTTTACACCCCAGCCTGACTTTCTTTAGGAAACCTGGGACAAAGTACTTTGTCTGCTCTTGATGCAGGGGTCTTCTGTAGTAATTTGTTTCGCACAATGACGTTGCTAGCTCAAATCACAACTCTCATTGGTCACCTTTACAACATACCGGGAGGTAAAGTGGTGCTATTCTTCCTCCACATTAGAGAGGCCCTTGATACACCCTAGCATGGAATAGTACTTTGAATTATATCAGTTCAGTTCAAATGTCATCTACACATCGACGATCGACTGCAATGGATCCCCAGTGTACTCTATGTCTCGCCGTAATAGTGCAATCTGACAGTTTTTTGTCCAGTTCATCTCCTGATGCTATCCATGCACTTATAACGTTGTCTGTCTCTTGAACGACTGCCTTCCACCCTACCCTCTAGTATCGTCTTCAACAAGGAGGCATGTCTTGTTGCATGGCCAAAATAACGTAACTGTCTCACCTTGATTTCTGTCATTTTTTCCATTTTCTCCCAAAACTTTTTCAATACCTCCATATTTGTTTTCTTATCTTTTCATAAAATGCGACCCAATCTTTTATATACTCACATTTCGATGACTTCGATTCTCTGTTCCAACTTATTATTCAGTGTCCATGTTTCTGCGCCATAATGTAGTGGCAGGTATTCATAACACTAAGCCACACGGATTTCAAATTTAGGTTTTGGATTTGATGAAAAGCTAGAGAAAACAAAACCACAAGATTATAATAAGTATGCTCTCTCTCTCTCTCTCTCTCTCTCTCTCTCTAGCTCTCCCTGTCTCTCTCTCTCTCGCTCTCTCCATCTGTGTTTGGGAAGAAACCAGATATATTTCTGGTTTCCAACCGGTGTACGAAAGTACGGTACAGTATCACTAAAACCTGCAAGAGCTAATCGCCCATGGAAGCTGTTGAATGAACAAAGAATGATCGGAATAATTAATGAGCAAATAGTGAGAAGACGTAGAAGTTATTGTTAAGTTAGTTTGTCCCATAAGTAGTTTCAAGGTCTCAAAGAGGTGGGACCAGACTACGTGCATCATGAATTACCTCTAGTCGTTTTGACTTATGTCTTGCGGTTGGTCCAAAGTTGTTCTGGATCAGAGAGTGCGGTTGATAACCAGCACAGTCGCTTTCCTCGCTATAATCCAAACACAGCGCAACAAACATCATCAAGACAAAACTGTTTGTTGAAGCCGCTATCTTTACTTGTGACGGAAAACTAACTTTTAGTTACACTACTGTCGGGGAATGAAGTTGTTAGAGACTTCAGTATACTAAGTAAATATTTGTCTCATACGAGTTACACTACTGTCAGGGAATAACGTTGTTATAGACTTCAGTATTTTAAGTCAAGGTTTGTCCGATCGTAGTTGCACTACTGTCGGGAAATGAAGTTGTTAGAGACTTCTGTATACTAAGGCACATATTGTGTAAGGTATGGTGGCCAGTTTCTTTTGTCGATGTCCTTTTTGTTTCCTTGTTGTACTTCATGTATCTCTTTACAGCCGGTTCGACTGGGGCATGGCGGTCGTGGGAATTGAACCAAGTACCTTTACCATGAAAAGCGAGTGCTCTATCATTACACTGATCAGATGAGAAGACGAAATAAGAAAATAAGAAGAAGTCAAAGAAGAAGAGAGGAAAAAGCCTGCAACGGTACTATCTAATGGATGGTCATTAATGAGCTTCAGAATGTCCCACATCAAAAATCAACATTTATCCGTGTCCAGATACCCCTCCCAACTACTTGGCGAACCTCAATCTCTCAGAATTATCAGCTTGAATCTAACACGGCCAACTTAATTTGAATGTTATATTCGTTGTCTCCATAGAAAAACCTTCTGTATTCTAACAAAATAATTTAAATTGTAGCCACCCGCTTTGTGTTCGAGACACGCAATCTAGAACTGGAGGGGTGTTCAGAAAGTAACCACGTCGTTTTTCTCAGCTAATAATCAAAATAGAAGCATTACATTTTGCAAACTTCAAATATGGCATAAGTCAATTGTGTGTACCAAGTTGCACCGCAATCGGCCAAATAATACGACTGCACTAAAACTTTGAAATGGAGCATGTAAGCAACTTGCGTTATAAGCAGCGAATTGTGATAAAATTTCTTGTTGCAGAGAAGGAAACGCTGTGAACATTCACAAGCGTCTTTTTGATGTGTACGGAAGTTTTATAGTCGACAGAAGTACAGTTAGTCGCTGGATTCAGAGAATCAAAGAATCAAGTTGGAAGAGAAGAAGGACAAACACAGGAGGAGGAGATGCAGAAGGATGAGGAAACTAAAGAGGAGGAGAAGATGCAGGACAAGATGGAAGAGGTAGAGAAACAGGGGAAGCGGGAAAAAGGAAATAAAGAGAACAAGACGGAGTAGAAAGAAGAGGAATACGAGAAGATGAAGACGGAGACAAAGGATAAGGAGGATGAAAAGAATGATAAAGAGGAAGAGACGAAGGAGGAGAATAAGGAGAAGGAGGTGAAGAGGAGGAAGAGGAGAAAAAAGAAAAAGTGAGAAGAAAGAGCAGAGAAGGAAGAATGAAACACTAATAGGAGAGATTGAGGAGATGAAGAGAAAGTAGGCAAGAATGAGAATGAAAAAGAGGATAAGAAAGAGAAAAAGTAAATGATGGATATGGAGGAGAAGAACAAAGGAATGTAAAGAAGAAGAAGGATGAGTAGGAGGAGAAGAAGGAGGAGAAGAAGGAGGAGAAGAAGGAGGAGAAGAAGGAGGAGAAGGAGGAGAAGAAGGAGGAGAAGAAGGAGGAGAAGAAGGAGGAGAAGAAGGAGGAGAAGAAGGAGGAGAAGAAGGAGGAGAAGAAGGAGGAGAAGAAGGAGGAGAAGAAGGAGGAGAAGAAGGAGGAGAAGAAGGAGGGAAAGAAGGATGAGTAGGAGGAGAAGAAGGAGGAGGAGAAGAAGGAGGAGAAGAAGGAAGGAAAGAAGGATGAGTAAAAGGAGAAGAAGGAGGAGAAGAAGGAGGAGAAGAAGGAGGAGAAGAAGGAGGAGAAGAAGGAGGGAAAGAAGGATGAGTAGGAGGAGAAGAAGGAGGAGAAGAAGGAGGAGAAGATGGAGGAGAAGAAGGAGGAGAAGAAGGAGGAGAAGAAGGAGGAGAAGAAGGAGGGAAAGAAGGATGAGTAGGAGGAGAAGAAGGAGGAGAAGAAGGAGGAGAAGAAGGAAGGAAAGAAGGATGAGTAAAAGGAGAAGAAGGAGGAGAAGAAGGAGGAGAAGAAGGATTATTTTTTATTCGTGTTGGGAAGCGCAGATGCCACACGAAGAGGCAAAAATTGAACGAACGGAAGCACGAAAAAGTTGGTGTTCGAATCCCGCAAGTTTCAAACGACACTTGGTCTTAGAGAGGTGAGACTTTGTACCTAGCTTAGTTCTATCGGAGACCAACACTAAACTCAGAGGTCTCATGTACACGATGCGCACTTAAAAGAACAACTGGCACATCGGAAGAAAATGGAATGTTAGGCACTGTCTGGGTAAAACCATTCGGAATGGAGGATATGGCTGCGCAAGACGTCGTGTGATTAACATCAAACCCCACAAAATGAATATTAACAATCTGGATCATATGTTAATTCTAGTAGTCTCAACAAAAACGTCTTGCTTCTTGATGAGAGAGCGCAGTAATGATAGTACAAATATTCCTCATCTAAATGTTATAAGCCAAACCATAGACATTTGAAGAGAGAAAATGTCCTTCCTGACGCAATCAATAACATGGTTTGCTACCGGCATCTGATTTCCTTTTCTCCAAAATGACGTGTATTGAATCCTTTCTTAGTTCTTAGTCGACCTGTACTTCTACAGGGGCAGATGACATTGTGCAGGTCCCACCTCTGGTATAAGCTGGGTGAAGCCCGGAGAAGGATTTCCTGCTTAGCGGGCCAGGCTTGAGCAGTTTAATACTCCGCTGCGTTGAGACAAGCGCTTACGGATGGTTATTAACCGATGAGTGAGTCCATCTTAATAAACTAAAACATTAGAGCAAAGTAGACCCGCATCCTGTTTGGCGCCATCTATGCTGCTCTCAACAAACCACCTAACCATGGCCGGTGTAATGCCATGTCACACAGTTAGTCGCCTCTTACGACATGCTCTCTGTAGGGCAGTATTGAATCCTAATACCAACAATGTAGGTGTATTTAACTAACAGGATTGTAAATATAGTGGGGCCAGAGCAAAACAAAGATTGGATACGAAAATATATATTTTAGCTTATATCTCGGATTTGAATTCGGAAAAATAATAGTTATTACTACTAGATTACTAGAGGACCCGTTCTTCAGCTGCGGTTACACTGTGTCAGGTCCTAATTTCTCATCTAACAGTTTATGTCATCGGCCACGGTGGACCAGTGGATAATGAGTCGTCAATCTGTGGCATCGAGAATGTTGTTACGGGATGAAAGGCAGTCTGACTAAGGCATTTGTGGTAGTCCCATTGGTCTCTTCTTGTCTGTGGGGTACCATAATGATGTTTTTGTGCTCCATCGATCGTCCTTTCTTCGCAGTAAGTGATCCACCGAGCAATGTTTCATCTTGTCTGCATAAATAACTACATTTTTCATTAGGGACAATTGATGCATGATCGAATTATGTAGACCTTTTGTGCGCTGGCTATGAAGTGTGAGGCCGATCGTGCGTCTCTCGTGGGAGGCTTGGGACACTCTGAGTTTGGATTCCATTTCCTTCTTGAGTGTTCATGTTTCCGTCATATATTTTTATTTTTAAAAAATTTTTTGCGTTCGCCTTATTTTCTCTAATCCCCAAGGCGGTGTGCGTGGCACTATGGTTTTTATTTTGCGCCTGTCGGCCCAGTGCATCCGATCTCAGTATGAATTTTATGGAAGGGTCTGTTTCCTCCTGCATTTTCTAACGGTTTGCTTCCCCGGGGTAACGACCGGTGCTGTGATGGGGATCAAACCCAGCACCTCCGGTTTGTAAGCCGTGCCACTTAACCACTAGGCCACGCCGTCCCCTCGTCATGTATGATACTGGAAGGTAGTACTGTGAAGTTGAATACAGAGGTGCGCAAGCTCTGGTCGTGGAAAATAAAAAAATTGAAATGAAATAATAATAATCATTTATCATCATCATGTAGCATGACCTATGTAGAACCTCGCTCTCATGACAGCCTGTCTGTAGGAAACTTTCTTCCGCCAGTCTTCCGGCCTGCTCCAACGTCAAATCCAAGTTCTCCTTGATGTCCTGAGTTTATCGTCTTCTAGGCCGACCTCTGGCTCGTTTTCCAGAGACCATGTCCTCCATAACAACTTTTTTTTTCAATCCGTTGTGTCGTTTAACGTGTCCAAAAAAACCTTAGTTTTCGAAAATAATAATAATAGTATTAATTTCTTAAGAAGACCAAGGCTCGTGGCATCGATCGGACGTGGCCCTGATTGATGACGGATTTCCACGAGACGTTTCGTTTTTATGAGGTACGGTTTATACATGGCAGCCAGGCTTCGCGCTGGTGACCACAGGGGCGTCTCCATGTGGGAGGTCTTTTCACAACATTTACAGGATAGGAAAATAGTTTGACTAGAAAATAAGCACATTGAAGACAAAGACTATGGAAATAGACTAGCAACACAATCACATGATTCTTCTTCTTCTTCTTTTGCGTATGTTGTCAATATCTCACCACCAAGGCATCACCAGGACTTTGCAAGTAGCAGGGTGTAGTCAGGAGAACGAAATACGTTGTGTCGCTAGTTTACAGCTTGCCCGCGATATTTACACCATTTCGATCCGACACATCAGTCTTCGGCAGAAAGCATTTTTATAGTACCGGGTTAGCCTTCCATCCTTCGATCTCTTCTCCTTAGTCAGCATGGCTTGTTGCAGCCCGTTATCCAGGATCATGGAGTGGATGTTTAGAATATTCTTAGCAGCTCTGGTTCGCTGTCCCCTACAACGCATTCGCTGCTCAGCATCG
The DNA here is from genome assembly GCA_036924085.1 of Ariolimax columbianus. Classification (NCBI taxonomy): domain Eukaryota; kingdom Metazoa; phylum Mollusca; class Gastropoda; order Stylommatophora; family Arionidae; genus Ariolimax; species Ariolimax columbianus. The sequence continues at coordinate 42,874,506 of JAVGWX010000008.1, read as the reverse complement.
TGAACCCATAATCCCATGATTATAATATCCAATGACGAAAAAATCGAACAAGAACAGAAGTTGGCATATTTGGAACAAACCATCACAGAAGATGTAGACAATGAGACAACATTCAAGACAAGGATTGTATTGGCAAAAAAGCTTTCATTGAAACATAAATTGCTAACATCACATGTTATCGGAAATTAACTTAGGGAAATAATAATCACTACACATGTAGTACCAATAGTACTGTATAGGGATGAAACATGAACTCTAGCAAAGAAGGCTGAAGAAAGATTGGAAGCGTTTAAAATGCGGTGTTATCGTAGAATGGAACGATTGAGCTGGATAGAAAAAAGGTCTAATGACAATGTCCTCACTGAGACGGGTGCACAAAGACAACTACTGAAAATGATAAATAAAAACGAAGATTGAGTTGGCTGGGATACAATATGCGACATTAAAGTCTTATGGGGAAGATACAGGAGCTGGGATACAATATGCGACATTAAAGTCTTATGGGGAAGATTCAGGAGATGGGATACAATATGCGACATTAAAGTCTTATGGGGAAGATACAGGAGCTGGGATACAATATGCGACATTAAAGTCTTATGGGGAAGATACAGGAGCTGGCATACAATATGCGACATTAAAGTCTTATGGGGAAGATACAGGAGCTGGGATACAATATGCGACATTAAAGTCTTATGGGGAAGATACAGGAGCTGGGATACAATATGCGACATTAAAGTCTTATGGGGAAGATACAGGAGCTGGGATACAATATGCGACATTAAAGTTTTATGGGGATGATACAGGAGCTGGGATACAATATGCGACATTAAAGTCTTATGGGGAAGATACAGGAGCTGGCATACAATATGCGACATTAAAGTCTTATGGGGAAGATACAGGAGCTGGGATACAATATGCGACATTAAAGTCTTATGGGGAAGATACAGGAGGGTAAGAAACAGGAGAACAGTGGAAGGCGGCGACCAAGACTCACCTTTACATTTAGCATAAAGTATACATAAAGTATACACCTACGCTGAAGTGAGAGCTACAGAGGACACTGTAAAATGGAGAGACATACTCGAACAACATTATAACGAGCCTTAGGACTGATCAACCAGAAGATAGGGTTAAGTGGAGAGACATGCTCAGACAACCCTATTCCCAGTATTAGAATTGATCAACCAGAGGAGGGTTAAATGTAAGGACATGCTCAGAAAACCTTGCAACCGACCTAAGCACTGATCAACAAGATGATTTTTTAAATTTTTTTGCGTTCGCCTTATTTATTTATTCCCCAAGGCGTGTGTGCGTTACACTGTGGTTTTTATTTTGCGCCTGTCGGCCCAGTGCATCCGACTTCAGCATGCATTTTATGTAAGGGTCTGCTTCCTCCTGCATTTTCTAAGGGTTTGCTTCCCCGGGGTAACGGCCGGTGCTGTGATGGGGATCGAACCCAGCACCTTCTGGTTGTGAGCCGTGCCACTTAACCACTAGGCCACGCCGTCCCCCTAACAAGATGATGATATGTATGTTTCATATATAGGGTATTGTTTCTAGAACAGTATTTCAAATCGAAGGAGACTACTCCACACTCAGCAGACGTTTGGTCTGAGTGAATGAAGGAGTGCATGTGCTGAGGGCCTTTAACTCTAGTTGGGAGAATCTGATACGTGATTGTGTATGAATCAAAGTGGGACCAAAGACGCGGTGAACAAAATGGCAGCATCAATGACTCATAGCCGATTGCTTGCGAATGACAGCCGGCTAATATCTTATGCTGCCCCCCAAGCTGAGCGGAGGTCTTGGGGAAAGGACGCATCTGTGCAAACTTGCTGAGATAATACTGATCAAAGAGGGATGGGAAAATAGGTTTCACAACCTGAAGTGTTCGATCGAAAGGCGCAGATATCGCAGCCTTGATGTAATCTACGACGAACGTAACAAAACGTTCTTTTCAGGACAAAGAAGAAGAAGAAGAGGACGGAGAAGAAGAAGAGGAGGAGGGATAAGAGGAGGAGGAGGGAGAAGAAGAGGAGGTAGAAGAAGCAGAAGAAGAAAAAGATGAGGAAGAAGAAGAGAAGGGAGAAGAAGAATTAGAAGAAGAAGAGAGAAAAGAAGAAAAAGAAGAAGAGCGAGAAGAAGAGGAGGGGGAAGAATAAGAAGGAGAAGACGATGGAGAAGAAGGAGATGAGGGAGAAGAAGAAGAAGAAAAAGAAGAAGAAGAGGGAGAAGAAGAAGAAGAAGAACAGAAGGGAGAAGACGAAGAAGAATAAGAACAGAAGGGAGAAGAAGAAGAAGAAGAAGAAGAAGACGAAGAAGAGGAAAAAGAAGAAGAAGAAGAAGAAGAAGAAGAGGAGGGAAAAGAAGAATCAAAAGAAAGTTAAACCAAAATAAACAGTGGCACAAAATCTTGGATGGAATGGCAAGAGGGTTGGGAAAACCAAGAGCATCTGAAGTAATAGACGCTGAAAGTACACAACATCGATGATGGAGCTGATGGTAAAAGTCAAAAGATTAAGGGGATCAATATGCTGAGCAGCGCATGAGCTGTAGCGGTCAGCGACTTAAAGCTGACCGCTAGCATCAGGGTCAGCGAACCAGAACTGCCAAGATCCTTCTACACCTCTACACGGTGATCCTGGATAACAGGCTGCAACAGAGCAGACTGGGTAAGGATAAAAGATGGAAGAGGGAAAGCTTATCCGGTACCTAAAAATGCCTGCTGCAGTCGGATGTGTCGGACCATAAGGTGCAATTATCGCAGTCAAGCTGTAAACTACGACACAACGCATTCCGTTCTTCGGACTACATCCTGTTGCTTGGAAAGCCATTGTAAGGGCTTGGTAACTTAACTTAACCTAACTGAACCTAACTTAACTTAACTAAACCTAACTTAACGTATTTATACTGGCTTAGAAGACTCTGCAGAGTATGTACACAACCAATTTCTTGGAAAGTGGTTAACCGATGTGCGAGTCTATTTTAATTGACTCAAACACTAGACCCACAGCCTGTTAGACGCCATCTATGCTGCTCTTAACAAACCACCTAACCATGGCCGGGGAAATTCCATGTCACATAGTTAGTCGCTTTTTATGACATGCTCTCTGAAGGACTGTAGTGCCATTCTTGTCTTGGTTATACACAATGATGAAAAATATCGATTAGCTCCAGAGATCAATTGTCATGAACTACAAATCGAATTACCCAATATGTTTACCATTTCCTGACGAAGTTACCAAGTATTTAAATATTTGCATGAATTCACAATTGCTTTAAAATCATTTACGTAAACATCGAAAGCTTTCTTAAACAAATTGTCTCCCAGCTGGCAGTCTGATCAACACGGTGTTTACGACCATTACACCAAATTTAAATTTCAAACAGCCAAGCTGGAAAACTATTCTAACAGTGCGCGAAGGCCGCATTAATTGCGTAATTCGATCGACTTTGCAAACAGGAAAAAAACAAAACAAAACATGCAGCGGATAACGGTGACCTTGTCGAAAGTGTTCATGGTGGTATGACATAGCTTCAAGTTCTGGAAAACGGAGAATAGAACCTCAAATAGAAAAAGTAGCTAATTATTTCAACGCTCTTTAACCATAAGAACTGAGGGTTTCCCTTAAAATAAGACCAACACTGTAAATGTGACTTTTTTTGTTTTTCTTCTACTGCTTTTTGTTCTCGTTACTTGTATTCTTCTTTCTGTACCACAGTAACAATAACAACAACGAAAGTAGCAACAACGTCAACAACAAGAACAACAGCTATAACTACTACTACTTCTACTACTACTACTATTATTACTACTACTACTTCTGCTACTACTACTACTATTATTAGTACTACTATTTCTGCTACTACTACTACTATTTCTACTACTACTGCTACTACTACTACTGCTACTATTAACAATTGCTATAACGCCTTTTTAGTCTTCTTCGTCATCATCTTCTGCTTCTTTTCTTCTTCTTCTACTTCTTTTTTTCTCAGTTTCTTGCATTTGTACTACTACTGCTACTACTACTACTACTACTACTACTACTACTACTACTACTACTACTACTATCACTACTATTATTACTACTAAAACTACTACTACTGCTACTACTACTACTGCTACTACTACTACTGCTACTACTACTACTACTACTACTACTGCTACTACTACTACTACTACTACTACTACTACTACTACTACTACTATCACTACTATTATTACTACTAAAACTACTACTACTGCTACTACTACTACTGCTACTACTACTACTGCTACTACTACTACTACTACTACTACTGCTACTACTACTACTACTACTACTACTACTACTACTACTATCACTACTATTATTACTACTAAAACTACTACTACTGCTACTACTACGTCTACTACTACTACTACTACTACTGCTGCTACTACTACTACTATCACTACTATTATTACTACTAAAACGACTACTACTGCTACTACTACGTCTACTGCTGTAAATAATACCATTACTAAAACTAATTACATTTACAATACAATACTAAAACTAATACTATAACCACTACTACTACTACTACTACTATTACTATAACTACTACTACTGCTACTATTATAAATACTACTACATCTACTGTCACTGCTGCAACTACTAGCATTACTGACACAACTTTTACTATTATAACTACTTGAACAACTACAGCTACAACAACAACAATTACTACTACTATTGCTAAAACTACTACTACTATAACTACTGCTGCTACCACTACTGCTACTACCACTACTGCTGCTACCATTGCTGCTACTACCACTACTAATACTATTAATACTGCTACAACTACTACTGCCACTACTACTACTACTACTACTACTACTACTACTACTAGTACTACTATTATTACTACTATAAAAACAACTACAACTACCATTTCTTATCTCTCATTACCGATTGGCACGTCAACTTGAACATATCTAAAGATAGCAGTAATCAGCCTGAAGTAATTTGTACCACCACATAATTAAACACCCATATGGCACAGAGACACGAAAGCGGATCAATATTTAATACATTCTAACCAGTCAGACGTGTCGCAAGGGTTTGGAAGTAGGCCAGGTCCCCTCGCCTGTATACACTGTTATAGTCAATTAAGGGGAGGCAAACTAACTCCTGGTCAGGCAAAACAAACTGATCAGATGTGTTAGTCAGGGTCAGGCAAAATATACGTTCCAAGACCCTCACTTCGGCTTACTCGTAGCCCTCCCTGGATACGAGATGTTTTCATGGCAACCTGGCTAACGATGTGAGGGAATCGACGTTATCCCCGTAGTAGTGAACAACACGCAGATGAAGCCAAGCACAGCACAACCACCAGGAGGACACCAGCCTACCCTCATCAACACGCTCGGGATGTCTTCTTCTTCTTCGTCTTCGTTCGTTTTAAGACCTTAACTTCAATGACTCTAACGAAGGCAGCAGTCGACTCAAGCTTCCCTACAGCTTCTCGTGGAAGGACACCGGCTGTTGCCAAATGCTACTTCTTTTGTCGGTTTACAGTGGACAGGACTGCAAAATATGTTCTGCCTTCATGGGGGCTGTGCCGCAGGCACAAAGGTTTGTAGTGCCAATCTTGAACTTGTTGTACAGATGACATCTAAGTCTGTTGTGACCTGTGCGTAGCCGGAGAATTATCACCTGGTCTCGCCTGAAGAGTTGGTGGTAGACATAGTTTTATTCTTTTGCCAGGGTGGTCTTTTTTCGTTGTTGCACTGTACGTTGTCCTGTAGAATGCTTTAGTCTCATTGTATGTGATTTCTGTATCACTCTGCTGCACTCTCTGGCGAGTCTGTCGGCCTTCCATTTGCCTGGAATATCGCAGTGAGCTGGTATCCACTGGACTATGCTTTTTTTGAAGCACTGGGACATGCTTTCAAGCGAGTCTACCAGAGCACCGAGTTCATTTTTGTGCTTGTTCTTGACCGCCATTAACACTGCGAGTGCGTCTGCGAAATTGTTTTTCTGCCTGATCCGTATGGTCTATAATGGTTTCAGCTACTTGTCTCAGGGCACTGGCTTAGGCACTGAAGTTGCTGCACCGTCTCCCAATGGCAAATGCTGCTGAGGCAAAAACTGCTGCTGCTCAAGATGTAAGGAAAGCTGCGACAACCCATCACTTAACGTCCTTTTCTGGACGCACAAAATAGTAAACCTACTCATTGTGGACATTAAACAACAACATACTCAATGAAACTGCAAGTAGACATCTACACACTAAGCTATACGAGGTGCAGCATAGCCATACGATTGATAAGTAAACGGTCATTGTGGTGGCAAGAGGCGTTTCCCCATGGTGGGTATTCTGATGACACTCAATGACCGAGCAGTGGCACTGGAGGAGCTAGTTGTGACTTGTGCAGCTTGCAATCGTCACACAAGATCTTGACATTAGCATCATATGCTAGATACACATGCATCATTGTTAGCCATGAACACTTCAGGGGACTGAGTGGTCTCGAAGAAAAAACTAGGCCTCAGGTGCTGCAGGTCGCGGGTTTAAATCATGGGGAAGACCTGGATTATTTTTCACGTGGATTTTCTGGAATTTCTCCGGATCTTTGTGTAGTAGAGATCGGACGCCTGTGTGCAGTGTTGCACACGTTAAAAATCCTCGGCAGTTGGTAATCTAAAAGATTAGGTCTTAAGGCCGCTGCCCCGGTAAATATCAAATTTATGTTAAAAATCTACCAAATCTATTTCGGGATCTTCGCTTGTGAAACGGAGATCGTGCATTGTGCTTAGATTCTATGGTGCTACGGAGATCGTGCATTGTGCTGAGATTCTCCCCCCACCCCTACAAATGGAGAAGAATAGAACACTTATGAGTTAAACCGTGTGCAATCACGTTGATTCTTCGACTAGAACTAAAACCTTCAGGTATTGAACATTCAACCTCCATCTCAGACAAGGATTCCGGAGTAAAGACCCAAGCTCACGTTAGTCAAGAACATGGTTGTGGATAAGTTTCATGTCCACACGTTCTATGAGCTCCAAGAGAGGAGTGCAGGTTTGCAGAAAATCAGAAACGAACTGTTTGCCAATGATGTGAAGGAAGTCGAGCAGACGTTTCTAAACGACACATCTTCGCCTGTGTTACGAACTTCAGGAATACAGTACAAAGTGTCATTATTGAAGAAATGGTCACAATGGGTAGATTTTTCTTTTTGTGCGCCCTAAAAATGATGTTTAGTTTATTGTAGTTTTCCTGACACCCGAGCGTGCCGATGAACGTGGACCGGGGCCCTATAGGTGGTTGTGTTATACTTAGCTACACCTGCGTGTCGATCACTACTATGGGGATCACGTCGATCCCTAATATTGTTAGCCAGGCTGTCATAAAAGCATCCCGTTTCCAGGAAGGGCTCATGAGAAGCCAGTATATTTTGCCTTACCCTGACTAACATGCCTGAACAGGATGTTTTACCTGACCAGACGTTGACTGCTACCAGTCTCATCCAGGGAAGATTCTCAACTGCTCGGACCTTGTTAGTGATTTAACTTCTTGTGTCGATCGAGCACAAATGAGGTCACTGTGGTCGAGTTGTCAAGCGCTCGACTATCAAAGCGATGAACAGAAACGGTGGGCGATAGAATCCCGCAGGTTTTCACGTGACCACAGGTCTCAAGGGAGGTGAGACCAGAATGCCTGCATTCTGAGTTTCCTTCAATCGTCTTGACTTATGTCTTGCCACTGGACAAAAATAGGTCGGGACCAGAGAATGAGGTTGATGTACAGCACCGTTTCTTTCACTGTGATTTTGCTTTTGTCGTTTCCCTTTCTACCACGTTGTAGCCCTGGGTCGTGGTATGTATTTGTCTTTCGCCTCCTTTGTGGCCCGAGTAACACTTATCCTCACTTTTTGGCAGGTCTCGTTTACGCCGTCTATCCACCGTTTCCTGTCTCTCTCTCCTCCTTCATCCTGATGTTCTCCTGTAGAAGGTTGAATGAACAATGTGGTCATGTTCAATAATGTGGTGAAATTGATTGAATCTGTTCGATGTGATTTAAACAGGCCATTGTGGCAACCTTCTCCCGAACATATTTGTGATTACCTCTCTTGTTCGTGAACTTTCGTATGCACCGCATTTCATAGGTGGCTAACTTTCGTTTCTGCGGCCTAATTCAATTCTCATGTCTGACAGCGGTAACACAGGGTAGGGATAAAGATACTATTTATAAACTGCTTTTTTGCTTATAGTGAATTCTTGGGGTGTTTTAGTAGCTGAGGCAGTTAGTAGGTGATAACATTTGCCATCATCACTCTCTCTATGTCTCTGTCGAGTCTGCCGTCTTCAGTAAAAAGTTCCTAAATACCTAAATTGTTGTAACTTGACATACATATATAGACCACCATATCATTTAGAGCAGGCCCACAGGCGGGATACATAAATGAAAGAGAGAACGACAGAGATGTTTCACTTTCACTTGGCCTGATCAATGCGTACTCAAAGTTGATGATGGCTGAAGCAATGAAGAAATGCAGTATGGGAGTAAAGGGCGAACAACTGGAGTCAATAAAATTCGCCGATGACCAAGCCATTATAGCAGAGATAGAGGAGGGTCTATAAAACAATGCTTAATCTCATTAGCAACACTGCAGATATCTATGATATGAAAGTGAACATAGAGAAGACGAAGACAATGATCATAGCCAAAGAACCAACCAGTGTAAGAGTGACCATCAAAGGGAAAGAAATCAAACAGGTATTCCAATTCCCATATCTTGGTCAAACCATAACAGAAGTTGCCCGATGCTATAGAGAAATACCATCTAGAATTGTAATGGCAAAGAAAGCGTTTAGAGAGAAACACAGAATTCTTACATCCAATAAAAATAATATGTCTCTAAGGAAAAGAATCTTATACACATAAGTTTAGACTGTGGTAATGTATGGCTCTGAAACATGGACTATAAACAACAGAGAGGAAAAATACTTGGAGGCTTTTGAGATGCCGTGTTCTCAAAAGACGGAAAGCGTGAGCTGGACCGAGATGAAATCAAATGAAAAGATATTGGCGGAGATGGGAAAATACAAAGGTGATACGGAAGATAAACAGAAATCAACTTGGCTGATGGAGGCATAATCTGCGGAGAGAGGGCCCAGTTAAAAAAGATCTTTGAGGACATTATGCAGGGAAGGAGAGGGAGGGGAAGACCTATAAATACTATTTTTGTCTCAGGCTTGCGGAGATATGGCTGTGAAGACGTATGCTGAACTGAAGACGGCTGCAGAGGATAAACAGAATTGGCAGGACAAAGTCTACGAGCTTGTTGACCAGTCCTAAAACTGAATGACCTGATGGTGATGATATTTAATTCAAATACAGCGCAAGTTACATCATCAAGACAAAACCGTCTTACAATGTCGCTCTCATCGCTTGAGATGGGTAACTGACTAATGGTTGGTTCTTTTAAGCTTTAAACAGCAGACGGCCGCGGTCTTTCTATCCGTAACACAGCAGCTTTCTCAAACTGGCTGTTTCCAATGACTTGTTTATATGTATCTGTTCTCTCTATCTCTGTGGCCTACATCATGTCAGCCTTTTATCAGGTGCTCATCTCCGTTCATCCAGTGATAGATATCATCATTAAAGCTCATCTCCGTTCATCCAGTGATAGATATCATCATTAAAGCTCATCTCCGTTCATCCAGTGATAGATATCATCATTAAAGCTCATCTCCGTTCATCCAGTGATAGATATCATCATTAAAGCTCATCTCCGTTCATCCAGTGATAGATATCATCATTATTTTGGTGTTCTGTTTACTCCTCTTATTCTTCACCTCCTTCGCTTTTTTCCTCTTTCTATTCTTTTTATACTTCTGCTCTTTCTTCATCTTCATACCCTTACCCCTTAGCTCCGTCTCTCTCTTATTTTTCTTCGCCTCCTGTTGATTGTCCTTCTCCTCTGTCTGCTCCTCCTCGTACCCCTTCTAATCCTTGAATTTCTTCTTCTTCTTCTCCTCCCTCATATCTCCTTGTGCTTCTCCCATTTCGACTCCTTCCTTCTCCTCCTTCTCCTTCTTTTTCTCTTCTGCTCCAACTTCAACTTCTTCTTATCGTTCTTCTTCTCCTATTTCTTCTTATCATTCTTCTTCTCCTCCTCTTTGCTCTTTTTCTCTTTCTTCTTCTTATAATTCTCATCTTTTTTCTCATCCTTTCTCATGTAATACTCCTTTTCATATTACCTTTTTTCTGAAATATTTAGATGCCCTATTCAAGGAAATCTGAATGAACAGGTGGATGATGGAACAACGTGTCGCAATGTATTCAGTGAAATGCCCCAGCCAAAAAGTAATGATGACATAAACCACATAGAAGAGATCAGAGTCTCACCCTCCAGTCCCGAACAGGACATGCCACAGTCAAAAGCAACTTGAACCACATCAATCCTCACCATTGTGCAGATATTGCTTTCCCCGTTATCAAACAGTTAGACACCTACTTATTGAGTGCAAGACGTCTGCGGACATGAGGAAAAGATTCTTACAAATACTGTCGATGATTTGATTGGCAACACATTGTACGGAGCAGCGAAATAGCTGAAGAAAACAAGTATCTATATCAAAATGGCATTGGGCTGCCAAAAGCAGGCTTACGCAGCAGCTATGGGATAATAATAATAATAACAACAACAACAACAACACCAAGAACAGCAACAATCTAGAGCAAGTTGGTAAAAAGTCACAAGAAAAGCTCCACGAATTTGGAACATGAAACGATTTATTATTGCACTTACAAGGTCACGTTTTTCTCAATATAATGTCTACCAACATTGATACACTTACACCCTCGCTTGATCAGTGCAAAGACATTTCCATTCGGTTCCTTCTGTACTCGTCAGTCAGTTGTTTAGGTACGTACCGTGAGCACACTTTCCGGAAATCCAATAGATCCTGCATTACGATATAGGCTAAATCCTGCGAACACCCTCATTTCATTTGCTAAGCTGTCTATCGTTACTCGCCTGTCAGATTGAATGATCTCTCCGCACATATCCTTCTTTAGCAATCTGAAGAGGATGACCAGGTCGTACTTCATCTGCAATGTTTGAGCGTCCTTGAAAAATGTATCGACCCAGTTATGTATCTACTTTGTGCACCACTTTATGCGACACACGCTTCTCATCGCCAACAGGAAGCATTTCCTTATGAGCATCCACGCAGAAAGACATTTTGACATAGAAAAACCTCACAACAGCACGTTGCTCTTTGATTGCACACTATGTGAGCACTTGTGTTATTGTGAATCTGAGCTGCGCACGTACATGCGACACCTAACGCCTGCTGCCTAGATTAATCCCGAATCTGGATGTTACTGTTTCTGCCACTTTATGACACTTTTAGAAAACTAAATTTTTTCAACTATCCGATATCAGTTGGTGTCCTACTTACCAACTCGATCTCGAATTTAGCATTAACTAATTATTTATTATTCGACTATAAAAGTGAAGCATGTCAAACGGAGGGGTTAAAAGTGCAAAAATGTCCAGGCCAAGAAGGCATTCATCTAAAATTGCTGTTTGTAATTAGAGACCAACTAGCAAAACCATTGGATTTGTTATGTTCTCAATCACTTGCAAAAGGTATTGTTCCAGGGGATTGGAAAGATGCAGGAGCGATCCCTTTATTCAAAAAGGGCAAAAAATTTGATCCAGCGATTTATAGACCGGTGAGTTTAACGAGCATAGTCTGTAAATTGTTAAAGTCAATAATCAAAGAAAACATTGTAGTGCATTTAGACAAGTTTAATCTAATCAGAAATAGTCAGGATGAGTTTACTAGAGAAAGATCGTGCTTAATAAATCTTTTAGAATTCATGGATGAGATTACTGAAACGATAGAAAAAGGGGAGCCAGTGGATGTTATTTATCTTGATTTTGCTAAATTCTTTGATAGAGTACCTCATCAAAGATTATTTCGAAAGTTAAAATCACATGAAATATATGGGTAAGTTGCAAATGGACTGAAAAATTGGTTAACGGCAAGGAAGCAGAGAGTGGATATAAATAAGTACTCTGAGTGGTGTGAAGTGAAAAGGGGAGTGCCACATGGCTGTTTTGGGACCAATTTTGTTCTTGATATATATATATATATATATATATATATATATATATACACGATTTGGACATTGATACCGGATCCATGATTGCAAAGTTTGCTGATGACACAAAACTATGCAGTAGTATTTCATCTAAAGCAGAAGTGAGTATATTGAGGTCGAATTTAGATAAAATTCGAGAATGGTATGCGAGTTGGCAAATGGAGTTTAATGTAGATAAATGTACAGTCATCCGCATTGCTAGATCAAATAGGGAACATAATTACATAATAGGCTAGAACAATATTAGATTGAAAGAAAAGGAAAGGGGCGTAGGGGTTATATTATATTATATAGCTAAAGTGAGTGAACAAGTCCAGGCAACAGTGAAAAAAAACGCAAATTCAGTGTTACGTAGGATAAAAAATATATTAAAAATTGTAGCAAGGAAGTGGTAGTCAAACTGAATAAAGCACCTAGATTGGAGTGCCGTGTACAGGTGTGGAGTCCTTATCGTAGAGAGGATATAAACATGCTGGAAAGGATACATAAAAGAGCGACAAAGCTGGTAGTGGGAATCCAGAATTACAGTTATGAGGAAAGACTATTAACACAGTTTTTAGCATGTGGCCTTATAATTGCCTTGAATCTAGATATTGCTAAATTCAAATTATGAAGACACTACCAAATGTTTAAAACGGACAGTTTCTTTGATCATTTTCAGCAAAGAAAAATGTGTCTTGTACAAAACATATCTTACTGTATTTGTACAAACATAATTATTAGTCAAAGACATATCTTTAATTACCATCTGGGGAGATTTGTATAGGCCGGTTAAAATTAGATGCACACAATTTTTTTTCAATTTATATTCGTAGAGGATAGTGTACGTAAAAAGCAGTGTAAAAATCAATAATTGCAATCGATAATCTGGAAATAAATGATCTGAAAGAATTTGAGTATTTAGGATCCACGATCAAAAACTCTGGGGATTTCGGTAGAAATGAAATGAAGGTTTGCAACACGAAAACTAATGCAGAGGAAAAAATGTTTGCCAGGGTTCCAAAAAGAAAGCAAATATTCAACTGATTAGGACAAAGGTATTCTCTGTGGCAGAATGTGGGTGCGACACATGGACATTAAATAAAACCATTGCAAAAAAGATACCATCTTTTGAAATGAAGCATTAAAGGAGGATACTGAAAATAGCTTGGACAGAGAAGAAATCAATTAAATAAATTTTACAGCAACTAGTTATAGAAGATAACTGCTTATAAATAACATCACAAAGAAGAAGTTATGTTATTTCGGTTAATTTATAGACGCAATGGCTCGGTGAGGCAGAATGTTGACGGCACGGAGATTGGGAAAAAGAAAAAAAGGTCGTCCCAGAAGAAGATGGTATCAGGACATCACTGACAGTTTGAAAATGTCCGTATGTGAAGCGGATCGCCTTGTCAGAAATTGAGATGTATCCAGGCCTGCCTTAAAGAAAACTACGATGTGTACAGGATGTGACATGACACAGAATGTGACATGACATGAGAGAATTGTGAAGGCCGTTATGGATCCACTGCGCTCGCGCGTGTCTGTGTCTGTGTCTGTGCGTGTGTGTATGTGTGCATGTAGGTATGTGTATGTGTGTGTGTATGTATGTATGTATGTATGTATGTATGTATGTATGTATGTATGTATGTATGTATGTATGTGTGTGTATGTATGTGTGTGTGTATGTATGTATGTGTGTATTTGTGGGTATATATTTGTGTGTACGTATTTTTGGATATGTATTTGTGGGTATGCATCTGTAGTTATACATGTATGTATGTATGTATGTATGAATGTATGTATGTATGTATGTATGTATGTATGTATGTATGTATGTATGTATGCATGCATGCATGCATGCATGTATGTATGTATGTATGTATGTATGTATGTGTGTATGTATGTATGAATCTATACATGTATGTGTGTGTATGTATTTGTGTGTATGTATGTATATATTTGTGTGTATATATTTGTGTGTATGTATTTGTGGACATGTAATTGTGTGTAAGCACCTTATTATAATTATACATGTAAGATGTATGTATTTATGTATGTATGTGCATAGACATTTATGTTTATTAGTGTTCATATATGTGTATGTGTGTGTAATATTATGATGCGACTTTCTCTAGACGTATGCACATGAAACAATTAATTTCATTACCTGTTGAGCGTATTTGTTGATCCCCTGGATCGAACCGCAGAGGGAACCCGAGTCTGGACACCACATGCTTTGCGCAGCATGCAGGTCATTAAATAAACTCTGAACTGGTTGTACACCATTTCAGAAAGAACTTAAAGAGATGGGATACAAAGATGATGAGACATGTAACCGTGGAGCAGCACAAAAACTAGAACAGAGGATGATTTGCCAAAATCGTAGGTAAACATGCAAAATGGATGACATGTTTAGGGGGAAGGACAAGGCAATCCTCTTAGCTGAACATTGGGAACTTGATGTCTTCGTAGTGTCAAGGACAGGGGAAGTAAGTCTCTATGTCCAGCGCAAAGGAAGTAAGTATGTAAATAAAGTATGATCACATTTACATTGGATCAGATAGGCAACCTGGTTAAGAGATACAATGCATTCATTTCTTTGTCAAATAATTTGATGAAGGAAATAATCCTAACAGGTTCATGTGCAGAAAATGTCAGATACTGAATCCGTCTACACATCTTTCAATGACGTCCTTGTCCTGTCTTGTCTTGTCTTCTTATCTATTTATGCCGTGAGACGGCGTGGTGAGCCGTACTTTTCTGTACACGACCAGACACGTCCCTGAAGTAGGCGTCATGCCATGACGATTTAGAATATCCTCAACACTTTCTATTCATCTAGTTTTTGGTCTGCCACGGCTGCGAAAATCCAAACGCCGTGCGTTACAGGCGCACAGGAGTAGTTGATCAGATTGAGCGAACCACTTGCTTCTCTCTTAATCAATATATTAAGTGCAGCGTCCTGCTTCAACAAATCTTCTCACATCTTCATGACGCATTCTGTCTCTCCTAGTAACGTTGATTGTTTTCATGATGCATCTGATCTCACATGTCGTGAGTTTTTGTTAAAGTCCATGTTTGGCACTGGTATCAGACAGTTGGCATCAATATACTGTTTATCAGTATTCCTTTTGTGGACATGTTTATGTTAGGGTGTTTCAAGAATGGTGACACCTGGTATTCAATTAACTTTGCTTTTTGGCACCTGATCTCAATTTCTCTATCTAAACATCCATCATGTGTCAAAACACTGCTCAAGTACTTGAATTCCTGCACTGGTTTGATCTTGGTCCCGTTTACCGTAATGTTCCTGTTTTTTAAGCGATCTGATTATCTGCAAAGTTTTTGTTTTGGATGTGTTAGTTCTCATGCTGTATTTTCTGCACACATAATTTGGCGCAGTCAGATGTTGCTGCAGATCGTCTTTGCTTTCATAAAGTATGCATTATTGTCCCTAATAACTCATTTGTATTTGCCGATAGTCGATATGCAACCTAAATCAACTATCCGTTTTCTGGGCCATATAACTTTTCTAAGATTTTATAATATATCATTCCTGTTTATCGTTATGATTAACTGTGATATGACTTGGGAAAGAGAAAATCAAGAAGTGATTGTTAAAGGCAATAAAGTCGTAAGACACATGATCATGTTTTCTATTCTACAGAGTAAATTTACGAACATCCTTGAACCGATCTGTCATTAATGTAGACCACAGTTCAGACTTGAAGAACAACGCAGTTTAGGCTGAAATCTATTGACACAACAGGCCACCAATTGAAATGGTCACTGCCACCTTAACCTAGTTACAATTGATTAGATCACTTCTCCTCTCAAAGGAAAAGGCCAGGGTTAGTCTAGCTGTTCGTCTATTTCTTCTTCTTCTACGTCTTCTTTCTTCATCATTTTCTTTCTTTCTTTCTTCTTCTTCTTTCTTTCTTCCTTATTATTATTTCCCTTCCTTCTTTTTCTTCGTCTTCCTCGCTCTTCTTCTTCTTCCTCCTCCTTCTTATTGTTCTTCTTTTTCTTATTCTTCCGCTGCTTTTTTCTTCTCCTTCTCCTTCTTCTTCCTCCTTTCTCCTTCTTCTTCTAAATGTCTCTTCTTCTTGTAATTCTTCTCCATCCACTCATCCTTCCTTCCATCCGTCCAACATTCCAGCAATTCTTCCATCCATTCTTCCATCCATCCATCCATTCGTCCATCCATCCATACGTCCATCCATCCATACGTCCATCCATCCATACGTCCATCCATCCATCCATCCATCCATTCTTCCAGTCTTCCATCCATCCATCTTCTCTCCCTTTCCCTTCCCCATCTCTTTCTTTCTTCCTTTCTTCTTTCCTTCCCTTCACATACTTCTCCGCCTTCCTCTTCTTATTCCTTCTTATTTTTCTTTTGTCTTCTTCTTCTGCTTCTTTCTTTCTTTTTCTTTCTTCTTTTTTCGTTTTCTTCTTCTGCTCACGACAAAAGGAATTATTCCCGTGTTGTACGATGTGGAGTAAACGAAAACACACGTTAACTGATTCACTCCGTAGAGCCGATATATCAGATCGCAAATTTTATTATAATGCAGTAGAGCTGGTAAATCGGTTTCATCAATTGGCGTACATAGGCTATAAATAGAACGTTCTGAATACCAAGTTTTTCTCACTTTATAATTGTATCTGTACTTCTCAGTGGTAGATTTGACACTGCAAGAATAAAGAGACTCAACATACTCTCTAGGGAAGGAATTAATTTGGTATATTGTTAATTAACAAATATTACGATTTTTAAGGAAGGAATAGAACATCTACAAAACATCTATGCTAGATGCACAGAACACTAAATGTAGGTCAAGGAAAGTAGAACAATGATCTAAAGAAAGAACAGTTTGATGGAATGACGAAGATAAAGAATCTATGCACATCAAAAATAAACTATACACATAAAAAAGAGACTATACAAGGCATAGTTGAAATCGAAATACTAAGAAGATTATATCAAGTATCGAACTGCAATAATCACAATAGCTAAAGAAGAATATTGGAGAAATTATGGAAAGCAGAAAACAACCATGTGCAAAGAAAGACCGAGAGATGGTTGACAGAAGTTTACATTCAACGAGAATTAGAGACGAAAGCTACAACCCCACAACATTATAAATGGCAAACGAGGACCACCAATATATTAATACAAATATACGAAAGATCAGATGGAAAGAATATTTCCAAGAACTCAGCAACCCGGAAGAAGAACAGAACATCACTATACACCATCAATACTCCGATACAAATGGATCAGCCTTAAAAACAAGTCTACGAAACAAACAAAAACTAGACGCGGTTGAAATTACAACCAAAGCAATTGGAGCTTGTGGCGAGTCAGGAGTAAACTTGATGAAGAGAATTTTCACAGTAGCGTAGAGAAACAGTCTCTACCGACTGGCAAAAGGCCATAATAGTGTCAAGGGGAAAGAAGAAGTGCGACACCAACAGAGGCATCTCGATCTTACATGAACACCCTATGGGTTAAATCCACATAAAGATCTTAGAACAAAGAATAAGGTCCATAGTATAACCACAATAAGTAATGTACAGTTTGGATACCGAGAAAGGATAGGATGCACAGATGCTCTGTTGAGCCTAAGACAAGCAAGGGAAAGTGCAATACGGTAGACAAACATAGTTTTCATAAATCAAGAGAAGGCCTTTGATAGAGCGGACAGAAACAAACTATGGTCTGTACTAAAAGACTGCGGAGTACAAGGGCAGGTATTAGATAATGTAAATGGAGTCGAATATTGTCAAATTTAATCATTGTTATCCACATGAATCATAGAGGAGTCACTACCACAACATGTCGCCTAACAGGACCCTATATTAGAACATTATGCGCCCCTAATCACCACCCACTCTCTTCCCTATTATGTCCTTTGCTGCACATTATCAATTACGAGTTCCTTGGAAAACAGAATGTCTCCAGATGTTAATAGCGTCTACAAATGAATTAACCAATTGTTCACCTATTACGGGGTGGAAGTGGTGCTCCAGCGAATATCTCGACATGTCGGAGATCCAGGAATTAGAAGATCAATGAACTGACCAGAAGCGGGGCAATGCTGCAACAGCCAGTACTTAGTATCACGCTACAGATTTGCAGGTAGATCCCGAGAAGCAACTATAGACAGGAGTGGTTAGATCAGTGAGCCACATGTCAGACAGGCCGAATATATTACAAACACCTGGGGATGGCGTGAGATAGTGGTTAAGTGATACGGCTCACAACCGAAGGTGATCGGTTCGATCCCCATCACAGTACCGGCCGTTACCCAGGGAAATCAAACCCTTAGAAAATGCAGAAGGAAACAGACCCTTGCATAAAATGGACTCTGAAGTTGGATACACTGGGCTGACAGGCACAAAATAAAAACCACAGTGCAACGCACACCGCTCTGGGGAATATATAAATAAAGCGAACGCAAAAAAACAAAAATTGTCAAACACCAGATCCACAGAACCCTGCCAACAAAACTGAGTCGAAGAGACCAGGGTTTGATCTTCAAGCTGAGAACATGCCACACTACTCTCAAGATACATTTCAATAGATTAGACCCACTACATGAACAGAACTGCAGATTCTGCCACGACCACGAGAAATCAGTTGAGCATCTCCTGACTTTGTGTCCAAGGCTGGTCGATCTTCTCAACTGGTTGCTCCCATTACACCTCACCATACACGACACACTCTGCACATTACTACACCAATTAAGGAGGACGTGTGCTTTTGTCCTGGAGGCATTGGACTGTCAAGTGCTTACAGCTTAAATGATTATATAATCATCATAACCACCACCACCACCAGCACCTTCATCGTCATATCGATTACGAGTTGAAGCCCAAAATCATAGACTATATCAGCTATATTCACACGTTACACAAACCATCTGATAGCATTAAAAGGCAGTCAGTGTTCTGGCAATCATCAGGCAGTTATAAACACTCATGGAGAAGGGAAGTGGACGAGACAAACTTAAAAAGGGCAAGAAAGATAAGAGTTTGAAGGGACAGGGGAGAGGGGAGGGGGGTGGAATTGAACGCGCATGACTAGAAGACTTGGCGAGTAGTTGTTGAGATCTTTGACGGCGCATGAGTGGAAGACTTGGCGAGTAGTTGTTGAGATCCTTGACGGCGCACGGCGCATGACTGGAAGACTTGGCGAGTAGTTGTTGAGATCTTTGACGGCGCATGACTGGAAGACTTGGCGAGTAGTTGTTGAGATCCTTGACGGCGCCTGAGTGGAAGACTTGGCGAGTAGTTGTTGAGATCCTTGACGGCGCATGACTGGAAGACTTGGCGAGTAGTTGTTGAGATCTTTGACGGCGCCTGAGTGGAAGATTTGGCGAGTAGTTGTTGAGATCCTTGACGGCGCATGACTGGAAGACTTGGCGAGTAGTTGTTGAGATCCTTGACGGCGCCTGAGTGGAAGATTTGGCGAGTAGTTGTTGAGATCCTTGACGGCGCACGGCGCATGACTGGAAGACTTGGCGAGTAGTTGTTGAGATCTTTGACGGCGCACGGCGCATGACTGGAAGACTTGGCGAGTAGTTGTTGAGATCTTTGACGGCGCACGGCGCATGACTGGAAGACTTGGCGAGTAGTTGTTGAGATCTTTGACGGCGCATGGCTGGAAGACTTGGCGAGTAGTTGTTGAGATCCTTGACGGCGCATGACTGGAAGACTTGGCGAGTAGTTGTTGAGATCTTTGACGGCGCATGACAGGGAGACTTGGCGAGTAGTTGTTGAGGATCTACGTTCCGAAAGGAGTTGAAGGATTTTGATTGATTAATATTAGCTGTATAATGTTCACACTGTCCTAGCTCATAGTCGAACTAATTCACTAGATCACTTTGTGATAATAATAACGTTAAGGGCCATCTCCGTATTGAAGGTTTGGTACACTAGATCTTCAAAATTCATTTCTTTCCTTGAGGTTACTTTCCTACACACTGTTATTAGTCTATCTATTGACGATGTTCTCCCACTTATTGCGCTGTCTTCCTCTTGCCTGCCTGCCTTTAATCTTTACCTCAAGTTCTGTTTTCAGCAGTGAATCGTATCTCTTTGTTATGTCCAAATATTTGATTTGCCAAATTTGAATGTTTTTCAGTATTTCCTTTCCCAATTCTAATCTCATCAGGACTTTGTTATTTGTTTCTTTTTCTTTTCACAAGAAGCGATCAATTCTTCTGTTTATCTACACTTCAAGGGCCTCTATTTTGGTCACCGTTCACCATGAAGTGATGATGAATATATATATATAACACCAGATGATTCATTTTTAGCTTATTTGTTATTTGTCTGCATGTATATATATTCCCATTGTGTTAAATGTGTTGTTGACCATTCCTGTTCTCTTTCTTCCCTTTCCTTTCATATTTACCCTCACTTGTTATTATATGTTTTAGGTACAAGTAACTTTTCTTATTCTAATACCTTCCCGTTTATTTTTAAAATTAATTTTTATTTTCCTAATGTTAATGTCTAAACCAAATTCTTTAATTCTATTGCTGACTGTCTCTGCCAGTTACTGCAACTCTTAATTACTTTTAATTAATAGTACTGCATATCTCAGGTTGTTGATTAGTCTTCCATTGATGTTTCGCCTTGTCATGGCTTTAATTTGTCAAAAAATTGTGTAGATGTTAAACAATGCTGCAACACACATCCCTATCCCATATCTCTTTTTAAATCAATGTATTTTGAGAAATTATTTCCAGTCTACTATCGCTACATGTTTCCAATACATGTTACTAAATAGTATAATATCTTTTCCATTTAGATGAATTTCACGAAGCCACTCAATTAGATGATCATGCTAGACACCGACAAATAATTAGTATAGTCTATGCAGCATTAGTCACTTTTCAGTCATGTTTAAAAATAAGTTGATGCGACCTTACAGTAGCCACTCTCTACTGAGTTTTTGGTTTTACTTTCGGCGTTGCCTCTTGACTTCCCTGTGTTGCATGAGCTTATTTTGACCCAGTCTGGGGTGGATCTTCAGGCTGCATCTCCATATGGGTCGGTCTGCAGCTAAGTCTTCTCAAGATGTCATATATCCAGAGCTTTCATGCCCACCTTACTGTGGTCGGTCAGCTGTTCTTTTACCACACGGTAGCTGCTCATAGAGGAATATCTTTGATGATGCGACCGTCTTACATGAGACAAACATGACAAAGCCATCGCCGTCTTCGTTGACGAGGGAGGGTGTACATACTTGGCAGACCGGTGCGAGAATGCACCTCCGTATTTATCACCCTGTCTCTCCATGAGACGCCAAGGCTGGATCATAGGCCCCGCAGGTGAATGGTATTTAGCCTATACTCTTGTTATGCATATGTTGACCACGTTTCGCTGCCATATAAAAGCGTACTGACGACACAGGCATTGTAGACCATGACCTTGGTTTTGGCTATAAGTTTGGGGTTTTCCCAGACACGTGTAATGAGATGAGGTAATATTGTAGCAGCCCTGCCAATGCGATTACCCAATACGGGATCTATGAAACATATTTAGATACTATTATGTACATATATATGTCAACACTCTCATACAAAGCGTAGCTTCTCTAGTTTCTTTGTTATCTCGCAACCAAAATGCTCTTCATCTACTTCACCATCTATTTTATTTGTAATTTTCTCTTGGATGATCTTGAACGCCATGAAGGATTAGTTACCCACGGCTTAAGCCAGGCAAGGCCACAGCAAGATACAGCATAACAACAGGATAACTGATAGAAATCACATACATTCCAAGAATAAAGTCCTTGATACCATCTGGTGAAGGAGTTAGGAATTATAATCCGAACAGGAACTGGACAATAATGGAAAAATGACACAGACACAGGAGTCAGTCGAGAGCGCAGCCAGTCAGGAGCGGTGATCTTGTTGATCAGTCTCTCCTTCGGCAGTGAACGAGGTTTGGCTACAAGCCTCAGCAGTTGGACAAGGTAGTGGTCGATCAACGCAACGGGTCCTAGATGCCTAGGCGAACATTATTATCATCCTGAAGAGTATCTATGTCCGGAACTGAGGTGCTAGTCCAGTCAGGCCTAACACATTGACCATGACCTCGCATCAGGGTCAATACACTGACCAAATTCACAATGTCTCTTTCATGTAGCGTTCCCTAGAAACAGGCTGTTTTCATAGATTTGTAACATAATTTTGAATTGTTTTGAATTGCATTAAGTCTACTATTTTAAATTTCCAACTGCCGAGGATTTTTAACGTGCACGACACTGCACATGTGTGTCCGATCTCTACTACCCAGTGATCTGGGGAAAATACCAGAAAGTCCTCGTGAAAAAAATACCGATCTTCACCGTGATTTGAACCCGAGATCTCCAGCAAACGAGGCCCACGTCTTACTACGAGACCACGCATACTAGACGTGAAATGAGGTCTTGAGCTGTATGTTGCACCTCAGCCTAACACTATCCTATGTTCATATCAAATAGGAATAACGGATATTGGGTGGAGGAGCGGGTTTGGTGTCAGCGTAGTTAAGTGTTAAAAGGCATGACTTATATGCCACATTTGCAGGTGTTCTGAATCACAAACCCTCTTGTTCGTCCCTCTCTAAGTAAGAATATTTACTGAATTCAGAGTTAGCTGCGTGGCCCTAGCGGTGAAGCGTCCGTTTCACTTTCCTAAAGCACCTGGTTCGAATCACTCTCGTGTCCAGTTTTGGATACATGTTTTTTTTCTCTCGCTCCCTCATGTACGGGAACTAATGGCAACCTTCAGTACTGCACACAAAAACTTATAAAGTAAAATAGGTTGGCGGTTGTAAAAAGCGACGTTCTGCAAAGGGCATGCTAGTTACTTTAACTGAATTTGGATACACAGGGCCACCCGGCACAGAATACAATACAATGCACACCCCCTTAAGAAACAAGTCGAACGACACAATAAAAACAGGAATACAAAGTAAATAACTCGCTATCGCACTGACTAGATAAAGCACATGAAACCACTACTATCCTACAATCGGCTATTAAAATCAAAAGGAATATAAATTGCTTAGAACAACTTTGATAATGAACTTAGACGTGTTAAAAGCGTGATACATATCCAGGAAAACTCTTTAACAACAAAAACAACGCCCTTTGCAGGTTTTCTGTTTGTTTGTGGATATTGAATTGGCAGGAAAATATAAGCCATGGTTTTCTAGTACTGATAATTGTAGTTGTAAATAGTAGTGTTTTCTTCTGATTATGTATGTACTGTTAAGTTAGTTAGTTCTAAAGTTCACATGTTTATGTGGCGGGGAGTCATTTATTTTAATCTAGCATTTCATTCTTGAGATTTATTGTAGGGCTGCCCAAGTTTAGGAGTTATGTTGACCTAATTAAGTAACCTATGTCTTGTTGTTGTTATTGTTGCTGTTGTTGTTGTTGCTGTTGCTGCTGCAGTTGTTGTTGTGAATGCCCACAATGAGTAGGTTTGCTCTTTTGTGCCCCCTGAAAAAGACGTTTAGTGGCGATTATCAGTAGCTTTCTTCAGATCCAGATGGTGCTGATGAAGGTGGACCTGGGTCCTCCAGGCGGTTCTGCTATGATTGGCTTCATCTGCGTATCACTCACTACTACGGGGATAACGTGGACCCCAACTCCCCTTCTCGTTAGCCAGACCGTCAGGAAGAACAGCCCGTTTCCAGGAAGAACTACGAGGAAATCGAGGTAGGGGTTTTGGACAGTATATTTTACCTGACCCTAACTAATATGTCTGGCCAGTATGTTGTCTGAACAGTATGTTACCGACCAGTATGCTGTCTGACCAGTATGTTGTCTGACCAGTATGTTGTCTGACCAGTATGTTGTCTGACCAGTATGTTGTCGACCAGTATGCTGTCAGACCAGTATGTTGTCTGACCAGTATATTGTCGACAAGTATGTTGTCTGACCAGTATGTTGTCTGACCAATATGTTGTCTGACCAGTATGTTGTCGACCAGTATGTTACTGACCAGTATGTTATCTGACCAGTATGTTACTGACCAGTATGTTACTGACCAGTATGTTATCTAACCAGTATGTTACTGACCAGTATGTTACTGACCAGTATGTTGCTGACCAGTATGTTATCTTACCAGTATGTTACTGACCAGTATGTTACTGACCAGTATGTTACTGACCAGTATGTTATCTGACCAGTATGTTATCTGGCCAGTATGTTTCTGAATAGTATGTTACTGACCAGTATGTTACTGACCAGTATATCTGACCAGTATGTTACTGACCAGTATGTTACTGACCAGTATGTTACTGACCAGTATGTTACTGACCAGTATATCTGACCAGTATGTTATCTGACCAGTATGTTACTGACCAGTATGTTGCTGACCAGTACGTTGTCTGACCAGTATGTTGTCTGACCAGTATGTTATCTGACCAGTATGTTACTGACCAATATGTTGCTGACCAGTACGTTGTCTGACCAGTATGTTGTCTGACCAGTATGTTGCTGACCAGTACGTTGTCTGACCAGTATGTTGTCTGACCAGTATGTTGTCTGACCAGTATGTTGTCTGACCAGTATGTTGTCTGACCAGTATGTTGTCTGACCAGTATGTTGCTGACCAGTATGTTGCTGACCAGTATGTTGTCTGACCAGTATGTTGCTGACCAGACGTTAATCTTCCTCCCGTTAATGTCCTGAATTTCTCTGTGTTGTGGTAGAGAAGGATGCCGAGGATGGTATTTTCATTGAGAACGTTTGGATAAGTCTTATTGTTTTTCTTCATCTTCTTCTTCTTCTTCTTCTTCTTTAAGTACGTATTCAGAGGCCTGGATTCCATCTCTACTTGCTCATTCATTTCTGTGGAAGATCTTGAGCCTATTCAGGTGGCCCAGTAATCTGCAGCGGCCTATTATCAGGCGGAAAATAGCAGTTTGCTGTTGTCTCTGTAGCTGGTGGATTGGATCTGGACTGTTACTCTCTCCCATTTCATTTAATACTGGCTGCGAATTATAGTTTTAACTTCCTTCCATGACATTTAATGGACATAATATTCAATTGTTTCACCGGCTTTGTATAGTGCATCGGCTCTCTCGTTTCTCATATTTCCACAATGAGAGAGGAGCCTTTGTAGTCCGATCTAAGAGATCTTTTTTTGTTTTTGTTTTTTTGCATTTGCTTTATTTATCTATTACCCAAAGCGGTGTGCGCTGTACTGTGGTTTTTATTTTGCGCCTGTTGGCCCAGACATCCGACTTCAGCATGCATTTTATGTAAGGGTATGCTTCCTCTTTAATTTTCTAAGGGTTTCCTTCCCCGGGGTAACGGCCGGTGCTGTGGTAGGGATCGAACCATGACCTTCGATTGTGAGCCGTATCACTTATGCATTTGCCCACGCCGTCCTCCAATTGAGTTTTTTTGCAAGGCATTTAGCTCTGTTCTGACTGTATGTGTTATGTGTTCATCTATTGTCTTCTATACTGATTCAAGTAGCACTTTCAGTCTGGGAAGATTACTATCTGGCATGTGTGCGAGTTTCAAATATTAGAAAGACTTATGGGTTATCTTTCCGTTATGTTGTCTTATAAATATGCCTCCCTCCACTATTTTTGCTGCCTCTTCTGCAGATCGATCTATATACACATGTGTCCAATCTTTGGGGGCTGTATTTGCCTTCACTCATCTCTTGAGCCATGCCTGCGGCACAGCCCCCATGACGGCAGAACACATTTTGCAGTCCTGCCAATTGTAACCCGACAAAATAAGTAGTATTGGCAACAGGGGGTGAAGGGGGGTGTCCTTCCATGAGAAACTGCACGGAAGTGCACGGAGCCTCAAGTCAACTGCTACCTTTGTTAGATTCATTGAAGTCGAAGTCTGAAGACGAACGAGGAAGAAGAAGATTTCAGCTCTGCCAGTTTATCAGTCTATTGGACATTCACTACCGACTTCCTATCCTCACGAAATACAACATGCCGACTATGGCTTGTGCTGCTAATCATTTTTGCAGCAATAATTAAGGCCTGAGTAGCGTGAACAGAACTTTCCATTCGTGGAACTATCGGTTTCGTTTTTACCTACTCCGCCACAGAACAGGTACTGAAGACAGAGATACCAGAACAGGAGGTGGAGCACACTCCACCACAGAACAGGTACTGAAGACAGATATACCAGAACAGGAGGTGGAGCACACTCCGCCACAGAACAGGTACTGAAGACAGAGATACCAGACCAGGAGGTGGAGCACACTCCACCACAGAACAGGTACTGAAGACAGAGATACCAGACCAGGAGGTGGAGCACACTCCGCCACAGAACAGGTACTGAAGACAGAGATACCAGGCCAGGAGGTGGAGCACACTCCGCCACATAACAGGTACTGAAGACAGAGATACCAGACCAGGAGGTGGAGCACACTCCACCACAGAACAGGTACTGAAGACAGAGATACCAGACCAGGAGGTGGAGCACACTCCACTACAGAACAGGTACTGAAGACAGAGATACCAGAACAGGAGGTGGAGCACACTCCACCACAGAACAGGTACTGAAGACAGAGATACCAGACCAGGAGGTGGAGCACACTCCGCCACAGAACAGGTACTGAAGACAGAGATACCAGACCAGGAGGTGGAGCACACTCCGCCACAGAACAGGTGCTGAAGACAGAGATACCAGACCAGGAGGTGGAGCACACTCCACCACAGAACAGGTACTGAAGACAGAGATACCAGAACAGGAGGTGGAGCACACTCCACCACAGAACAGGTACTGAAGAAAGAGATACCAGACCAGGAGGTGGAGCACACTCCACCACAGAATAGGTACTGAAGACAGAGATACCAGACCAGGAGGTGGAGCACACTCCACCACAGAACAGGTACTAAAGACAGAGATACCAGAACAGGAGGTGGAGCACACTCCACCACAGAACAGGTACTGAAGACAGAGATACCAGACCAGGAGGTGGAGCACACTCCACCACAGAACAGGTACTGAAGACAGAGATACCAGACCAGGAGGTGGAGCATACTCCGCCACAGAACAGGTACTGAAGACAGAGATACCAGACCAGGAGGTGGAGCACACTCCACCACAGAACAGGTACTGAAGACAGAGATACCAGACCAGGAGGTGGAGCACACTCCACCACGGAACAGGTACTGAAGACAGAGATACCAGACCAGGAGGTGGAGCATACTCCGCCATAGAACAGGTACTGAAGACAGAGATACCAGACCAGGAGGTGGAGCCCACTCCACCACAGAACAGGTACTGAAGACAGAGATACCAGACCAGGAGGTGGAGCACACTCCGCCACAGAACAGGTACTGAAGACAGAGATACCAGACCAGGAGGTGGAGCACACTCCACCACAGAACAGGTACTGAAGACAGAGATACCAGACCAGGAGGTGGAGCACACTCCACCGCAGAATAGGTACTGAAGACAGAGATACCAGACCAGGAGGTGGAGCACACTCCACCACAGAACAGGTACTGAAGACAGAGATACCAGAACAGGAGGTGGAGCACACTCCACCACAGAACAGGTACTGAAGACAGAGATACCAGACCAGGAGGTGGAGCACACTCCACCACAGAACAGGTACTGAAGACAGAGATACCAGACCAGGAGGTGGAGCATACTCCGCCACAGTACAGGTACTGAAGTCAGAGATACCAGACCAGGAGGTGGAGCCCACTCCACCACAGAACAGGTACTGAAGACAGAGATACCAGACCAGGAGGTGGAGCACACTCCGCCACAGAACAGGTACTGAAGACAGAGATACCAGACCAGGAGGTGGAGCACACTCCACCACAGAACAGGTACTGAAGACAGAGATACCAGACCAGGAGGTGGAGCACACTCCACCACAGAACAGGTACTGAAGACAGAGATACCAGACCAGGAGGTGGAGCACACTCCGCCACAGAACAGGTACTGAAGACAGAGATACCAGACCAGGAGGTGGAGCCCACTCCACCACAGAACAGGTACTGAAGACAGAGATACCAGACCAGGAGGTGGAGCACACTCCACCACAGAACAGGTACTGAAGACAGAGATACCAGACCAGGAGGTGGAGCCCACTCCGCCACAGAACAGGTACTGAAGACAGAGATACCATACCTTTGAGCAACCATTGTACGACGCAACCCACCCAGCCGTTTTTGTTTGGACAAGTGCGTTCAACTTAGGCAATCGTTGTCCCCTTTTTTTTTCGTTCTTTCTCAATCTGCTGCTACCAAGACGTGAAAAGAGCTTTGAAAGTAGTAGGATGTTGCCCAGAGAACTTAATGCGTTGTGTCGTAGTATACAGCTTGGTTGCGATATATGCACCTTTCAGTCCGACACATTTCTATCTCAGCAGACATTGTTGAGTACCGGGTTGGCCGTCTCTCTTTAATTCCATCTCCTTAGCCAGTTTGCTCTGTTGCAGTCTGTTAACTAGGATCACCGCGTGGAGATGAGACTTGGTTCGCTGGCCCTGACACTAGCAGTCAGATATGAGTCACTGACCACTGTAATTCATGCTAGGCGATAGTCAAGGGCGTGGGGGGGGGGGGGGGGGGGGGAGGTGGAGAAGAGGAATAGGTTCATGTAGATGATATAATGACAGATTAGAGTCGAGGAGGAAGACTAACGTCTGGTCTTCCTCGGTGTACTAAGCTGCCTCGTTTAAGACGACCAAAAGCCAAATCTTCTAGTCATGCTTTAATTGGGTGCTGTAGAATACTGTTGTGTTTTCCCATATGCATCATGCTCTGTGTCTCTTTTATGGGACAGTGTTTGTAATCCAGTAACTTTCTGCATCTCTAAAATCAGTGCCAATTAGTGTCGCCCAGTTTTGTTCGATATTATAGTTTCCAAGCTGAAACGCATCAAGTCTGGTTTCTAGCTCAGCAGCAAAACTGTTTCTAGTAGGTCACCACTTCAACTTCTCAACATTTAGTTTCTAGCTCAGCAGCAAAACTGTTTCTAGTAGGTCACCACTTCAACTTCTCAACATTTAGTTTCTAGCTCAGCGGCAAAACTGTTTCTAGTAGGTCAACACTTCAACACTCTCAACATTTCGTCTCCCCGGTGATTTTGTCCCTTGAGGACGCCTCTTGGATTTGACTTTTAAAATCAACTTGGTTTACACAAGACGATGGTCAGTCCAACATTCTGCGCCACACACACACTTAGTTATTTTGACATCAGTTGGGTCCTGACGTCTGGCAATGACGTAGGTAATGATGAGCTCTTTTGCGGCACAAGTCTTCAGAAAGAGTAGGCCGTTACCTACATATGTATTAATGTATGTATTGTGTATGTGTTGTGTGTGTGTTGTGTATAAGTTGTGTATGTGGTGTGCATGTGCGAATGTATGTGGATATGTGCATATGTGTATGTGCGTTTGTATGTATATATGTGTATATATGTGTGTATATGTGTATATGTACGTATAAGTGTGAATGTGTTTATATGTGTGTGTATGCAAATCTATGTGTATGTGTGTATATCTGCATATGTCTGTGTCTGCCTGTGCCTGTCTGTGAGTGTGTGCGCGCGCGCGTGTGTGTGTATGTGTGTATATAGATATATGCGAATGTGTGGTGTATTTGCTGTGTGTGCGCGCGCTTATGTGTATGTATTGTGCGTGTGTGTGTGTCTTTGCTATGTATGTGCTTGTGTGTATATATTCGTATGTATATTGTGTGTGCTATTTATTGTTGGTGTATGTGTCTGTGTGCTATGTTTGTGTTTGCGGGTATATATGGTGCGTGTGTATGTTTGTTACTGTGTGTATGTGTGTGTGTGTGTGTGCGTGTGTGTGTGCGTTTGTTCGGGCGAGAAAGGGGAATCATCATATCCAGATTATATTTAAATGTTCAGAAAGTGACCGAACTAGTGTGGTCTGTTTGACTACAGAAAGTTGAGATGTAATTTTTTTTAAAAGTATTTTTGATAGAAATTGGCGGGAAAATGAAGGCTTTTATCTTTAGCTCTTGGAGCATATGGACTCTCCTGCTAAGATAGATATTGTGGTTTTTGAGCGGGCTGTGAGATGGTCGACATGATATTTGCACACGTTGAATAGAACGCACGACCACTCTTCTGATATGTCTGAACCGGATGAGGAAGAAGTTTGCAGTGCCAAGATTGGTCTGTTACAGTCATATGAGATCATATCTCGCAGCACACGTCTGATGCTGTCGCCATTTCGCAACCAGACTGAAAGTGATATTAGAGTAGGATAGGGTTGAGTTCGCTTGAAGACATCGCTAAGCTCAGTGCTCTTCAGCCTGTACGATATGCTCACTAATGGCGATTTGAGCTTTCCACTGGGAAGTTGCAGAGTAATTGCATTCTGAATTAAAAATATATTTAAAAAAATTATTATTATGGCAATGCAGAAGCTGCTACACAACATGAAGAAATAATGGCAGAGTACCAGCGAACTAACAAAAGTGACAATTTTGAGAATCTGTGTTTATCCCGTTACCTCACGTGGATGTGAAGCATGGACAGTTTAACAAACCTCAAGGAAAAGAATCGAGTCCTACGAGTCGAAATGGTATATAAAGATTCTCAGAATACAATGGACCGAAAAACGAAAATTGCAGACAGGAGTTGGGCATAGAGGAGAACTGATTCATTCATTCTATCCAGAAAAAAGAAATTGAAATACTTTGGTCACGTTAAAAGACACGACGATCTTGAGAGTACGGCAATGAAAGGTATAGTGCCGAGCAATAGAGACAGAGACAGACCAAGACGGCGAAGGCACCAAGATGTCCAGAAATATTTGGGACATAACTGTAGAACCGGCTG
Source organism: Ariolimax columbianus (assembly GCA_036924085.1). Classification (NCBI taxonomy): domain Eukaryota; kingdom Metazoa; phylum Mollusca; class Gastropoda; order Stylommatophora; family Arionidae; genus Ariolimax; species Ariolimax columbianus. The sequence goes on along the minus strand of JAVGWX010000008.1, from coordinate 42,843,536 downwards.
GGGATTGGGCAAGAGATCGTGTTTGTTTAAGACCGGCTGTGATGGGAGCGACGTTCTGAAAAAGACATGCCACAAGATGATTATGATGAAGTATTAAAAACATCCACAATTTTCTACAATTTAGATTTCGGTAGGCTGAATGAGAAATTAGCCCTTACGGAAATGATACTAGTGGGCGCCAAGTATTAGAAGGTTGAACAGCCCTGGTCTAGTTCAGCTGTTTACCACTCTGGCTATTAGCTTTCATGATTTTAGGTCAGCGTGTTTTCAGGAACAGCGTTATGGAATAGGCCAGCTACATCGAGACTGCATATCCGTAATATAATATATTTTATTATTTTAAAATTAAGACTGTATAGGAGTGTACGTATCGGGAAAGTGTTGTGACTGACGGGGGCACAATTGACAGATGGAGAGAAAATAGAATTAAAAAGGGAAACAATGTGAACTTTTAACTGACACCGATGGGGGACGGCGTGGGCTAGTGGATAAGTGACACGGCTCACAATCAGAAGGTGCTGGATTCGATTCCCATGATAGCACAGGCCTTTACCCTGGGGAAGCAAACCCTTAGAAAATGCAGGAGGAAACAGACCCTTACATAAAATGCATGCTGAAGTATACAAACCGTAGTGCAACGCACACCGCCTTGAGAAATAGGTAAATAAGGCTAACGCAAAAAAAACCACACAAAAAAAAACACACACCGAAATTGAAACCAAGCACACTAAACAAAAGCTGATAAACACGCTGATTATCGCTACGTTATGTTACCTGTGTCAGACATGGGCCATATTAGAAAGGTACAGCTGCTGAAGACGGATGTGTCGGACTCAAAGGTGCTAATATCGCACTCAAACTGTAAACTATCAACACAACGCATTCCATTCAACGGACTATATCCTGCTACTTGTAAAGCCCTGTTCAGGACTTGGTAACGGGAGATTGAGAACGAACGCAAAAGAAGAAGATGAAGAAGAAGAAGAAGAAGAAGAAGAAGAAGAAGAAGAAGAAGAAGAAGAAGAAGAAGAAAGGCACAAACGTAAGATCGAGACCTGTGAGATACGCTGGGAACGAAGTACGGCAGCTAAGACATCATGATAATCATCATCATCATCATCATCATCATCATCATAAGTCTCGTAACCTGAAAGGTCATTAGGGCACAAATAATGCAGATTGCTGGACCGGTTCCCGTCATTGCAGTTGGTTTTGCGCTAGGATACCGAATCTTCTGTCTGGATGAGCTAACATCAGATTCTTGTGTATTTAGGCTTCTATAGCATTTATGATTTCTTCTCAAGTTTTTTTGTTGCAGTATCGGTTTGTCTTGGTCAGTTTATCACATGGCAAAGTCTATCCCTCTCCAGGCAACTTGTACCTCTACATTTTGAATTTGTATTTGATCTTCCTGTTCTCTCATTCATGGCGTCACGAGTTCACTCTGAAGATTATGCCTTACCTTATTCTTTTTTTCCGCCTCGTGTTCATCTTGGCCGGTTGTTTTTATGCGATATTGTGTATTCTGTTTTCCACTTTTTGTATACTATGTCGATTGAAACACATCAAAGCACTTTGTTGAGCGAGTCCAATTGGAAAAACGCACACAAAAAACGTCGCACAATATTATCCAAGAGCAATTTGTGACACTGCAATTGTAGACCTTACGATCACAGAAAAACACATTATTCCGGAGCGAATTAGATCAGTAGCCATCTTGACGATAACCGGAAATCAGTCCAAGGTAAGACAATTCATGACAAAATTCGCGTAATTATTAAATTGAAGTACATACAATAAAGTGGTTTAGACATTTGACCAACATACAGTATGACTAACCTGCAGTGAGATTATACTGTATAGAGGTTTCAAGATTAAGAACAATAGGGCGGCCCCTGTGAGATGAATTGAGGGGAACAAAGAAACACTAAAAAAGTGAAACTTGTCGGGGGTACAGGACACCCACCTAACGCAAACCAAGTCTGCATCACTGCGTCGGGCAAGGCATGAGCTGTAGGACGGAAGAAGAAGAAAATAGAAGAAAAACAGGAAGACGAAAAGGAAGAAGAAGTAGAAAAAGTAGTAGAAGATGAAGTAAAATGAGAATAACAAGAAAAGAAGTAGAAGAAGCAAAAGAAAAAGAAGAAGAAATGTAAGCAGTAGAAGCAGAAGAATAAGAAAAAGTGGAAGAACAAGATGATATTCAAGTAGAAGCAGAAGAAGAAAAGAAAGAAGGAGAAAAAGAAAAGAAGAAGAAGAAGAAGAAGACGAAGAAGAAGAAGAAGAAAACGAAGAAGAAGAGGAAGAAGAATGAGATGAGCAAGAAGAGGAAAAAGAAGAAGGAAATAACGAAGAAGAAGAAGAAGAAGAAGAAGTACAAGAAAAAAAGAAGTAGAAATAAAGGTGCAGTTCTAACATCGCAGAAACACTCTAAAAACAGTTTGACAGACGATAGCTTGAGCCATACTGAAAGCAAAACAAAGAGAAAATACACCCACGCTATTCAAAACAGTACATATTTTATTATACAAGGATTAACCTGTCAATAATGAAACACGTTTTTATTTATCAATCAATACAACAGTCTAATAACGGAAAACGGTTTATTTTAAAATGTATAATAGTTATAATATTAACACTCCACTCAGTTATTTTATTCAATAATTGCTCTCACTCAGTTTGTGTTTCACAATTCACCGACTAAAAATATGAGAAGTATCGCTGCGTAGATATTCCCTGTACAAAAACTCAATTCATCAATTTGGAAATCAAATTCACATTATCAATAATGGTTCCCAAAATAGCAAAAGGTTTTTAATCATTAAATTATCATTACGGAAATAATTTTTTTTATAAAGTGTTTTTTTTTTTTTACATGTTCATTGCTGCTTTGACGTCAACAACCAGTTGACGTAACAATTAAAATGTCAAGAAAGGTGCTAATTTGATTTATTGTGGATACATTTTCCTTCCACGAAAAGCTGTTATATATTTGGAAAAAACAACCAAACCAGTATTTAATACAATATAACATTTAACATGTCAATGCGATATTGTTGTCAGCGTATAATATATTTCGTTTCTATTTTGATACTAAGACAGACGTTTGGCTGTTTTGACACATCGACCGACAAAATGCAAAAGAACAAACAATAAGGACGGACAAACGGGGAGAATTTTGAGATCTAACACAAGATTTGATCTATGGTATTCAGCTTGTTAGAAATATTTGATCTATGGTATTCAGCTTGTTAGAAATATTTGATCTATGGTATTCAGCTTGTTAGAAATATTTGATCTATGGTATTCAGCTTGTTAGAAATATTTGATCTATGGTATTCAGCTTGTTAGAAATATTTGATCTATGGTATTCAGCTTGTTAGAAATATTTGATCTATGGTATTCAGCTTGTTAGAAATATTTGATCTATGGTATTCAGCTTGTTAGAAATATTTGATCTATGGTATTCAGCTTGTTAGAAATATTTGATCTATGTTTCTAGATTGTGATTTAAATGGCAATGGTTTTCCAACCGCATCACAACTTTAGCTTATCACACGTTAAAACCTTCCTGGGGGGAAACAATGTACCCAATCGAAAACTACTCGGATTTCAGGGAAAGTCTATCAGACGGCTCTGTAGCCAACGTAGATGCTAGTCATCTGTGGAGCGATTTCATCTCAGTCACTGCTGGCCCTCATTTTCTCACATAGTTAGATAACATCTGCGTCGCCAATCTGCCCTGCTGTCCATTATAGCTGGACAGGGAAACAGATACGAGACGTGAAACATGGCAACACGTTACTCTGTTAGCTAGTTAGTTAGCTACTCATAGCAAGCGATGACGGGTTTGTCTTGATGATGTTACTTGCGCTGTATATGGATTATAGTGAGGACGCAACTGCGCTGGTCATCAACCTCACTCTCTGGTCCCGAGCTACTTTGGACTAGTGGCAAGACATAAATCAAGATAATTGGAGATAACTCAGGATGCAAGCACTCCATTCCCTTGAGACCAGGGGTCGTTTGAAGCTTGGGGGATTGATTGTCCACCGTTTCGGTTTTTTTCTTTGAGTGCCTTACCTCTCGACCACAGCGACCCCAAAGACACACATTTGGCCTACGTTAATCCAGAACTGCACAATAGCAAGTTCGGAAAATATCACTAGTATGAGTGCTTACTGTCTGCCAGAGACAAATGTTATAACAGAAACAGCCTGCCACTAATGAAACTTGTATTGTACACACAAGGACTAGCATTGAAAACCAATCTTTGCCATTTCATGTTTCTCTATATGCGTATGTGTGTGTATGTGTGTGTGTGTGTGTGTGTGTGTGTATGTGAGAGAGAGAGAGAGAGCGAGAGAGAAAGAGAGAGGGGAAGACGTAGAATGTAGTTACGCGAGATGGAATTTTGAGGGAAGTAGCAACAAAAGTACATTACTGTGTTATTATGTGTCTGGTCCGATAAATGCGATATTCATTATATCATCAATCAATCAATGAATCAACTAATGAACCAATCAATGGATCAATCCACCAATGAATCAATTAATCAATGCATTAATCAATTAATGAATCAGTAATGAATCAAAACCCTTCAACTTCTGGCGCAGCATAGGTCTTCAACAAATACTTGACAAGTCTTCCTGTCACGCCCCCCCCCACCCCCCCCCTCCCCCCCCCCCCCCAGGATGTCCTGCTGACCGTATCTTTGTCTCGGCTGCCCTTCTCCGTAAGTGTTGAGGTGTGCCCTTGCTTCTTGTTCCATGTGATTTCCAGAACAGTGGATGCCTTGTAATGAAATCATCTAAATATCTGATTTCCGCAATGCGTGACCTATCTAACGGCTTCTCTTTTCTTCTAATCCCCCTTGCATCTTCCTGGATCTTTCTCATAGTTCTTTATCAGCGACTTTATCATACCATATTATTCCCCCAATTCGGTGCAAGCATCCATTGATGAAAGCTTGGTTCTTTTGAGATGTACTTTTCTTTGTCCACCCCCCTTCTTACAAAACCCACCTGTCAATTCACAAAGCCATACAATAGGTATTGATGATTGTGTGTGTGGAGCGGACTTATTTCTTTTAGATTTCCACTAATTCCATAAAGTAATCAAATCTTCTCGCACCCTGTGTATTCTTAATGTTCTATATGTTCCTCCGACTTTGTCTATATTTCTACCAAAACATATGATATATATATATATACGAGGTAGCTTCAAAAAGTTCCCGGACTAGTCGACTCGTGTTTGAATGACAGATGATATGGAGAATGCTAATTTATAAGTTGGTAGTGATCTTGACGAAATGACATGGCTTGTACTCTCGAACAGAAGTTACATAATTTTGTTTGTGTGTTGTACTCGTTGCATCGTAGGAATTGAAAATTATCCTTGATTGAACAATGTACAGATGTCAAATTCTGTGTTGTTTGAGAAGTCACCCTCACAGATATAACCATTGCTTAATTAAGCATATGGTGATATCGTAATGAAGAAATCGCTAGTATTTAAGTGGCACAAGCGTTTCATTGAAGGTCGTGTTAGTGTCAATGATGATGCGCGTAGTGGACGATCGTCAACCTCGATCAACAATGGAAACATTGAACGTGTTCGAAAAGTTGTGTGCTGACAGAAGACATGATGTCGAGAAAATGGCCCCAGAAGTTGGAATATCAGTTGGAAGTTGCCCCAGTATTCTCCACAATGAACTGCACGTGCCCAATGTTTGTCAATACATGGTTCCCAAAATTGTATCTCCTGAACAAAAAGAAATGAGATTGACCCTGGCAGGAGACCTAATCACAATAATTTATCAATATGGGAATTTTCTCAGAAACATAATCACATGAGATAAGGTCTGGTGTTCTGTGTACGATCCTCAGACAAAACGTCAGTCCTCTGATCCTCAGACAAAACGTCAGTCCTCTGATCCTCAGACAAAACGTCAGTCCTCTGATCCTCAGACAAAACGTCAGTCCTCTGATCCTCAGACAAAACGTCAGTCTTCTCAATAGAAATCTGACAAGAACAAAGAAAATGTTATATTCGAAGATTCTTTTAATTCCTAGGATATTGTCTACCCTGATTTATATCCTCAAGGCCGAACGGTTAACAAGGAAAGATATCCTTCGTCGTCTAAGAGATGAAATCAGAAGATAACGACCAGAACAATGAACAGTTGGATTATGCTGCATGACGAGTCAGCACATCGATCCCTACTGGTGAAGCAGTACCTCGCAAAGTACAATGTGATTAACTTGGAACATCCTCCATATTCTCCCGACCTGGTACCGGCTTATTTTTGCTTGTTCCCTCGACTGAAATCGGCAGCGATTCAAGGATGCTGAGGACGTTATCATCAAAACGACAAGACAGCTGAGAGAGGTATAAATGAATTGGTTCTATGAATGTTTCCAGAAGCCGTATGCCCGTTTGCAAAAGTGTGTAGCTGCCAAAGGGAACTACTTTGAAGGAAATGTAGTGTAGATAATTCTATTGTAACTTATTTCTATACAATTCAGTAATTCCGGGAACTTTTTTAAGCTACCTCGGATATATATTTATATATATATATATATATATATATATATATATATATATATATATATATATATATATATACACACACATGATGCGTGTTCAATTGAAACCGGACCTAATTTCGAAGTGGTTTTGCTCAGGTTTCTGGTCTGTTAACTGTACAGTATAAAGGACACTTTTCCATAATTTCAATCGACCACTTTCTGGGCAATATCCATAAAGGGAATTTATCTAATCACAGGACTGCTTGCATTGCCTGGTTCCTGGTATTCAATCAGGCACAATTTCCTGATGTCAGTGCAGCTACAAGCTGCTTGAATTCGTGTCTGCTCATCGCCCTGGGAACCAACATTGTCCAAAGGCGATCTGGAGATTATCTGTCTATCTTGTTGACAGGCGGCCGGACGGGTGGTTGTAGTTGTATCCCCCCCCCCCTCATCCCCCCCCCCCCATCCCCGTTCCGAAAGATACCATCTTCGTCTATCTATCGTCAATCATGCAGACTTCATAGCCCACCACACCATTCTGAACTTTCATATTGATTCAGACTCGTCGACATCCCAGACCTTTACTTGGAGACGGATTTCGGCCTTTTAAATGTGATCTCTCAATTAGATATTCATGACTCTTGGTTCCCCTTGCACTGTCGGTAGATACAGAAACAACAGACAGCCACCTCATCTATTTTGAATACCCACCCTTTCCAACAATTAGCTCTCGAATCAGTGGTTCATAAACGTTTCCGTGGACGGCACTCTTAGCATACCAGAATTTTTAGCCGGCACTCTAAGTTCAAACATAAGCCTACATAGGTGATGAAAATATTGAAATAAAGAAAAACGACAAAGTTGATAGTGAGATTCCAAAATTACAGAAGGGGAAATAAAAGAAAAACCGGTCTACATAAAACTAAATGAAACTGGTTGTATACAGACTTTGCAGAGTTTTCTAAGCCAGTAACAATATGTTAATTTAAGTTTAAAGACAACCTTGCACACCAATCGCGGAACCCCAGGTTGCCACGGCACACAGGTTGGGAACCAGTGTCTTGAATGTATGTCCGCACCAGCAAGACAAAGGCCGCAGCTCTGCAGACAACTGAGTATGGTTAAGTTCATATATGTATCTGTTTACCTGCTACGCCACGTCAGAGTTAATGCTCGTGCAAGCAGCTTCAAGCCTTATTAATGTCCTTCAGTGTATCTATCAAGAGTGATGTCAACAACTGGCCTACGTGCTGAATGTCTAGCTTTGTCCATGTTTGTTTCTGTCCTGACCTTTCTGCTTTTATGCAAACTTGGTAAATAGACGACAATTTCTGTGGGTTTTTTTTGTGGGGGAGGGGGGAGATTTTTTGTTTTTGTTTTTTGTTAAATGAGACGTAAATGAATTCACATAAATTTCCCGAAAACATCAATTTTACCCCAATGAACGGACAAACAAATTGGCAGATAGAGAGAAGAACGGTCGGACAGGCAAGCAGATAATTTTAAATCAACGAAAGACGAGCGGATAGGAAGAGACAGATTAAGTGTAACAACACATAAATAGGTATGGTCTGATCTTGGGCTAATATTCTTCTAATCAATCGTTCGTTCGTTCTCAATCTCTCGCTACCAAGCCTTGAAAATGGCTTTGCAAGAAGCAGCTTGTTGTGGCAGAGAACGGAATGCGTTGTGTCGTAGTTTACAGCTCGACTGCGAACTTTGCACCTTTTATGCCCGACACGTCCGACTTTAGCTGCCATTTTTGAGTACCAGGTTAGCCTTCTCTCTTCGATCCCTTCTCTTTAGCCAGTCTGCCCTGCTGCAGCCTGTTATCCAGGATCACCGCGTTGGGTGTAAAAGGGCCTTAGCAACTTTGATTTGTGGTCCAGACGCTTGCAGTAAGTTTTGTGTCATTGACCACTGCAGCTCATGCACTGCTCAGCATCTTGATCCCCAGCGCTAATATTTTCCTTTAGCCCGCCACATTTTTTATGACAAAAATTTTACCTAATTAATAAACTTAATTTCTCGCTATGGTAGTCGACTTTCAAAATGTGTAACTTTTCTGTTTGTTTGTTAATAAATATGATTTTCTTGTGTGTAGAGACACACTTATATAAAGAACTTGTGGTTGTTATTGTTTTTATTGTGTGTTTTTTAGTTTCTTAGATATGTAAAGATGAAGTTGAAAATTTAAGAAAATCTCGGGAAAAAAAAAATAGGCCTAGTCTCTCAGATTGAAAACCATAGAAACCACAACAATGTATCGAAACTGTATTTACAATATCGACACACCTGTTAGTTTCGAATTTAAATGTAGTGCTTTTATCTAAACAAACAAAATAAACAGATCTACTCGATAAAGATCTTTCCCAACAACCAACTCCACCTTTCGCAAAAAAGTCGGCTTGCTCCAAACGGCGTATACAAATTAAAATTGTTCAAAATCAATTTATAATCTAACATGGGATACTTTAACCTGCAAAATATCGTGTGTAGATGGTGACGTAAAAAAGGAAAGTAAAGTAACCTAAAGCATTACTGCCGTAGGGGTGTGAGGTGTTAGCGAATTCACATTTCAAAGGCTCGGCTATATGAGGGCGGTAGACTCCATCGCCGCTTTTACTTCCCGGACTGAACCGGTACCCATTTAAGGCTGGGTCGACCCGGGACCCATTGCGGTATGAATAAACATTACCGCCTCAACTAGGGAAGGAAGCCAGGACCACTCAGGTGCGAAGCCAGCACGCTAACGACTGAGCTACGCGGCTCCACAATGGTGATGTATTCAGCATTTAAAAAATGGCTGTCGGGGGTGTCTCCGTTAAAAAAAAAGTTTTGTCGAATTCCGTTTTTTTAGGCCGAGTTGGTCAAGAATCTACTGACCGTAGTGTGCTAAAGGTACAAACAAAACTTGCGTTACAACCAATAGGCCTTCATCAGGGACAGGGAACAAAAACAAAAAAAAGTTATGGGACGAAAACATAAATGGAATAAATGAACAAATAAAAGATTAAAACAAAGGTACTTAGCTGGAAAACAAGAAATCGCCACATAGTTTCTCATTTGTGGGAGGCTGGATACCGGGAGACAGGTAGAAAGTCAAGCAAGCTCAACAATTATAATTCCATTTTAACGTTTGTATTTCTATGGCAGTGTCGATAGCCTCAGGATGACCGCCGCTTTTTCCGAAAAAATAAAGATCGATGTCTGACAGCGTAAGAAGAAGAAGAAGACAAACAATAAGAAAAGTAGATTTATATTTGTACAAACAAATAAAAACTAGATGCATGAATGGGTAGATGGATGGACCAAAGGGTCGATGGATGGATGAATGGACGGATGGATGGATGGGGAAAATGTAGATGGATCCATGCATGGATAAATCAATGGGTAGATTAATAGAAAAATGAATTTATAGATGGATGGATGAATATGTGGAGTGTTAAATGAAAGAATGGATGAACGAAAGGAATGATGAATAAAGCGATGGGATGACGGATGGATTATAACATGAGCGCATAGATGTATCAATGAATGGTTGAATGTACAGATACATGGAAAGATGAATAGATGAATGTATGGACGAAATGACGGATCTATAAACAGACAACGAAATAGGAAGACAGACAGGCAGACAGACAGACAGATAGATAGAGAAAGGCAGACAGATAGATAGATAGGTAGACAGACAGACAGACAGGCATGCGGGCAGGCAGGCAGGCAGGCAGACAGACAGACAGACAGACAGGCAGGCAGGCGGCAGGCAGGCAGGCAGGCAGACAGACAGACAGACAGACAGACAGACAGACAGACAGATAGATAGATAGATAGATAGATAGATAGATAGATAGATAGATAGATAGATAGATAGATAGATAGATAGATAGATAGATAGATAGATAGATAGATAGATAGATAGCACTGACCGACGCACTGACGGACGGAGTGATTGACGATTGACGGTGATACATTATACCAACCAGATACAAAAGACGGCCATGACAATAATTTCATTGATCATTATGGAGCAGACATACCAACACAAGCAGCATCAAGCACTCGAGAGAGCTGTTTGCATAGCCGACTAACTCTGCGCCAACCTGTTTGCAAATGTTGGCGAACGGCCTTGACTGTGAAAAATGCCGATTCCCCCCTCCCCTCCCCAAACTATTTGATATCACAGACAAAACTCTCTCCTGCTGTTATCAAACTACCAAGCCCTGAAAAGGGATTTGCAAGTCGCAAAATGTTGGTACGGAGAATGGAATGTGATGCGTCGTAGTTTACAGCTTGACTGCGATATTTCTTCTTTGCAAAGGCCCCGTCCATCGTAGACGATGATGGCAAAATGTATTTGCTAACGATACTTTTAGTAAGGATTAACTGCGCTACTTTTTATCCTCACTCTCTCGTCTCGTGCCACCCGACCCCAGTGGTAAGTCAAGGACAAGACGACTAGGGGGCGACTACGAGATGTAGGGGACTCCCCATCAAGCACCTTTGAAATAAGGTGGAGCGGAGTCAAACCCACACCAACTGATCATGAGGCCGGCGGCTTAACCACTCCGCCACGAAATCCCATTTCTATCTTATGTTTCTACAAACATAAGAGTTCTCCTTTTCTTATGTTTATCAATTTCTAACTTATGGTTCCACATATCCGACTTCAGCAGGTGAGCGGCGACATGTCAGGGGGCTGGAGAGAGGGGGTAGAGCGGGGGGAGTACACATACAGATGTAGAAACCAGAAATGGAAAGGCAAGAATGATATTCCTGACACTAAACAACAGATGGAGATCCAGAGAAATCACAATTCACATCACAGTTGGAATATTGAACGCCCGTCAGTGCTCGTGCCGGTGTATGGAACCGAAACATGACGATATAGCAGAATCCAGGTTTCGTTAACAGATGCCTGCGACGGATAATGGGCATGAAGGGGTAAGTCATGGTAGGAATTAAGATTAAGGTGAGGGAGCCAACAACGGCCATTGGAACATGAGAGAAGAAAATGTCAGATGGAATTACGATTCTTCTTCTTCTTCTTCTTCTGCGTACGCAGTCAGACAGTAACCATTATTTTTTCGAAAAAAGCAGCGGTCATCCTGAGGCTGTCGCCACTGCCATAGAGCTTGTCTTGCAGTTCGACTGGTAATGGCCACATCTGCTCTCTCTGATCCTCGTATGTCGGGCAGTCTTCGGAGTTTCTCTGACTGCAGCTGGGCTCTGCAGTCTCTTCTATCGGTCATGGATTGCAGTTTTGTAATCTTTTCAAGTTCTACAATTGGCGTTGACTTCATGCCACCTGTTATAATTCTCATGGCTTGGTTTTGAAGTTTGCTAACTTTATCGAAGTTCGCCTTCGCTGCTGTTGTCCATGCCGCAATGCCATACTCGAGAACTGGTCTCACTCTTCCAGTGTAAGATTTCTTTAGTATGCCTTCGTCTGCTCCCCAGCTTGTGCCAGCAAGTTTCCTCATGATTGCCATTCTTTCTCTGGCTTTCATTCGGTTTCTCTCAATCTGACTTTTCCATGTCATGCGCCGATCAAATGTGACTCCCAGATAGGTTGGGTTGTCGTTTGGCTGCAGGATTTTGCCATTTAGACTTAATTTGGTACTTTGGGGTTTTATTGAAAGCGAGAATATTGTGCATGTGGTTTTCTCCTCGTTTATTTTGACCAGCCATGAGTTCGCCCACTCTTCCAGAGATGTTAGGGCCGTCTGCATCTGATTTCGTGCTATGGTGAGATTCTTTTCAGAGGTTCACATAGCCAGATCGTCTGCAAACATTGAGCTATGGACTCTTCTTGGTATATTCTCTGTAATATCGTTTATATATACCAGGAAGAGTGTGGGTGACAATACTCCCCCTTGGGGTACTCCCTGCTCGAGTGTCACCTTTTTGCTCATCTGCCCTTGTACTTGTACTCTGGCCGTTCTTTGTTTGAGGTAGTGGTTGATCCACTTGTACATCTTCCCACAGACATCACTTCTTCTTAGCTTGACTCTAAGTCCATCTTTCCAGACTTTGTCAAATGCCTTTTCCAGATCCACCCAAACAGCTACTGTGTGTTTCTGTGCCTGGTAGGCATCTTCTATCTCCTGGGCTATGAGGATGACCTGGTCCTCAGTGGATCTGTGCTGTCTAAAGCCGGCTTGCTGTGGAATTAGTATTCGTTTTTCTTCCAGATGCCACATCAGTCTGGTGTTTATCATCCGTTCCATCAGCTTGCCGACACAGCCTGTATCCATTTGGATCTGTTTTGTCCTTTCCTGTTTTTGGTACTGGTACCAGTATTGCGTCTTTCCATGCCTGTGGTACAATTCCCCTTTTCCAGCTTTGGTTCAGGACCGATAGCAGTTTCTTCTTCGCTGTTTGGCCCAGCCCCATCAGCATTTCGTTTGTTATCCCGTCTTTTCCGGGAGATTTCCTTTTCTTTAGTGTTCTTATAGCCTCTTCCATTTCGCGCATTGTTAGTTTGGCCATCATGTGCTCTTCAGGAGCCGTATTCATGTTTTCGTGTCCCTTTAGCTCTTCGCTAATGTATGTATGCTTATCTGCAGGGACCTCGATGTGGTTTGCTCTGGCATAGTGATCGACAAAGGCGTTTGCGGCTTTCTTACCTGTGATCAAGTTCTCGCCCTGCTTGATAGTAATTTGTTTATTTGACGGGGTTTCGTCGTTCTTGGCTCTGGCTAGCTTCCATAGCTTGTTCCCGTCTTTGTCCAGGTTTAGACTTTCCGTTTTATTTTGCCAGCTTTCTCTTGCTGTTTGCTTGAGAGTGTATTTGTACTTCGCCGCGGCGGCTTTGAGGGCGATGTTTGCCTCCATGGATTTTTCTCACTCTGCCATGTTCCTAGCATTTGTTACTGCATCTTCCACTTTCTGCAACTCATCATTCCAGTAGGGCTTATAGTTTTTCCTAGCTCCTCTTGGGATGGTTTCAGTGGCGGCTTGCATTATTGCCTTGCTTAGGCTCTCTACCATGGGCTTCATTTTGGTGTTTCGTGTGTTGATGGTTTCACACAGCCCACCTGTCAGGATTGCAAATCTGTCCCAGTCGGCTCGTTTGTAATTCCAACGTGGGAGCGGTTTTGTTTCCTGTGGGCCTACTTCCATGTCAATGGTTAGCCTGATCGGCCTGTGGTCGCTACCTGCCAATTGGTTTAGCACCTGGCGCTCTATTTTATGGTGTATGTCCTGTGTGAAGAAGGCCAAATCTGGAGTCGAGGTGGTATGCCATGTTCTTGAATAGAAGCTAGGGCTATCCTCCGGCCTATTGATTAGGGAGAGATTTGCATCTATCTCCCAATCTTCCACTTCGTCACCTCTGCTGTCTGTGTCAGAGTATCCCCATCTCTCCGAGTGGCTGTTGAAATCTCCAACTACTATGCAGTTGGAGTCTCTGACCTCCATACTCGAGAGCGATAGGTCTCTATTTGGTGGTCCGTACAGATTGAAAATGCGGAGCTTCGTCTCTTGAGCCATTATGTCAACTCCTACAATTTCTGCTTGTCCAGGGTGATTGACAGATACCGCGCTACTCGGTATGCAGTTTCTGGTCAGTATCAGGACCCCTCCTTTGTGGCCTTCTCTATCTAGACGGAAGGTCTGGTATCCTCTGATTGAGAATTTATGGTTATTGTTGAGGTGCGTTTCCTGGATACATGCCACGTCAATCTTACCTTCATGCAGGTGATGTATTAGGGAAAGTTTTTTGTTAAAGACTCCCTTCGCATTCCACTGTAGTATTTTGAGGGTCTTGAGGTTTTGGCCAATAGAAGTTGCCCCATAGCCATGTGCCTTGACTCCACGACACATGGGTGGGTGACCACCAGTAGTCAAGGGTGGGCCCCTTCGAGGCGTGAGGCCCGGCACTATCGCTGCCTTATCGCTGAATTACGATTGAATGATTACATCTTTGGGGAGATGACGAACGGGTAGCCAGGCTCGTGAAGGCCAGTCATATGTAGCGAAAGGTCTGTGATCCGAGAAGACACTATGGTCACGTGTGTGCAGTCTGCCTAGGAGGATATTGATCGAAGTGGGAAGGCAAACCCGGTGTCTAAAATCCCCAACTGTGACCGAATGTGTTGGGCCGAAAGACGGAGACATCACTGCTTCCATGTTAATTACAACTACAACTACACAACGGCATACCGTTCTTTTAAGACGTAGCCGAAGAAGAAGAAGAGGAGGAGGAAGAAGAAGAAGAAGAAGAAGAAGAAGAAGAAGAAGAAGAAAAACTATTACCAGACGGAAGGTTATAGCTCGATTCCGACAACAATGTCAAAGAAATCTATGACCTTCTGAAACCAAGGTTGACCTTCAAACGAATAAAGTCAACCTTGAGAAGCCCTGGGAAATTCGACCAATTCAAATTTTGAGCAATAAATATTGTCGATTATTGAGCGCCATGTCACATTCTCTCTCTCCCTCCCCCCCCCCTCTCTCTCTCTCTCTCTCTCTCTCTCTCTCTCTCTACTATATATATATATATAAAGCAAGTTAGTAGCACGTCCTTTACAGAACGTCACTTCTTACAACCGCCACCTATATGGCTGTTATAGGTTTCCTGACAAGTGTACAGGACGACAGGTTACCATTACTTTCCGTACTTGAAAGAGCAATCCCTCGAGAAAAAAATCAAGTGTCAGTCAAACTGGACACAGCGGGAATCTTCTTCTTCTTCCTCTTCTTCTCCTTCTTCTTCTTCTTCTTCTTCTTCTTCTTCTTCTTCGTACGCTGTCAGACGTCAACTTTAATATAGTCGAAGAAAGCAGCTGTCATCCTGAGGCTGTCGACACTGCCATAGAGCTTGTCTAGTGTTGCCACTGGTAATGGCCACATGTGCTTTCTCTGGTCCTTGTATGTCGGGCAATTTTGCAGCAGATGTTCAGCGGTCATTTTTCCTGTACCACAGGTGCATTAGTCAGTGCCACCTATCTTCAGTTTATTGAATAGGCGGTACCTCAGTCTGTTGTGGCCTCTGCGGAGTCTGAAGACCACGACCTGCTCTCTTCTGTTCAGCTGGTAATAGGCATAATTTTTTGTGTAGCCAGTATGTTCTGTTTCCCATTTGGCCATGTATATGGCCCTAATAAACATTTTGGACTCTTTGTAGGTCACACTAGAATCTGGTTGTGGTAGTCTTGCAACAGCGGGAATCGAACTGGGTGCGTGGGATTGTTCAAACCGAGCGTGTTTCGCCCATTGCCCACGCAGTATGAAGTAACAAGGCGTATGTTGATAAGATTTTTACAAAAGTGTGAAGCAGACATAATTTGCGTCCTAGGTTTCGACATAGTCCCAGTACCTGGCAACGCACTTTGTCCACCAGTCCACTAGCTTGTGTATGCTCTCTAGAAAGAAGTCTTTTGTGTGACCTTTAACCAGTTTTTCACCGACTCGATTACATCATTGTCAGCTGCCTTAGAAGCCATTTGTTTTACAATTTCCCATAACTGATTTAACCAACGACACATTTGTGTACAGCGCCGTGACACATGTTAAAATCTTTGCTTATTTCATCAACAGTGACTGGTCTGTTGTCACGGACTAGCTGGTCAATGTTCTGCTGTTTCACTGTGTCAGATGTCACATTTGCTGGTCTCCCACGCATGGCTCAACAATCTTTCTTATTGAAATCTTTCTACCCACTCACTCACTCTCCTCTGACTCGAACAACTGTCTCCTTGCTGAATTTGTTGCCATGGTCAGTGGATTGGATTTGGTTAGGGGATTGATGCCAGAAAAGCAGGGCAGAGACAGACCGAAGAGAAAATGGACACAAGACATCACGGAGGTCCTGAAGATGACAACAACAGAGGCGGGAGTTCTGGTTAAGATCGAGAGTCTTTCAGATCAGCTGTTATGAGAGCGACATCCTGGCTAGAGATCGGTCGTTATGAGAGCGACATCCTGGCTAGATATCGGTCGTTATGAGAGCGACATCCTGGCTAGAGATCGGTCGTTATGAGAGCGACATCCTGGCTAGAGATCGGTCGTTATGACAGCGACATCCTGGCTAGAGATCGGTCTTTATGAGAGCGACATCCTGGCTAGAGATCGGTCGTTATGAGAGCGACATCCTGGCTAGAGATCGGTCGTTATGAGAGCGACATCCTGGCTAGAGATCGGTCGTTATGAGAGCGACGTTCTGTCTAGAGATCGGTCGTTATGAGAGCGACGTCCTGGCTAGATATCGGTCGTTATAAGAGCGACATCCTGGCTAGAGATCGGTCGTTATGAGAGCGACATCCTGGCTAGAGATCGGTCGTTATGAGAGCGACATCCTGGCAAGAGATCGGTCGTTATGATAGCGACGTTCTGGCTAGAGATCGGTCGTTATGAGAGCGACGTCCTGGCTAGAGATCGGTCGTTGTGAGAGCGACGTCCTGGCTAGAGATCGGTCGTTATAAGAGCGACATCCTGGCTAGAGATCGGTCGTTATGAGAGCGACGTCCTGGCTAGACATCGGGCGTTATGAGAACGACGTCCTGGCTAGAGATCGGTCGTTATGAGAGCGACGTCCTGGCTAGAGATCGGTCGTTATGAGAGCGATGTCCTGGCTAGAGATCGGTCGTTATGAGAGCGATGTCCTGGCTAGAGATCGGTCTTTATGAGAGCGACGTTTTGGCTAGAGATCGGTCGTTATGAGAGCGATGTCCTGGCTAGAGATCGGTCTTTATGAGAGCGACGTTTTGGCTGGAGATCGAGAGTCTTACAATTCGGCTGTTGTGAGAATGATGTTTTGCTAAGGACAAACAAAGGGTCTCTGTGCCGAAGTGGTTAAGCCGTTTGCCTCGTGTTCAGATGGTCGGATTTCGAATTGGAGCCGCGACGGTCGGTTCATAATGTTAATTTTTATCGCAGATCCTTGGGTTCTTCGCTGGAGCTCAATACACTGTAGTCACGAGGTGAAGTGTTCACCTCGGGTGGGGGCCCAGTAGTTTCGCGGTGAGGTGTCTGCCTCGGGCAAATGCGCAGTTGTCTCGAGGTGAGGTGTCCGCCTCGGGTGGGGGCCCAGAAGTCTCGAGGTGAGGTGTCCGCTTCGGGTGGGGGGGGGGGCAGTAGTCTCGAGGTGAGGTGTCCGCCTCGGAAGTCGGAGGCCCAATATTTAAATCATGGTGGAGACCTGGATTTTTTCACTTGGATTTTCTGGTGAAATTCCCCTGATCTCTGGGTAGCTGGGTAGTGAGATCGAATTCCCGTGTACAAAACAGAAAGCCTCAACTCAGGATGACCGCTGCCTTTTTCGAAAAAAAAGGTTACTGTCTGACTGCGTACGAAGAAGAAGAAGAAGACGAAGAAGAAGAAGAAGAAGAAGAAGAAGAAGAAGAATTCCCGTGTTCAGTATCGAGCACGTGTCTGGGTAGCTGGGTAGTGAGATCGAATTCCCGTGTTCAGTATCGAACACGTTAATAATTCCAGTTGGAAATCAAAAAGCGTTGGCTAAACGGCTGCTGTTTGGACAAAATTCATACATAAAATTTCATAGCCAAAAATTCATAGCCAAGTTATTTGTACCTTTTCCCAGGTGGTTTGTTAAGAGCAGTTATAGATGGCGCCTCCCTGGCTGTAGGTCTTGTTAACTCTGTTTAACTCTAGTGTTTGAGTTTATTAAGATGATCTCGCACATCTGTAAAACCACCCTCCAAGAAACTGGTTGTATACCGACTCTGTAGAGCCTTCTCAACCTGTATAACAGACGAATATAAAAGAGAATGTCCATGACCCACACAAAGTTAGAAACCGCTGTTCTATGTTTTTGCTTTAAGAGTGCAAAAGCAATATCAAGGTCCTGAAAAATGTATGAGAAAGCCGCCTAATCGGTTTGATTGTTAGCGCTAAAATAAACGAAATGTTGGAGATAATGCGTTTGAATAACATATGAGAAACAAGCAGGGATGTATTTAAACGGCAGAGTGATGTGCCCTTGTAATGGCCGCTAAGGAGAAAGATATTTCTGACGTTTGGTGTAATACAATTTTTCTCTCGCATACTGAGGTGTAATGTATGACAATATATCATCTTCAGCGTGAATTTATTTCTTCGCATGGAGCCAGTTAGTTGCATTCTAGAATTATTGATGTCTTCGTTTTTTATTAGCTATTAAACTGCCTGGAAACACAGACTCTCAGCGCAATGTGAACCTGGGAAATACAATTCCTGTCCCCATTACCTTGTGGGATACTTGGTCATGGGAAAGGCTTCGCAACAATCTCTGAGGAAAAATTTGTAGCTGCTGTCCCTAACGGAGTTTACTTGCATCTTAATTCACCCTAAACAAAAGAAATATAAATTATTTTTCACAGGATTGTTCACTTTTTAACTGTTGGGATTGTCAAACATTCTGCGGGAACAGACACGCGCTTCTGCTTATTACTGCAGTCTTAGCAATACATTTCTGGATTAGGGCTGGGTTTAAGCTAAGGATTAGGGCTGGGTTTAAGCTAAGGATTAGGGCTGGGTTTAAGCTAAGGATTACGGCTGGGTTTAAGCTAAGGATTAGGGCTGGGTTTAAGCTAAGGATTAGGGCTGGGTTTAAGCTAAGGATTAGGGCTGGGTTTAAGCTAATGATTAGGGCTGGGTTTAAGCTAAGGATTAGGGCTGGGTTTAAGCTAAGGATTAGGGCTGGGTTTAAGCAAAGATTAGGGTTGGGTTTAAGCTAAGGATTAGGGCTGGGTTTAAGCTAAGGATTAGGGCTGGGTTTAAGCTAAGGATTAGGGCTGCGTTTAAGCTAAGGATTAGGGCTGGGCTTAAGCTAAGGATTAGGGCTGGGTTTAAGCTAAGGATTAGGGCTGGGTTTAATCTAAGGATTAGGGCTGGGTTTAAGCTAAGGATTAGGGCTGGGTTTAAGCTAAGGATTAGGGCTGGGTTTAAGCTAAGGATTAGGGCTGGGTTTAAGCTAAGGATTAGGGCTGGGTTTAAGCTAATGATTAGGGCTGGGTTTAAGCTAATGATTAGGGCTGGGTTTAAGCTAAGGATTAGGGCTGGGTTTAAGCTAAGGATTAGGGCTGGGTTTAAGCTAAGGATTAGGGCTGGGTTTAAGCTAAGGATAAGGGCTGAGTTTAAGCTAAGGATTAGGGTTGTGTTTAAGCTAAGGATAAGGGCTGGGTTTAAGCTAAGGATTAGGGCTGGGTTTAAGCTAAGGATTAGGGCTGGGTTTAAGCTAAGGATAAGGGCTGGGTTTAAGCTAAGGATAAGGGCTGACTTTAAGCTGAGGATTAGGGTTGGGTTTAAGCTGAGGATTAGGGTTGGGTTTAAGCTGAGGATTAGGGTTGGGTTTAAGCTTAGGATTAGGCTTAGGATTGGGTTTTAGCTAAGGATTAGGATTAGGGTTGGGTTTCAGCTAAGGGTTAGGATTAGGGTTGGGTTTAAGCTAAGGATTAGGGTTGTGTTTAAGCTAAGGATTATGATTAGGATTAAAGGTAGTGTTAATATCTTTTCTACACTTCTATTTTTATCGAAGTTTTAGCCTTATTTATTTAAATTAGAAGTACCTTGACCTGTCCTCCCTTTAACCCGAAATTGAATTTCCCGTTGCAGTAATCAGCTGTGAAATACGTTCTATTGGAACCCAGGGAACTCTGTTTGGGGTGAATTAAGATTAAATCTGAACTTAACGTCTTTATGCTGGCTTAGAAGATTCTGCGGAGTCTGTATACAACCAGTTTCATTTACATTCATTTGCTCTAAAAGCTATACGCATCCAATCTATTCTTAAATGCATCAATTGTCCTTGCCTCCATTATTTCCTGTGGCAATGCATTCCAAGCAATCACCTATCTCTGACTAAAAAAATATTTACTGATATCTAATCTGTACCTTTCTTCAGTTAATTTGTAGCTGTGCCCTCTTGTTCTTGTAGGTGGTTATATTTTTTTTTTTAAACTTGTTTCAGTCGAATTTATTATTTCCGTTGATTATCTTATACACCTGTATTAAGTCACCTCGAATTCTACTCGTTTCTAGACACTGTAGGTCGGTTTTTCTGAGTCTTTACTCATAATTGTTTTTTTTAAATCTCACTATCATCTTTGTTGCTTTTTTGTTTGTATTTTGTCCTGTATGTTTATATCTCCTGTTCAAAAATGACTCCAGACTAGTGCACATTACTCCAATCTAACTAATGCTTTATACAGTTAGACAATCACTTCCTTGCTCCTATCTTTCATAATTTTTCTTCTCATTCATAACAGCTCATTTGCATTTTTCATTGCTACCTGGACTTGCTCACTCACTTTACATGTAAGATCTATTATAACCTCTTAGTCCCTTTTCCTTTTCTATCATTTTAATATTGTTTTCCCCCATTCTGTAATTATGTTCCATATTGGATCTACCTATGTGAATTTATCTACATTAAACTCCATTTGCAAGATCACATGACCTCAATATATCCACTTCTGCTTTAGACGAGCCACTACGGCAATCAAGTATCTGATATCAATGTCAAAATCGTGTATATACATCAATAACAAAATTGATACCAAAACTGAGCCTTCTGGAACTCCACGTTTTACTTCACACAAATTCTTATTGGTGCCGACTCTCTGCCTTCTTCCCGTTAACCAATTCTTATTGATGCCGACTCTCTGCCTTCTTCCCGTTAACCAATTGTTATTGATGCCGACTCTCTGCCTTCTTCCCGTTAACCAATTCTTATTGATGCCGACTCTCTGCCTTCTTCCCGTTAACCAATTGTTATTGATGCCGACTCTCTGCCTTCTTCCCGTTAACCAATTCTTATTGATGCCGACTCTCTGCCTTCTTCCCGTTAACCAATTCTTATTGATGCCGACTCTCTGATTTCTTCCCGTTAACCAATTCTTATTGATGCCGACTCTCTGCCTTCTTCCCGTTAACCAATTCTTATTGATGCCGACTCTCTGCCTTCTTCCCGTTAACCAATTCTTATTGATGCCGACTCTCTGCCTTCTTCCCGTTAACCAATTCTTATTGATGCCGACTCTCTGCCTTCTTCCCGTTAACCAATTCTTATTGATGCCGACTCTCTGCCTTCTTCCCGTTAACCAATTCTTATTGATGCCGACTCTCTGCCTTCTTCCCGTTAACCAATTCTTATTGATGCCGACTCTCTGCCTTCTTCCCGTTAACCAATTCTTATTGATGCCGACTCTCTGCCTTCTTCCCGTTAACCAATTCTTATTGATGCCGACTCTCTGCCTTCTTCCCGTTAACCAATTCTTATTGATGCCGACTCTCTGCCTTCTTCCCGTTAACCAATTCTTATTGATGCCGACTCTCTGCCTTCTTCCCGTTAACCAATTCTTATTGATGCCGACTCTCTGCCTTCTTCCCGTTAACCAATTGTTATTGATGCCGACTCTCTGCCTTCTTCCCGTTAACCAATTCTTATTGATGCCGACTCTCTGCCTTCTTCCCGTTAACCAATTCTTATTGATGCCGACTCTCTGCCTTCTTCCCGTTAACCAATTCCTATTGATGCCGACTCTCTGCCTTCTTCCCGTTAACCAATTCTTATTGATGCCGACTCTCTGCCTTCTTCCCGTTAACCAATTCTTATTGATGCCGACTCTCTGCCTTCTTCCCGTTAACCAATTCTTATTGATGCCGACTCTCTGCCTTCTTCCCGTTAACCAATTCTTATTGATGCCGACTCTCTGCCTTCTTCCCGTTAACCAATTCTTATTGATGCCGACTCTCTGCCTTCTTCCCGTTAACCAATTCTTATTGATGCCGACTCTCTGCCTTCTTCCCGTTAACCAATTCTTATTGATGCCGACTCTCTGCCTTCTTCCCGTTGACCAATTCTTATTGATGCCGACTCTCTGCCTTCTTCCCGTTAACCAATTCTTATTGATGCCGACTCTCTGCCTTCTTCCCGTTAACCAATTCTTATTGATGCCGACTCTCTGCCTTCTTCCCGTTAACCAATTTCTATTGATGCCGACTCTCTGCCTTCTTCCCGTTAACCAATTCTTATTGATGCCGACTCTCTGCCTTCTTCCCGTTGACCAATTCTTATTGATGCCGACTCTCTGCCTTCTTCCCGTTAACCAATTCTTATTGATGCCGACTCTCTGCCTTCTTCCCGTTAACCAATTCTTATTGATGCCGACTCTCTGCCTTCTTCCCGTTAACCAATTCCTATTGATGCCGACTCTCTGCCTTCTTCCCGTTAACCAATTCTTATTGATGCCGACTCTCTGCCTTCTTCCCGTTGACCAATTCTTATTGATGCCGACTCTCTGCCTTCTTCCCGTTAACCAATTCTTATTGATGCCGACTCTCTGCCTTCTTCCCGTTAACCAATTCTTATTGATGCCGACTCTCTGCCTTCTTCCCGTTAACCAATTCTTATTGATGCCGACTCTCTGCCTTCTTCCCGTTAACCAATTCTTATTGATGCCGACTCTCTGCCTTCTTCCCGTTAACCAATTCTTATTGATGCCGACTCTCTGCCTTCTTCCCGTTAACCAATTCTTATTGATGCCGACTCTCTGCCTTCTTCCCGTTAACCAATTCTTATTGATGCCGACTCTCTGCCTTCTTCCCGTTAACCAATTCCTATTGATGCCGACTCTCTGCCTTCTTCCCGTTAACCAATTCTTATTGATGCCGACTCTCTGCCTTCTTCCCGTTGACCAATTCTTATTGATGCCGACTCTCTGCCTTCTTCCCGTTAACCAATTTTCAATACATTGGAAACTTCGTCACATATTCCATGTGATTTTAACTTTTTAAGTTATCTTCGATGAAGTTATCTACCAAATGCCTTTGCAAAATCTAGATAAATACCAGCATACCCAGTCCAGTGGTGATTTCATCGATGTTCTGACAACACCATCTGAGCATATACAGTCTGGACTGGACAGACCAAGCAGATGAAACCATGCACTGGTTCATTGAACAACACTGCAAGTCTCAGCAATGCGGCGGGGAACGTACAGCGCATCGCGAGACACGCAGAATGCCATGGTCATCCACAGTATCCAGTTAATTTCCAGTCATCTCGACCAAGTAATGCCGCTGGAACCGGTGGTTCAGAACGAGAGAGTGAAGTTGACGAATACTTGAAATACTTAGAATCCTGGTATTCAAACACACATGTTAATGTCAGTTGCCATGTAGCCGAATGCTTTGGCTATTAATTAAAAGCTGTCCATCGTTGTCGATGAGGACCGCCGACATCATCCTTGTCACAGATTTCCCTGTTGGGTGTGGGTGCGCATGTGGCTGAACAGGCCAATGCGGGCACGAAAACATCTGCTACATATCGGGCACACGAGGTTTGTAGAAGGTGATGGTGTTCCCGCTGTTCGGGATTTCCGGGTCTCGCGACTGCTCTGGGCTTTCACAACACGGTCGTCTTCTCCGGTAGCTACACTCGTCTTTAAATCGTTTCTTTGGGCGCCTTCTCTCACGCCATCCCTCTCTCAGCTCGCCGTAGAGAAGCTTCTTTGGGAGCCGCTCGTCTGACATACGGACGAGATGTCCGGCCCATTCTAGTCGTGCTTTTTCTATGATTTGGCTATATGTAGTACGTATTGTTACTGCTTCCTGCGGCTTACCATATCTCAATGTAAGATAATTTAGATTTCGGGGAGCCATACAAAGGGGTTGACATGACATAGGATCTGCATATAGACACTGTTTGGTTAAGTGGATTCTTCTTCTTCTTCTTCGTACGCTGTCAAACGTCAACCTGTATTTTTTCGAAGAAAGCAGCGGTCATACTGAGGCTGTCGACACTGCCATAGAGCTTGTCTAGTGTTGCCACTGGTGATGGCCACATGTGCTTTCTCTGGTCCTTGTATATCGGGCAGTTTTGCAGCAGATGTTCAGCGGTCATTTTCCTGGTACCACAAGTGCATTCGTCAGTGCCACCTATCTTCAGTTTATTGAATAGGTGGTACCTCAGTCTGTTGTGGCCTGTGCGGAGTCTGAAGACCCCGACCTGCTCTCTTCTGTGCAACTGGTAATAGGCATCGTTTTTTGTGTAGCCGGTATGTTCTGTTTCCCATTTGGCCAGGTATCTGGCCCTAATAAGCCTTTTGGATTCTTCGTAGGTCACACTAGAATCTGGTTGTGGTAGTCTTGCACCTTCTTTTGCCAGTCTGTCTGCCTGCTCGTTGCCTTGCATGTTACAGTGGGATGGAACCCACTGTACCACTACTCTTTTTGGTGCGGGCTGCTGGCATAGTTGACAGAGTACTGCTCTTAAATCATTAAGTTCAGTATTTTTCTGGCTTTTTAGTGATCTGACTACGGCCAGGGCATCTGTAAACAGGACTATCTGGCTTTCATTGCTTTCGCCTGTCAGCATTGCTTCTACCGCAACCATCAGTGCCCCTGCCTCCGCTCTGAAATTGCTTTAGAATTTTGCAGTTGCCACTGACAGTGTTATTTTTCTACCGTTTAGTAGGCTCAGGAATGCCCCTGCCACCCCGTTCTGTGTTGTGTTTGTTACAGAACCGTCGGTGTATGCATGGGTCCATTCCATGCTTGGGTAGTTTTCTGTTATGTACCTGAGGGTTATGTCTCTTCTTTATTTTTCACTCTGGCTGTTTTTGTTTCCAATACCCGGAATATTTTCTACCACCTCCGGAATGATATGCTGCTTCCAAGTAGGTTTGCGTACAGTAGGGATGGGCTTTGGTATTGTTTCGGTGTTCATAGGATCTTCGTGCATCTTTGCTTTGGCTATTTCTGCAAAGTTTCTCCGCTTTAGTTGTTTCCCATTTCCAAATATATTTAGTCTCTGATGCATAGGATGTTCTGTCAGTCTTCTGACTTTCTCTGCTTGCTGTTGGGCTCTGCAGTCTCTTCTATCGGTCATGGATTACAGATTTGTAATCTTTTGGCATTGACTTCATGCGTCCTGTTATAACTCTCATGGCTTGATTTTGAAGTTTGCTAATTTTATCCAAGTTCGCCTTTGCTGCTGTTATCCATGCCGCAATGCCATACTCGAGAACTGATCTCACTCTTCCAGTGTACAGTTTCTTTAGTATTCTTTCGTCTGCTCCCCAGCTTGTGCCATCAAGTTTCCTCATGATTGCCATTCTTTGTCTGGCTCTCATTCGGTTTCTCTCGATCTGACTTGTCCATGTCATGCGTCGATAAAATGTAACTCCCAAGTAGTTTGGGTTGTCGTTTGGCCGTAGGTATTTGCCGTTAAGACTTATTTTGGTGTTCTAGGGTTTATTTGAAAGCGAGAATATCGTACATGTTGTTTTTTCCTCATTTATTTTGTCCAGCCATGAGTTCGCCCCACTCCTCTAACGATGTTAGGGCCTGATGCATCCGATTGCTTGCTACGGTGAGATTTTTTTCAGAGGTCCACATAGCCAGATCGTCTGCAAACATGGAGTTGTAGACTCTTCTTTGTATATTCTCTATGATGTTGTTGGTTAAATGATTTATTATGATGGTGTGAAAACCTTCATGGCTGCTTGACTAAGTGTATCAAACTCAGCTACAGATCTTCACCAAAACAGATCTTCACATTCTTCACAATTAGATCTTCTGCGTGGACTAGCGACAGGGCTTA
Source organism: Ariolimax columbianus (assembly GCA_036924085.1). Lineage (NCBI taxonomy): Eukaryota > Metazoa > Mollusca > Gastropoda > Stylommatophora > Arionidae > Ariolimax > Ariolimax columbianus. Next base: position 42,817,454 of record JAVGWX010000008.1, on the reverse strand, counting down.
CAACCAGAAGGGGCTGGGTTCGCTCCCTAATCACAGCACCAGCCGTTACCCCGGGGAAGCAAACCCAAGGAAAACGCAGAAGTAAGCAGAGCCTTACATAATATGCACGCCGAAGTGGGATGCACTGGGCTGAGAGGCGTAACATAAAAACATAGTGCAAAGCACACCACCTTGGGGGGAAAGTAAATAAAAGGGAATGCACAATATCTTCATACGTAATATAGTGTGGACGAAATGGGAGCATAAAGGAGAGAAAATAGAGGTAAATATGGCATTCAAAAAGGTTCTTCTTGTTGTTGCCATTCATTTTTGAGTTAGCTACTCTTGACGACTGTTTTGGTGGCGAGTTACAGTTGCGCTCTTTACATCACGAGACATACTTGAGATGATGTACGGGGCACCTCATGACTATAGTGCAATACTATATTGTTCAGTAAGCTCACTACTATAGGGATCACAGCTCCGATCCCCACCTCGTTAGCTAGACTGTGATTAAACAATTTTTATAAAGGGAGAACTGTTTGGAAGCGAAGTGGCGTGTTGATCACTACGTTTTAGCTGAATCCAAATAACATAGTTTAATCAGTATGTTTGACCAGACCCTCACTAACATAGTCTAATCAGTCTGTTTCACCTGACCGTGATTAACATAGTCTAATCAGTATGTTTGACCTGACCCTGATTAACGTAGTCTGATCAGCGTGTTTAACCTGACCCTCACTAACATAGTCTAATTTGAATGTTTAACCTGACCCTGACTAGCATATTCTAATCAGTATGTTAAACCTGATCCTGATTAACATAGTCTAATCAGTATGTTTAACCTGACCCTGACTAACATATTCTAATCAGTATGTTTAGCCTGACCTTGACTAACATAGTCTAATCAGTATGTTTCACCTTCCCCTGACTAACATAGTCTAATCAGTATGTTTCACCTGCCCCTGACTAATATAGTTTGATCAGTATGTTTCACCTGCCCCTGACTAACATAGTTTGATCAGTATGTTTCACCTGCCCCTGACTAACATAGTTTGATCAGTATGTTTCAACTGGCCCTGTCTAAGGTAGCCTGATCAGTATGTTACACCTTAGCTGACGTTAGTCTCCTGTCACCATCCCTGTGGTAAAGAGCCTCAAACTAGCGGTCAGTGAAGTCGCTCTCTGCGACCTGCGATGTTGTGGACGTGTTAAAGTGTTTTAAGGGAGGTAGCGATGGTCAGTATTCACCACAAAACACAAGTAGAATCTAAATGAAGAGAAACATCAATTAATTATAGGTTTACTGTACTAGATAAACATATTAAAACAAGTGCAAACCCGCATAACAGAAGGTGTGAGATTCAAAGAAGAAATCATGAACGAGATGGCAAATAAAAATAGACTTTCAAGGTACTTGCTTGCTTTCATTGGTCTGAACATAAGGTCTGAACATAAGGTCTGAACATAAGGTCTGAACATAAGGTCTGACATCATGTTTCGAATGTTATGTTTAGGATGAAGATGTGGAAGAGTGCATGAGCTGCAGCTGTCAGCGAACCATATCTGCCAAGACTCTTTTACACACCCACGCGGGGAGGAAGACTAACGTCTGGCCAGGCACAACATACTGATCAAACATGTTAGTCAGTGTCAGGCAAATATACTGGCCAAGACCCTCACCTCGGATTCTCGTAGCTCTGAAATGGGCTGTTGTCAAGGCAGTGGCTAACAGGGTGAGGACTCGACCGGATACCCGTAGTAGTGAACGACACGTAGATGAAGCCAAGTATAGCACAACCGCTTGGAGGACACAGGCCTATCTTCATCTTCGCGCTCAGGATGTGAGAAAAGCTACTGATATCCCCCACATAACGTCCTTTTCAGGGCGCACCAATAAGTAAACATACTCATTGTGGGCATTCCAAACAAACACCTCCACGCAGTGACCCTGGAAAATAGGCTGCAACAGACTGGCTAATGAGAAGGGATCGAAGAGAGAAGACTAACTAGGTACTCAAAAAATTTCTGTTGAAGTCGGATGTGTCGGACTGAATAGTGTAAATATCGCAGTAAAGCTGTAAACGACGACATAACGCATTCCATTCTCAGGACTACATCAAACTACTTGCAAAGCCCTTTTCAAGGCTTGGTAGCGGGAGATTGAGAACCAAGAATAGGAGGAAGAATGTTCGATTTCAGGGAGAAAAACATCATATTAAAAAACAATACTACACAGTAATAAACACGAAGAAATTGCAGTAGTCTTATATCAGCCACATAATATCTACTGCAACGAGTTTTCGTCAAAACATCAGTTCAAGCCTTTTATCTCTAGCTCATCTAAACCATGCACTTGATGGATAATGCTAAAGAAATTTTAGTATGTATTTACATTTGTTGGTTTGTCTGGTGACAAATAAACAAACTTAATAATGTTCAATTCTTACAATTGTTATCTGTTCAACCTTAACTAAACTAGTTGAGTTATAAAAACAAGTTGAGTTATAAAAACAAGTTGAGTTATAAAAACAAGTTGAGTTATAAAAACAAGTTGAGTTATAAAAACTAGTTGAGTTATAAAAACAAGTTGAGTTATAAAAACAAGTTGAGTTATAAAAACTAGTAGAGTTATAAAAACAAGTTGAGTTATAAAAACAAGTTGAGTTATAAAAACTAGTTGAGTTATAAAAACAAGTTGAGTTATAAAATTTAGTTAAGTTATAAAAGCAAGTTGAGTTATAAAAATTAGTTGAGTTATAAAAACAAGTTGAGTTATAAAAATTAGTTGAGTTATAAAAACTAGTTGAGTTATAAAAACAAGTTGAGTTATAAAAACAAGTTGAGTTATAAAAACTAGTTGAGTTATAAAAAACAGTTGAGTTCTGTATGTAGAATAACAACACCATATTTAAGCATGATCCGAGGCGATTATACACATGGACCTCCCCCGGTGGCAAACACAGAAATCAGATTGGTTACATCCTAGTACAACACAGATGGCGGTCCAGTGTGCTGTCAACAAAGATGCTTCCAGGAGCGGACTGCGGCATGGATCACGAGTTGCTGGTTGCTGTATTCACGATAAGACTACGAAGGGCGAACACAGGTGAACGACCAACACGTTTTGATGTGTAAGCAATACCATATGAATATAACGTCGAAGTTCAAAACAAGTTTAAGGCACTAATGGCAACGTAAGAAAACATGTCTACTGAAGAATTGGTTTCACATGTGAGAGAAGCACCCATCTCAACAGTACAGGACATTATGCCCTAAGCAAGTGAGTAAGAAACAAAACTATATTACGGAGGTGACACTGCGACTCATAGAGGCAAGAAGGAAACTGAGACAGGCAGGAACAGAACAAAACACCGACACATACAGAAAATGCTCAAGAGAAATCAGGAAACAGATTAGGCAAGATAGGAATCAACACATAATAGAAACATGTAACAAAATAGAGGAACTCCAAGGGAAGTAACGTGAAGCATTCAAGGAGAGTAGATCTTTCACTGGAGAATTCCGGTCACCTCTACAAGAAATACATGACAGAAACGGAGCAACTATGACAGAAAGTAAAGACATTCTAGAAAGATGGGTGGAATACTGGAGAGATATGTACTGGGACAACACACAAAAACGAAGACATCCTTACAAACAATGAAGTGGAATAACCGGAACTCACATTGAGCAGCGATAAAGGGAAACCCCAGGCTGCGATGATAACCCGCTGAACTGATACAAGCGGGGGAAGAGGCAAGCATACGCGTATACCATACAGTCTGTAATTAGATCTGGCGCAGCACAGAATAGACCAAAATATGGAAACGATCTGTGTATATCCCCATACATAAGAAAGGGAATCTAAAGTTATGTACAAACTTTCGCACCATTGCATTGATAAGCCACGCCAGCAAGATCTTATTGCGTATCATTATGACAAAATTAGAAAGAAAGCTGGACTATGAAATAAATTAAACGCGAGGAGGGTTTCGGCCAGGAAGGGGCCATATCTTCAATATGAGAAACATTATTGAGAAGAGCAGATAATACAATACGGACCTGTGTGCCTGTTTTATAGACTTCACCAAGGCCTTTGACTGCGTAAAACATCAGCAAATGTAGAACATTATGAAAGATATGGGCTTCCCAACACATCTGGTTTAACTAATAGAAACCCTCTACAGGGGGCAGCAAGCAGCCGCCAGAAAAGATGGTGAAACCTCAGATTGCTTCGAGATACACTAAGGGGTCAGACAGTGCTGCATTCTTTCACCATACCTGTTCAACATATATGCGGAAATCTCCATCATCATGACTGTAAAGGCTGATAAAATTTTTACAGACTTTTACAATAGGAGGAAAGAAGATACCGGAAATACGATACGTCGACTACACAGTTTGTCTCTCGAATTGCGCCAAGACCCTAAAACAAATAATTACATCAGCCCAGAGGCACAGTGAAACCCATAATTTCTACATGCATTCAAAGAAAACAACAATAATGACAACTGACAAGACAAAACTCCAACCTAAATTCGAGAACGCTGGCAAAGAGATTGACAATGTTGCACACTTTGAATATCTGGGATCAATCCTATACAACAATGGAGACTGTATAAAAGATATAGGAAGACTGACTATGGCAATGTAGAAGCTAATGACTATGTATAACGTATGGCATAGTACAACCTTGGAACTAAAACTAAAGACCACAAGAAGATGCATTTTTCCTGTGGCAACCTATGGATATGGAACATAGAAGATTACAAAAGCAAATAGAAAGAAGATCAGAGCTTTCGAAAGACAGTGCCGCAGACGAGCCCTTAAATTTGGGCGGACAAAGACAGAAAGAAACAGATCCATCCGGCAAGACGTAGAGATGTAGATGAGAATTGGCTCATAAATGACGTAATGACCCGAAACCCGAAGTTTTTTGGACACGTCACACGACACAACGTACTGGATAAAGCGGTTAAGGGGGGCATAATCACCGGGAAGCGATGCAGGGGTCGACCAAGAAGACGATGGACTCAGGACATCAAAGAAACGCTGGATTTGACCTTGGAGCAAGCCGGAAAACTGGCGGAAGAGTTTCCTACAGACAAGCTGTCTGAGAGCGACGTTCTGTAAGGAACATGCCACATGATGATGATGCCCGTCTCATTTGAAGCATAGGCCATTGCAAGTTAGATCTTCGGCTGCACATTCTGATTTTCTCCAGTTCAGGTCCAGGGAACGTTTATTTTCAGTCTTTTCTCCAGTTGTTTCTTGGTCTACAGCTCTTCCTCTTTCCCTGTTAATTCCACGTCAAGGTCTGTCTGGTCACGTTTGATGGTGATTTCCGTAGCGTTTGCCCATTAACCACGTTCGATTTGATGCTTCAGTGGTTGTTGGTTTCTTCGTTCCTCACAATGGCTTGCAAGCCAATACCCACGAGCAATCAAATTGGGGGTCTCTGTGGTGAAGTGGTCAAGCCTTGTGTTCAGACGGTCGAGGTTCAAATTCGAGCTGCGACGGTCGGTTTATGATGTCAATTATTCCGGAGATCCATGGGTTCATCGCTGGAGCTACGGAGTTCGTGCTTTGTGTGATACTCTTGGCAGGCGGGGATGCCGTTCTGCTGAGAGAGACCGAGCCATATGGGGAAAACCCGAAGTTGAGCCCTCGCGTTTAACTTAACTTTAACCCATTTGTACTAATAGTGGTCGTAGTGTTGGCAGCGGTAGTAGCTATACTCTTAGATATTGTGGTGGTAGTAGTAATAGTTGTGATGCTGAAGTAGTAGTACTAGAGATGGTAGCTATAGTGGCAGCAGTAGTAGTAGTATACGTTGTAGTGGTGGTAGTGAAGATATTAGTAATAGTGGTGGTGCTGGAGGCTTAGTAGTAGTAGTAGTCTTTGTAGTACTGTTAGTAGTAGTAGAAGTAGTAGTAGTAGTCGTTGTAGTACCTTTAGTAGTAGTAGAAATAGTAGTAGTTGTAGTACTGTTAGTAGTAGTAGAAGTAGTAGTAGTAGTCGTTGTAGTACTATTAGTAGTAGTAGTAGTCGTTGTAGTACTATTAGTAGTAGTAGAAGTAGTAGTAGTAGTCGTTGTAGTACTATTAGTAGTAGTAGAAGTAGTAGTAGTTGTAGTACTGTTAGTAGTAGTAGAAGTAGTAGTAGTTCTAGTAGTTGTAGTGTTGTTGGTAGAAATATATCTAACGGTGGTAGTAGTAACAGTGGCAGTAGCAGTATTCGTAGTGTTAGTAGTTCTGGTGGATGTAGTACTATTAGTTGTGGTAGTTGTAGCGGTAATATTAGTAGTGGTAGTTGTAGTGGCAGCAGCAGTAGTAGTAGTAATAGTAGTAGTAGTAGTAATAGTAGTAGGGGTAGTAGAAGCAATAGTAGCAGCAGTAGTTGTAGTGGTAGTCGTTGCATTATTTGTTGTAGTAGTAATTATAGTAATAGTTGTAGTGGTAGTTGTCTTGGTAATATTAACTGTGATAGTAGCTGTAGTACAAATTTACTGGTGGTAGCTGTGATGGTAGTAATAGCGGCAGTTATAGTATTAGTAGTGGTATAGTAAAAGCATTAATATTAGTGGTGGCAGCAGTAGTAGTTGTTGTATCAGTCGTGGAAGTGGTAGCTGTAGTGGTAGTAGTGATGATATTAGAAGTAGTAATAGAAATAGTGCTGGTGATTTTGAAAGTAGTAGTGATGTTATTAGTAGTAGTAGGGATACCAGTGATAGTAGTAGTAGTAGTAGTAGGGATACCAGTGATAGTAGTAGTAGTAGTAGTAGTGATACCAGTGATAGTAGTAGTAGTAGTAGGGATACTAGTGATAGTAGTAGTAGTAGTAGTAGTAGGGATACCAGTGATAGTAGTAGTAGTAGTAGTAGTAGGGATACCAGTGATAGTAGTAGTAGTAGTAGTAGTAGTAGTAGTAATTATAGTTGTATTTGTAGTAGTATAACTGTAGAAATAGTAGTATGGCACAAGTGTAGTAATAGTTTAATGTTTATTTCTGTCTGATACTCCAAATAAAATGTGTGATGTGTCTTAGATCGGTAAGAACTCTACTAGTTGTATTTGTAGTAGTATAACTTTAGTAATAGTAGTAGTTCTGATGATAGCACCAGTGTAGTAATAGTTTAATGTTTATTTCTGTTTGATACTCCAAATAAAATGTGTGATGTGTCTCAGATCCGTTTGAACTCTACTCGTCTCTCACACTTCAGACAGTGCAAGAACTTTGGCCAAGAAACACTAAGCTACAGAGCAAACAACTTATTCATCGCTTCACTCGGATCATGGCACAAGTATGGTAACGTTCGGCGCTAATAATGTCCTCATCAGTATGGAATGTTGCAAAATCCAGAATATTTTCTTCCTTTTTCTCGCGTGTGCCCAGAAAATAGTGTTGCGTTGTAGTTTACAGGACGGCTGTGATATCTGCGTCTTTTGGCAAGACACAGCCGGTTTCATAAAGTCATTTTTGGAACTAGGTTTATCTCCCTCTGTGATTCATATTATGTTAGCCAGACTATATGTGGCTGCCTGTTTTCAGGGCCGCCAATCGGTGGTGGAATTGGGTTTTGGTTAGCTATGGTTCTCTTCGCTGACGCAGGCAGCCAGCTCTGTGTTGCCGACTGCTATCATCTCATTCAGTGCCACATCTTCGCCCCTCCGCAAGGTTATTATAACCAGAACACAGACCTCTCACAGCAGACACCCAATCCGAAGTAAAATTATATCATTTTGTGGAAGAGAACAATACATTCAATCAATGCCTATTGCTGTCTTTGGCGCCTAGGCCATTGACAACCCTCCTTCAGCAAGTTTGATCTCGAGCTGCTTTTTCTGTCTCTCTCCAGTTAAGGTCCAGGGACTGAAATTACATTTGAGTCTCTTCTTCGTGTGTTTCTTGGATTACCTTTATTTAATTTTTACTTGTGAGTTCAATGGCAGGTCATGTCTGGCCACTTTTGATTAGGAAGACACAAAAGAAGCCTCTACGAATATTGCAATTACCATTTAAATCGGGCGTCCTCTGAAAACGACTTTTGTTGGCTATTTCTTTCAATACCAAAGCACCATGAAACATAAATCAGTCCTCATGTTGATTTCAATCAACATCGAGGGCCTATCTAGAGGTGTGTACTCAGCGTAAATGCAATGTCCTTAAAGTCCAGGAGACCCTTCGCGCAATCGCTGACCGAAGACCAAAAATACAAGACATGAAACTCCCTCGTGGAGAAACTCGAAGAAACATGAGGAATAAGGAAGAAGTGCCATCTTTTTCACACCAGATCTTGACATTAACACAGCGTGCCAATCCTCCAAAGGAAATAAAAAGATCCTCACAATTCAAACCAAGTCACGCACACTGATATCAATATATAAACCACCTAACGACGAGTTCAGTCTTGAAGAGCCTGAAAATGTCAGCACACGAAGTAACAAAACAGTTATGGGCGATTTCAACTGTCACAGCACGACATGGGGATATAATGAGACGGACACCAATGGCGAAAAACTGGAGGACTGGGCAGAGCCGGCCAGACTAAATCTCGTGCATGGCCCAAAACTACCAGCATCCTTTAACAGCGGCAGATGGCGAAGAAGGCAACACCCTGACAATTTATTTATTAGTGATACACTAATACATCAAATGACGAAAGGCATAGAGGAACATATACCCACAAACACAGCAAATGGCCATCTCATGAAACGTCACAGCAGTAGTCAAACTGGAGAATGTAGCTTTCAAAAGGCGGTTCAACTTTAAACGAACAAAATTAGACCCCTCCGCGTACGAATTAGACAAAAAGGTGATTAAACTGGAGCCAGCACATGTAAAGTATGATTCTTTCATAGAGTTAACAAAACCTTCCACATGCCATCTCAGACTCCAAAACAGAAAAGTGGTGTCGCCTTGTAGAAGACTTGGACATGAAAAAAGTAGCCAAAGATACTGGAAACTCATTAAAAAAACTCAGTAATGATCAAACAAGCGCTCCTATATGGATACCACAAGTTACCCCCAACCAAATAGCCCACCAATTACCGATGAATGAGAAAATCAACCACAAAACTGAGCAATCAAAGATCAAACGTCAATGTAAGAATGGGAACGACACAATGAGGTCACTCTTCGCCATAGAAGAATTCAATCATGCAATAAATCATGCAATAAATCATGCAATAAATCAAATGAAAAACAATAAAGCAGCTGGTCCCGATGAACTGAGGACAGAACAAATAAACAAATTCGGACCAGAAACAATCACATGGCTGTTAAAGCTCATGAACACATGCATTGACAAAATGCAAATTCCTAAAATCTGGAGGAAATCTCATGTGGTTGCGCTGATATAACCAGGAAAACCACCAACAGAACTAAAGAATTTCCGCCCAGTGTCGTTACTATGTCAGATGTATCTTCTTCTTCTTTGCGTTCGGTTTCGTATGCTCGTTTTATGCCATCAGATGGGCCGCCTCCATGAAGTGACACGTCAGTCGCAGGTCCTCAATGGTCCCCCACAGTTTGTCTTGTATATTTCTCTCCTCGGGCCAGGTCTTCTCGCGGGAGCCTTGGTGTTAGTGGACATGTTTGCAGGATGTGTTCTGGAGTCTGGGGTCCTCTCTGACATGTGCATTGTGCAGTCTGCGCTGCTTTCATTTTGTGCATATGTGCATTTAGTCTGCAATGACCTGTTCTGAGGCGGAAAATTGTGGTATACTGTTTCCTATTCAGTCTATTCATTGGGTCCTGTTAGTACTTGCTGTTTGTTCTCTCTATCCACGTTTGTTTATATTTTCGTTGGATGTGTGCATTGTCAGATGTATAAGGTTTTCGGAAGGCTGATTCTGAATCACATGTCGCCTTGATAGACAAGATGATGACGCCGAATCGCATCTCCCCTTGATAGACAAGATGATGACACAGAATCGCATCTCTCCTTGATAGACAAGATGGTGATACCGAATCGCATCTCCCCTTGATAGACAAGATGATGACACCGAATCGCATCTCATGGAACGTATGATAAACACCAGACTGATGTGGCATCTGCAAGAAAAACGAATACTAATTCCACAGCAAGCCGGCTTTAGACAGCACAGATCCACTGAGGACCAGGTCATCCTCATAGCCCAGGAAATAGAGGATGCCTACCAGGCACAGAAACACACAGTAGCGGTTTGGGTGGACCTGGAGAAGACATTTGACAAAGTCTGGAAAGACGGACTTAGAGTCAAGCTAAGGAGAAGTGAAGTTTGTGGGAGAATGTACAAGTGGATCAACCACTACCTCAAACAAAAAACGGCCAGAGTCCAAGTACAAGGGCAGATGAGCAAAAAGGTGACACTCGAGCAGGGAGTACCCCAAGGGGGAGTACTGTCACCCACACTCTTCCTAGTGTATATAAACGACATTACAGAGAATATACCAAGAAGAGTCCATAGCTCAATGTTTGCAGACGATCTGGCTATGTGGTCCTCTGAAAAGAATCTCACCATAGCAAGAAATCGGATTCAGACGGCCCTAACATCGCTGGAAGAGTGGGCGAACTCATGGCTGGTCAAAATAAACGAGGAGAAAACCGCATGCACAATATTCTCGCTTTCAATCAAACCCCAAAATACCAAATTAAGTTTAAATGGCAAATTCCTGCAGCAAAACGACAAACCAAACTATCTGGGAGTCACATTTGATCGGCGCATGACATGGAAAAGTCAGATCGAGAGAAACGGAATGAGAGCCAGAGAAAAAATGGCAATCATGAGGAAACTTGCTGGCACAAGCTAGGGAGCAGACGAAAGCATACTAAAGAAACTGTACACTGGAAGAATGAGACCAGTTCTCGAGTATGGCATTGCGGCATGGACAACAGCAGCGAAGGCGAACTTCGATAAAGTTAGCAAACTCCAAAACCAAGCCATGAGAGTTATAACAGGAGGCATGAAGTCAACGCCAATTGTAGAACTTGAAAAGATTACAAAACTGCAATCCATGACCGATAGAAGAGACTGCAGAGCCCAGCTGCAGTCAGAGAAACTCCGAAGACTGACTGACCATCCAATGCACCAGAGACTAAACAATTTGGGAAATGGGAAACTAAAGCGGAGAAACTTTGCAGAAATAGCCAAAACAAAGATGCACGAAGATCCCATAAACGCACTAAAAACACCAAAGCCCATCACTACTGTACGAAAACCTACCTGGAGGCAGGATATATTTCCAGAGGTGGTAGAAAATATACCAGGTATTGGAAACAAAAACTGCCAGACTGAAAAAGAAAGGACAGATATTACCTTAAGCTTTGTGTCGAAAAACTACCCATGCATGGACTGGACCCATGCATACACCGACGGTTCTGTAACAAACACTACACAGAATGGAGGGGCAGGAGCATTCCTGAACCTACCAAATGGCAGAAAAATAATACTGTCATTCGCTACTGGTAAGTACACAAGCAATTTCAGAGCGGAGGCAGAGCCACTGATAGCGGCAGTGGAAGAAATGGTGACACAAAGAAAATGAAAGCCATACAGTCCTGCTTACAGATGCTCTCGCCGTAGTCACAGCGCTAAAAAGCCAGAAAAACACTGAGCTTAATGACTTAAGAACAACACTCTGTCAACTATGCCAGCAGTCCGCACCAAAAATGGTAGTGGTACAGTGGGTCCCATCACACTGCAACATCCAAGGCAACGAGGAGGCAGACAGACTGGCAAAAGAAGGCGCAAGACTACCACAAACAGATACTAGTATGACGTACGAAGAGTCAAAACGGCTTATTAAAGCCAGATACATGACCAAATGGGAAACCGAACATACTGGTTACACCAAAATCAATGCATATTACCAGCTGAACAGAAGAGAGCAGGTCGTTGTCTTCAGACTTCGCACTGGCCACAATAGACTGAGGTACCACCTATTCAACAAATTGAAGATAGGTGGAACCGACGAATGCCCGTGTGGTACCGGGAAAATGACCGCTGAACATCTGCTGCAGAACTGCCCGACATACGAGGATCAGAGAGAGCAGATGTGGCCATCACCAGTGGAACCACAAGACAAGCTCTATGGCAGTGTCGACAGCCTCAGGATGACCTCCGCTTTTTTCAAAAAAATAATGGTTACTGTCTGACTACGTACGAAGAAGAAGAAAAGAAGAAGAAGAATCGCATCTCCCCTTTATAGACAAGATGATGACATCGAATCGCATCTCCCCTTGATAGACAAGAAACTGATACTGAATCGTATATCTCCTTGATATAAACTGATCAAAGAACAAGCTGGTTTCAGACCTGGAAGATCTTGCATCAGTCAAATCCTTAACCTAACATAATTAATAGAGGACCGTTACGAACGCAAACAGGTCACAGGAGTGGTCTATATTGAGCTAAGTGCAGCATATGACACCATAAACCATCGGAGCCTACTATCAAAGCTATACACAGTTACAAAAGACTGGTATCTGACTAATATCATCAAATGCTTCCTGCAGAACAGACGGTTCTATGTCACCTTGGGGGGAAAAGACAGCAGATGGAGAAACCAAAACAACAGACTGGCACAAGGAAGTGTCCAGCACCCATGGTATGTAATATATATATATTAATGACCAACCCATGGAAACAAGGAAGTGTTCTAGCACCCATGCTATGTAATATATATATATTAATGACCAACCCATGGAAACAAGGAAGTGTCCAGCACCCATGCTATGTAATATATATATATTAATGACCAACCCATGGAAACAAGGAAGTGTCCAGCACCCATGCTATGTAATATATATATATATTAATGACCAACCCATGGAAACAAGGAAGTGTCCAGCACCCATGCTATGTAATATATATATATATTAATGACCAACCCATGGAAACAAGGAAGTGTCCAGCACCCATGCTATGTAATATATATATATATATTAATGACCAACCCATGGAAACAAGGAAGTGTTCAAGCACCTATGCTATGTAATATATATATATATTAATGACCAACCCATGGAAACAAGGAAGTGTTCAAGCACCCATGCTATGTAATATATATATATATTAATGACCAACCCATGGAAACAAGGAAGTGTTCTAGCACCCATGCTATGTAATATATATATATATATTAATGACCAACCCATGGAAACAAGGAAGTGTCCAGCACCCATGCTATGTAATATATATATATATTAATGACCAACCCATGGAAACAAGGAAGTGTTCTAGCACCCATGCTATGTAATATATATATATATTAATGACCAACCCATGGAAACAAGGAAGTGTCCAGCACCCATGCTATGTAATATATATATATTAATGACCAACCTATGGAAACAAGGAAGTGTCCAGCACCCATGCTATGTAATATATATATATATTAATGACCAACCCATGGAAACAAGGAAGTGTCCAGCACCCATGCTATGTAATATATATATATATTAATGACCAACCCATGGAAACAAGGAAGTGTTCAAGCACCCATGCTATGTAATATATATATATATTAATGACCAACCCATGGAAACAAGGAAGTGTTCAAGCACCCATGCTATGTAATATATATATATATTAATGACCAACCCATGGAAACAAGGAAGTGTTCTAGCACCCATGCTATGTAATATATATATATATTAATGACCAACCCATGGAAACAAGGAAGTGTCCAGCACCCATGCTATGTAATATATATATATATTAATGACCAACCCATGAAAACAAGGAAGTGTCCAGCACCCATGCTATGTAATATATATATATATTAATGACCAACCCATGGAAACAAGGAAGTGTTCTAGCACCCATACTATGTAATATATATATATATTAATGACCAACCCATGGAAACAAGGAAGTGTCCAGCACCCATGCTATGTAATATATATATATATTAATGACCAGCCCATGGAAACAAGGAAGTGTTCTAGCACCCATGCTATGTAATATATATATATATTAATGACCAACCCATGGAAACAAGGAAGTGTTCTAGCACCCATGCTATGTAATATATAAATATAATAATGACCAACCCATGGAAACAAGGAAGTGTTCTAGCACCCATGCTATGTAATATATATATATATTAATGACCAACCCATGGAAACAAGGAAGTGTTCTAGCACCCACAGGAAAAAATGTTTGAGGAGGTTGAAAACAAATTGCCAAGTTCTCTCAATGCCCTTGCAGAATATTACCACAAGAATCACCTCAAATCAAATCCCAGTAAAACCTACGAACGTGTCTACCACCTCAGACATACAGATGCAAAAAGAAAACGTCAGATTAGGTGGCAAGGGCTGGAGCTTTAACACTGCACGGCTAGCAAATATCTAGGTGTGAAGTTAGACTGCACATTGTTCTACATGACGGACTGTCAGGAAACAAAGCGTAAGATACACGCAAGAAATAATATTATCCAAAAACTGACCCGCTCAACATCGTGCGAGCGTGCGTGCGTGCGTACGCGTGTGTGTGTGTGTGTGCATGCGAGTGTGTGTGTGTGTGGGTGTGTATGTATGCGTGTGTGTGTGTGTACGCGTGTGTGTGTGTGTACGCGTGTGTGTGTTGGTGTGTGTGTGTGCGTGTGTGTGTGTGTGCGTGGGCGTGTGTGTGGGCGTGCGAGTGTGTGTGCGTGCGCGTGTGTGTGTGTGTATGTTTGTGTGTCACGGCCGTCAGTCCTTTGAACATTTGCACTTGCCTTGTGCCTTTTTCTGTAGCTGAATACGCTGCGTCAGTCTGGAAAAACTATGTCCATGCGAAACTAGTTGATTCAACAATAAATGCAGCGGATCGGATAGTATCTGGTTGCCTAACACCCACCCCTATTGGTAAAATATACCCCATAATTGGCATAGAAACACCCGAGATTCGAAGAAGTGTCGCAGCAGAATTAAAACAAGAAAAACAGGCTCACGACCCAAGGCACACAATGTTTGGACATCAGGTACAGAGCACAAGTCTCAAATCCAGAAATAGTTTCCTAAAATCAACACAGGTCATAAATACAAACCCAAATAGCCGACGCATCGAGAGATGGCATGAATTGATGCTGGCCCCAAAGATGGAACTTCGGGAGGAACCTGTCCATGGACATCATCTACTATAAACAACATGGAAGTCGCTGAACAGACTCCGAACTGGTGTATCACGGTGCAAGAGGAATTTGAGGCGATGGGTTGACGGTCATCTGTAAACCGCAATTATGACGTCATATTGTGTGTCTGCATGACACTCTTGACACTCTTAGCAACCAAATTAACAAGTTACAATACAAATGCATAGTTTCTTTAATTTATATGCAACTTATAAGGTTTCATTTGAACCGCCTTCATAAAATATTGAAGTGTTTGTCAGTGGCATACCATAATGTACCAGATCTGGAACAATGTACAAAGAATAGCAACAAAGCTATCTGAGTGGAGGAAGTTCGTTGTGACCACAAGAAGCCGTGTAAGGGGTGTAAATGGATCGCAAGCTTGATTTGCAATCCCAACACTCCGGGTTTGAAATCACTTCGTGTCCAGTTTGACTAGGCATATCGGGGATTTGTTTCGGTATGGCCGCTTCTCTACATACAGATTGACTAGGCATATCGGGGATTTGTTTCGGTATGACCGCTTCTCTAAATACAGTTTGACTAGGCATGTCGGAGATTTGTTTCGGTATGACCGCTTCTCAACATACAGTTTGACTAGGGATGTCGGAGATTTGTTTCGGTATGACCGCTTCTCTACATACAGTTTGACTAGGCATATCGGGGATTTGTTTCGGTATGACTGCTTCTCTAAATACAGAAGCGAATGGCAGAACTGCTGAACTGCAAAACTGACATAGTAGAACACATTTCAAACAGAAACATACATGAAACCACTGGTCAATACTTCCTCAGTACATATACACACACGCATCCTTACACTGGCTTAAAGTAGTGCTTTTAAACAGCTTGGTTTTCCTCAAGGAAATGGCAAAGAACAAGGCACCCGCCAATTGCATAAAATGTTGAGAAGAAGTTTGTGGGATGCGAATAAGCGAGACACTATAGTTGAAAGAAGTAAAATGGCCGCGCCTGACTGGCTGCGCTCTCGACTCGCTCCCGTGTTTGTGTCGTTTTCTGCTGTCTGCTAGTTCATGTTCGGATTATAATTCATGACTATTTCACCACTATTTCATTTTTCTGAAAAATTCGTGTGCTTTAGTTTTTTATTTTGTTTTTATTCTGCATTTTGCTGCGGCTGTGCCTGGATTAAACCGTGAGAAAACAGTCCAGGATGGCGTTGAACGTCCCGCTTGACTGAATCACATAATCCAGCCCAGGTTTTCACTACTTAAGGGCCTTCCTGCTTGAACTGACGCCGACATCTTCCTGTCCCTCACCCCTCCACCGGAGGTTACACCATATCTCTCCCAGCCTCGTAATTTCAGTACAGGAAGAGTCACGCTGACACGAAGGTGGACACCATCCAGAAGCCACGGGGCGGAACGCAAAAAAAAAACACACAAGAAAACAGGCAGTCAGACATGGACAGATGAGAAAAGCCGACATATTTGTTGAGGACGTGTAAAAAGAAAAAAAACCCTGAAGAAAAAACAAGAAAAGGAAGCAGAGAGACTTCGAAAAAAGAAAAACAAGAAGAACAAAATAATAATAAGAAAAGGAACAATAAGAAGAAGGAAAAGGACCAATACGAATAAGAAGAGGAAGAAGAAGAAGAGAAGATAAAGGAAAATGTAAAAATTAAGTCAAAGGAAAACAAATTGAAGAGAAACGAAGAGGTGGAAGGAGAGCAAAAATAACAAAAAGGAGAAGTGATTTTTATTCTGTATTTCTTGAATACTTATTGACCACAGGGAGCGGGTATGGTTTCTATTGTTTGATTGATCATTTGCAGACCTATGTTCCAAAAGAAACCGAGTGGATGGATGATGATGAAGAAATGATGGAAATCAGGAAGCCTCTGGTGAGATCATGGCAGACGTGGTGTGTTCAACGTTTTTGTAGAGTCATTCCCAAATTGGGCATTTATATCGAGGATAAACAGTTGCAGACTTGATAGACTCGCAAAGTGTTCGTTTTTATTCTGAGTTTGGGTGGCCTAGTTCTCTTCCTTCCTGTTTTGTCTTCAAACAAGGAAGTAGCACCAAAAGTGTCGGGGAATTTCACCGGAGGAGTGATTGCGAGAGGAAAAGTGCGAGTCAGAAGGGGAGAGACTGAGAGATAATGATTAAGAGATGTGGAATGAGTGAGAGAATGACAGAAAGGAAGAGACAGAGATAGACTGAGAGAAAGAGAAGAAAAACAAGGAATGACAGAGAGAATGATTAAGATATGTGGGATGAGAGAGAAAGAGAGATTGAGAAAGAGCAAAGAACTATTCTGCTAGAAAAAAATGTGGGGGACCGACAAACACCTGAATCGCACGACCTGCTTGCTGAACCTCGCCATGCTAGAAGCATATTACCAGTTAGACAAAGAAGAAGAGCCATTGGCTGCTGTCAGCTCATTCAATATTATGCATCCTCAGCGCCTATCAGAACTGGATATATGAATTAAAAACGTTCCTTTACAGTACGTTAAATACAGTATTTCATTGTTCGCTCAATTAGGAGCATACGACCACAACTGTTGCTGGCATCATTAAATAAACTGAAAACAACATTAATGTTTGATGCCCTTAAATATTCCATCAGGTGTTACAATTAATGGCCACTTTGCCAGCCATTGATCAGGAATCTAAGAAGAAATAGAAATGTGGTTCTATTTTATATACATTAAGAGGTTGCCAACTCCACACACAACCCTCGTTAGTCATCACGAACGATATCAATCAATCAAAACCTTTTCAGTTCCCTCTGGAGCATAGACCTCAAGCAAACACATACTAAATCACCAAATTTGGAAATTACTGTATCTGTTGTAAGAACACGTGGTCGATTGGTTTCGATGTCTGGCTGATGAAAATTAAGACAGCGGATCGAATCCCCGGTAAGCCACATGTTCTTTTTCTGTTTTGGTGAAAAACACCAAACAACGCAAGCACACGACGTGGCGACAAGAGTGGCGAAGCGGCCTATAGTTCTCAGCCTGAAAACTACTCGACTACTCCAGCAATGGAAAATAACTCGAACGGCGATAACAGTTGAACATTTTGTGGCATACATTTGATATAAGATGGAGAAATCAGCCCCATGCCAAAAACTGTAGTCAAATCTTACGACATAACTGGTAAGTTACAGTATTACTATTCTTTGCGTCAATTTAGGATGCCTGTAACACACTATGGACATGCATTTTGCAAGTTCAATCGCAGATCCTGAAGAGATTGTTTTCTGTTTGTGCTTCTTTTAATAGATAACAAAAAGAAACATGGACACATGGGACAGGATGCTGTATGCAGATACATACCTTATGTTATGTGTTCATACACACTGAGCAGCTATGGGTCTGTCCGGAGTGCCGTGGCGTCGATTCTTGACAGAGCCGAAGATAGTAGATCGTTTTTACGTCACACAACATAGGATCTTCTTCTTCTTCTTCTTCGTACGCAGTCAGACAGTAACCATTATTTTTTCGAAAAAAAGCGGCGGTCATCCTGAGGCTGTCGCCGCTGCCATACAGCTTGTCTTGCAGTTCCACTGGTGATGGCCACATCTGCTCTCTTTGATCCTCGTATGTCGGGCAGTTCTGCAGCAGATGTTCAGCGGTCATTTTACCGGTACCGCAAGGGCATTCGTCGGTACCACCTATCTTCAATTTGTTGAATAGGTGGTACCTCAGTTTATTGTGGCCAGTGCGAAGTCTGAAGACAACGACCTGCTCTCTTCGGTTCAACTGGTAATAGGCATCGTTTTTGGTGTAACCAGTATGTTCGGTTTCCCATTTGGTCATGTATCTGGCTTTGATAAGCCGTTTTGACTCTTCGTACGTCATACCAACACAGGATCTCATTTCACCTCCACTAAAGAGTGCCGGGATCACCAAGCAAAATGATATATATATATATATATATATATATATATATATATATATATATATATATATATATATATATATATATATTACCACAGCGTCCTCGATCTTTAGCATCTCGGATGTTGCAGCGTACAGCAAGCGAGTCAGACCACGCATTGGAGGTCTCCCTCGCGGTCTCTTCTTACCTCGGGAGTACCAGACTGCTGTCGTTGGGCTCCATCGACTATCGTTTCGTCTTAACATGTGACCTGCCCATTTATGTTTTGCCTTGTCTGCATGGATTACCGCATTCTTAACCAGGAACATGTCAGAATTGTGTAGATCTTACATACGTAAGTTCCAGAAATCGATTCCGACGAAGCGTCTCTCAAGGAAGGCCTTGGCCACTCTCAATTTGCCCTCTAGTGATTTTGTTAGTGTCCACGTTTCAGGGCCGTAGAACATCGCGGGGAGTACAGTGGAAATGAAAAAGGAGGCTCATAGGTCTTGGTCATGGCAAACGTCCAGGACCGGGTTAATAGACAAGAAGGCTGCCCATCCTGCGCATCTCTTTGACAGTACACCTGTCATACTGGTCATCACAGAATCAGCAGCAAAAGCCAACTAGGCGATGGATATGGCAAGAAAGCGGGACTGGAGATGAATGTCGATGGTCGATGGAGCACGACAGCTGTCTGGTAACCCCGAGGTAAGAAGAGATCGCGGGGACGACCTCCAATGCGTTGGTCTGACTTCCTTGCTGTACGCTGTAACATCCGAGTTGTCTCTAGAGAAGCTCATTCCACTCACTGGACATCCGTGGCCCACAACAGGGACCGCTGAAGACAAAGTGGGGACCACTCTGAGGAACGGGTCGTCAAGATCAAGTCCTCGGTCAAACAGGCAAGTACGGCGAATGTGCGGGAGCTAACAATATTCTGGACGTGTCCAGAACTTTTGGTAGCGCTATACCTGCGCGGACCTAGGCCCTCGGTCAGTCCATCCAGTCACCGCATAGGCAGGCGGCCTCTGGTAGCTCTCGGGTACCTGTACAGTCATAGACTACAAGACAAGTTGTCCTCCGTTTCCATCTGTCGTCAGACAAGCGTATCACATGTCAACTCCATCGAAGGTATGTGTGATATCGAAGGGACCGCGGCGATCCTAAACAACGTTTGATGTTCGAATTTCTTCATATTCGATCTGATCCCTTATCGAAATATTTAGAAAGTGTAGTTCAATTGACCTCCTAATGACTACATATATACTTGTATATACACACACACACAAACACACATACACGCGCACATTTTAACGTTAGAGTGGTACCAATGGAAGAAATATTAAACCCACTGTACCTTTGTAACCTCAAAACATATCCATAAAAACTAAAGAGGGCTGTGCATGGAGATAGTCTCTAATCACGCAAAATTACTGTAAAAAACACCAGAACTAATTAAGTACTGAGATACCGGCTTCTTGTAACTCAGTCAGCTGCAGTTGCCTCCATATGATTGGCTTGGAGCCAAAAGGAAGACAGGAAAGAGAAATATATACATAGCACAGACATAAAGTCTTGAGCAAAATAAATGTCATAAACAAAAGGGAAAGGAAATAAACTGTAAATTAATGTCTCCTGGAAAAGAATTTAATTCCACACTAGACGCTTGGCTGCATCATAAGTTTAAAGCACAATGGAAATAGAAGGATCGATGTGAAATGATAATGTAACACAATTTCACCTGACATAAGAACCGAAAGTAAATAAATAAATAAAAGTATATATATATATATATATATATATATATATATATATATATATATATATATATATATATATATAAGCTGCACTCTTATTCCACAGAAAGGTTTAACGATTGACTCTCAAACTAGGAGCCCGCGGACCGCAAAGCTTACTGATAGTCCAGAACGTGGCTGCTGTGGGAGTCGACTTGACCAAAACAGTTTTCATCTAGTATATGCTTTAATGCTACGTTGCCCTTGCTTTATCTCTCTATATTTTGTCTTTCAGCGCCAAGACAGAACACAACATAGCCCAGTTCGATCAGTCCGCCGCCACTCTTTGTAGTCATTGCATGTTCCCTAGCCTTATGGTTGGACCATACCTAGTGATTATTCTGCATAGTCTCTCTGGGTCTACCCCACTGCCTTTTACCGCAAGGTTTCCACATAATCACCTGTAACGGGGTCCTATTATTGTTCATCCACAGTACGCGCCCGGTTTATGCACACCATTTCATCTTGATGATATTAGAAACATAATTTTGGTTGGACTGTAATCCTAATTGCTGTTTATTCACGAATTCAATCTAGCCAATGCCAAATACGCATTTATTTTCAAAAGCAATGAGTCTATTTTCAATCGTCTGCGCAATTTTTAAATTTTTTTGTGTATGAGCACTGAGATAGCATTGTGTTTGATGCGTTTACTAAGGAATTTAGATTTGGAAATATTCATTAATTCGTTGAAGACATCGAAGATCCACGTTATTCGGATGAGATTTTCCTTTATTCAATCCTCATTTTGTGTCATTTTATTGCCTAAATAGGTGAAATTCTCAACTCTATGGATCATGGTTTTAGTTTTGGAGGCATTTATCTCAAGCTCTATCTATCTGGCTTGATCTATCGAGACTGCCTAGATATGGCCCTTTTTCTGTTAACGATATCATGTGGATGTTAGTTAATTGATTAGAAACCATGCGGCCTTTACTCTTTTTCCATGAACCCTTAGTCCGTAAATGTGGCTTTACTTAATCCCTTGGTCTAATAATTTGATATACATGTGTTCTTGGTACGTTGACTTGTCTCCGTGCAGCTCTTTGACCGGTAAACTTGTCTTTGTATGGCCTTTAATCCATGAACTTGACTCCACATATCCCTTTATCTACTAACAAGACATCATGCGGTCCTTTGTTACGTCAACTTGCTTCTATATAGCTTTTGGTTACCAGCATGACTTCACGCTGTCTGTAGTGAGTTAACTTGACTTCATGCTAGTACTTTTACATTAATTTTAATTCATGTGGGCCTTGGATCACATCACTAGCTTAACTTCTCGCTGATTTGGTCTTTTCGTATGAATTCATGAGGCCATTGGTGTACTAATATGATTCAATATGGTTCTTAGTCCATCAACATAACACGCCTTGGCCCTTGGTTCACCACCTTGACATCATATAGCTCTTCGTTCAATAACTTCACATAATGAAGCTATTGGTTCATCATCACGACATCACAGAGTAATTGGTTTATCAACTCAACATCATGAAGTCCTTGGTTCATCAATACGACATCACAGAGTAATTGGTTAATAAACTTAACATCATAAAGTTCTTGGTTCATCAATACGACATCACAGAGCAGTTGGTTAATCAACTTAACATTATGAAGTCCTTGGTTCATCAATACGACATCACAGAGCAGTTGGTTAATCAACTCAACATCATGAAGTCCTTGGTTCATCAACACGACATCACAGAGCAGTTGGTTAATCAACTTAACATCATGAAGTCCTGGTTATTCAACATGACATCATTAAGCTCGTAGTTCCCCATCAACTTTACATCATGAAGCACTTGGTACATCATCAACTTAACATTATGAAGTCCTTGGTTCATCAATACGACATCACAGAGCAGTTGGTTCATCAACTTAACATCATGAAGTCCCTGGTTCATCAACACGACATCACAGAGCAGTTGGTTAATCAACTTAACATCATGAAGTCCTGGTTATTCAACATGACATCATTAAGCTCGTAGTTCCCCATCAACTTTACATCATGAAGCACTTGGTACATCATCAACTTGGCATCCTGAAAGTGTTGGTTCATCATCAACTTTACATCATGAAAACCTTTACCCCAAATCAACTTGACATCATGAAGGTGTTGGTTCATCATCAACTTTACATCACGAAACCCTTGACCCATAATCAACTTGACATCATGAAGGTGTTGGTTCATCATCAACTTTACATCATGAAACCCTTGACCCATAATCAACTTGACATCATGTTTCATAACTCACCAGGAAACAACGGTGGCCATACATCGGACATGTTCTTAGAATGAATAGCAAAAGACGTCCTCTGCGAGCGTTTATGTGGTCACCATCTGGCAGAAGGAAAATAGGAAGACGGAAAGAAACTATCCACAAGAACAATGGTCAGAGGACTTCATTAGCGGCTTGAGAAACATTCACGAACTGAAAAGAGTGGCGTCACACAGATAAAAGTGGAGAGTAGGGGACGGCGTGGCCTGGTGGTTAAGTGGCACAGTTCACAAACCGAAGGTGCTGGGTTTGATCCCCATCACAGCACCGGCTGTTATCCCGGGGAAGCAAACCCTTAGAAAATGCAGGAGGAAGCAGACCCTTACATAAAATGCATGCTGAAGTCGGATACACTGGGCCAACAGGCGCAAAATAAAAACCACAGTGCAACGCACACCGCATTGAGGATTAGAGAAATAAGGCGAACGCAAGAAAAAGTTTTTTTTAACGTGTAGAGAGGCGATTTCTGCCTTATGTTACGTGTATGGCACTTAAAGAGCATTGATTGATTGATTGATTGATTGATTAATTGATCATGATGCCCTTGGATCATCATCAATGACTTTACTCTGCCCTGAGTGTGTTAGAGTTTGAGATACCTACTGTACACTTTCTAGTAGAGCGAGCACAGCCAAGTCACATTATGTCTTGGTCTGAGCTGGCAAGACGTGATACATTCTAAGTCGGAAATAAATCAGGCCGTTATTTGTGCGATTGTAAAAGCAGTTTATGAAAGGGTATGAAAACGAGAGAAATTGAGGAACGGGAGGGGATGTGACAGAGGTATACTAAGAGAGAGAAAGATAAACACACGCTGCGATACAAATAGGGGGGGGGGGGGTGTATGTAATCAAGAGAGTGAGACTAAGAGAGGGGCAGGTGTCTGGTGGTTGTGTATAAATCCAGTGCAAGCTTGGTTTGACCTAGGCGGGTTCGACATTACTACTACATGTCTAGTTTGTGTTTTTTGGGGGGCATTTTTGTGCGTTAGCCTCATTTATCTATTCCATAAGGCGGTGTGCGTTGCACTATAGTTTTTATTTTGCGCCTGTCGGCCCAGTGCATCCGACTTCAGCATGCATTTTAAGTAAGGGTCTGCTATCCCCTGCATTTTCTAAGGGTTGGCTTCCCCGGGGTAACGGCCGGTGCTGTAATGGGGATCGAACCCAGCACGTTCAGTTGTGAGCCGTGTCACTTAACCACTAGCCCACGCCATCCGCACGTCTAGTTTGACATGTCGGAGATTTTTATCGGTATAACCACTTCTCCGCGTACAGAAAGAATTGGCAAAACTACTGTACAGCAAAACGTCCACAGTGGAACACATCACAAGCAAATACACACATGCATCCATGATGTTGGTCCATCACATGTGATGAAGGCCGCTCTCTTTGTTCAGCTGTGTGGACTGTCTTTTTGTTGTTGCTGTGTCTGCTGAAATGGGTGACTTGCCCGGGGATTTGGATTAGTGTGTCGTGCATTTTCCTTAACCGCAAGAGGTCGTAGAGGCACATCTCCCGGGCAGTGTTCTAGTCCATTAAGGTTGTGTTTAAATTTCAGTTAAACTAACACCGCCGCTATCTGCAGCTATAGGGAAGGGCGCCAATCTCGTAAAGTTCAGCCAAGTGAACTAGATCGTGAAAATGTGACACAGGTTTAGTACTAATTCAAATTGTCTATCCCCAGACTAGAATAATCGGATAGAAAAAAAACACACAAAAACCAACGATTTAAGCAGTACAAATAGGCCGATATTTAAACCTATTTATTATAGTAAAAACACGAAAATTGACATGGTATGGACATGTGTCAAGATCGCTGGGGGCTGTCAAAAACTATCATGCAAGGCATTGTGACTGGAAAGCGTGGGAGAGGAAGACCGAAAAAGAGATGGGAGGATTACATTAAAGAGTGGACGGGAAGGTCTATAGATGAAATTAGCCCCCTGGCAAAAAATCGAGACGTATGGCGTGAACTGGTTCGACAAACTACAACAACGGTGCCTCAACGACCTTCTAGGTTACGGGACTGATGATGATGATAATGATGATGATGATGATGATAATGATGATGATGATGATGATAATGATGATGATGATGAAATGTAAAGCAACGGCACGCTTACGTAAACACAAGTGTAAGTCGTCAACTATTGTGAATTTCAGGTACTTCTATGGCATCTGGCAGCATCCATAATGAACTAATACACCAGAGCAATGTAGATCCGCAGCAGATAGGGCGCCATCTTTGCCGCTCTTGCACGCATCCATACACTGGCCAATACGTCATGATAATGCCTAAAAGGCTACGGCGTGGAGTAGAATTTTGTTCCGTCTTTCATGCTACGAAAACCCGATTGCTATTATAGGCTCACATGGGTAGTTGGTCAGTTTGCATTCACATTAGGTGGCCGAACCACTTGATTCTCCCCTGGTCGATATATTCAGTGCGGAGTCTTCCTTCAACGACGTTTCGCACATCTTCATTGTGCATGCTGTCTCTCCTAGTTACGTTAATTGTCTTCTGGAGGCATCTCATCTCAGATGTCTTGAGCATTTCTCTCTAGAGATTAGGTTAAAACCCCCGTTTGATACTATAACGGATCGTTCGTATAAAAATATTCTTGATCAGCATTCTTTTGTAGACATTTGTATGTCAGGGTGTTTCAATAATGGTGACAGCTGGTATGCAAATACAATTGCTTTGTCGTACCTGATTTCACTGTTTTTATCTAAATCTCCATTCGGTGTGAAAACACTGTTCAAGTACTTGAATTCCTATACTTGTATAATCTTGGTACTGTTTACCATATGTTCATGCTTTAAGTCGATCCGCTTATCTGGATGTGTTCTGTTTTTGAATGTGCTAATTTCCCTACTGTATCCTTCGCGCACAGAGTTAAGCGGAGTAAGATGTTGTTGCAGATCGTCTTCACTTTTGTAAAGTAGGCATTGATCATTTGAAAAAAAAGAAGTTCATTTAACTGATCAGCCGCTGTCCTTTCTTCCTCGGTATTTCTCTGCTCCCTTTTGGCTCCCAGCGTTATTATGTCCATATATGTTGTTACCATGTTCATTCTTCAAGTCCTACCTAAGAGACACCTTAGAGGAAGAAACCGTCGAGACGGATCAATGTGGAGTCACTGAAGTCTGAAGAGAAGTACTTAAGATCCATCTAGACGGCAAGCTAAGTACGATCTAGACGGCAAGCTAAGTACGATCTAGACGGCAAGCTAAGTACGATCTAGACGGCAAGCTAAGTACGATCTAGACGGCAAGCTAAGTACGATCTAGACGACAAGCTAAGTACGATCTAGACGGCAAGCTAAGTACGATCTAGACGGCAAGCTAAGTGCGATCTAGACGATAAGCTAAGTACGATCTAGACGGCAAGCTAAGTACGATCTAGACGGCAAGCTAAGTACGATCTAGACGGTAAGCTAAGTACGATCTAGACGGCAAGCTAAGTACGATCTAGACGGCAAGCTAAATACGATCTAGACGACAAGCTAAGTACGATCTAGACGGCAAGCTAAGTACGATCTAGACGGCAAGCTCGCTTGGCTATACTTTAATAGTAGCGACATTGACCAAGGCTGGCCATCACGGAACAAGATGCTCCACTAATTTGATGACCAGGCATTTGGCTACATTAAGACAATACAGGTTTTTAAGATGATGAGAAGAATGGATAAATAAGACTTTAACAAGTTTTTTTTCTTCAAAATACAGCCACTCACAAGAACAAAAGGGCATAGTTACAAATTAACTAATGAAAAGTCTAGATTAAATATTTAGAAATTTGTTTAGTCAGAGAGTGGTAAATGCTTGGAATGCATTGCCACCGGAAGTAGTGGAGGCAGGAATGAATATTGAATTTAAGAAAACATTCGATGCGCATAGCTTTTAGAGCAAGGTAATGTAAATGAAACTGGTTGAATACAGACTCTGCAGAGTTTTATAAACCAGTATAAATACGTTATGTTAAGAGAAGCTTAGTTACTACCGCTATTTGCTCACGATTGGTTACATTTATTCATTTGAACATTTAGAGCACTGCGCGGAAATCGAATTTGGCGAACATTCAATGCTTTGTGCTAATTCGACTGTTGCATTCCCCTGGCCAGTACCAATGCTGAGTTGGCTTCGAATGCCACCCGAAGCAAACGATTCTAACTGGGACGTTCCTTTAGAAATGAATGATGATATCACTAATGTGGAACTTTTAAAAATAACCAGACCAATAATATTGAAACATAGCGTGAAATAAAAGTCGCTGCCTTAAAGAGGAAACATTAAGGAAGCCAGCCGATAGCATTACAAGGCGTTCTCTGATCTTGAATCATCCAAGCAAGAGAAATACAGGCATACCAAATCATACATGGTGACGTGAGCTCGAGTTAAACATAAAAGAACGACAGAAGACGTGCACAGAGCCAGGACCGATTGTCCAGAACAGGCGGACTTGTCGAGTAATTCTTCAAGACATGTGCTCCATGGTGGGCTGTAATGTCTTGATGTTAAGGATAATGAGAAAAACTTAGCACGCACACTGCTCGGCGACTAGCAGGGGCAATATAACATTATTCCTCAATCTTATAAATTTCTCTAGTAGATCCAATCAAAATGGACAAACACCAGAATGACTGTGCGCGTTGATAACTTTCTTCATCTCCTCCGTCTTCTCATCCCCTATACAATAAACAATTCACTCTTTTATGTCCTACCTTTGTAAGTCCCTCCTCTACTACGCTGGCATGTATATGTCCTTAGTCTATACATACAATCGATTTGACGTGCTAACTGGTTGTTAACTTGTTATGTTCGTGTGGACAAACAGATGAGTAGCCCGCACTGTCTTTGTAAGCCAACACTGTGTATAAACAAAATCGATGGAGAGACAAAGAAATGATTAGCTTGCTGTGTTTTTGTAAGCCAGCGCTTTGTGAATTCTGCTTCGTAATTCTAGGAATATCGTCGATATTTTAGAGGTTCAGTCATAAACTCGTATCAGTAGCATGTCTGCAGCGCATTTCAACCAAATGTCATCACCTGCAAGACCCCATTATTCAGTTATAAGAGCCAATACCTAGCTAGATAGTTAGTTAGTTAGTTAGCTAGATAGTTAGTTAGTTAGTTATTTGGTTAGTTAGCTAGTTAGTTAGTTAGTTATTTGGTTAGTTAGCTAGTTAGTTAGTTATTTGGTTAGTTAGCTAGTTAGTTAGTTAGTTAGTTATTTGGTTAGTTAGCTAGTTAGTTAGTTAGTTATTTGGTTAGTTAGTTAGTTATTTGGTTAATTAGCTAGTTAGTTAGTTAGTTATTTGATTAGCTAGATAGTTAGTTAGCTAGTAAGTTAGTTAGTGAAAAACGTGGATGCATTGCAGGTCTCACCGCTGACATCTTATCATTATCAGACGTCAGGACCGAATTGATGTCAAAATAACTAAGAGTGTGTGTGGTGCGGAATGTTGGACTGACCATCGTCTCGTGATAACCAAATTGATTCTAAAAGTCCAACCCAAGAGGCATCCTCAGGGAACAAAAGCACCGTGGAGACTAAATGTTGAGAGCTGAAGTGAAAACCTTCTTGAAACAGTTTCGCTGCTGAGCTAGAAACCAGACTGGGTGAGATTCAGCTGTGAAACTCCAGAATAGATCAAAACTAGGCGACCCTAAGGGACACTGTGTGCTCTACAGCGCTAAAACACCTTGGTCGATCCACACGAAAGCACAAAGACTGGTTCGACGAAAATAATGGGGACAGATTCTTCTCGACGCATGTGTCAAGCGCACAGGCCTCTTCAAAACCACAGATCGTCCTTGTTAGAGAAAATGGCCTTCACCAGCGCTCGAAGCCTCTTCAAAACCACAGATCGTCCTTGTTAGAGAAAATGGCCTTCACCAGCGCTCGAAGCCTCTTCAAAACCACATATCGTCCTTGTTAGAGAAAATGGCCTTCACCAGCGCTCGAAGCCTCTTCAAAACCACATATCGTCCTTGTTAGAGAAAATGGCCTTCACCAGCGCTCGAAGCCTCTTCAAAACCACATATCGTCCTTGTTAGAGAAAATGGCCTTCACCAGCGCTCGAAGCCTCTTCAAAACCACAGAACGTCCTTTTTAGAGAAAATGGCCTTCACCAGCGCTCGAAGCCTCTTCAAAACCACATATCGTCCTTGTTAGAGAAAATGGCCTTCACCAGCGCTCGAAGCCTCTTCAAAACCACATATCGTCCTTGTTAGAGAAAATGGCCTTCACCAGCGCTCGAAGCCTCTTCAAAACCACAGAACGTCCTTTTTAGAGAAAATGGCCTTCACCAGCGCTCGAAGCCTCTTCAAAACCACAGATCGTCCTTGTTAGAGAAAATGGCCTTCACCAGCGCTCGAAGCCTCTTCAAAACCACAGATCGTCCTTGTTAGAGAAAATGGCCTTCACCAGCGCTCGAAGCCTTTTCAAAACCACAGATCGTCCTTGTTAGAGAAAATGGCCTTCACCAGCGCTCGAAGCCTCTTCAAAACCACAGATCGTCCTTGTTAGAGAAAACGGCCTTCACCAGCGCTCGAAGCCTCTTCAAAACCACAGATCGTCCTTGTTAGAGAAAACGGCCTTCACCAGCGCTCGAAGCCTCTTCAAAACCACAGATCGTCCTTGTTAGAGAAAATGGCCTTCACCAGCGCTCGAAGAACAATTCAAAAGAGACTCAGGGAGTTACAAGATTTCTAGCTAAGCAAACAGGCAGACGAGTTAGAGGCGTTTGTTCTGCGCCATGATCTATCTCAAAGGGCTCTACGCGGTGCTGAAAGCACTATGTGGTTCACAGTCTTCTAGTTAGCAAAGCCGATAGATTGCTGATAACAGAGAAAGCTCAGATTCTCGACAGGTGTGCAGAACATTTCTGCAACATTCTTAATAGTCCACCATCCATAAGTGAAGAGGCCATCCAACGCATGCACCAGGTGGAAATGAACACGGCCATGGATGATATCATAACTGAGGATGAAGTAGGCAAGGCTATCAAATCTCTTTTTTCTGGAAAGGCTCCTGGAGCTTACGCAATACCAACAGAGGTGTATACAGTAGCAGGAACATGTCTCACAAAAAGGCTCACTGAACTTTTCTGCTCCATGTGGGCTGAAGAGTAGTCGCATAGGTAATGAAGGATGAGTCGATAGTGCATATCTACAAGAGAAAAGGCAACTGTCATGAGTGTGACAATCAATGGGGAATTTCACTTCTATCTATTGTCGGAAAGATTCTCCCGTGCGTGCCGCTGAACCGCCTGAACAAACATCTTGAGCTTAGACCGTCACCTCCCGGAAAGTCAATGTGGATTTAGAGTTGTTCGAGAAACTGGACATGATATTTGCAGCGAGAAGTTTTGTCCAGAACATAACCACTATATTACGTTCATTGACCTCACAAAGGCATTTGTTACGGTCAACAGAGGTGGGCTATGGCAGACCATGTCTAAATTTGGCAGTCCTAGGAAATGTGTAACTTTTGTGAAATAGCTCCACGAGGGCATGCGCGCACGTGCACTTGACGGAGGCGAGACCTCTCCACCATTCGAGGTCAACAACGGTGTGAAACAGGGATGTGTGCTTGCTCCGACACCTTTCAGTATGATATTATCAGCCATGTTGACCGACACCTTCCAGAATACCAAGTATAGCATACAAATAAAGTACCGAATGGATGGTGGTCTCTTCAATCTACGCAGACTGAAAGCAAAGACCAAAGAGATGCACGACACGATATGTGAACTCTTGTTTGCGGATGACTGTGCTCTAAACAGTAGCTCAGAACGGAGCATGCAGAAGGGTGTGGACCGGTTCTCTGCTGCTTGTGGCAACTTTTGCTTGTCAATTAGTACAAATAAAACTGGGGTCATGTACCAACCGGCACCAGACATATCGTATAAACAGCCAGTAGTTACAATGAAAGAACGGAAATCAGAAGCGGTTGAAAAATTTGCCTTCCACGGAAGCACGCTGTTGAGATCACTGACTATTGCTAAAGAGCTGACTAATAGAATAGCAAAGGCCAGCTCAGCTTTTGGCCGAAAGCGCTCAACAAAATGGGAACATCGAGGAATCAGCATAATGACTAACCTGAAGGTCTACCGTGCCGTCATTGTCCCCACCCTGATCTACGTGTCTGTGAGCTGGACTGTCTACACAGGTGACGCCAGGAGGCTAAATCATTTTCACATAAACTGTCTCAGACGCATATTGAATATAAGCTGGCAGGACCATATCACAGATACTGAAGTGCTGTTCAGATCTAAAATGCAAATCATTCATGTATTTCTGGAACAATTCCAATTGAGATGGGGAGGCCACCTTGCCCGAGTGTCAGACGGCAGGCTTCCAAAAAATCTTGCCCGAGTGTCAGACGGCAGGCTTCCAAAGAGGTTCATGTATAGCGAACTGAGTTAAGTAGAACGATCACAAGTACGTCCTAATAAGCTTTTCATTGACAGTCTGAAAGAGTCAAATATATATTTACACCTGGGAGAACCTGGCTCACAACCGCTCAACGTGGAAGAGCACGGTCATAGACGGCATTGAGCTCAGTGAGGGTCTCTGTATCCAGGCAGCTCAGTATAGACGTGCAATCAGGAATTCAAAAGCAGAGAAAATATCAGATACAACTTCTCATTGCTTTTTGCCAGTCGGTCCATAGACTTCTTGAGGCTCGAATTGGTTTGATCAGTCATCAGTGCACACACAAACTCAAGGTTGCATTATGACATGTCCTGATGTTGGTGGTCGTCATCGACGACGATGGTCGAATTATTATGATAATTATTAGTTAGTTGCTTCTCGCAAGCAATAATAGCGACATTGTCAGAAGGTTTTGTCTTGATAATGTAATTGGATTATAGTGAGGAAGTAAATGCTCTAGTCATCAACCTCACTCTCTGGTCCCGAGCTGCCTTGGACCAATGTCAAACCATAAGTCAAGATGACTGGGGGTAACTCAGGATGCAGGCACTCTGATCCCAGACCTCAGTGACCAGGAGTAGCTTGAAGCTTGCTGGATCTGATCACCCACCGCTTCGTTCATCACTTTTAGAGGCGAGTTCCCTACCTCTATCACGGCATCAATCACGGCATGAGCGACGCGTCATGGACATGTTGCTAACCGGCAGGGCCCAATCTCTCCAATGTGAAGTGTTAGTCCATTATTATTATTGCCATGTATGAACGTTTCCTAGTCACACCAAAACCGGGACTATCAGCAAACAGGGCGAAGAACGTCAATCTCATGAAGTTCAGCCGTTAGCAGTGGACAGTGGAAACACAACACAGTGTCAAAGACATCCAATTGCAAAGAGCCGAAGACCATGCTAGAATAATCGAAGGGAAGAACACTACAAAATAAACAAATTAATTAATCAAAATGAAAAACGACAAGACGTTTCCGTGGACACAAGTGTAAGTAGTCAACCGATGTGAATTCCAGTAAAATCAGTGGCCTGGCCGCATTCGTAATGGACTAAAACACTAGAACAATACTAGACTGCGGCCGGTTAGACTCCATCTTGGTGCGGCTCTGAAAATCTCAATCTGGCCCAAATCCCTAGAGAGAAATAGGTTTAACTGGTTCCCCCGCCTCTTTTGGACCAGGAAGACATCCATGTCGATTTCTTCAATGTAGCTGGCGTGTTGACTAGGTTATCGATGGGCATCATATACTTATTATTGTTCGATCTCGCGTTACTAAACGCCGTTCGTCCATCTACGAAGGTGAAAGGGTATACATTGAAGCTTTGAGGCAGGGAGTTGTAAACAAAGAATGTTTGTTCGTGACAATGAGCACAGGACAAATA
Organism: Ariolimax columbianus; assembly: GCA_036924085.1. Classification (NCBI taxonomy): domain Eukaryota; kingdom Metazoa; phylum Mollusca; class Gastropoda; order Stylommatophora; family Arionidae; genus Ariolimax; species Ariolimax columbianus. Next base: position 42,784,607 of record JAVGWX010000008.1, on the reverse strand, counting down.
TCCGTCATTGGAGTTCCGGTGTAAGAATTACGGCCTACTTCAATATCTTTTATGTTCTTCGATATATGTTTCTCGACCAATCAATCAATCAATCAATCAAAGCCCGCCGCTCCTCTCGGAGCATAGGCTATTGACAGTATCTGGCCAGCAAACACGGTCCTAAACTCATCTTTCTGCCTCTCTCTAGGTGTAATCACTTTCTGCCTCTCTCTAGGTGTAATCACTTTCTGCCTCTCTCCAGGTGTAATCACTTTCTGCCTCTCTCTAGGTGTAATCACTTTCTGCCTCTCTCCAGGTGTAATCACTTTCTGCCTCTCTCTAGGTGTAATCCCTTTCTGCCTCTCTCCAGGTGTAATCACTTTCTTCCTCTCTCCAGGTGTAATCACTTTCTGCCTCTCTCCAGGTGTAATCACTTTCTGCCTCTCTCTAGGTGTAATCACTTTCTGCCTCTCTCCAGGTGTAATCACTTTCTGCCTCTCTCCAGGTGTAATCACTTTCTGCCTCTCTCCAGGTGTAATCACTTTCTGCCTCTCTCCAGGTGTAATCACTTTCTGCCTCTCTCCAGGTGTAATCACTTTCTGTCTCTCTCCAGGTGTAATCACTTTCTGCCTCTCTCCAGGTGTAATCACTTTCTGCCTCTCTCCAGGTGTAATCATTTAATAGTTCACTCTCGCATTCTCTACTCCCTGTACTGTTTGCTTCTATCGCTCTCTCATTCTTCCCTTGATGATTCCATGTAAAGGTCTGTCTGGCTATGTTGGACTGTGCCTTCTGCAGCATATGTCATATCCAGCCCAATCGTCCTCGATTAATTTGTTGATCGACTGGCTGTTGTAAGTCCTTTCCCATAGGTCATCATTTCTCACTTTGCCCTGACACTTTATGCCCATTATAAAGGCTTTGACAAAGCGCTCGTCTGCTCGTTTGTGACTAATAAAACTTTTTGCGTGACAAGTAAAAAAAATATATGTTTTTAATTGTTAATTATGTTTTTATTCGTTACTACATAACGACTCTCGCACGATTATTATTGATATAGTGGTTAGAATAGGTTGTACACAAGCTAGCTTATGATGGTGAATCTAAATGGATCTCCACTGTCACAATTTAAACCTACTAAAGCCATGGATAAATAGTACTAGTGCTAAAGCTACCAAGCATGTTCAAGGACACAAACTCCATTTCTCTGACAGTAGTGAATTTTTTCTTAAAAAGAAATAGACTAATACTGTGAAAGTAATACAACATAATACGATTTGGTACGCGTTGTTATGTAGAAATAAATGTGAATTAGTGTCTAGTTTCTGCCGACGACGGATGTGTCTGCCGAAAACGGATGTGTCGGACCGAAAGGTGCAAATATCGCAGTCAAGCTGTAAACTAGCGACACAACGCATTCCACTCTTTGAACTACATCCTGCTACTTGCAAAGCGCTGTTTAGAGTTTGTTAGCAGGAAATTGAGAACGAACACAGAAGAAGAAAAAGAAGTGCCTAGTTTAAATTTGTTAACATAAATTGCATGACTGTAGTCTAACAATGCTGCCTGGTGACATTTTTGACTGACTGTTGAGCCACCCAAAAAACAAAAGGTTCAATCCTTGCCCAGTCGCAGACATCTGTTAGCGAAGAACTGTAGTGGTTGTTGTATGGTATTGATCAAAGTAAAACAAACACATTTATAAGTGTCTTCTTCGTCTTCGCTCATTCTCAATCTCCCACTACCAACTCATGAAAAGAGCCTTGCAAGTAGGAGATGTCCGGAGAATGGAATGTGTTGTGTCGCTAGTCTACAGCTTGACTGCGATATTTTAAACCTTTCGGTTCGACACATCCGACTTCAGCAATAATTTTTTAGTACTGGTTTAGCATTCCCTCTTCTATCCCTACTCCTTAGCCAGACTGCCCTGCTGCAGCCTGTTACGCAGGATCACCGCGTGGAGGTGTAGAAAGGTCTTTGCAGCTCTGGTTGGCAGGCCCTGACGCTAGCAGCTCGTGGACTTCTCAACATCTTGATACTATTTTAAAGTTAGAAAACCGAGGGCAGATACAAACTTTTCTTGTGATCGTTCACACAATCAAACATTCTCTGTTTACAACTCGTTGCCTCGAAGTTTCCAGATGTTCCCTTCCTCACCGCGTTTCTTAATAGAAACGCCCACTGTTCATTCTGTATCTACTTGTGACACAAGCACTTAATACATGTTTAGTCTATTCTTGATGATTGGAATGTCAGTAACTTATTGAGTCTATACATTTGTGTGAATTCAACTCGGCCTATATTCCGTGTTGAATGACGACAGACTAGCCCACTAGTGACACCTTTGGTATCTCGCTGATCTTGTACATTAGCTCATCTCTCTTGTGACAAGGCGCTTCCGTCCGGTTGTTTTTGTTTTTGTTTTTTGTTTTTTTTGGCGTTCGCCTTATTTCTCTATTCCCCAAGGCGCTGTGCGTTGCATTGTGGTTTTTATTTTGCGCCTGTCGGCCCAGTGTATCCGACTTCAGCATGCATTATATGTAAGGGTCTGCTTCCTCTTGCATGTTCTAAGAGTTTGCTTCCCCGGAGTAACGGCCGGTACTGTGATGGGGATCAAACCCAGCACCTTTGGGTTGTGAGCCGTGCCACTTAACCACTAGGCCACGCCGTCCGCCGGTCCGGTGTTTGAATTCCACTCTTCCATTACTTCACGCATGTTTCTGTTGGTTGTTAGTTATGTGTGTTACTTGAGTGTATATACGTACTTGTCCTGTGATCATTGTCATGAACAAATATTACTTATCTGAGGTGTGCCTGGTTCTGAAAAATTTGATAATGAGGATGAGTCTTCGATTTGGTCATCCCGATTGTAGCATCCGTCCCAGGCAGTGAACTTTACGAGAGGCGTATCACCTAGCCAAGACAATATGGAAGCCAATTATGGAAATCAACCAATCTGTAATAAAAGAAGTACACTTTCTTCTTCGTATGATTTCCATTTAAAATGGAAGTGAAATATGGACAATTCATAAATCTAGCAAATTGCCAGCAACTTCAATGGTCCTGAGCACCGAGGTACGGCTGACGTTAGTGTCACTGGTCTAGCTTCTTCCTTCTCTGACACCGGGATACAGCTGACGTTAGTGTCACTGGACTAGTTTCTTTCTTCTCTGACACCGGGGTACGGCTTACGTTAGTGTCACTGGTCTAGTTTCTTGCTTCTGTGACACCGGGATACAGCTGACGTTAGTGTCACTGGACTAGTTTCTTGCTTCTCTGACACCGGGGTACGGCTGACGTTAGTGTCACTGGTCTAGTTTCTTGCTTCTCTGACACCGGGGTACGGCTGACGTTAGTGTCACTGGACTAGTTTCTTGCTTCTCTGACACCGAGGTACGGCTGACGTTAGTGTCACTGGACTAGTTTCTTGCTTCTCTGACACCGGGGTACGGCTGACGTTAGTGTCACTGGTCTAGTTTCTTGCTTCTCTGACACCGGGGTACGGCTGACGTTAGTGTCACTGGACTAGTTTCTTGCTTCTTTGACACCGGGGTACGGCTGACGTTAGTGTCACTGGTCTAGTTTCTTGTTTCTCTGACACTGGAGTACGGCTGACGTTAGTGTCACTGGACTAGTTTCTTGCTTCTCTGACACCGGGGTACGGCTGACGTTAGTGTCACTGGTAGTTTCTTGCTTTTCTGACACCGGAGTACGGCTGACGTTAGTGTCACTGGTCTAGTTTCTTGCTTCTCTGACACCGGGGTACGGCTGACGTTAGTGTCACTGGTAGTTTCTTGCTTTTCTGACACCGGAGTACGGCTGACGTTAGTGTCACTGGTCTAGTTTCTTGCTTCTCTGACACCGGGGTACGGCTGACGTTAGTGTCGCTGGTCTAGTTTCTTGCTTCTCTGACACCGGGGTACGGCTGACGTTAGTGTCACTTGTCTAGTTTCTTTCTTCTCTGACACCGCGGTACAGCTGACGTTAGTGTCACTGGACTAGTTTCTTGCATCTCTGACACCGGGGTACGGCTGACGTTAGTGTCACTGGTCTAGTTTCTTTCTTCTCTGACACCGCGATACAGCTGACGTTAGTATCATTGGACTAGTTTCTTGCATCTCTGACACCGGGGTACGGCTGACGTTAGTGTCACTGGTCTAGTTTCTTGCTTCTATGACACCGAGGTACGGCTGACGTTAGTGTCACTGGACTAGTTTCTTGCTTCTCTGACACCGGGGTACGGCTGACGTTAGTGTCACTGGTCTAGTTTCTTGCTTCTCTGACACCGGGGTACGGCTGACGTTAGTGTCACTGGTCTAGTTTCTTGCTTCTCTGACACCGGGGTACGGCTGACGTTAGTGTCACTGGTCTAGTTTCTTGCTTCTCTGACACCGGGGTACGGCTGACGTTAGTGTCACTGGACTAGTTTCTTGCTTCTCTGACACCGGGGTACGGCTGACGTTAGTGTCACTGGACTAGTTTCTTGCTTCTCTGACACCGGGGTACGGCTGACGTTAGTGTCACTGGTCTAGTTGCTTGCTTCTCTGACACCGGGGTACGGCTGACGTTAGTGTCACTGGTCTAGTTTCTTGCTTCTCTGACACCGGGGTACGGCTGACGTTAGTGTCACTGGTCTAGTTTCTGGCTTCTCTGACACCGGGGTACGGCTGACGTTAGTGTCACTGGACTAGTTTCTTGCTTCTCTGACACCGGGGTACGGCTGACGTTAGTGTCACTGGACTAGTTTCTTGCTTCTCTGACACCGGGGTACGGCTGACGTTAGTGTCACTGGTCTAGTTGCTTGCTTCTCTGACACCGGGGTACGGCTGACGTTAGTGTCACTGGACTAGTTTCTTGCTTCTCTGACACCGGGGTACGGCTGACGTTAGTGTCACTGGTCTAGTTTTTTGCTTCTCTGACACCGGAGTACTGCTGACGTTAGTGTCACTGGTCTAGTTTCTTGCTTCTCTGACACCGGGGTACGGCTGACGTTAGTGTCACTGGACTAGTTTCTTGCTTCTCTGACACCGAGGTACGGCTGACGTTAGTGTCACTGGTCTAGTTTCTTGCTTCTCTGACACCGGGGTACGGCTGACGTTAGTGTCATTGGACTAGTTTCTTGCTTCTCTGGCACCGGGGTACAGCTGACGTTAGTGTCACTGGTCTAGTTTCTTGCTTCTCTGACACAGGGGTACGGCTGACATTATTGTCACTGGACTAGTTTCTTGCTTCTCTGACACCGGGGTACGGCTGACGTTAGTGTCACTGGTCTAGTTTCTTGCTTCTCTGACGATCGTCATCGATCCGCCCTTGAGAATAGACTTGTCTCCAGCATGAGTTGTCTCCAACCACGTGGAATTAATATCTTCGATACCTTTTCTTAAAACCTCATACTGGCCCCCATATATTTTTGTCTTCCTTTGCCCCCACCCTCTTTTATTATTAGTCCCCCCCCCCCTCCTCTTATATTATTCTCATCTCATCCCGGCTTCTTTTTGTTCTCCCACCTCGATCTTCTTCTTCTTCTTCTTCTGCGTACACAGTCAGACAGTAACCATTATTTTCTCGAAAAAAGCGGCGGTCATCCTGAGACTCTCGCCACTACCATAGAGCTTGTCTTGCAGTTCCACTGGCAATGGCCACATCTGCTCTCTCTGATCCTCGTATGTCGGGCAGTTCTGCAGCAGATGTTCAGTGGTCATTTTACCAGTACCGCACGGGCATTCGTCGGTACACCCTATCTTCAATTTGTTGAAGAGGTGGTACCTCAGTCTGTTGTGGCCAGTGCGAAGTCTGAAGACAACGACCTGCTCTCTTCGGTTCAACTGGTAATAGGCATCGTTTTTGGTGTAACCAGTATGTTCGGTTTCCCATTTGGACATGTACCTGGCTTTGATAAGCCGTTTTGACTCTTCGTACGTCATACTGGTATCTATTTGTGGTAGCCTTGCACCTTCTTTTGCCAGTCTGTCTGCCTCCTCGTTGCCTTGGATGTTGCAGTGTGACGGAACCCACTGTACCACTACCCTTTTTGGTGCGGACTGTTGGCACAGTTTGCAGAGTGCTGCTCTTAAGTCATTAAGCTCAGTGTTTTTCTGGCTTTTTAGCGCTGTGACTACTTCGAGAGCATCTGTCAGCAGGACTATATGGCTCTCATTTTCACTGTGTGTTGCCATTTCTTCCACTGCCGCCCTCAGTGCCTCTGCCTCTGCTCTGAAATTGCTCGTGTACTTACCAGTAGCGAATGACAGTGTTATTTTTCTGCCATTTGGTAGGTTCAGGAATGCTCCTGCCCCTCCGTTCTGTGTAGTGTTTGTTACAGAGCCGTCGGTGTATGCATGGGTCCAGTCCATGCTTGGGTAGCTTTTCGTTATGAAGCTTAGGGTAGTATCTCTCCTTTCTTTTTCGGTCTGGCAGTTTTTGTTTGCAATACCTGGTATATTTTCTACCACCTCTGGAAATATATCCTGCCTCCAAGTAGGTTTTCGTACAGTAGTGATGGGTTTTGGTGTTGTTAGTGCGTTTATGGGATCTTCGTGCATCTTTGCTTTGGCTATTTCTGCAAAGTTTCTCCGCTTTAGTTTCCCAGTTCCCAAATTGTTTAGCCTCTGGTACATTGGATGGTCCGTCAGTCTTCGGAGTTTCTCTGACTGCAGCTGGGCTCTGCAGTCTCTTCTGTCGGTCATGGATTGCAGTTTTGTAATCTTTTCAAGTTCTACAATTGGCGTTGACTTCATGCCACCAGTTATGATTCTCATAGCTTGGTTTTGAAGTTTGTTAACTTTATCGAAGTTCGCCTTCGCTGCTGTTGTCCATGCCGCGATGCCATACTCGAGAACTGGTCTCACTCTTCCAGTGTACAGTTTCTTTAGTATGCCTTCGTCTGCTCCCCAGCTTGTGCCAGCAAGTTTCCTCATGATCGCCATTCTTTCTCTGGCTTTCATTCGGTTTCTCTCAATCTGACTTTTCCATGTCATGCGCCGATCAAATGTGACTCCCAGATAGGTTGGGTTGTCGTTTGGCTGCAGGATTTTGCCATTTAGGCTTAGTTTGGTACTTTGGGGTTTTAATGAGAGCGAGAATATTGTGCACGTGGTTTTCTCCTCGTTTATTTTGACCAGCCATGAGTTCGCCCACTCTTCCAGCGATGTTAGGGCCGTTTGCATCCGATTTCTTGCTATGGTGAGATTCTTTTCAGAGGTCCACATAGCCAGATCGTCTGCAAACATTGAGCTATGGACTCTTCTTGGTATATTCTCTGTAATATCGTTTATATATACCAGGAAGAGTGTGGGTGACAGTACTCCCCCTTGGGGTACTCCCTGCTCGAGTGTCACCTTTTTGCTCATCTGCCCTTGTACTTGGACTCTGGCCGTTCTTTGTTTGAGGTAGTGGTTGATCCACTTGTACATCTTCCCACAAACATCACTTCTTCTTAGCTTGACTCTAAGTCCATCCTTCCAGACTTTGTCAAATGCCTTTTCCAGATCCACCCAAACAGCTACTGTGTGTTTCTGTGCCTGGTAGGCATCTTCTATCTCCTGGGCTATGAGGATGACCTGGTCCTCAGTGGATCTGTGCTGTCTAAAGCCGGCTTGCTGTGGAATTAGTATTCGTTTTTCTTCCAGATGCCACATCAGTCTGGTGTTTATCATCCGTTCCATCAGCTTGCCGACACAGCTCAGTAGGCTTATGGGCCTGTATCCATTCGGATCTGTTTTGTCCTTTCCTGTTTTTGGTACTGGTACCAGTATTGCATCTTTCCATGCCTGGGGTACAATACCCCTTTTCCAGCTTTGGTTCAGGACTGACAGTAGTTTTTCCTTCGCTGTTTGGCCCAGCCCCATCAGCATTTCGTTTGTTATCCCGTCTTTTCCGGGAGATTTCCTTCTCTTTAGTGTTCTCATAGCCTCTTCCATTTCGCGCATTGTTAGTTTGGCCATCATGTGCTCTTCAGGAGCCGTATTTTTGTTTTCGTGCCCCTTTAGCTCTTCGCTAATGTCTGTATGCTTATCTGCAGGGACCTCGATGTGGTTTGCTCTGGCATAGTGATCGACAAAGGCGTTTGCGGCTTTCTTACCTGTGATCAAGTTCTCGCCTTGCTTGATAGTAATTTGTTTATTTGACGGGGTTTCGTCGTTCATGGCTCTGACTAGCTTCCATAGCTTGTTCCCTTCTTTGTCCAGGTTTAAACTTTCCGTTTTATTTTTCCAACTTTCTCTTGCTGTTTGCTTGAGAGTGTGTTTGTACTTCGCCGCGGCGGCTTTGAGGGCGATGTTTGCCTCCACGGATTTTTCTCGTTCTGCCATGTTTCTAGCATTTGTTACTGCATCTTCCACTTTCTGTAACTCATCATTCCAGTAGGGCTTATAGTTTTTCCTAGCTCCTCTTGGGATGGTTTCAGTGGCGGCTTGCATTATTGCCTTGCTTAGGCTCTCTACCATGGGCTTCATTTTGGTGTTTCGTGTGTTGATGGTTTCACACAGCCCATCTGTCAGGATTGCAAATCTGTCCCAGTCGGCTCGTTTGTAATTCCACCACCTCGATCAATATTTGTCCGTTTCTATATTTGGCCACCACTGGCTTATCTGGCGCATTCCCTCTCACTTCTGACGCTCTTCTGGCCACCTTGTTTGACCGCTACCCTTCATATTCAGTCAAGCATCTGGCCCAACGGGTCACTTAGACAGACTTGGTTTACTATCAGATACGTTGACCATTTTTTCCTTATATTTTGATTTGTTAGTTCAGTATTGTTGTCGCTGATGAAGGCCTATTGGTCGAAACGTATGTTTTGTTTGTGTTCTCTTCTCGGTGCGGTATCTGACCATACCCATTTTACAAATTTGATTAAACTCAACCTTAACTAAATTTTTTTTTTAAATGTCATGTTTTTTTCCCATAAATCTAGCAAGTGTCACTATCATGCAAATTATCAATGTGCCCAACAGTTACATTCTTGGAATACTTAGAATCCTGGTATTCAAACAGACATGTTGTTAATGTCTGTTGCTAGGTAACCAAAGGCTACCGGCTATCCGTAGTATGTATTTTAAAACTTCCTGCGGCTTACTAAGCCCGAGTGAAGGTACACATAACTTGATAGATTTAGAACCAGAAATTTTCAATTTTGTCCAGACAGGGACGTACTCTTTTCGATTTTTAACTGCCAATGAATTGTAAACGTGCTCGACACTGAACACGGGAGTCCGATCTCACTACCCAGAGATCAGGGGTCCGATCTCACTACCCAGAGATCAGGGGTCCGATCTCACTACCCAGAGATCAGCGGTCCGATCTCACTACCCAGAGATCAGCGGTCCGATCTCACTACCCAGAGATCAGCGGTCTGATCTCACTACCCAGAGATCAGGTGCATTTTTACCAGAAGATCCACATGAAAAAAATCCGGGTCTCCACCGTGATTAGAACACGCGACACTAGAGGCGGACACCTTACCTCGAGACTACAGCAATTAAAATCATCATCCAAATTATCAGAAGCAGTTTTCAATACAGACAATCATACAAGAAGTGGTTTCTTTTCTGGTGTCATCAGCATTGTAACACTGCCACGACTGCTCAGTGAGGTGTCTCAATATTCCTTCGCCAAACCTGTGAGATTTTAGACTGTATTCAATGAAGTAAAAATGGATCGAGCACAGCATACTATAGATGATACAGGCTTTATGACTCACGGGGAAAACCCTTTGAAATGTGACATTTCAAGGCCGACTAAATAACGGAACTTATATTGTGTCAAGGTTTATAATAAATCCATGCTCCACAACTGAGAAATAAATCAAAATCACTTTTGTTGGTGATCCTTTCACAAATGCTTCCCTGAAACCAACCGCATATCCATCTTTGTTTCCCGAAGATGCTATTATATCTGCACTGATAGGTGACAAATGCAAGTACCGTTATTTAGTCAGCCTTGGTATGGGACGTTGCATAGGAATTCCCCGGTGAGTCAGAAAACTTGTTCCATTTTTCACTGTCAAGTTTATTTTAAGACTTTCTAACGCTTTCTTTCATGGCGGTAAATCTACTTCTTAGTCATCGGACGGTTGGTCGTTAGTCAAGTAGAGTTGTGCCGTGCATTGGCCTGGACAGACTGCAGACATATGAGAAGCTAACGAAACCGTTATTAAGGCTTCTGGATTTGGAAATGACGAGGTATGATTGTAAACAAAACAGCTTTGGCTTCTTTCCGGAACCTTGAACCTGTGGCACAGTACAATAGGAAGTTGAGACTGTTGTTTGTGTACAGTAACAAGAGAAGCAGGTTACTGATGCTGTCACCGACCGGGCCCAACCCTTTGTCGCTCAGGTAATGGGGGCTGAATTGGTAGGCCGCTGTTGGGAAGTTCAGAAGCACGAAGGCAGCGTTTACTGTGATGAGCGTTACTGTAAGCGAGGCTTCTTGCCTGGTAATCCCACCATGACCTGGTCCTACACGTTCCCCAGACCTGGTCAGTGTTCTGACTTGGTCGTCGGAGAATTTTAAAAGGCTCTTTCTGCTTCGAATCACGCCGTTCACAATAACGATATTTGAAATAACAAGAAACACGCATGGAAAGTAGGCGAAAATGAAGCCGTCGAAGAAATACACAATAGGTAACAATGTATTCCTGTGATAAATTAGTGTACAGTAATGTTTAAGAGTAATATTTGCCTGATTAATGTTCAAACTCCCAAATAAAACAACATATGGACTGTAGACTGCAGTTAACGTTATGAATACAATCAGAACAGTAAGTTTGGCTGTTATACGAGAGAAATAATCTCGCACACGATGTGGCCAAATGGTCAAGACAAGTCTCTCACAGGACACGGCAACCAGAGTCCAACTGCTTCCACTCACAAATACAGCAGTCCACCACATTAATATACTACACGTTAAATCGTAATGTAAGATATCGTAGCCTGTAACGGAAACGATGAACAAGCGAGGAAGCCCAGTTAAAACAGCTCCCAAATCCATGATGGCGAGAAATCTTAGCAATATCGATGTCGGGCTGGCTCTAAAGATCCTTCTGCTTAAAACGAGAAGAGTCATGATTTGGCAGACGCAGCCGCTTATGACAAGCAGCGGGATGTATAATGTGTAGATTAATTCAATAACATCATTGAATAGTTCCATAACTGGGGGCATTATGTCATGGTGTGTCGCAATATAGTACCTGTTCAAAAAATATTAAGATAATGGCAGTCTATTGGCCGACATTGCTGTCGAGGATGGAGTGTTAATGACCATAGAGAGTCATAGCAAATCCCACTACTCGTTGTCTTCATTCTTAAATAGTCCTCTTCTTCTTTTTCTTCTTCTTCTTTTTATTAATAATAATAATCATTATCTTACATATACATACAATAGCTATATCTCTTTTCTTCAAAGCACAACTTACTATCGTCTGACAAGACGAAAAGAGGCAATGGCAAGGCCACATTAAATACATATATATTACAAAGTTTAGTTTGCATCCAGATTGTTACGTTGATCAGATTATTTGACTGACCTTTATGAAGTATTAAATTATTTGTCGAAGACAAACGCATATATTATTTTTAGGATAAATTGCAATTCAAGTTTTATGGGCTTGCCCTGGCTTCGTTCGTTCTCAATCTCCAGCTACCAAGCCCTGAAAGGGCTTAAGTAGGAGAATGTAGTCCAGAGAACGGAATGCGTTGTGTTGTAGTTTACAGCTTGACTGCGATATTTCCACCTTTCGGTCCAACGCTAAGTTTAATAATATCCAGTGAAAACCACATTCGGAGATCTAGCCAGTGGAGGAGTGACAAGAATGAACTTATACCACTAGTTTTTCTCCTGGAAAATTATGTTCAATCTACTCTACCAAAGTACAAGCACTAATTATTGCTGTAGAAATAGTAAACAACAAGCCAATTTCAGCAGGTTGCATTTCTTATACTGATGCAATGTCAGTTTTGTAAGTCCTTATGAAAGATAGATGGACAGAGCATAGACAAGCCTTAGGCGAACTGGAAGTAAAAAGAAGGGCAATACAGCAGTGAATGCCATCACTCTGTTACATACAATGAAAGAATCACGACAACAAAAGGGACACACAATCAACTTCAAGTGAAAGCAAATACTTATCCAAATGAAAAGGAAAGTCAACTAAATTAGAGACAACGAGGGGACGCGTGGGTTAGTGGTTCACAACCCGAAGGTACTGGGTTTGATCCCCATCACAGCACCCTTAGAAAATGCACAAGGAAGCAGACCCTTACATAAAATGCATGTCTGATGCACTGGGCCGACAGGCGCAAAATAAAAACCGCAGTCAGTGCAACGCACACCGGCCTTAGGGAATAGAGAAATAAGGCGAACGCAAAAAGAGAGAGAGAGAGAGAGACAACTATCACTACATTAATTGAGCAGTGATCCTGTTCCGAGTGAGACCAGAACATAACAGACGGAATGGTCACTTACACATTGGTTCATTTACGCATGTGTACACGCAGACAAGCAGGACAGACATGCGAACATAACCTACAAGGCTGTGATATGCTTAGGCAACTGCGTTCCGAGCACTGATCCACAGTGGCGTAGCTTCTCCACAATGCTATCTGAGAGCCTTGAAGAACTCTCCACCACAGCACCCTTTGTCCAGAGAACTGGACTTCACGTGTAGATGTAATAACAAGTAATTTAAAACATGGATCATGTTGTCAGTAAGATAAAGTAAAGGTAGTCCCATTGCAGACACTGCTGTGGAGGATGATGGGTTCTTGTTTGTGAAGTGGAGTGACCAGTTCCCTTATTTGCTACCTTTCCTTCCCCTAGCAGTAAGCTGAGTACCCATTTACAGATGGGTCGAAGGAACGTGCTGTTGGGACCAAAGATGCAGCATAGTGTTTGAGCTGACGTCGACCAGGGATTCATAGCTGGCTACTTGTGTCAGGGTCAACAAACCAAATCTAGCGAAGGCCCTATTCCACCTCCAAGTGGAAGCCCTAGAAACAGGCTGCACTAGTGCCATCTGACTAAGAGAAAAATGATCACGGGGATGAAGGCAAACCCGGCACTGCAAGCGAGGCAGCTGAACCGGTTCATGTCGGCAGAAAGGTGTAGAATTCGTAGGCTCGCTGATAACGTCACAGCGTCTTTTTTATGTCGAACGCAAAAGCAGAAAAGAAGAAGAACACGTTTTTTACGAGAGTTGAACACTTGAGCTTTACAGTAAAAAGCGAGCGCTCTATCACTACACTAACTAGAAGCTCACTGTAGATAAGTGTAACAATCAATTCTGTAAAAATCCCAGTTAAGATGGACGGGACACGCTGTTCGCATGCGCCTCCCAAAGCAGCTGCTATACGGTGAACTCAAAACAGACATACACTCATCTTGAGGAAAGACGAAACCTCACAGAGACACCTTGAACTTGCCCCTTAGGGGTATTCCTGAGCTTACCAAATGGTAGAAAAATATCACTGTCAGTGGCAACTGAAAAACTCTCAAGCAATTTCAGAGCGGAGGCAGAGGCACTGAGGGCTGCAGTAGAAGCAATGCTGACAGGCGAAAGCAATGAAAGCCAGATAGTCCTTAACTTAACTTAACTTAACGTCTTTAAACTGGTTTAGAAGACCCTGCAGAGTCTGTATACAACCAGTTACATTTACATCACCTTGCTCTAAAAGCTTTGCGCATCCAGTTTATTCTTAAATGCATTAACTGTCCCTGCCTCCACTACCTCCCCTGGCAATGCATTCCAAGCAGACACCACTCTCTGACTAAAAAAATTTTTCTTAATATATTAATATATAATCTGGACCTCTATTTAGTCAGCTTGTAGCTATGCCCTCGTATTATTGTGGGGGGCTGTATTTTTAAAAACTTTTTATAGTCTAATTTATCCATTCTTATGATCATCTTATAAACCTGTATTAAGTCACCACGAATTCTTCTCTCTTCGAGACACTGTAGGCCAGTTTTTCTGAGTCGTTCCTCATAACTGTAATTCTGGAATCCCACTATCATCTTTGTCGCTCTTTTTTGTATTCTTTCCAGCATGTTTATATCACAGTACTCCAATCTAGGTCTAACTAAAGCTTTATACAGTTTGACGATCACTTCCTTGCTCCTATGTTTAATATTTCTTTTTATCATATCTAACATTGCATTTGCCTTTTTCACTGCTACCTTAACTTGCTCACTCACCTTTCCTGTATGATCTATTATAACCGCTAGGTCCCTTTCCTTATCTATCTTTCTAATATTGTTTTCTCCCATTCTGTAATTATGTTCCATATTGGATCTACCCATGTGGATGACTACATTTATCTACATTAAACTCCATTTGCCAGCTTACAGACCATTCTCGAATTTTATCTAAATCCGACATCAATACATCCACTTCCGCCTTAGATGAGACACTACTGCATAGTTTTGTGTCATCAGCAAATTTTGCAATCATGGATCCCATATCAATGTCCAAATCATTTATATATATCAAGAACAAAATTGGTCCCAAAACCGAGCCCTGTGGCACACCACTTTTCACTCCACTCCACTCAGAGTACTCCTTATTTATGCCCACCCTCTGCCTTCTTCCCGTTAGCCAATTTTCAATCCATTTGACAACTTCCCCACCTATTCCATGTGATTTTAACTTTCGAAATAATCTTTGATAAGGTACTCTATCAAAGGCCTTTGCAAAGTCTAGATAAATAACATCCACTGGCTCCCCTTTATCTATGATTTTAGTAGCCTCCTTTATGAATTATAATAGATTTGTTAAGCATGATCTCCCTCTAGTAAACCCATGCTGACTATTTCTAATTAGATTAAATTTGTCTAAATGCATTACAATGTTTTCTTTGATTATTGACTCTAACAATTTACAGACTATGCTCGTTAAACTCACCGGTCTATAATTTGCCGGATCTGACTTTTTGCCTTTTTTGAATAAGGGGATCACTCCTGCATCTTTCCAATCCCGTTGAACAATCCCTTTAGTAAGTGATTGAGAACATAATATAGCCAATGGTTTTGCTAGTTGGTCTCTAATTTCAAACAGCAATTTTGGATGAATACCATCTTGACCTGGACATTTATTCACTTTCAACCCCTCCAATTTTTTTAAAAACCATTTCCTCTGTAATACAGATTGATCTTAGTCCCGCTGTATCCATGTCTCTTTGAAAAATATCTATAGGCTCTGGGATCTTGGAGCAGTCCTCTTTTGTGTAGACTGTGCCAAAGTACTGATTGAGCAGATTAGCTGCCTCCCTATTCTCACTTATTATTTTCCCTGTATTGTCTATGAGAGGGCCTACTTTGTCGTTCGTTCTTTGTTTATTTCTAACATGAAGACGCTTTTACTATCAGTCTTGATCCTCTGAGCAAGTTTTTTTTCGAAGTCTATTTTTGCTGTTTTATTCGCTTTCTGAGATATGTTCTGTTTGTCCAAATATTTTACATACGTTTCTTTTGATTTACCTACCTCTATATATTTTTTCCATGCTTTATTTTTGGCTATTCTACATTTCACTACAAATCTAGTTATCCACTTTTTACGCTTGGGGTTTACCTCCCTACATGGAACACATTCCTCTTTTAGCGTTTCTAGAACTGTTTTAAAACTCTCCCACTCCTGTTCAACATCTGTTCCTTTGACAATATATTTCCAGATTATGTGGTTCGCTGCCTCTTTCATCCTCTTAACATCTGCCTTAGAGTAGTCGTATGTTCGCGTTTACAGATGCCCTGGCCGTAGTCACAGCACTAGAAAGCCAGAAAAATACTGAACTTAATGATTTAAGAGCAGTACTCTGTCAACTATGCCAGCAGTCTGCACCAAAAATAGTAGTGGTACAGTGAGTTCCATCCCACTGTAAAATCCAATGCAACGAGGAGGCAGACAGACTGGCAAAAGAAGGTGCAAGACTACCACAACCAGATTCTAGTGTGACCTACGAAGAGTCCAAAAGACTTATTAGGGCCAGATACATGGCCAAATGGGAAACAGAACATACTGGCTACACAAAAAATTATGACTATTACCAATTCAACAGAAGAGAGCAGGTCGTGGTCTTCAGACTCCGCACAGGCCATAACAGACTGAGGTACCACCTATTCAATAAACTGAAGATAGGTGGCACTGACGAATGCACTTGTGGTACAGGGAAAATGACCGCTGAACATCTGCTGCAAAACTGCCCGATATACAAGGACCAGAGAAAGCACATGTGGCCATCACCAGTGGCAACACTAGACAAGCTCTATGGCAGTGTCGACAACCTCAGGATGACCGCTGCTTTTTTCGAAAAAATACAGGTTGACGTTTGACAGCGTACGAAGAAGAAGAAGAAGAAGAAGAAGAAGAAGAAGAAGAAGAAGAAGAAGAAGAAGAAGAAGAGCGTTAACATTGGGAGTTGCTTGCACAGAACAGTTCCGTCTGGCGCGTAAGTATTCCCACAGGTGCTCAGCTGGCAGAGCGAAAACGCAGCGCTAGGCTTAGAGAAAGTGTGCCACTCGAAGGGAAAAAAAACGCATGACTACCACAACAGCCGACAAAGCGGCAGATTGTATCGTTTAAAGATTTGACTTTGCAGTCATATGAGATCACACCTTGCAGTCATATGAGATCAGACTTTGCAGTCATATGAGATCAGACCTTGCAGTCATATGAGATCAGACTTTGCAGTCATATGAGATCAGACTTTGCAGTCATTTGAGATCAGACTTTGCAGTCATATGAGATCAGACCTTGCAGTCATATGAGATCAGAATTTGCAGTCATATGAGATCAGACATCGCAGTCATATGAGATCAGACCTTGCAGTCAAATGAGATCAGAGCTTGCAGCATGTCTGATGCTGCCGTCTTTTTCCTGCGATGGGAAACTAGTCTTTTCGTATTTTATCTAGTTGCATTGTTACGTCTGTATTAACGCTGGGGCTCATAACAAGGGGGGATTTTCGGGATTTCATGTAGGGGGGGGAGGGGGATGATTGGGACCCCTCTTCAACAAATTGGAAGAGTACAAACGTCGCCAGAACGACTAATGGTGTGACTGATGCTTTTAAAATCATTAACGGAGTGAGACAGGGCTGTGTGCTTTTCATTATGTTGTTTAATATCGACATGACAAAATATAATCTGTCAAATTGTGACATTTGAAGTAGAACCAAACTTAATACAGGAATTACTCTTTGCAGATGCTCAATGTCTGCTATACGACGAAGAAAATAAACTGCAAAATCACATTAACGCGTTTGTGATTACCTGTGCTAAATACAACATGCAAATTGACAAGAGCAAACAAGAAACCATGAGGGTCAGCCCAACACCTGGGCCACTCAACAAAAGTGTAAATGATATCGCTCCTCAACAGGCCTATGAGTTAAGGTATTTGAGCAGTATTTTGTTGTGCCAGACGTAAGGATTGACAGGGAAATCGAGACAATAACAGAAAGCATCTACGGTAATTTATCAGCTGTCATCACTACTCAGGCACCCAATCATTAGTTTGGCAACAAAGCAACAGCTGATAAATAGTATTTTTATACCGACTCTGTGCTACCAGTGCCAAACATAGTCCCTGTCCAAGGCGCGTGAGAGCATAATTTCGAGGTGTGAAATGTAGTGTTTGAGGAAGGTCATCGGTGTTACCAGGACTGACATAATGCGGAACGACGACATTCGCAGTCAGGTAGGCACTATGTCCTCTGCAGAAACATTTGCACGCAGAAAAACAAGTTGGTTTGGTCATCTCATAAGAATGCATCCTCGTGAACTTCCACTGATGGCTTAGAACGCTGGCAAATCTGGTTATATTGCATTAAGATGACCGCGAGGCAGGTGGATGGATGACATAGTGATTGTGCAGCGAAACGGCCTCACATTGACCGACACAACGCACTTGGCGCAGGATAGACGACTAAAGCTCTCCACGACATTGAACGGCATATGTAGAAAGATAACTAATAGCTGTCCATCGTTGTCGATGAGGACCGCCGGCATTATCCTTGCCACATATTTCCATGTTGGGTGTGCATGTGGCTGAACAGGCCAATGCAGGCACGAAAACATTTGCTGCATAACGGGCAGACGAGGTCAGTAGAAGGTGAAGGTGTTCCCACTGTTTGTGATTTCTAGGTCTCGCGTCTGTACTGGACTTTCACAACACGGTGGTGGTCGATGTTAGCTACACCCGCTTTGACTGCGCTTCTCCAGTCAGATCTGTTTTGCGCAAGAAATTCCCAGGTGTCGATATATATCTGGCAATTTTTCAGTGAGTCCCTCAGACCATCTTTAAAACGTTTCTTTGAGCGTCCTAACTCGCGCCATCACTCTGTTCGCCATAGAGAAGCTTCTTTGTTTGTCTGACATACGGACGCGGTGTCCGGCTCATCTTAACTAATTAAATAATTATTTAACAAAGTGTGATTACTTTTTGAGTTGGATTTCCTCGGGAAGAGGGAAGGATATTCTGAGCAAAGGTGAAAAAGGTGAATGATATTCTGAACTAAGGGGGGAAAGGTGATAGATATTCTGAACAAAGGTGAAAAAGGTGAATGATATTCTGAACAAAGGTGAAAAAAGGAAATTATATTCTGAACTAAGGGGGAAAAGGTGAAAGATATTCTGAACAAAGGGGAAAAATAGAAATTATATTCTGAACAAAGGGGAAAAAGGGGGAATGATATTCTGAACAAAGGTGAAAGAGGAATGGCTTTCTGAACAAATGAGAAAGGGGGGTGGGGTGGGGGGTGGTGGTGGTGGATGTGTGAGTGTGTGGAAAGGTGATGATATTCAGAAAAAAGGTGAAATAAGGGGTGAATGATGTTCTGAACAAAGGTGAAATGCGGTAATGAAACCAAAATGGTTGAGAACCGCTCTATTAACGTTCATGTTCATATGTTTACAGATGTTGTAATATTTTAGCAGTTTTAGTATTATCACATTGACTATTTCTGTTTTTGGCCTATCCTTCCTATAATCGCATACCCTTTGTTCAGACATTCATGGGACTTCTCTCTGTGTAATGACTGCCACCTCAAGTCAAATTGTGTCCGCCGACATTTCCATTGTCCTTGTCTTTGTTATTATTAGTTAGTTGTTTCTGCTTGTTTCAATTCCTTCCCGAAGGCCTTGTTGCCGTAACATGTACTAGATTTTCTGTCCTGTTGTGTTAACTGAACGATGCTTGTGTATATTTTTGTCTACCTTAGGCCGTTACTCCCGCAGTTTTAATTCTTTGATTTTATGACGACATTGTTTCTATATTCAAGTTGATATCTGAAAGCGTACGATAACGAAGAAGAAAAAATGAAGATCATGATTAAAATAGAGAAGAAAAGGTATTGATGATTATAAAAAGTAAGAAGAAGAAATAAAATGACAATAAACTAGAAAAAGAAGAGCATGATATAATAAAAACAAAAAAAATATTAACATAGGAAACGAATAAGAAAAATATAAAGATGATGATTATAATAAAGAAAAAGAAGAAGGGGGAAAAGAGAGGAGAAGGAAAATAGAAGGAGAAGAAATAGTAGAAAAAAAAGAAGAGTGAAAAGTAAAGGAAGAAATAAAAGTTAAAGCAGAAGAAGAAGAAGAAGAAGAAGAAGAAGAAGAAGAAAAAGAAGAAGAAGAAGAATAAGAAAGAAGAGAAGAAGAAGAGGAAGAAAAGGTAGAAAAAGAAAAAGAAGAAAAAAAAGATAGACAAATAAAAGGAACAATAACTGGTATAATAATCATAAGAAAATAGAAGAACAAATTGAAAAAAAATCTGCGAGGATACATTTAGTTTATTGACCAAAGATTATTTTTAGGTTTGTTCAAATTGACGGCTAAAGACGTAAGGAAGTAGAATAGAAGTGTTCTATAAAAACAAAGTGACAATGTAAAAGAAGGGCACGATGTTGTGGAAGAAAGGAGAAAGAACGAAGGACAAAAAAAAGAAGAAGATTAATGTCAAGATTAGATATGATGAAACATTTGTTAATCAGAGAGTGCTGAATGCTTGGAATGCATTGCCACATGAAGTAGTTGAAGCAAGGACAATTAATGCATTTAAGAATAGATTGGATGTTCATGGCTTTTATAGCAAGGTAATGTAAATGAAACTGGTTGTATACAGACTCTGCAGAATCTTCTAAACCAGTATAAAGACGATAGGTTAAGTTAAATGAAAATAAAACAAAGAAGAAGACGAAGCGAAACAGAAGAAGAGGACGAAGAAGAACAAGAATAAGAAGAAGAAGAATATTATGAGGAAGACGATATGAAAAAAAGAGGAAAAGCAGGAGGAAAATAATGAAGAAATGTACGAATAACAGTTAGAAGAAACAACTCACACGCACATCTCTCGTGGTCTCATTAAACCCCGTGTGTTTTAAATATGTATGCTCACTACCACAGTGCTTTATTTACACCAGATACAACTGGTGAAGAATAACACAAAAACTGGGTCTCTGTAAAAGTCACGTTTGTGGAAAGGGATAAGTCAATTCGCGATCTGCCAGATCGTTTGCTGAAAGCCACGTTTCTTCGAGAATGGCGGTGACTGATACTGTCTTGCGGAGTCCTCTAAGTAGTGAGCATATTTACTTTAGATGAGTGTTTAACGGGCGCGTCAGTGCCAATTTTGTATAAACTGCGAGACATTCCGAGGAAGGTGTGTTCCAATGATTAGCACTTCCTGGTTGTTTAGTCTGAGTGTCATCATACAGGTCAGGTGTTCTCAGCCAGTGTTGTCTAAAGGTGTTCCTTCAGAGATTGTGATTGGTCACTGCAATTAATATGGCAAGGTAAAGGCAAAGGCCGCCGTCCATCGTAGACGATGATGGCATAATTTATTTTTCTAGCGCTATTTTAAGTAAGGATTAACTGCGCTACTTTGTATCCTCACTCTCTCGTCTCCAGCCGCCCGACCCCAGTGGCAAGTCAAGGACAAGACGACTAGGGGGGATGACGACTACGAGATGCAGGGGACCCCGCACCAAGCACCCGTGAAAAAGACGGGGGAATCAGGAGTCGTATCGACACCACCTGATCACGAGGCCGACGGCTTAACCACTTCACCATGCAATCCCCACTCAGTATGGCACTACACTCAATATGGCACTACACTCAATATTCAGTCGTGTAGCACTGTGGTTAGCCAGCTGGCTTCGCATCTGAGTGGTCTTGGTTTCATTCCCATGTAGAGGCAGCAGAAATGTTTTTTCACACTGCAACGGCACCTGGCTCGACCCAGCCTTAAATTGGTACCGGTTCAGTTCAGGAAGTAAAAGTGGCGAGGGAGAGGAGATGCTACCGCCCTCATATAACCGAGCCTTTGAAATGTGCGATTGTTAATACTTAACACTGAATATGGTCACTAAACTCAATATGGTCACTACAATCAAAATGGTCACTACACTCAATGTGACAACTACACTCAATGTGACAACTACACTCAATATGGCACTAAACTCAATATGGTCAGTAAACTCAATATGGTCACTACACTCAATATGGTCACTAAATTCAATATGGTCACTACACTCAATGTGACAACTACACTCAATATGGTCACTACACTGAATATAGTCACTAGACTCAATATGGTCACTAAACTCAATATGGTCACTAAACTCAATATGGTCACTACACTGAATATAGTCACTAGACTCAATATGGTCACTAAACTCAATATGGTCACTACACTCAACATGGTCACTACACTCAATGTGGTCACTAAACTCAATATGGTCACTAAACTCAATATGGTCACTAAACTCAATATAACACTAAACTCAATATGGTCACAAAACTCAATATAACACTAAACTCAATATGGTCACTAAACTCAATATAACACTAAACTCAATATGGTCACAAAACTCAATATAACACTAAACTCAATATGGTCACTAAACTCAATATGGTCACTACACTCAATATGGTCACTAAACTCAATATAACACAAAACTCAATATAGTCACTAAACTCGATATGGTCACTACACTCAAAATGACACTAAACTCAATGTGGCCACTACAATCAAGATGGCACAAAACTCAATAGAGCTCTACACTCAGTATGACACGAATCTTTATATGGCCACTACACTCAATATGATCACTACACTGAATATGGTCGCTAAATTGATCATGGCACTATACTCAAAATGGCACTATACTCAATATGGCACTATACTCAATATGGCACTAAACTCAATATAGTCACTACACTCAATATGGCACTAAAATCAATTTTGTCACTACACTCAAAATGACACTAAGCTCAATATGACCATTACACTCAAGATGGCACTAAACTCAATGTGGTCATTACACTCAATATGGCACTAAACTTTATATGGTCACTACACACAATATGGCACTAAACTCGATATGGCAACTACACACAATATGGCACTAAACTCGATATGGCCACTACACACAATATGGCACTAAACGCAATGTGGCACTAAACTCTATATGGTGACTACACACAATATGGCGCTAAACTCAATATAGCAACTACACTAAATAAAGTCACTACACTCAATATGGCGTTATACTCTATATGGTCACTCATCTGAAACTCAATATGGCACTAAACTCACAATAATCACTACACTGACTATGGCGCTATACTTAATATAGTCACTAAACAAGTTAGCAACCTCATTATGTTCAATAACTTCTTGCTCCGACCATCACGGCAGTCGCTATGTACAGACTTACAAACAAGTGGACAGCTTCAGTTGGCATTCTATGTATTGTATAAAGCCACAAGAAGAGTAGCTAGGAACAAGGAAAGTGTAATTTAGAAGTTAGGACGTTTGTTTTTATGTATGGGGTTAGGGTTCAAACACTGGTAATATGTAGGTATCCTACATCTGATGCAAAAATAACAGCTAATATGCACACACGGTGGTGACTTCCGAGCCAAGTGGCATTTACTCCTAAATCTTGTTGTTGCTGATGCTAATGCCACCCGTTCTCGAGTTAGGTACTCTTGCGACTTTCTTTGGTGGCGGGTTACAGTGGCTCTCCTCACAGCCCATGGTGTACTTAAGAAGTTGGACGAGAGTCCTCCCCGCTTTAGTACAATACGAGGCTTCTCAGTCAGCTCACCACTATGGGGATCACAGTTTCAATCACCAGCAGACTGTCATGAAACAGCCTGTTCCCACGAGTACTGCTTAGAAGTTTCGTAGAATCTTGATCAGTATGTTTCACCTGACCCTGGCTGAATACAGTCCGATCAGTATGTTTCACCTGTCCCTGACTAACATAGTCTGATCAGTATGTTTCACCTGACACTGGCTGAATACAGTCCGATCAGTATGTTTCACCTGATCCTGACTGAATACAGTCCGATCAGTATGTTTCACCTGTCCCTGACTAACATAGTCTGATCAGTATGTTTCACCTGACACTGGCTGAATACAGTCCGATCAGTATGTTTCACCTGGCCCTGACTAACAAAGTCTGATTAGTAATTTCACCTGACCCTGACTAACAAAGTCTGATTAGTATGTTTCATCTGACCCTGACTAACATAGTCTGATTAGGGTGTTCTGCGTGACGGGACTTTAGACTCCTCTCCGCCCTTAACCCTGTAAGCTAGAGTAGTTAGAGTGTGTATCTCTCGCTGCAGAGAGACCATACTCGGTTTCCGGTCTCGACACGCCCAAGTAAACCCAGCTATAATATAAACCTGACTGAACAGTCATAAATGTCGTGATGGCAAAGAAGCAAACTGGTCAAGCCATTTCATTAAAATAAAAATGCTCAGACTTCGTACACCTAAATCTTTAACACTTTATCCTCGACAGCAAAGGCTACATGTACCTATATAACCAGGAAAGACTACACAAATGGTAAAAGCACTATAATTATCCTAATTCAGGAATATGATACAGTAAACACAGTTGGAATAATTAGTATCAAATGGTCCAATTCTGAGGAGATCGTTCTGTGAAAACGGTAGTTGAAGGGGACTCTAGTGTTGATCTACAACCTTCGTTCATATGTCGTGAGGAACTAATTTCGATGCAGCTGCGACACTTAAAAATATGCAAACAAAATTTGTAAGGTTTTAAGCGTTTAATAGCGTTTAATAGCGTTTAAGGTTTTCAACTAGGAAAACATTAGCAACAGTTCATTAAAAAAATTATTTTAAGAAAATCCGAGATTTCGCGATACAAAAGGATAGACAAAATTGACTTCAATGTTACAGCGATTATATGATTACACTGTATAATATAAAGTCAGTTCCCATTAGCAAAAGCTTCAGTATGAACAAAACGCCAGGAAAAAGGTTGCTAAACTTATTTTCAGAGCTGAATTAGACTAAGAAAATAACGCTCTCAATTCCAAATTCTATTTAGTCGAATTTATGGAAACATGTTGAGAAAATAGGCTAAGAACTTAAACCTCATTCCTTATTTACACTAGGGTGGGAATTTATTTCGTTTTAGAAGTCTAAATGATGTACTTTGCCATTATTTCGCGTTGCTCACAGAGTTATAACTATGTGGCAAATTATTGCATTAATAAAGTGTTTAAAATAAATGTGTGTGTGCCATATGTATCTCCAAAAATGGTGTTATCAAATATTAAACTAGAAAATAATTGTATTGGTGGATGTTGTAGAGACGAAGACGAACATAACACTCAGAGAAAGCACACATGGCCATTCGAATGACACATCCTGAGCACGATCTATTTATAATTGGCAATTTCGTTTAAATTATTTAGAAAGACGAGGCTTACCAAAATCCAAAATGTGTTTGTTAAATGTTTGCTTTTTCTCCTTTGATTTTTCTATATCCCCCACTCTGTCTCTCTCTCTCTGTCTCTCGCTCTCTATCTATCTATCTATCTATCTATCTATCTATCTATCTATCTATCTATCTATCTATCTATCTATCTATCTATCTATCTATCTATCTATCTATCTATCTATCTATCTATCTATCTATATATATATATATCTATCTATCTATCTTTCTATCTATCTGTCTATCTATCTATCTATCTATTTACCTTTTTTTGTCTGTCTGTCTGTCTATCTATCTATCTATCTACTTATCTTTATGTCTGTCTGTGGGTCTGTCTGTCTTTCTATGTACCTTTCTTTCGTCTGTTTTCCATTTATTGTCAATTTGAAATGAAGTCAATGTAAACACCGAATAAAACAAATTTTAAAAAATAATCTATTTGAATCTGTAACTAAATGAGATTAATAAAATTCAAACGCAGTGTTCCCAGACCCTTCCATTGCCCCTTGGTTCGATTGTTCCCTTCGATCGCTCCGGCTACCCTCCTCCCGAAAAACAAAAAAACAAACAAACAAACACAGCCTATTATTTCATTTTCTGACCTATTCTCATATAGTACTTAAAGCGACAACCTGGTGGTCTGTTGGGGTCTATGTGTATGACAAGGACAAGAATAGCACCACTGCCTCACATAGAGCACTCGTAAGAGGCGAGTAACCGTGTGACATTGCATAACACCAGCCATGGTTAAGGGGAGTTTGTTAAGAACAGCATAGATGGCGCCTAACAGATAGCGGGTCTTCTTTTCGCTAGTGCTTGAGTCTATTAAGACGGACTCACACATCAGTTAACCCTCCTCCATAGTGGAGTAATAAGCTGCTCGAGCCTAGCCCGCAAAGCAGGAAATGTTCCTCATGGTTACATCCACCTCACACCAGAGATGTGACCTGCACAGGGGCGTATGATCCTGTAGAAGCACAGGTCAACTAAGACCAAGTTTTAGGACCAAGTTTTAAGACCAAGTTTTAAGACTTGAAGAGAACAAGTTTCCAGAATATGCACGACATGAAGTTTTTTTAAACTTTAGAAATTAAGTTAAAAACTTTCAAATCAAAACTCTTCATCTCCATGCGGAGCATAGACTTTCAACAAATCGTCGACAGGTAGGTCTTTCAGGTACCAACATCTGTTTGCACACACTTCCCTTGTCCAGGAGTCCCTTGGTCAGCTGCTATGTTTCTTTCCCTCTGGCCCCAGAACAAAGACGAGCTAGTTAAAAGTTTCCTTCTTAATGGTTTGTCTAAAACCAGCTTCACCCTCTCATTATCTCATTCGCAATCGGAAATTTACCGGACTGGTGTCATAGAACAGTGTTAGTAACTTTGCCCTACCATTTCAAACATATTATATTTACTACCATCCTATCCCGACTAGACATCGTCTTTGTTATTCTCCAAGTCTCTGATCCCCGCTAGACATCGCCTTTATTATCCACCACACCTCTGATCACGGCTAGACATCGCCTTTGTTTTCCACCAAGCCCCTGATACCAGCTAGACTACGCCTTTGTTATCCTCCAAGCCTCTGATCCCAGCTAGACATGACCTTCATTATCCACCAATCCCACGATACCAGCTAGACTACGCCTTTGTTATCCACCAAGCCCCTGATACCAGCTAGACTACGCCTTTGTTATCCTCCAAGCCTCTGATCCCAGCTAGACATGACCGTCGTTATCCACCAAGCCCCTGATACCAGCTAGACTACGCCTTTGTTATCCACCAAGCCCAAGATACCAGCTAGACTACGCCTTTGTTATCCACCAAGCCCATGATGCCAGCCAGACCACGCCTTTGTTATCCACCAAGCCCATGATACCAGCTAGACTACGCCTTTGTTATCCACCAAGCCCCTGATACCTTCTAGACTGCGCCTTTGTTATCCACCAAGCCCATGATACCAGATAGACTACGCCTTTGTTATCCACCAAGCCCATGATACCAGCTATACTACGCCTTTATTATCCTCCAAGCCTCTGATTACATCTAGATCTCCAAGCCTCTCATCCATAAAATATTAATCTTTGTTTAAAGCTTTGCATTAAAATAAACCCTTTATAGATTTTTCTCTTCGTCTTCTTTTTCTTGTTATTCTTCTCCATCTTCCTCTTTTTCTTCTGCTACTGCTACTACTACTTCTATTCCTACTCCTACTAATAGACAACGTAGAAAGGTGCAGTTTAATTCCATGGGCCACATGTATAGCCAATGCTGTTGTCGTTCATTATTTCTTCAGTATCTCTTCACAGTCTTTGCATCTTTTTTTTTGGTTTCCATCTTGCTCTATAACCCTCTTGTCTGGTGCTGTGAATCCGTATACCTGGTGAATGTGATATCATTCATGTCAGGTGTCGGGCACGCTTTATTCTCTGCCTTTCCGTGTCTTCCATGCACAGTACAGCCCCCATCTTATACCTGATTTTTAACGTTTTCTACTCTGTCCAGCCTTGTGACCACAACAGCCTTTCTCGAACACCTCATTTCGCAAACCATGATTATTCTTGAATGTTCCTTGGTGAGAGTCCATGTCTGACACAGGTAGCAGGTAGTTGTATCATAATACTATTAGTCAACTGTCTCTTTGTCTCCACTCGGATGTGTATGTCTTAATAATGGGGATAGCTGATAAGAAACCACATGTTTTTCTTTTCTTCATTCTTTATTCCACATCTATGTCCATCTTGTGTGAACAAGCTACGCAGGTATATGAATTCTCTGACTTGTTTTTTTTTTCATTTTACCTAAATTGTTAGTGTCTTCTCTACTCTGCTGATTTTAATTTTCTGTCTTTGCTGTGCTAATCTTCAAATAATATTTATCATAAGCATTGTCAGGGGTTGTATGATGTTCTTGTGGGTCATGTTCATCTGAATAAAAGATGCCCTGATCATTTGTACAAAGACAAAGGTTTTAATTCTTTGAGATGGTTTCTGCTTTCGCTTCAGTTGTTATTCGATCTATGTATACAATGAAGAAAAGTGACGAAAGTACACATCCCTGTCTTACTCACGTCTTAACCGCAAACCAATTTATGAGTCACCTTGGTATTCTCAACGTACAGTGGCTATTTGTATACATTTATCTGATACAGTTTAATAACTGTCTTTGAACCTCACAGTTTTCAAGAATTTCATAAAGTTCATTTCTATCCACTCGTTTAAATGCTTCCTCATTGTTCATATAGACGATGTCTCGTTCATTGTTGTGTTCAATAGTTTGTTCACAAATCTGTCTTAGAGTAAATAGAGCATCTGTAGAAAGGGATGTACATAAATTCAATGTGTAAAACTCATTGGTAGAGGAAGTACAACTTTATACCGTTCTTAAATCGTTCCACCAGGAGGTCGTGGATGCAGAGAGAGTTAATGCATTTAAGGATGGATTGGATGTGCATAGCTAGTAAAGCTGGGTAATGCAAATGTGGCTGGTTGTCTACAGACTCTGATGAGTCTTCTAAACCAGTATAAACAAGTTACGTTGAGTTATTTGGAAAATGTTACAGAAAATGTTTGTTTGTAGAGTCTAACTTCCATTACGGAGGACGCAGGCTTGGAACTAGGTAGGGTACAGTTTGTTTTCCATCGGGGGTGAAGAGACTAACGTGCGGTCAGGCAAAACATACTGATCTGACTATGTTAGTTATGGTCAGGTGAAACTTATTGATCCGACTATGTTGGTCGGAGTCAGATAAAACATCTTGATTAGACAATGTTAGTTAGGGTCAGGAAACAATACTGATCAGATTATGTTAGTCAGGGTCAGCTGAAGCATACTGATCTGACAATGTTAGTCAAAGTCAGGGAAAACATATTGATCAGACTATGCTAGTCAGCGTCAGGTGAACTATACTGATTAAACTATGTTAATTAGGTCAAGCAAAAACACACTAATCAGACTATGCTCGTCAAGTTTAGCCGAAACACACTGATCCGACTGTGTTAGTCACTATGTTAGACCCCACCTTAATTATAAGCAGTACTTTCACAACATTTAAAATTCTCAAATAGTTTTAGGAACCCATACTGAACCCATGTTCATCGCTGAATAATAGTACTTCCTGAAGAAGCACAGCGCTTGTCAACCGCTCAAGGCCCTAAAGTAAGGCTGATCTCGCTCGCGTGAAGTCCTCATCCTGTGATGGTAAACACGGCGTTCAACGAGAAAACTGGAAAATCTTCTATTGGGATACCTCAAAACTCACATCGCGAGCTCATTTCATAACTTTGTTCGGACTTCTCTACCTAATTCCAAACCTACCACTCACTCTCTCTCTCCCTCTCTATCTCTCTTTCTCACTTTTTATCCATCTTTCCCTCTCTCAATATATATAATTACTAGGTCTTTCACGCGACATACATTAAGTGTTAGGTCTGGCATACAGTGAATAATGATATAGAAATAATTTACATCTCACTCCAGATCTCAGAGTATAGGTTCAACATTGCATTTGGTTTACCCTAACATCATTCAAGGTAGGGCACCATGGCGCCTAGAATGCTGTTCTGGCGCTCACCATGTCAGGATCAGTAGCTCATCTGCTCACACAATTTCCTCACATCACGCGAATTCCCCCTCAGTCATAACAAAAATTATATTTTCCGCGTAATTTTCTCTCCATCCGCTGACTTTGACGATCAGAATGCCGGCGTTAAGTTACGCAAGACACAGCATAAAAAAAGGAATTACTTTGAAAATAATCAGGGTTCGATTCCGGAGAGGGAGCATGAGAAACGGCTACCACATCCAAGGAAGGCAGCAGGCGCGCAACTTACCCACTCCCGGCACGGGGAGGTAGGGACGAAAAATAACAATACGGGACTCTTTCGAGGCCCCGAAATTGGAATGAGTACACTTTAAACCCTTTAACGAGGATCTATTGGAGGGCAAGTCTGGTGCCAGCAGCCACGGTAATTCCAGCTCCAATTGCGTATATTAAAGTTGTTGCAGTTAAAAAGCTCGTAGTTGGATCTCAGGCGCAGGCGGGCGGTCCGGCTGGCGCCGGTTCACTGCCCGTTGTCTCCTGCCCTACCGTCTGCCGGCTCTCTCCCACGGGTGCTCTTCGCTGAGCGTCCTGAGTGGCCGGCGCGTTTACTTTGAAAAAATGTGAGTGTTCAAAGCAGGCCTCGGCTGCCTGAATAATGGTGCATGGAATAATGGAATAGAGTCTCGGTTCTATTTTGTTGGTTTTCGGAACTGGAGGTAAAGATTAACAGGGACAAACGGGGGCATTCGTTTGCGGCGTTAGAGGTGAAATTCTTGGATCGCCGCAAGACGAGCTACTGCGAAAGCATTTGTCAAGAATGTTTTCATTAATCAAGAACGAAAGTCAGAGGCGCGAATACGATCAGATACCGTCGTAGCTCTGACCATAAACGATGCCGACTAGCGATCCGCAGGAGTTGCTTCGATGACTCTGCGGGCAGCTTCCGGGAAACCAAAGTGTTTGGGTTCCGGGGGAAGTATGGTTGCAAAGCTGAAACTTAAAGGAATTGATGGAAGGGCACCACCAGGAGTGGAGCCTGCGGCTTAATTTGACTCAACACGGGAAAACTCACCGGATGCGGACACTGTAAGGATTGATAGATTGATAGCTCTTTCTTGATTCGGTGGGTGGTGGTGCATGGCCGTTCTTAGTTGGTGGAGCGATTTGTCTGGTTAATTCCGATAACGAACGAGACGCTAGCTTATTAAATAGTTCGCCACTGAAATGATTGACAGGCCGAGAGCACTTTCGTTGGGTCCAATATGGAACGGGTGCTGGAATTAGACCCTCGAAAATCTGGGGCTATGCTCTAGGTGGTTTGACTGTCTCGCATCCTGTATTCGATAAAGGAATTGACGGAAGGGCACCACCAGGAGTGGAGCCTGCGGCTTAATTTGACTCAACACGCCAACACTGTAAAATCACTGACAGACTGAGAGCACTCTCGTTGGGTCTAATAGTGAACGTGTGCTGGTATTAGACCCACGGAAGACAGGTCAGTTGTACCATCATAATGAAAGAGCGTCTGCTACGGTAACCCTGCTTAAACCTCCAGAAATCGCAGGTTACAGACACTTGGTCTTTGACTGACTAAAAAGCCCTCTAATTCGTTGGGTCTAATAGTGAACGGGTGCTGGTATTAGACCCTCGGAAGACAGGTCAGTTTTACCCTACTAATGACAGGGCGTTGCTACGGTAGTCCTGCTCAACTTGAGAGGAATCGCAAATCGCAGACATTGTTTCTCATAATATTTATGTCTTGCCATTAACCTAAGATAGTTCAGGACCATAGAGTGAGGTTGATGACCAGCGCAGCTTGTTTCTCATAATATTTATGTCTTGCCATTAACCTAAGATAGTTCAGGACCATAGAGTGAGGTTGATGACCAGCGCAGCTTGTTTCTCATAATATTTATGTCTTGCCATTAACCTAAGATAGTTCAGGACCATAGAGTGAGATTGATGACCAGCGCAGCTTGTTTCTCATAATGATCAAAAATAAAGCACAAGTTACGTCATCAAGACAAAATCGTCTGATGGTGTGACCATCATCGCTTGCGACGGACAAATAATAAGATCCTAGCAACATTTGTCACCCCCCCCCCTCCCCCGACTCCATTCCCCCTTCCTGATATTAACGTCGGGACCAACTGTTGAGACTCGACTTGAACTGCGCGGGATCAAGACGCTGAGCAGCGCATGAGCTGCAGTGGTCAGCGACCCATAGCTGACTGCTAGCGTCAGGGCCAGCGAACCAGAGCTGCCAAGACCCTTCTACACATCCACGCGGTGATCCTGGATAATAGGCTGTAGCAGGGCAGCCTGGCTAAGGAGAAGGGATTGAAGAGGGAATGCTAACCCGGTAATCAAAAAATGCTTGCTGAAGTCGGATGTGTTGCACCGAAAGGTGCAAATATCGCAGTCAAGCTGTATACTACGACATAACGCATTCCGTTCTCTGGATTACATTCTGCTACTTAAGCCCTTTCAGGGTTTGGTAGCGGGAGATTGAGAACGAACGCAGAAGAAAAAGAAGAAGAAGACTTGAACTGCGCGATTTGTTCGCACAAAAGACGATCAACATTTCCGGCGCAAGTCCAAACTGCTAAGTATGTCTCGATAGACTACTGAAGCTTGAGTGGTTCCAATGACAAACTGTTTCCATTTCCAAAAGGTTCTGATAAGTAGCTGGGGAAGGTTGTGCATGAGATTAGCAACGTCAATATGAAAAAAAAATATTGCTCCCGAAACTGTATTGAAAGATAAATGAAACAGGTTAGCCCTATAGACTGATAAGGTCAAGCACAAGTAATGTTGGACCTATAATTGGTTATCTGACGATGGTGATAATGGTGGTGGGGATAGGGATGATCATGGTGGTAATGATGGGGATGACGGTGGTAATGATGGTGGTGATGATGGTCGTGATGGTGAATATGATGAAGGTGATGGTGATTATGATGGAGGTGATAATGGTGATCGTAGGGGTGGTGCTGGTGGGGTGATGGTGAAGGTGATATTGACGATGAGGCTGATGGTGATATTATTTGAGATGATGATAGTGGGGATTATGATGATGGTGGGGTTAGTCGGGGTGAAGGTGATGCTATTGACGATGGTGGACGTGATGGTTATGCTGGTGGTGATGGTGATGATAGTGATACTGATGATGATGATGATGATTTTGATGATGGTGAAAGTGATGGTGATGATATTGATGATGGTAGACATGATGGTGACGATATTGATGATGATGGTGATGGTGGTCGTGGGGATATGTGATATTCATGATGGTGATGAGGATGATGGTGACATTGATGATGGTGTTGATTTTGATGATGGTGGTGATGATGGTGAGGATATTGGTGATGGTTGTGTTGGTAATGGTGATGGTGAAATTGATGATGGGGGAGGTAATGGTGATGAAGTTGATGATGGTGATGATATTGATTATGGTAGAGGTAATGGTGATGATGTTTATGATGTTGTGATGGTGATGGTGGGGGTGATGGTGATTCTGGTGATGGTAAAGATGACGACGATTATATTGATGATGGTGGAGATGATATTGATTATGGTGGAGGTGAAGGTGATGATGTTTATTTTGGATGTGATAGTGATGGTGATGGTGGTGGTGATGGTGGTTGTGATGGTGATGGTAATGGTGCTGATAATGGCGATGCTGATCTGGTGGTGATGGGGATTATGGTGTTGATTATGGTGGTGATGATGGTGGTGGTGATGGTGGTAGTGATGGTGGTGATGGTGATGGAGGTGATGGTGATGATGGTTTAGGTGATGTTGATGATGGTGCTGGTGATGGTAGTGATGATGGTGGTGGTGATGGTGAAGGTGGTGATGGTGAAGGTGGTGATGGTGATGATGGTGGAGGTGATGGCGATGATGTTTATGGTGGTTTGATGGTTATGGCGGTGATGTTATGGTGATGGTGGAGATGGTGATGGTGGATGTAATGATATTGATGCTAGTGGTGATGTTGATGATGGAGGTGATTGTGGATGTAATGATGTTGATGCTGGTGCAGTTGATGGTGATTATATTGATGATGAATCAGCCTATTGCGAATCCTGAATTCATTTGTTTACAGTGTTGCTTCAGTAACAACGATGTCGACATCATGAGACTGCTATCCCCATGCACAACTTTCTGCCGTCGCCAGTCATAATATGTGAGAAAAGAAACAGCGTTTCTATTTTGCTTAGCTCGAGGACCCCTCACCGATGTCTAGATAAGTCAGTTAAGTGACGATCAGCTGAAACATAGGACATCGAAAACGTTCATCGTCTGTGCTCAGACAATCTCACAGCAGTTGCTGAGTCTCAGCGACTGTTTGATGGTGAAGAATTTACTGTAACAATCCAAGCAAATATAATTCCGGATATTGGTTATAAAGACACTAATTCTTTAATTTCGTTTTGCGACGGAGATGTTGTTCGTCGGCTATGCAAACACATCTCCGAATCCATTCATGTGCGTCACTAATTAGCTGACGCGACATTTGGCCACATTGAGAGAGTTTTAATTTCTACGGATGTTTTGTTTAAATTAGTGAAACTCCAAGCAAATTAGCCATCATGTGTCCATGTCTCGTATTTCGCCCGAAGGTATGTAGTGGTTCCGGTCATGTGTATCACTATGGCCATTGGGATAGTGAGAATTAATCAGATTTGAGGTATTCCATATGTCAACTCGTATTTTAATTGGGTTTGGCCTTTCGCCAACAATCGTTTGAGTGGGTTTTACTGTCTGAGGTCATTTATTATGTGTGAGTACAGGAAAACATCCATGACAGACAACTCTCCAACTCATTGGTTTTGCACAATTAATTGAGAGCGGAGCAGTGCGCAAGATTAGAAAACTAAATAATCACATTCCAAAAGAACAGTGTCTTTGAAAAAGAATTTCTGTATTTTACAGGTGAATAGTTTTAGTATTTGCAAAAGACTATCAGATAGACTCTCGTGCGAAATAAAATATAACATCAAGCTGTTGTCCCGAAAAATACAATAGTTCTAGTCCAACAGTTGATTCCAGACCACTGTGGGATCCTTGAAAATGAAAGGGGAGACGAGCTCGCAAAAGCAGGAAGTGATGGCACAGAGACTCGTCATCCACAGAGTTGTAAAGAAGAGAAGAAACTCATAATATAATCCATGAAGATTGAATGGAGAGACCAGCATAAAGAATACAAACCAGAAAATGACAGTATAGACAAAGTTGGCATAGGTAGGCAAACAAAGATCTTCACACTCAGAACTAGACATTGTGGACGCAATGTTCAACTCTACAGAATGGGTCTCAGAGACACCGCCACGTGTGGTTGTGGAGCACGCAAGCAAACACCAGAACATATCTTGCAGGACTGCCCCACTTATACAGACCAAAGTGAGGCAGTCTGGCTCGTGAAGCCACCATGCTCGAAAAGCTGTTATGTGAACCGGCAAAGACCTGAAACACAGTCTCCTTCGTGAACATCACCGGACAAGATGCACAGCATCAGTTGATCGAAGAAGAAGAAGAAGAAGTAGAAGAAGAAGAAGAAGAAGAAGATAAAGAGAAAAAGAAGAAAAAGAAAAAGTTTGTGTTTGTGAATGCCACAATGAGTAGGTTGACTCTTTTGTGCGTACTGAAAAGGACGTTAAGGGGCGGGTTACAGTGGCTTTCCTCACATTTTGAGCGTGCTGATGATGGTGGACTGGGGTCCTCCAAGCGGTTGTGTTATGCTTGGCTTCATCTGCATTTGGCTCACTACTACGGGGATTACTTCGATCCCTCGCCTTGCTAGCCAGGCTGTCCTGAAAACAGCCCGTTTCCAGGTAGCGCTACTAGGAAGTCGAGGTGAGGGTCTTGGTCAGAATATGTTGCCTGACCCTGACTAACATGTATCTGATCAGTAAATGTTGCCTGATCCTGACTAACATGTCTGATCAGTATATTTTGCGTTACACTGACTAACATGTCTGATCAGTATATTTTGCCTTACCCTGACTAACATGTCTGATCAGTATATTTTGCCTGACCCTTACTAACATGTCTGATCAGTATGTTGTACCTCACCAGGCGTTTCGTTTCCTCCCGAAAATGTTTGCTTTACTAAATGAAAACTCTCAGAGTTTGTACATTTACTTGACTTAAACAACTTGAAAAAAATAACATCGGTGTTTTATGTGCATACAACTTTATGCTGTTGTTGTTGCTGCTGCTGTTGTTGCTGCTGCTGTTGTTGTTGTTGTTGGTGTCGTGCGACCTGAAAAGGGCGTTAAGTGCCCCGTTACAGTAGTTTTTCTCACATTCAGTGCGTGTTGCTGAACACGAACCAGGGTTCTCTAGGCTGCTGTATGCTTCGCGTCATAGCTGTGTGTCGCTAACTACTACGGGGATCCCCCAACTCGTTAGCTGTCATGCGATAAAACAGCCTGTTTACAGTGAGAACTGCATGGAAGTATGGTGGAGTCTTGGCCAGTATATTTTACCCGATCCTGATTAACATGTCTGATTATTACGAGGCGTGTTCAAATAAAACCGGACCAAACTGAAACAATTATACATACTTGACGTATGATGTCGTCACCTCCGATGTAAACAGCACATACCAATTGTGAAGTTTGCAAAATCTCATTATCATCCGACTCATAGTTTCCTCATCAGACCGTTAAAAACATGACCTGGTGTGATACGGAATCCGTCCAGCGCTGATCAACGATCGGTGATTCGATTTCTAACAGCTGAAGGATGTCAACCAGTTGGCATTCACCGCAGAATGGAGGCAGTGTATGGGGACAAAAGTGTGTCGAGGCATATAGTAAATAACTGGACAACAATGTTTAAAGAAGGGCGTGAGTTAACGGCAGATCTTCCGAGACCAGGTCAGGCGTATGTTGGTGCGTTAACACACTTTTTTCCCCATACACTGCCTGCATTCTGCGATGAATGCGAACTGGTCGACATCTTTCAGCTATTAGAAACTGAATCACCCCTAGCGGATAAACTCTGGACGGATTTCATATCAAACGATCATGTTTTCAACGGTCTGCTGAGGACACTATAAGCTTTAGGATAATGACATTTTGCAAATTTGTCGGTTGGTATGTGCTGTTTATACCAGAAATGAGACCTCGGTGGCAAGCATGGTGAACTTGCCAGTCCACGCCACCTAGTCTGATGTCACAGTGTATGTATATGCGACAAGAGTATTTTTCATTAGTGTAAAGACATTTATGATTGTCTGTATATACCACAATGGTGTCATCTTGACTCTACCCTACTATACATAAACTTACGCCCATATACACTGACATGTATGTATGCATATATATATATATATATATATATATATATATATATATATATATATATATATATATAATCACCGACAAAAGACAATGTCAGCATAAAATTACATTGGGTGGTGAGGAAATAGATCAGGTCACATATTTTGAATATCTGGGCTCCAGAATTGACAAAAATGGCGACTGCTCCAAAGCAATTAGAAGAAGACCAGCCATGTCAATGCAGAGACTGAACAGGCTGAAAAAATGGTGGCAGAGCAACAAAATGATAACAGTTAAAGTCTTGAAAGCCTATGTTTTTCCTCTGGTAGTCTATGGCTGCGAATCATGGACGATTACCAAAACTTCCAGACAAAGATTCGAATCCTTCGAGTCAAAGTGTTACAGAAAGATCCTCAGAATACCATGGACAGAGAAAAAGACAAATGTAGACAATCGGCAAGAGTTGAGCATAGATGAGAACTGGTTTATGAATTCCATTTTGGATAGAAAATGCAAATAAATTGGTCAAATCAAGAGACACAATGGTCTTGAGAGAACGGTGATGGAAGGTATGGTGCCAGGCAAAAGAGGAAGGGGTAGACCAAGAAGACGTTGGAACCAAGATATCCAGGAATATCTGGGTACACCTGTGGCGGAGGCTGGAGTTTTAGCAAGGGAACGAGTTTCTGTCAGACAGATTGTGATTGGATCGACGTTCTATAAAAGAAATGCTACGTGATATATATATATATATATACGAGAACGATTTTAGGAAAATGCCTCTTCCTCCACAGCCAGTTACATGAAACATTTTGTATGGCACTAGACAATAGTTGATAAAAACCTGCAGAAACCATTACATGGCATTGGGCCGATAAGCGAGAGCCCGGATGCTGCAGGATCCATAACAACAACAACATATATTTACGAACGATTGTAGAAAAGAGTTGAACTTTAGCATGAAGGAGTTAATGTACTTACCTGAAAATTGGTGTGAACTTCAGTCCGTCTCAGTGTATTCACTCTGCAAGACGATACACTTCTCCCATCTATTCTTCACCTTCCTGATGCCCTGATTGGAGAAATTTTCCGTCTGCCCCCCTGGAACCACATCTCCATTTCAGTATCAAGTTCTGTACATCAGAAAAACAAACTTCCGCTAAGTTCTTAATATACGGAACAGGAAAAAGCCACTAGGTGCCAAGTCTGGTGAGTTTGGTGGATGGTGCATGATGTCATACACGGAGTGTTCTACCCCATAACTAGTTGGACTATTTTCTTACTTCCTTTTTACGACACGCATTCCAAGTGTCGGTAGACCTCATATGGGCTCCTGGTAGACACAGACAGTTTATTACTCTATAGTGGCTAGACCTCACTATTACTCGCACTGTTAGTTTGACACAAAACGTAGATCGAGACAGCTGGAGCTGCTGAGAGAATTGAGAAATAATAATGACAATTAGAGCTACCAGTATCTACACTCTTCGCTGTTTGCTGAGAAAGACTAACCACGTACTTGTATTACAGGAGTACTTTGACGTCGGTTCTTGACCGAAGAGAACAGTGTGTCTGTGGCACTATTCTCGCCCCTGCAACACTAAGAAAGTCTTCTCACCTGAAGTGTTATATCAAAATTGTTCTTGCTTCTTACGACATGTCTCTGTTTCTTTATGTGTCTATTAGCTCACCTAGATGGGGAACTGAGACGTTAGACCAGTCAGGCATAACATACTGACCAGGACGTCGCGTCAGGGTCAGGCACTGACCTAGACCATTTTATCTCTTCCATGTAGTTTCCCTGGAAACAGGATGTTTTCAAAGCAGCCTGGCTGACTAGATGTAGATCGATATGATTCCCAAAGTAGTGAGCACCACGTAGATGAAGCCAACCACAACACAACCGCCTGGAGGGCTACGGTCCAACTCCATCAGCATGCTCGGGATGCGAGGAAAGCTACTACAACCAGCCACATGTCATTTTCACAAAAGAGTAAACTTACTTATTATGAGTATTAAACAACAACATCGACAACAACTCACCTAGAACCTTCCCTTAAATCACCCGAGTGGCTTCGATAGACATAGAACAAAACTAAAGAGACCACAAACAAAGACTGCAATACAGTCAATAACTACTAGATTCTAGGCAAAGAATAATGTCCACGGGGTGGCCAGGTCAGTCAGACTGCCTGGTTAAGGTGTTTATGCTTAAGCTTTCCATACCTGTTTCACGAGTGCAAACGTGAAAGGGTTTGTTGATGTGGGCCGTGTGCATACGGGAATCGGTAATCGTGTGGGACAGTGGTTCTCACTTATTTCGTCTGCAAAATGTCACGTTTGAGTCCATGAAGTGTCTAGTAGGGAGTTTCTGAAGTGTCATTTTGGGGCCAATAAATTATCATGCTGAAATACTTAAAGTGTCCTGTGTCGGGATCCGTAAAGTGTCCTGTGGCGGCCTGTGTTAGGAAAGAGTATCTTCCCCCAAAGACAGACGAATGGACCACTCTGCACTGAACTACGCAACATCTCACAAACACTTTCAGATACCACTGTATGTATTAAGGCCCAAGGGCAGGAATGTACAGGCTCCTGCGTCATTAACCAACCAACTAACTGGACAGATAAATCATCTTAAGTGTGGGGCTAGACGCATTGTTAGAAGTGTCTTGCGACATACTCGCAGTTTAACAGTTGTGATTTTCTTGTCTCTATTACACATCATCATCAATAGGTGTCCTGCCGGTTGGCGTCTGCGATCATGGACATCCATCCATTTCTATCACGTATTTCTTTTACCAACTCTGTTGTTGATTGTCGCCCATGCCATTCTCTCAGGCTGTCCAGCATCTTCTCTCTCGGCCTTCCTCTGTCTCTGTCTCTCTCCCTCCTATTATCTTTCCCGTTGTCACGACGTGCTCTAAGCCGCCTATTCTTATAACACGCCCACAAAAGGATGAGTGTCTTGTTCTGATCCTTGCAATAAGGTGTCTTCGTGTTTGTGCCTCCTCGAGTACTGTATCATTAATCCATGAGATCTGCAGTATTCTTCTGTAAAACCACATCTCCGTTGCTTACAAATATATAAGCGCTTGTTTGCTAATTGTCCATGGTTCCCTATTATATGTCATTATTGGTTCCACGTAGCATCCAAGGATTCTCTATCTCAGTTCCTGCGACAAGGTTTTGCTGTACAATATTCTCTTCCTGGTTGGAAAGACCGATTTTGCTTGGGCTATTCTACATTTAATTATGTTCTATAACACACAAATCTATTTTACCACAAAATAACAACCTAATGTAATAATAATACAGAATCGTATTATGATACAAAGAAATGCTGTTTATATATGGAACAGATAATAAGTTTGAAGATTAAATATCATTGAATTCTTGTATGCTGCTAACTGGAATATAATGAGTGCTGCCATTGTGTTATGATTCATAGTTAGACGTGTGAAACTAGTACTTGAACGTAAACACACACACACACACACACACAAACACACACACACACAAACACACTCACGCAAGCACATCTTTTTTCATTTTCCCAAACTTTACCAAGTAATTTGTACAATCTCTGTAGAAGAACTTACTTTCCGTGTCCTAGGCACTATGTCACACTTCATTCTTCCAGTGGGATCAAGATGCTGAGCTGCAGCCTGTTACCCAGGATCACCGCGTGGAGGTGTAGAAGGGCCTTGCAGC
The DNA here is from genome assembly GCA_036924085.1 of Ariolimax columbianus. Taxonomy (NCBI): domain Eukaryota; kingdom Metazoa; phylum Mollusca; class Gastropoda; order Stylommatophora; family Arionidae; genus Ariolimax; species Ariolimax columbianus. The sequence goes on along the minus strand of JAVGWX010000008.1, from coordinate 42,744,326 downwards.
TCTGGTTCGCTGGCCCTGACACTAGCAGTCAGTTATGAGTCGCTGACCACTGCAGCTCATGCGTTACATCCTACGTGCATACTCGCAATATGTACAACCATGTGAATCTGCTGCAGGGCCATAGATCACACTTTCTAGGCGCTATTAAATTACCCCTAGACTGGGGGAAGACGCCCAAGGCAGGTTCTCCCATGCGACTTTTTTTTTTTTTTTTACATTCAGGGGAAGATAACTCTTGTTTTCTTTCCTTTTTTAATCTTTTGTGGTTGCATCCCTTCATAAGTTAAACAATAAATATCTTATCATACTTTGTTTTTAAATCTTTAAACGTAAATAATAGTTCGAATATAAATATCCAAAACGATATTCCTTCTTCCAACTTTTACACAATTCATGTAGATTATGTAAAGATATTTCAAACACACCACAACTACTGCAGACCTTGCTTTGAACTTCTTTTAGCTACAACCAGCATCAAGAACTTACTAGAACATAATTAATAAGATCTTTGAGCTTAATGCCAATCTCTCTCAATCGCTCTCACTCTTTCTCAATCTCTCTCTCAATCTGTATCTCTCTCAATCTCTCTTATTCTCTCTCTCTAAATCTTTCTTTCAGTCTTTCTCTCTAATCTATCTCAATTTTTTTCCTCTCAAACTCTCTCTCAATCTTTTTAATTTCTTTCTCAAACTCTCTTAATTTCTCTCTTAATCTTTCTCTTAATCTCTATAAATCTCTCTCTCAATGTCTCTTTTTACCTCTCTTTCAATCTCTCTCATTCTCTTTGTTAATCTCTTTCCTCTTAATCTCTCTCTCAATCTCTCCCGATCGCTCTCTCTCTCTCTCTTACTCTCTCTTAATCACTCTCAATCTCTCTCCAAATCTTTCTCTCGAGCTTTCCTAATTTCTCTCAATATTTCTCTCTCAATTTCTCTCCCAATCTTTCTCTCTCAATTGCTCTCATAATCTCTCTCCCAATATCTCTCAATCATTCCCTCTCAATAAACTGAAGATAGATGGCACTGACGAATGCACCTTTGGTACAGGGAAAATGACCGCTGAACATCTGGTGCAAAATTGCCCGACATACGAGGACCAGACAAAGCACATGTGGCCATCACCAGTGCCAACACTAGACAAGCTCTATGGCAGTGTAGACAGTCTCATGATTACAACTGATTTCTTCGAACAAATTCAAGTTGACGTCCGACAGCGTACGAAAAAGAAGAAGATAAAATCTGCATTTTGGTAACGGACTCTTTCACAATATATACCATCTGATTCCTATGCTGAGCTCTCTTGAGACATCGCTTTGCCAGGACTCGCTTCTTTCTTCACCTTTAAACTCACACAAGTGCTCTTCTTCTCCTTCGTCGTCTTCAAGACCAAAATACTAGCTGATATCTTTAGTGAATCACGGTTTATGTTCTCGAGTGTGCTGCAACAACTTTAGTTACCTGGCTAGAGTTTGTTCCAACTTATGCAACATCCTGGCAGCAACATATTAAGACGTTCCTGTTGCTATGACCCGGAGGCAGAGGTAGACAAAGAAGGTGATGACACCAAGATGTCAAGGAGTGCTCGGAAATGACTCTGGATCAGGCTGAAAATTTGGAAAGAGAACGAGTTGCTCTACAGTTGGGCTGTGGAAGAGCGACGTTCTGCAAAGGACACGCCACATGATGATAATTAGTCATCATCTATTCACGGCGAAGCCATATTATGCCTGCATCACGATCTTATAACACACGCACTGAATGATATACCAACTCTGGAGAATACCAAAAAAGCCATTTGTTAACTTTCTACTTTAACAGTCTCCGGCTTCAAATATATCTCTGTTGAAGTCTATAAAGACAGCGGTATTATTCAAAGATATCTCTGTTGAAGTTTATAAATACAGCGGTATTATTAAAATATATATCTGTTGAAGTCTATAAAGACAGCGGTATTTTTCAAATATATCTCTGTTGAAGTCTATAAAGACGGCGGTATTATTCAAATATATCTGTGGTGAAGTCTATAAAGACGGCGGTATTATTCAAATATGTCTCTGTTGAAGTCTATAAATACGGCACTATTATTCAAGTATATCTCTGTTGAAGTCTATAAAGACGGCGGTATTATTCAAAGATATGTCTCTGTTGAAGTCTATAAAGACGGCGGTATTATTCAAATATGTCTCTGTTGAAATCTATAAAGACTGCGGCATTATTCAAATAGAGAAACTTGGTATGATCTTCCAATAAATATGAGAGAGTGAACCCATGATGTCAGGTCTAAAAGATGTGTCAATTATTAACATTCATAACAGTGTACATTACCCCCCCCCCCCCCCCCCCCCGCTTCTCTATCTTTACTTTTGTCTTCTTATTTATCTGTACTCTCAACAGTTAGGCCATACTACAAGCTAATTTGTGAAAAGATAGGAAAGGATGTGCTCATTTAGAACATTCCAATGCTCGCCGTCCACTGCTAGTTAAGGAACAATATGAAAGCACAGACCAGCAAAGCTCACGGGCAACAGCACGGCCTGACCGTAACGTCTATCGATTGAACAAACAACAATGGTTGTGATAGAAATGTATGCCAAAAATGTGTAGGATCTGAAAGACGCCTCAATCATTCACATAAACAAGAGAAAAGACAACCGGCAGGAATGCGACAATCATCGTGGATGAGAGATTGAGGTAGATTGAGAAAGATATTAAGCGAGAGGCGGAGAGAGAGAGTGAGAGAGAGAGAGAGAGAGAGATTGAAAAAGATTGAAAGAGAGATTGAGAGAAATCAGTGGCGAAGGGTGACCTTCACAGAACTGTCAGCAATCTAAAGAACACAACACCCAAATCGATGTTACCGTTGTTTTTTGTTACTTATAATATCAAGGTAACACACAGACAAATGTTACAAATGTATCAAAAATATTTATCTCATAATTCAAAATAATAATTGTTTAAAAAACAGTAATTATTACAATGGATATCATTTACCTCAATAGAGATTGGGGAAAAACAACTTATTTCTTTGAGCTGACTCATCAAGGATTTTAAAAAATATCTCATCTGATGTTGTCAGAGCTACCAATAGCGTAGCAGGCATTTAAACTAATGGACTTGAAGGCATTTGTTCTCTGGTTTTTTACCTACACAACGTTCGAAAGTTTCAATTTTAGCAGTTGAGTTCCATCACGAATGTAGTCCAGTTTTAGAAAGCTCAAACAGATTGAGCAACATGTAGAACACAGTCTAGAACTAAAAATGTTAACCACATCCTACTTCTTGTTCGATACGTCTGGTTTTCTTGGCAAATAAATCAATTATATCGTCGTAGAACGAAGATTTCTGTTTTCAATTTCGAAATCGGTGTCTTTTCAAAATATATCATGATAGGCCAGACACGCCTATTTTCACTCTGAGAATTGCGTAAGCAGATCTTGATTCTTTTTAAAGCCGAAAATGACGGTTCACTGGAGGCACTTGTAGCTGGAATGGTCACCAATAGATTAATAAACTTATACACTCCAGGAACTGTGTCACCCATGTCCGCCGTAGACAAGTATTTCAGCAAATCATAAACACTTTTAATGGCAAAATTCTTGGTTTGCATACATTGCCGAAAGTTCATTTCATAGTCGTGGAAATTCGAATTACTGTCCATTTGATGTTTAAAAGGAGGCAAAATGTTGTTCTGGAAAATCTTACAAAGTCTAAAATGGCCGTGAATTAAAGTTGTCCAACATCTGAACACCGTTGCTTCCTTTTAGTTTTGACTGTATCAATAATATCGTAGTACAGTCTCCTATATGAACCTTTGTGATCATCCGAGACACGATCAATTTGTAATCTTTTACTACAATGCTCAAATTCATTGCCCTTTTCAAGTTCCAACCAAAAAATTTCAAAGTTATTTCTCATGCCATCTTGACACTGATGAAAGCCATTAGTTTGTTTCATACAGTGTCAGAAATCTTTGCCTGCAAAACCTCGAATATTAAATCCTCTTGTGAGAGAACATAAGTCAAATTCGTGTAACGTGGCGTTGAAGTCCATTGCATTATTATAGGTCTCGATGTATAAGTGATATCTGTGTTCAATTATTGAATTAAAATTCTAAAATACCTTCCCTGTACTCCAACACTAGAGGCCAATCTACTGGTATAGGTCCACTGTGTTGGTGCTACTTCTGGAAATGTTCGTTTAGACGACTGGGAAAAATATGAAGCAAGCCCAGATAATGTTGAGAAAAATATTTCGCATTGTTTTATGCCATTTAGACTTTTCTTTCGTTACCCCTTTCCAGATGAGTGATCTGACATTTTTTGCAGTTAAGTACCCCTTTTCAACTTTATGTATTGACATCGCTCATTTATGTATTGATCCCTACTTCTATGATTGATTAGTTTACTATTTTTGTTGTTCGTTGTCCCTGATGAAGACCTGTTGGTCGTAACCTAGGATTCGTTTGTGTTTTCGTCTTGGTGAGGTATCTGACAATACCCATTTATGATTTTTGTTCCTCACTTTTTTACAGAGTTGAAAAAGAGGCTACATCATAAATGGCCCTACATCACAAAAACCATGTACATGGAAAAAAACGTGAAACTAACTGATGCACAGTCAGCCATAACGACACTCAAATTCCACAAGAACTTTGAACAGAATTAATTGAGGGCAGGCTTGGCAAAAATGTCTCAAAGGTTTCTTTTTTTTTTTTTTTGCTTAGATGTTTGCCTCACTAGTTTCTACTGGCGGAGGCGCGCCATTTTCCACCCCAGACCGTAGTCAATTGGGCGATATCAGGACGCATAAACCAGTGCTTGGATGCATGTGTGCATCTGTATGTACCTATGCTAGGTTTGTGCGCCCTCAGAAGCTAAAAGGTTTCAGAAAGCAGTGATTCATTTTATACCATCACAATTGTAACATCAAGGGAAATGAGGAGGCCGACAGTATAATAATAATGGCCGTCCATCGCAAGCGATGGTGACAACTGCAATCAGGCATGCTGTGTTGCACATCACCGTGAATCCGAAGGTAACTGTATGGTTCAATTCTAGCACATTTGCCCCTTACACATATGCAGTATTTAAGCTCAGTTAGACATTTGAGTGTCAGTTGTTTTGTCTTTTCCCACGGTACGTTTTCTCCGAGCCTCGGTGATCCGGCGCTTCTCAGGAATGGCGATGTATCTGATAGTGTCTCTACGCCCATACCTGGCGATTGGAGGGGCGCGTTAGCTCAGTTCATAGCGAACATTTAACTATTTTCTGTGGTAACAGTGGGCCTCGGCTCGAATCGCGTCCGGAGACTTACAAAATTCGGGTCGTGATTTTAATCGGGGACCGCTTCTACAGTCAACCCAGCTGTAAATGGGTACCTGACGCATGGGTTAGAGAAAGTAAAAACAGCAAGGAAGGTCACCTCTACCTCTCACAAGCTTCGGCTTAGTACAATGGAGTCTTCAAAGACTACATTTCCAACCAGAGGTTAATTCTGCTGAATTTCCACTTGACACTTTTTACGTGGCGGTAATGTGCCACTTGAGTTTACTTCTTTTAAGCTGTTGTTTTACCCACCGACCAGACGCAGGACCTCTTTAAAATAACCATACATTAGTTGTTTGAGGAATCGGTTTTGTGACATGACGTCACCGGCCCATCTGATCTGTATCTTCTGCAACAGTGTGTGGATATTCGGCAGTTTGGCCTACCTGAGGATCTCCGTGTCTGATACCCTATCCTGCCATTATTTTGCCAACATTCTGCCGAAGCAGCTTGTGTTGAAGTGCTCTAGCATGCCTTTTGTACACAGTCCAGGTCTAACCGCCATACACAATCAAGGAGGCCGACAGTATAGCCAAAGAGCGAGCAACGCTGACATATGAAGAATTTCTGGTCAACTACGATAAAGCAAAAGTCATTGTAAAAAAGACAAAACAGTATAAAATGGCAGGAAGAACACCATACACACCACACAGATGACAGATACTCCCGACTGTCATCGAAAGGTCAGGTCATCATACTTAGTTTTTAGTTCGACCTGTTCTTTGCCAAGTGGGGGTCAAGCTTGAGCGGGTCCCAACTCAGGATCCAGTCGTTTCTGTCGCGGACGGGTGTCGTCCAATGAGATAGTAGTCTGTCTATTGTGGAGTCGTGTGTGTTGTGGTTTTCTAGTAAATTTCCCCAACGATTTGGGGGCCGTCCTGGAGGTCTCTTTTTGTCGCGCGGGTACAACAAGGTGGTTATGTGGTTATGGTATTCCATCTTTGCCATCCCCAAGATGTCTTTAATTATTGCGCGGGTACCCCATGGTGGTTATGGTACTCCATTTTTCTTCTTGTCCTCTTGATATATCTTCTTCTTCTTCTTGATATATGATGCCCAGCGGTGTTTTGAATGGTTGACGTGATGTAGGACATCCTTGATATGTGACATTCTCCGGATGTCACTATTGTGTAGGTAGCTTTGCCGCTGTTGTCTGAGAGTTATGCACACCAGGCGTCTTTCAAGAGATCAGTCGGCAAATTATATTCTCTCTCTATCTGCTCGGCAGAACAACTCAGTGATCTTGTCAGGGAGATAACCAATCGCACATGCGATGTGATAGGTCTATGCGAGAAGAAAGAATAGAACAAATGACAAAACAGCAAGACGGAACAGGAATATACTTAAAAGCGCAAAGCAAGAAGCACGTCAGGTGGTGTTGGCTTCATAGTTGCACCACAAATAACTAGCCAAATACGCGACGTACGCTTCATCAACCACAGCCTCTCTGTCTTAGAACTATCCATCAGCATCCCTATTATACAAGTCTACTCCCAAATTTCAGACAGAGAAGTGGAAGAGTGCGACACATTTGATGACCAACTCATTGACACGCTCAGAGAATGCCACACTTATTTCAAACTGGTCATCAGAGATTTCAATGTCCACGATTCGTCAGTCCACATTCCGTAGAAATAGGGAACGATGCAGGCGAGAGACTAGCTACTCTGGGCGAGACCCACCACCACTATCACGACAACAACGTTTATCCAAAGCCCTCACAGAAACGGTGGACTCACGTCAGTTCCAATGGAAAAACACCACCGCAAACTCGACCACGCACTTTCTAACCATTGAATCGTTACCGATATTAGAGTAGTCGCACGTTTTACAACAGGAAGCGACCACCGCTTCCTACTCGCTCGTCTTAATCTTAGCCTGAAGTTTGCAAGAACAAATACCAGTCGAGACGGCAACCAACTTCTATTTTAGACGTACCATTCGTTCGTCTTAATCTTAACCTGAAGTTTGCAAGAACAAGTACCAGTCCAGACGGCAACCAACTTCTATTTTAGACGTAACATGTGCAAAGTCACTGTCACTCCAAAAAACATTCAGTACAACACGTAACTCAGACGAAGTTATCATACTACGTCTCCGAATTGACCACAAGGAAGGGAGACACCACCTGTGCCCCAAACTCAAGATATATACCACCAGCTTATGTTACTGCGGGCTGGCAGACGTGACAGTAGCACTTGTACTTCCCCCAGCACACAGAGCAGAGGAAGAGGATGTGCCCCACGCCAGCTCTCACTTCACCAGGCCCTCAAACCATACACGTCAATGACAACAGGCTCAAACAGGTGTATGAGTTCAAGTGCCTGGGAATCATTTTCACTGTGGACGGACAATTAGACAGAGAAATTGAAACTAGATGTCAAAAAGCAAGTGCAGTGACCTACCAACTCCAATACTCAAACATCGGAACATCGGTAAAGATTATTAACAGAAAGTACAGTGGTTTGGTCATCTTATGAGAATGAAACCAGTTCGGCTGCCATTAAAAACATACAACAGTAGGAGACATCCTATCTCATCATTGGCTCACAACAATCCCAGCAACACGCCTGGCTCAAGAGAATAACCTGAAGCTGCCAACTACGCCACATGGCACCAGTGCAACTGCAAGGATAAAGCGAGTTCCTAAGTTCACAAATATCAATCTTGCGACTTGAAAATTACAATCTAGCGACAAATTGTTTCTAGAATTGGCAACAGAGTATGGCGGCAGCAGATCGATTCAGCAGAAGTGCAGAGTGATCTGAGATCCTTTTTATGTTGTATTTGGCTAAATTTACCTGCATCTTTTATCAAAATGGATCGTTTAGGTGAGGGAAATATAGTCTACTGAGAAGTCGTGCATGGCACTACAGCAAGAAGAACATGATAGGCACACTATATAGTAATACTATATATACTATTAGTATAGTTTAATAATCATGATAATTGATAGTCAATCAAGTCAATGATTACTTAATACTTACTATATTGATAGTATTACTGTCATTACTATCATACTATTAGTAATGATAGTGCATGCTATTTTTGCTTTTATACTTTACTTTTAGAAGGCTTTTGACAGAATTCAACATGGGAAATTAATTAAACTCAAAATGTCTCCAAAGAATAACTAGATGGTAAAGAGTAAAGACCGACATAAGACTGAGTGTATGTATATAATAGTGTATGCTCTCCAAGTATAGATAAAAGTGGAGTGAGACACGTCACACTGTGACACTGTACTATTAAATAACTATTAATACTATTATCCCCTTGTCTTTTTAATATCTACACAAAACAAGCACTCAAGGAGATCGTGGGGATGCAAGGTCTTGTTTGTCATTGGATGAGTGGCAATGAATAATCTTAGATATGTGGATGATACAGTTTTGATGGCAAAAGTGAGCAAAAATTGCAGCAGCTTGTGCCAACAATATACACAATAAGAGTTTGGATTAAACATAAAGAAAAGAAAAGGCTGATATTTGGGAAAAGGGACAAGAAACCATGTGTGAAGATAAAAACAAAAGAACAACTTGAACAGGTACAGAGTTTCTCCTATCTAGGAGTAGGACATATAGATCTAATAACGGAAGACAGCTGTGAAAAAGAAATCAGAAAGAGAATAGGCATGGCCAAAATGGTATTCGACACATACTGACATCCAAATAGATAAATCATAATTTGAAAATGAGAATTGTCACGGTGTTATGTATACTCGTCACTACTTTATTTCGCAGAAACATGGACACTGAATACTTTTGATAAGAGTATTGAAGCCTTCGAAAAAGAGTATTGAAGCCTTTGAAAAAAAAGTATTAAAGCCTTCGAAATGTGTTTATATAAAAGATTGTGTCGTATTTCTTAAAAAGAGAAGAAAACAAATGGGGAGGTATTAAAAATGTTGGGGCTGAAAAAGAATTAATGGCCAAAATCAATGTTAGATAGTTGAGCGTTATTTTGGCCATTTAACAAGACATACCTACTTGTTAAAGATCATACTAGACGGTAGGATGGAAGGCACTTGTCCAAGAGGCAGACAATGCTATAAGTGGGTAGATAACGCCAGGAGTTGGATTGGAAAGATTGTGCCATTATGTCATGAGATAGAGTACACTGGAGAATCATAGCAGTACTCTCTGTCGTTGTATGATTTTAAGTTAAGGGGTTTTTAGGCAGAGGACTACAGGCCACTTCGTCAGTGCTGTCGAAATGCCATGTGGTGGCTATGTTTGTTTACTTCACCCCCAACAGAAAAACATTACACCGCATCCGTACTGCTGCTCTCCTTATCACCAGGCAAGCATTGAAAACATTTGGCCATGCGCTCCTATTAGTAGTACTAACAGGATGAAATACTTAACATTTGCAGAATTACGACATGCAGTATTTAGCAATTAAAAAACATTATATGTATTAATTGTCAGGCTATTACATTATCATATGTGTTAGTCAGTTAATGATAATACTAATAATACAAAAGAATCATGTTAGTGGAAATTATACATTTTTTTGTCATTCTGCTTTCCTTTCTTTATTAGTTTCTTAATTTACAGCACAGACTTAACAATGCACATGTTAGAGGGGGCACCAAACAACAGAACATGTCTTGCAAACATGCCCACTGCTTCAAAGTTCCCATGAGAAGACCTGACCCAAATTAAGAAGCATGCGAGACAAACTGTAGGGAACCAATGGGGACCTGCGACTGACGTGTCACATCATAGAGGCCGCCCATCAGGTGGAATAAAACAAGCATACAAAACCGAACACAAAGAAGAAGAAGAAGATTTGTAGTTATAGTACCTTATCATCATTTGCTAATCCTCAAAAATTATATTTTTCAGTCTGTTTTCCTTTTCCAGGAAGCTGAGTAGCACAGTGGTTAGCGCACTGGCTTCGCATGTGACTTGTCCTGGGTTCATTCCCCAGTTGAGGTGAAAATGTTTTTTCAGACCGCAACGGCTCTCGGGTCGACCCTGCCTTAAATGGGAACTGGTTCAGTCTGGGAAGTAAAGGCGTCCGGCGTGATGCTGATCACATCATCCACTAAGTTCCTAAGTTACAGAATAATATGGGCCTAACACCATATTTCCTATGCGCTGCATGGCGTGACGGGGGATCTTTTCCTCTTTCAGTATCATATTTAGTCTCCACAAATTATCTCCCAGTCAATTTCACAAATGACCTCTCAGTCCATTCTACAAATAACCTCCCAGTCCATTCCACAAATGACCTCTCAGTCCATTCCACAAATAATCTCCCAGTCCATTCCACAAATGACCTCTCAGTCCATTCCACAAATAATCTCCCTGTCCATTCCACAAAAAACCTCTCAAGTCCATTCCACAAATAACCTCTCAGTCCATTCCACAAATGACCTAATCCATTCCACAAATTATTTACCATTCCAAATCCACAAATTACCTCACAGTCCATTCCACAAATAATCTCCCTGTCCATTCCACAAAAAACCTCTCAGTCCATTCCACAAATTACCTCACAGTCCATTCCACAAATGACCTCCTAGTCCATTCCACAAATGATCTCCGAGTGCATTACTACATAAACACTTCTAATTTTTAGGGTATGTTATGGAAAGAACAGCGTTAGAGCACATGTCTCAACATTGCTGAATAAATATACAGGGAATGACAATTATGGAAAACCCTAGACATATTACTAGCGACAGTCATTAATTAAGTAACAGCAATTTTATAATATTGCATGGAAGTATATGTACAAGAAAAAATCCAATTGCATGATACAAAATGACACTTTAGCAATACTCCATTTAGGGAATGTGGCAATCGAGCGGTATGCACACTATAGCATGCAACATGAATATAAACATAGCGATTGTGTGGATTAGATGGTTGTCTACTGTAACGCTGTTTACCTTGTTTGTTATATGTGTCATCCTCATATCGTGTGACATGTCATAGTCAAGGTCATGCAAAGATATTACCAGCAATGATCGACTAGTTATTCTGTTGTCCTTGTCATTGATGATATGTTTCTGATTTTTTTCTTTGGTTCTAGCACATCATCACAATTTGCTGGATTACTTCTACTGCCTAATGTGGGTTTAAGAAATTAATAGTGCATTATAGCTGATGATGCATCAGTTAGTATCACCATTTTTCCATGTATATGGTTTTTGTGCTGTAGGGCCATTTATGCTGTTGCCTCTATTTCAACAGAGAGTGGGCATAAATAAAGAGTACTTTGAGTGGTGTGAAGTAAAAAGTGGAGTCCCACAGGGCTCAGTTTTGGGACCAATTTTGTTCTTGACATACTTAAAAACGATTTGGACATTGATATCTGATCCATGATTACAAAATTCGCAGATAGCACAAAACTATGCAGCAGTGTCTCATCTAAAGCAGAAGTGAATATATTGAGATCGGACTTAGATAACATTCGAGAATGGTCTGTGAGCTGGCAAATTGAGTTTAATGTAGATAAATATACAGTCATCAATAAAGGTAGATCCAATATGGAACATAATTACAGAATGGGTGAGAACAATATTAGAAAAATAGAAAAGGAACGGGACATAGGGGTTCTAATAGATCATACAGGTAAAGTGAGTGAGCAAGTCCAGGTAGCAGTGAAAAACACAATAGCAATGTTAGGTATGATAAAAGGAAATATTAAACATAGGAGCAAGGAAGTGATTGTCAAACTTTATAAAGCATTAATTAGACATAGATAGGAGTATTGTGTACAGGTGAGTAGTCCTTATTATAGAGGAGATAAAAACATGCTGGAAAGGATACAAAAAAGAGTGACAGAGCTGATAGTGGGATTTTAGAATTACAGTTATGAGGAAAGACTCTGAAAAACCGGTATACAGTGTCTAGAAATGAGAGGAATTCGAGATGGCATAGTACAGGCTGATAAGACAATCAAAGGAGAGAATAAATTAGACTATAACAAGTTTTTAAAAATACAACCACCTACAAGAACAAGAGGGCATAGCTACAAATTAACTAAAGAACGGTCCAGAATAAATATTAGGAAATATTTGTTTAGTCAGAGATTGGTGAATGCTTTGAATGCATTGCCACAGGAAGTAGTGGAGACAGGAACAATTAATGCATTTAAGAATAGATTGGATGCACACAGCTTTTAGAGCAAGGAAATATAAATGAAACCGGTTGTATACAAATTTTGTAGTCTTCTAAACCAGCATAAAGATAGTTAACTGTTAAAAAGTGAGAAAAAAATAATAAATGGGTATAGTCAGATACCACACCGAGACGATTATCGTAGTGTGTCTTGTCATTATGCGGGTGCCTTTGACTTTTACTTTGTGACAACACTTTGTGAATATCTGAAACATTATTTGGTACTTACAGGTTCCTGTACCATTTGTTATGAACATAAACATTTAGTCCTGGTCATCCTACATTTCCAATATATTGGATGTCAGACCCCTTCTCTTGCGGGATACCTGTTTACGGGAAAGGCTTCTTTGAGTAAACCCTGAGAAAAAATCTGCATCATGTGCTATCTCCAGTCGTCTTGCCACTTGTCCAAGGTAGCTCAGTAACAGAGAGTGTGGTGAAAAAGCCAGCACAGCTTCTTCCTCACTATAATCCAAATACAGCGCAAGTTACATCATCAAGACAAAATCGTCGGTTGATGTTGCCATGATCACATGTGATCGACAGCTAAAAAAACAACATGGCCGCCCCACTTTCGACATGCGCCATGGAAGAACAACAAAACATTATACATTTTTTGTGGTCGGAGGGTGTGAAACCTTCTGAAATGTACAGAAGAATGAAGGTTCAGTATGGAGACAGTTGTTTTAGTCAGGGAGAGTATGAATGGCTAGAAAGACTGTTGCTCGCAATATCATGACATAAAAGTAGAGTTAACATCAGAATTAATAAACGACACTAGAAACAGGAAACTATGGAGATATCTGACACTTTTGTAGGCATATAGAGGATTTACAGCATCACAGAATCAAGCTACCTTCAAAGATGAATACTGAGGGGTTGAGTAAGGAGATAACATTCTTCTTTTTCTTCAATGTTTGACCTGGAAAGAACGTTGCAACATGTTAAAGCTTATAGTGGGGCTCGATATCTGCACATTTTGGCCTAATACATTCGGTTTCATCTCGGAAATTTTTGGATCAAGTTTACCTGTCCTTCAGACTTGCCGCTGTGGAATGTGGGGATTTTGATCCAGATATTTTTATATTACATCATAACTACTCTATCATCATCATACGTAGACATTGGTACTCATATTAAGGATATACAAAATATTTATTCCTTTTGTATCTCAACACATATATTAACAACTGTCTGTTCTCTTTATTGCCAGGAGATGCTGCACGGCTTGTCACAGTAGCAATGCTTTGGGGGGCAACAAATCCGTTACTTAAACACTACAGTGTTGGTGTGGAGAATATAAATCGTCAAGGAAAACTAACACAGTTTGTTGCAGAATGCTCCTTTTTATTCTTAAACTGGAAGGTTAGTACTTATTTTATCTTTTCTTTGTTCAGCTCTTAGTATCCAAGGCGTCCCCTCAGAAATCATTTCTGCTATCTCCTTCTTGTTCATCTTCTGTGTTCATTCTCAATCTCCCTCTACAAAGCCCCAAACAGGATTTTGCAAGTAGCAGGATGTAGTCCAGAGAACGGAATGCACTGTGTCACTAGTTCACAGCTTGACTGCGATATTTGCACCTTTCGGTTCGAGACATCTGTCTTTGGCAGGAGACTATCTCCTTTTCCCTAGACCCCCCCTTCCCTAAGAAACCAGATAACCATTGCCTCTTCAACACTATTTTTATATGAAGTTACAGACAGTTTGCAAAAATTTGTGTCCAATCTTATCAACACAAGACATTTGCATCACAGTTTCCGAAAACCTCGTGTGGTAATATCATCCATTTGAAATAAACTGGCATGTTCTGTGTTTGTGGTAAATATTACATTTTCGTTACGAGAAATGGCTTCAAACTCAAATGATTGCAAACAAAGATTCTCCGCCAAGCAAGTATCAACATTAATTCATTCATGGATTGAATTAGAAAATGATGATTTATCGAATGGGGATAGTTTGTATTCACTAGTATTCAGAAAATTATTGTAGTTGTCAGACTGGCTGCATGGCCTAAGGGTGAAACAATCCCAATGCACCGGGCTCGATTCCCACCTTTGTCTAATTTTACAGACGCTGGCTTTTTTTTCTCTCAAGTGATTGCTCCTTCACATACGGAAAGAAATCGCAACCTACTGCACACTTGCCAAGAAACTTATAACAGCCAAATAGGTGGCAGTTGTAAGAAGTGATGTTCTGTATAGGACATGCTACTTCCTATTTTTGTTTTTGTCAGACTGAAGGCATGAGGGCTTCTCCCCTGGCTGGACCTAGGGACTAGTTTTAGACGTAGTAGATAAGCTACTCCTTACTACAGGATCAAGTAGAAGATCAAGATAGATCCGACATTTAAGATCAAGTACACCTGATAATGTTGAAGCAATGTAGTTTTATTTTTTAAATATGAAAGAAAGTGTACATTTGGTTGTAAATCATGATTTTTTTCTAATTGTCACAACCAATTTCAAAGTACATGCAGAATGTTTATTTATAACAAGGCACACATAAAACTTTCCTTACCTCTGTTTAAATGGATATATTCTACAAGGATCCTGAATTGATAAGTTTCTGTGTTGCTGAAGGATTTAAAAATTATTGTATGTAAGTACAATCTTTTTTGTTCTATTTTGTAAATAAATAAATTTATTCCAATCTGTATGAATCTTCCATAAATATTTAAAGTTAAAGGCGAGGGCTCGACTTCATCGCCAGGGGTTTCCCCATATGGTTCGGTCTCTTTCCGCGGAACATTATCCTGCCTGCCGAGAGCATCGCACAAAGCACGACCTCCGTAGCTCCAGTGATACACCCAGGGATCTTCTGAAAAATTGCCTTAATGATCCGACGGCCGCAGCTCGAATTCGAACCCCGACCATCGGAACACGAGGCAAACGGTTTGACCACTAGAAAAATCTGAAACTGTTTATATGTTTAACTATGTTTATATAATAGTTCTTTCATTCTGCATATTTTGATATAAAACACTTTAGTTCATCCTTATAAATAAAAATACTAATATAAAGCTAATATAAAGGTCGTAAAAACATGGTTTTTGAGCACGGATACTAAGAGTTTTAACATCTTGTTTCATCACTATTTCTTTTCTTATACCTTGAGAATGTTAACACTTTGAAATTTTGTTCCCTGCCAGTTGGCGTTGCAATCATGGACCTCCATCCGCTTCTATCACTTGTGTAGTTTATCAACTCTGTTGTTGATTGTTGCCCATGCCATTCTCTTAGGCTATCCAACATCTTCTCTCTCTGCCTTCCTCTGTCACTTTTTCCTGCTATCTTTCCCATTGTTATGACGTGCTCCAAGTCGCCTCTTTTCTCATAACATGCCTGAAAAAGAATGACTGCCTTGTTCTGATCCTTACAATGAGTTGTCTTTGTGCCTCTTCGAGTACTATATCATTAGTCTTCTTTACAGTCCATGGGATTCACAGCATTCTTCTGTAAAACAACATCTCCATTGCTTCCAAAGATCTTTGCGCCTGCTTGCTGATTGTCACTGATGATTCACTGCCATATGTCAGTACTGGTTCCACGTAGCATCCAAGGAATCTCTTTCTCAGTCCTAGTGACAAGGTTTTGTTGCACAATATTCCTTTCATGATCTGGAAGACAGATTTTGCTTGGGCTATTCTGCATTGTATTTTGTAATTGCATCTTCCATCTCATCTTTATATGGTGAAAGCACAATCAGCCAAATAGGGACTGAATATCAACATGAAGAAAACCAAGCTCCTTAAGCTCAACAATATCAGCAAAGAACCAATCATTCTGGGGGGAAAGCAGTTGGAAGAAGTGGATAGTTTTACCTATGTGGGAAGCACAATTGACACATTAGGAGATACAGTTGAAGATGTAATGGTCAGCATTGGAAAGGCAAGAGGGGCATTCCTGACACTAAACAACATATGGAGATAAAGAGTAATCAAGATTCACACCATAGTTAGAGTATTAAACGCCAGTTTAAGTCAGTGTTGCTGTATGAAGCAGAGACATGGAGAATGACCAAGATCATACAACAAAGATTCCAGTCCTTCGTTACTAGTAAGAGAAAATAAATTGACGGGCTTTGATTGATTGATGACTGTAAACTATGACATAACGAACACCAGAGAAGAAGATTAAGAGTGAACCAACATCCTTTTGTTGTCTGAAGATATTACAGCAACTTGATGCTTATCTTTCAGTATCTCTTGTCATTTTTGGCCAACCAGATGGGTTCAGTGGTCTACTATATCTCTTTGTCTTCAGCTGGTGAGTACTGCTTTAAAATTTCAATACTGGCCATATAGTTTGTGAAACCATGTTCTCCTCGACTCCATGGGGAGGAAGACTAACTTCTGGTCAGGCAAAATATACTGATCAGACATGTTAGTCAATGTTAGGTAAAATATACTGGCCAAGACCCTCACATCAGCTTCCTCACAGCCCTCCCTGGAAATGGGGTGTTTTCATGGCAGCCTGGCTAGCAAAATGGGGGATCACATGATCCCCATAGCAGTGAGCGACATGCAGATGAAGCCAAACATAGCACAACCACCTGGAGTACCCCGGTCCACCTTCATCAGCATGCTCGAAATGTGAGGAAAGCTACTGCAACCTACTCATTGTGGACATTGGAAACAACAACTCCTCAGCAAAAAAACTCACAAAAGGACACTTCACAGGCAAAACTATTTACTTCCTTACTTTTCTGGTTCTGGAAACCACGTCAGACATATTGTTTCCACCAATGTTCGGACACGTGGTTTGCCTTGTCGTTCCCTCTCAACTTACCAACCATTTTGTATGTTTCAAAAAGGTTTGGTCAGACATCAGATAGTCTGGATCTTGTGTTGAGAATCTTATGATATTGAGATTAAATTCAACAGAAGATCTGTTTTATTATCCATAATGCGTCAGTAGTGCTTCGGTAGTGAAAGGATTGGCTAACTGACATATCATTTCTAGGGTACTGCTAATTACAATCAACTTGAAGGCTCCTTTTGTGTGCCCCATCTAGAAAACCACTCCATACCAGCAGGACAGACCTGTACCAATTCTAGAGCTGAAGTAACAGCTGTAGATGCAGCAACTCAGATTCTTATCAGCCAAAACACAACTACAAAAAAAACAGTCATTCTAACAGACTCCCAGAGCTTACTCAGAGCCATCTCAAGCTCCAAACAAGATATACTCTCACACAAAATAAAATATAACATCAGGTTGCTGTCCCAAAAAACAGATTTTTCACCCACCGTGGGATCCTTGGAAATGAGATGGCAGATAAGCTAACAAACACCGGAAGTGGCAGCACAAAGACTTGCCATCCACAGAGCTATAAAGAAGCAAAGACACTCTTCAAATGATCCAAGAGGCAGGAATGAAGAGAACAGCACAAAGAATACAATCAAGAAAATAACAGCACAGACAAACTTGGTAGAGATTGGCAGACACAGATCTTTAGACTCAGAATGCGACATTGCAGACTCGAGGCCCTCTTCCACAGAATGGGTCTTAGAGACACCGCCACGGGCCATTGCGGAGCGCCCAGGCAAACACTAGAACATATCCCGCAGGACTGCTCCACTTATGCAGACCAAATACAGGCAACCTGGCCTGGGGAAGCGACAAAGACCTGAAACGCACAGTCTCCTCCATGAACCTCACCAGGTTAGAAGTATAGAATCAGTTGATCGAAGAAGAAGACGTCCCCAACCAGTTACTATGACCAAACTATGTACACAGTTTTAGTTATTCTATCTTATTAACTGACCTGATCATCTGCAAGGTAGCTTATGAAATATATCTGCGGAGGACAAACCTATGTCACTTACTTTATGCATTATGTGAAATATGCCTCAGAACAGGGGCCTGATCCCCCTAAAGGAACAGGACTCGTACTAGCTTGATCATAATCCAATTCACACATATTGTCACTCAAATGATCACCAGTTCCCACTTCGTCATTTTCACAATAATCACCATGTAGATCTAATTCACCAGCTCCCGTATCGAGCACTAGTTCAACAGCTTGGTTTGCTGTTAGAATTTTAGAATAGCTGTTTCCTGGATTTTCAGCACATGCTTTTGGTTTCTAATGAAACAATTAAAGAAATGTTTGCCAATTAATTAATGTTCTGGTTTTGATGTTTAGTTTAGTTTAGTCGAAGAATCAAACCATTGCACATGGTTTAACCCATAATGGCTCTGTTCTTCTCCGTATGATCTCAGCACAATGCACGAACTCCGTAACACTGACGAGGATCACGTAATAGATTGAGTAGATTTTTAATATAATTTTTTATTTTGCCAGGTCAGCAGCCATTAAGCTTATTCTTTTCGATTACCAACTGCTGAGGGAACGTGTGGCATACTGCACACATGTGTCCGATCTCTACTACCCAGAGATCCGTGGAAATAACAGAAAGTCCACATGAAAAAATCTCGGCCTCCGCCTTGATTTGAACCCACGGCCTCCAGCACCTGAGGTCGACATCTTACCTCGAGACCACTGTCACCTGATTTTGATGTAACTCTTCACAAAGATTCCTTTTACACACATTGGGAATTTGGTGCTAAGCCCATGTTATCTTGACCAACAGCAGACTATGAGTGATTTGGTCAGCATTAGGCCAACCAACTTTACTTTCAAGACTTGCTCTAGTACACAATTTTTTAGGCTGGGTTGACCTTGATACTTTTTGTGATCGGAAAAAATACCTCTCACCAATTGGGAATTGAATCTAGATCGCTTGACTGGGCAGTCAATGCGTTTACCGCTGTGCTACTGCGGCTCTCCACAAGATATGTTTAATTGCTGCCATAATTATTTTACACACATTTCCACGCCTATATAGGGTAAATATGTAGGACCAACATATTTGCTGCTCTGGAAATGGAATATATTTCCATATCGACCAAAATCTCGTATTGAAAGGATTAAACTGACTGCAGACCCTAATCAATAGTTATCTCATTTGACTACCACCAAGGTTGGATATAGTGCTGTAATTAAATACCATAATCTGCACCAAGAAGACCACTTCTGCATTAATGACCCTTGCTAAGTTCATTTTCAGTTTCTTTTCCAGGAGTTTCTGGGCTTACATTTCTTCCTTTTTCCCTGTGGATTCCGTGTGAGGGCTTGTCTGGCCATGTTTGATGATGTTTTCTGTAGTGTGTGTCCTATCCACCTCCATTTCCTACGTTTGATTCGTTACTCCACTGGTTGTTGTTTCTCTTTTCCCTATAGGTCTACATTCCTCAACATGATTGCGAGCCTATCACCATTATCATTCGTAGACATTCATTGACAAACTACTAAAGTTTCCTCTGTACTGCTTTTATTGTTTTCCAAGTGTCTGCTTCGTACAGGAGTACTGACTTGACATTAAAAAATCTTAACATGGTATTAGTCTTTATTTCCCTGAATTTTCCAATATTATTCAGTAATAGGAATGCTGCCCTTGTCTTTCCAATTCTAATTCTTGCATCTACCTCTGATTCCCCCTGAAGTATCAATGGTGCTGTCCAAATATGTGAAGATGTCCACCTCTTCCAGTGTCTCACCTCCAAGCATAACTGACTCTTTATGTTAAGTGTTGATTTTAAACTACTTGGTTTTCTTTGTGTTAATATTTAGTCTCAGTTTGGTTGAATGCGCCCTCTCCTTACTTAAATTGGTTATTTTCTAACCATAGAACTAGCACAGGAGCAACATGATGGAGTAGGTTTGAAGATTACGTTTGCCATGTTAGTCACTCTTCTTCTACTCTTGGTACACTGGTCCTCAGCATATATATGCAATCTTTTTTTTCAAACAGATATGTGATTAGTTATTTGTTTCTATGTAGACAAACAGGTGATTAGCCTGTTGTGTTTGTAGATTATAATGGAATTTATTTTGGTTAAAGATTGAAATGAAATTTCTGTTCCCTTTACAGATGTGACCCTGGCTGTTCCCGTAACAAACTCACTGACGTTTATTTTCACTGCCATGTCATCACGCATTCTGGGAGAGAAACATTTAACATGGGGTGAGTTTAGTATAGAGCGACTGTAGTAAAACTGAGTACAAATGGTGACAAAAGTAAGGAAAAATACACCTCATATTCATCATGTAGCAAGTTCTTTGCCGAACGTCGCTCCCATCACATGCTGCCTGAAAGAAACTCAATCTCTTACCAAATCTCCAACCTGCTCCAGTCATGCCCAAGTATTCCTTGACATCTTGGTGACATCACTTTCTTGTTCTGCTTCTGCCTCTCCTGCATTTTACCATACCGTACATTACCGTTCTCTGAAGATGGTTGTGTCTTTTGATGTGGCCAAAGTATTTTAATATACTGTTCAGGATAGAATTTATGATTCAGTTCTCCTTTATTCCCAACTCTTGTCGAATGTCTGTATTCTTCTTTTCTTTAGTTCATGGTATTCTGAGGACCTTTCTATAACATTTCAACTCGAAGGACTCGATTCTCTTCCTTGAGGTATAGCGAACTGCCCATGTTTCGCAGTTGTATGCTGTTACAGAAAAAAACATAGGTTCTCAAAATGTTCACTTTTGTTGGTTTGCTGGTATTCTACCATAGTTTCCTCAGGTTTTGTAGCCTCGTCATTTATGACATCACATTATGTAATGAAAAATGAGGCCAGGCTGTAAACTACTTTTCAATTCTATTGTAGGGTGAATACCTTGGGAATACTGTAA
The DNA here is from genome assembly GCA_036924085.1 of Ariolimax columbianus. Lineage (NCBI taxonomy): Eukaryota > Metazoa > Mollusca > Gastropoda > Stylommatophora > Arionidae > Ariolimax > Ariolimax columbianus. The sequence goes on along the minus strand of JAVGWX010000008.1, from coordinate 42,723,164 downwards.
GGTGAAAACATTAGGGAGACTGTAGGGTGAATATATTGGGGTCACTCAAGGATGAATACATTGGGGATACTGTAGGGTGAATACATTGGGAGACTGACCTTGAACAGTGTTCGTTTCCGTCAACACCTCAATAACATTTCCAATAACTCTCAGATCTCCTGTCGCTAACCACTTTAATAGTCCTAAACACCAGGGCAAGGTAGACATTGGCATTGTCTCCTGCTCCTCTGATGATCTACACTAGTTTGAACTTGATCTTCATTTGATTTTCCATAAGGTTGCCTCAAACCTCATCTTTATGTCTTTACAATGGTTTTGCAGAGTCTGTATACAACCAGTTTAATTTACATTTCATTGCTCTAAAACCTATGCTCATCCGATCTATTGTTAAATGCATTAATTGTTCAAAAAAACTGGAGCTTTTTGTAGTTAATTTGTAGCTATACCCTCTTTTTGTGGGTGGTTGTATTTTGAAAAACTCATTATAGTCTAATTTATCCTTTCCGTTGATTATTTTATAAACCTGCATTAAGTCACCTCTAATTCTTCTCTTTACTAGACACTGTAGACCGGTTTTTCGGAGTCTTTCCTCATAACTATTATTATGGAATCCCACTATCAGATTTTTTGCTCTTCTTTGTATCCTTTCCAGCATGTTTATATCGTCTCTACGATAAGAACTCCACACCTTTACACAGTACTTCAATCTAGGTATAACTAATGCTTTATACAGTTTGACAATCACTTCCTTGCTCCAATGTTTAATATTTCTTTCTATCATACCTAACATTCCATTTGCCTTTTTCACTGCCCACCTGGACTTGCTCATTCACTTTACCTGTATGATCTATTATAACCCATAGGTCCCTTTCCTTTCTAATATTGTTCTCGCCCATTCTGTAATTATGTTCCATACTGAATCTACCCATGTGGATCTACATTAAACTCCATTTGCCAGCTCACAGACCATTCTTGAATTTTATCTAAATCAGACCATGGGTTGAATACACTCCTACACTTGCATAGACTTCTTTTCTCATTCTGCTCCTTTTTCCCTTCCATTTTTCTTTCTTTATATATACAAGGGAGCTTCAAATGAAAAGCTTAAAAGTGGGATAGAAATTTAAAAAACCATACCTTTCTATTGTAACTTGTTAATATGGTTGCTAAGGATGTCAAGAGTGTTATGCACGCACATCACGGTCCAGATGAACAATATGACATTATAATTGGAGTTTAATAATGGCCGCTCCACTTTTGACATGCACCTTTCTGGCACATTCTGTGGTGGCGATGAACTTGAACCGCTCATTCTATTGCATGTCTTGTTTGTTTTCATTCAGTCTTTTTTGTCTCTGGCCAAGGTCTTGCCGTAGCATAGGTATCTTATTGTTTTTGTTCTGGTGCATTCACTGAGCCGTTCCCTTTTGTTTTTTATCCACATTACATCATTTGATCTGTATTAGTAAAGACAAATGAGTACCGACAAAGCGAAAACAACCTACAGCTAACCTAGAGAAGCAAACAGATCAGAATGTCACCAGTTTTGAATATCTTGGTTCGACTATAAGCAACAACAGAGATTGCTGAAAAGAAAAAAAAAGAGAAGAACAGGCATGGCACTACGGAGGTTAACTAAAATGAAAAACGTATGGCGAACACTAGCAAATTGACAAAAATAAAGATCTCGACAATTGGAGTCTTCTCGATGACAACGTACGGACACAAGACATGATCGACCACTCAAACCATACAAAAAAAGATTTAATCCTTCAAGTCAAAATGCTACATGAGGACTCTCAAAATACCATGGATAGGGAACAAGCAAAACGCAGATGTCCTACAGGAGCTCGGTGTAGAACAAAACTGGATAATAAACCTTTAGCGCACTAATGGTTGGATGGCCAGACAACTAAAACTGTTCCACGTCCACCTAAAGGCCGTGTTAAACAGCCACGCGCTAAGATAATTTGCCGATCGCCATAAACAAATTATTTTAGAGCATTGCCGTGTACTAACACCGGTTGACACACAGCCATTTTGAATCTAAATAAAGGAATGCCGTCATTGCAGATGTGAACAACCAAAATGGCCAGTATAGTTAGTTTGAAAGAGATTTTGAAACGATGTGTTTTTTTTTCCGGATCAACTTGCGTATTATTCCATAATTACGGATGATAAAGGTAAGTTGTTGCAACATATTTTTCGGAGATAGATCTGTTTAATTTGTTTATTTAGCAGTATTAAACACATTTGTAAGGGAAAGTAGCAGATTTGACAATCTTGTAAGCAACACTATCGGTGTTCTGTGACAATTTTCACATTCTGATGGTCCCGATTCCCCGCGAAATGGGCAAAATTGAAATGTTGGGTTTGAAAAAAAATTTCACATTCATCTTTTTTGTATCTCAGAAACTAACACACACACAACAAAAGGATGGACTTAGAGTCAAGCTAAGAAGAAGTGATGTCTGTGGGAAGATGTACAAGTGGATCAACCACTACCTCAAACAAAGAACGGCCAGAGTCCAAGTACAAGGGCAGATGAGCAAAAAGGTGACACTCGAGCAGGGAGTACCCCAAGGGGGAGTATTGTCACCCACACTCTTCCTGGTATATATAAACGATATTACAGAGAATATACCAAGAAGAGTCCATAGCTCAATGTTTGCAGACGATCTGGCTATGTGGACCTCTGAAAAGAATCTCACCATAGCAAGAAATCGGATGCAGACGGCCCTAACATCGCTGGAAGAATGGGCGAACTCATGGCTGGTCAAAATAAACGAGGAGAAAACCACGTGCACAATATTCTCGCTCTCATTAAAACCCCAAAGTACCAAATTAAGGCTAAATGGCAAAATCCTGCAGCCAAACGACAACCCAACCTATCTGGGAGTCACATTTGATCGGCGCATGACATGGAAAAGTCAGATTGAGAGAAACCGAATGAAAGCCAGAGAAAGAATGGCGATCATGAGGAAACTTGCTGGCACAAGCTGGGGAGCAGACGAAGGCATACTAAAGAAACTGTACACTGGAAGAGTGAGACCAGTTCTCGAGTATGGCATTGCGGCATGGACAACCGCAGCGAAGGCGAACTTCGATAAAGTTAACAAACTTCAAAACCAAGCCATGAGAATTATAACAGCTGGCATGAAGTCAACGCCAATTGTAGAACTTGAAAAGATTACAAAACTGCAATCCATGACCGATAGAAGAGACTGCAGAGCCCAGCTGCAGTCAGAGAAACTCAGAAGACTGACGGACCATCCAATGTACCAGAGACTAAACAATTTGGGAAATGGGAAACTAAAGCGGAGAAACTTTGCAGAAATAGCCAAAGCAAAGATGCACGAAGATCCCATAAACGCACTAACAACACCAAAACCCATCACTACTGTACGAAAACCTACTTGGAGGCAGGATATATTTCCAGAGGTGGTAGAAAATATACCAGGTATTGCAAACAAAAACTGCCAGAGTGAAAAAGAAAGGAGAGACACTACCCTAAGCTTCATAACGAAAAGCTACCCAAGCATGGACTGGACCCATGCATACACCGACGGTTCTGTAACAAACACTACACAGAACGGAGGGGCAGGAGCATTCCTGAACCTACCAAATGGCAGAAAAATAACACTGTCATTCGCTACTGGTAAGTACACAAGCAATTTCAGAGCAGAGGCAGAGGCACTGAGGGCGGCAGTGGAAGAAATGGTAACACACAGTGAAAATGAGAGCCATATAGTCCTGCTGACAGATGCTCTCGAAGTAGTCACAGCGCTAAAAAGCCAGAAAAACACTGAGCTTAATGACTTAAGAGCAGCACTCTGCAAACTGTGCCAGCAGTCCGCACCAAAAAGGGTAGTGGTACAGTGGGTGCCGTCACACTGCAACATCCAAGGCAACGAGGAGGCAGACAGACTGGCAAAAGAAGGTGCAAGGCTACCACAAACAGATACCAGTATGACGTACGAAGAGTCAAAACGGCTTATCAAAGCCAGATACATGACCAAATGGGAAACCGAACATACTGGTTACACCAAAAACGATGCCTATTACCAGTTGAACCGAAGAGAGCAGGTCGTTGTTTTCAGACTTCGCACTGGCCACAACAGACTGAGGTACCACCTCTTCAACAAATTGAAGATAGGGTGTACCGACGAATGCCCGTGCGGTACTGGTAAAATGACCACTGAACATCTGCTGCAGAACTGCCCGACATACGAGGATCAGAGAGAGCAGATGTGGCCATTGCCAGTGGAACTGCAAGACAAGCTCTATGGTAGTGGCGAGAGTCTCAGGATGACTGCCGCTTTTTTCGAGAAAATAATGGTTGCTGTCTGACTGCGTACGCAGAAGAAGAAGAAGAAGTATCTCAGAAACTAACACACAACAAAAACAATAACACCAACAAGTTCTTTATTCATTTATGTCTCTACACACAAACAAACCAGATTTATACAAGAAACAAACAAAATACAGATTTTCAAAGTGAACAACCTAGAATAATGTGACGTGCTGAAAAAAAAATCAACTGCTGTGGGAACTTCCGTACTTTTATTGTTCAGTGGGGTAATTGGGAAAACAACATTATGTCTAGGAAATGAGCATACTTAGGCCACATCAAATGTCACAATGACCTGGAAAGAGCGATATTGGAGAGTATGGTATCTGGCAGCATAGGCAGACCCAGTAGAGGATGAAAAAGGGACATTACATAGGCTCTGGGGTTGACAGAGGCAGGAGAACTGGCCAGGGATCGAGTGTCTTACAGATCAGCTGTCATAAGAATGACGTCCTACGAAGGACATCCTACATGATGATGACGTATTGGTACAACACAGTTCTACATACATAAAGTAACTAATGAGCAGTGAAGATTCCACCAGTAAACACCTTTATCGAGTACAGCACAGACAAAACCAACTCATGTCAATCATTCAATGAAAACTTTTTCAGCTCCTTGTGGAGCATATGTCTTCAACCCTTCTATGTCTGTTGAAGCTTCTGTGGCTTCAAGATTGTACAGGATAGGGCCGCCAGCCCCATGCCAAACCCTCCTCAGAGGGGAGGAAGACTAACGCCTGGTTAGGCAAAATATACTGATCAGGCATGTTAGTCAGGGTCAGGCAAAATGTACTGGCCAAAACCCTCACCTTGACTTCCCCGCAGTCCTCCCTGGAAACCAACAGCCTGGCTAACAAGGGGACGGATCGACATGATCCCCATGGTAGTAAGCGACACGCAGATGAGGCAAAGCATAGCACAACCATCTGAAGGACCTCGGTGCACCTTCATCAGCATGATCGGGATGTGAGGAAAGCTATGACTACCTGCCACTTAACGTCTTTTTTATTTCGCACAAAAGAGAAATTCTACTAATTGTGGGCATTCAACAACAACCCTCCTCAGTCGCCTCTTACATGCTTGTCAGGTTACAGTGTTAACTATTCTTTGCTCCCCTTCTGTGTCATATGATTATTGTTTAATGCTCACAATGAGTAAGTTTACTCTTTTGTGCACCCTGAAAAGGGCGTTTAGTGATGGGTTGCAGTAGCTTTCTTCACATCCCGAGCCTGCTGATAAAGGTGGAGGGGTCCTCCAGGCAGTTGTGGTATGCTTGGTATTATCTTTACACCGCTCGCTACTTGAGGGACCATGTTGAAACCCCTTTCTAATTAGCCAGACTGCTATGAAACAGCCTGTTTCCAGGAAGAGTTGCTTGGAAAAGAGGAGAGGGTCTTGGTTAGTATATTTTGCCTGACCCTGACTAACATAGTCTGATCAATATGTTTCACTGGACCCTGACTAACATTGTCAGATCAGTATGTTTCACCTGACCCTGACTAACATTGTCAGATCAGTATGTTTCATTGACCCTGGCTAACATAGTCTGATCAGTATGTTTTGCCTGACCAGACATTAGTCTCCTCTACCTCGAGTCATATGGTAACCAGTAACATATGTTGATCAATATAAAATTGCCCTTCAGTCATCAAACCTTGTTTGCATGTTGCCCTTCTGTCATCAAACCTTGTCTGCATGTTGCCCTTCAATAATAAAACCTTGTCTGCATGTTGCCCTTCTGTCATCAAACCTTGTCTGTATGTTACCCTTCAATAATCAAACCTTGTCTGCATGTTGCCTTTCAATAATCAAACCTTGTCTGTATGTTAACCCTTCAATAATCAAACCTTGTCTGCATGTTGCCCTTCAATAATCAAACCTTGTCTATGTGTTACCCTTCAATAATCAAACCTTGTTTGCATTGTTGCCCTTCAGTCATCAAATCTTGTCTGCATGTTGCCCTTCTGTCATCAAAGCTTGTTTGCATGTTGCCTTTCAATAATCAAAGCTTGTTTGCATGATGCCCTTCAGTCATAAAACCTTATTTGCATGTTGCCCTTCAGTCATCAAACCGTGTTTGCATGTTGCCCTTCAATAATCAAAACTTGTTTGCAAGTTGCCCTTCAGTCATCAAACCTTGTTTGCAAGTTGCCCTTCAGTCATCAAACCTTGTTTGCATGTTGTCCTTCAATCATCACACTTATCTTTATATGACTCTTTAATTTCAATACCTTTTAGCAGTATTTCTTTGTTTTCCAGATGCTGTTGCTGGAATGATCTTAATTGTATCTGGAGTTTCCTTGTGTGTTCTGAGCAAGATGGATAATGAAACTGATTGATCAAAAATAGAAGGACTCTCCTACATCAGAGATTCTTAACTACAGCTTTGAGGTGGCTTAATTCTGAGAGCCCACCACTCCCAGAATGAGCTCGGTCAGACTCTCAATCCATGCTGTTGAGGTCAAGAAGGGATGACTGTGGCAAAGCCATGTAGAGCTCTCAAGCCTTCAGGGAATTGTGTGGATCTATGGTCATTGCCATGTTGGTGTTCCCTGCAATGGAAGAGCTGACATCCTGACTTGAACATCACACATGGTGCTGGAGAGCTGACGTGAAATTAGGGGAACATGTTGACATCAATCTATGACTAATTGTTAGTTGACTCTGTAATTGATGACTCCGAAATTGATGACTCTGAAATCCTGAAACTGCAGGAGTTTATGTAATCAAGCATTAGTCGAGCAAGGAGAGGTCAGATCAAGAGTGTGTATAACCAGGGAGCTGCAGGAACCATCAGCAAAATGCCCTTTTTCTGAAAGAAACTGGACCTATGAGTCTTTTGGGAGTGCTGTGATGTTGGTTCTGTTTTAATATTATGTATAACCTATGATGAGCCTCGGGTAAAGTGAGAAATATTAGGTTTTGTTATTTTTAAAAATTAATATATATTTATATTTTCATAACAACATTGTCATTTTCTTTCATTGATGTTTTTCTTACATCTTCTTTGTCTTAGTCAACCAGTGTTATTTGCCCATCGTTTCCGAAGAGGACCACATTGTCATCTGTAAATCCTGGAGTGGGTTGGTAGGTGGCTGACATTTTGACTTGCGCTGGAATTTAAGTTGGGAATTCATTCGAAAATGCTGTTTGAAATTAGAGACCAACTAGCAAAACCATTGGCTATATTATGTTCTCAATCATTTGCAAAAGGGATTGTTCCACGGGATTGGAAAGATGCAGGAATGATCCCCTTATTCAAAAAGGAGAAAAAAATAAGATCCAGCAAATTATAGACGGTGAGTTTAACGAGCATAGTCTGCAAAATGTTAGAATCAATAATCAAAGAAAACATTGTAATGCATTTAGACAAGTTTAATCTAATTAGAAATAATCAGCATGGGTTTACTAGAGGGAGATCATGCTGAACAAATCTATTAGAATTCATGGAGGAGGTTACTAAAATGATAGATAAAGGGGAGCCAGTGGATGTTATTTATCTAGATTTTGCAAAGGCCTTTGATAGAGTACGTCATAAAAGATTATTTTGAAAGTTAAAATCACATGCAATAGGTGAGGATGTTGCCAAATGGATTAAAAATTGGTTAACGGGAAGAAGGGAAATGGTGGGCATAAATAAGGAGTGGTGGAAAGTGGAGTGCCACAGGGCTTGGTTTTGGGATCAATTTTGTTCTTGATATTTATAAACGATTTGGACATTGATATGAGAACCATGATTGCAAAATTTGCTGATGACACAAAACTATGCAGTAGTGTCTCATCTAAAGCAGTAGAGGATATATTGAGGTCGGATTTAGATAACATTCAAGAACGGTCTGTAAGCTGGCAAATGGAGTTTAATGTAGATAACTGTACATTTACCCACATGGGTAGATCCAATATGGAACATAATTACAGAATGGGTGAGAACAATATTATAAAGGAAAGAGACCTAGGGGTTATAATAGATCATATGGGTAAGGTGAGTGAGCAAGTCCAGGTAGCAGTAAAAAAGGTAAATGCAATGTTAGGTATGATAAAAAGAAATATTAAACATAGGAGCAAGGAAGTGATAGTCAAACTGTATAAAGCATTAGTTAGACCTAGATTAGAGTACTGTGTACAGGTGTGGAGTCCTTATCATAGAGGGGATATAAACATGCTAGAAAGAATGAAAAAGGTGCAACAAAGTGTCTAGAAAATAGAAGAATTTGAGGTGACTTGATACATGTTTATAAGATGATCAGAGGAACGGATAAATTAGACTATAACAAGTTTTTCAAAATACAACCACTCACAAGAATAATAGGGCATAGCTACAAATTAACTAAAGAGATGTTCAGATTAGATAGTAGGAAATATTTTTTGTTGCCATGGGAGGTAGTGGAGGCATTTAAGAATAAATTGAAAGCGCATAGGTTTTAGAGCATGTGTAACAGTTCCCGCCGGAGCAAGGGGAGTTTAGGATGCCTGAACATGTTAAAGCTTAAAGCTACATGAATGCACGTCAAGGTCACTCACTGTCTCAGCAAAGGAGAACAGAGTTGGGTTAAGGAATGTGGACAGGTAGAAACTGACCACTGGCCTTCCGATTTTGGTAGGGGGAGATTGATTGACAGACGAAATTGGCAACGGGGCTTGCTGCGAGAGAATGAGTGACAGGTGTGCAAAGTGTTTCGTTCCAATTGGAATTGAAGATGACCATACCTGAGATCGATTGGTCAAGCTCTGGTCTTGCTTGAGGATATATAACTCGAGACAAAGTTTAGCTCGGGAGGCTGGATGAGAGATGGAAAGGCTAGATAGAGAGAGGCTGGATGAGAGATGGAGAGGCTAGATAGAGAGAGGCTGTATGGGAGAGAGAGAGACTGAATGTGGATAGTATGTTTAACTCACCGACTTAGATAGAGGAGCGATTGATTGACGGTTGGACGAATGTTTGGTGATAGAACAGGATCGCTCAAATAGGTGTGTGATTTTTGCATTAATAGATAATCTGAACGTGTGTTTGTAAGCAAGGACACATTGTGAACGAGTATGTCGAGATCGCCCGCCTGAGGGGATTTCTGTGAGGAAGAGTATTTGATAAGGTGTGTTGAAGACGCAGTTAAGGCGATGTGTGTGTGATGTAATTGCAAGGCAATAGAACTGGGTTTTTAGATAGTTGGGAATTCCATCAATAGCTAATGCTTACAATTCCCGTTTTAGTTGAATGTTTAGTTAAGATATGTATTATATTGTGTTTGTAATTTCTCTACTCATTGTATGACATGAGTATGATATAATAAATATGCCACCTGCTGTTTGATATGTCATTTACTGAGTATGGTCATGATGATGTGGATGAGTGTGAGAATGTTCTAAGTTAGATCACGGCCAAGGCAAACAGTGGGATCTGCTACACATGATAATGTAAATGAAACTGGTTGTATACATATTCTGCAGAGTCTTCTAAACCAGTATAAAGACGTTAAGTTAAGAGAGTTGTGCACTGTTAGCCTCACTCTCTCGTCCTGATGCCATTTGATCTAGTAGCAAGATTTGATCAAGACGACTGGAGCAGTAATCTGGATGCAGTGGATGAACAAAAGGATCTTGTGTCTAGTCTTGCTCCAAGCGCTCCACAAAGAGTTGCCGGTAGTCGCCTTGCTGCCTGTTGACCAGCCAGTGGTTCTTTCACACAGTCCATTGAATCCAGTCTTCACATTCTTAGGTAGAAAAGCCATATATCAACATGGGTTTATTATATCCATCGGCTACTCTCACTTGGTTTAGCTGGTTATGTTGAGACTGTTGCCCAGGGTGTGGTCGCTGCCACATGCTTGCAGCTATGTGGAGCCACAAGTAAGAGTTGAGTGCCAGGTGAGGACCAATAATGGACAAACTACCTAAGGGAACGACATGTCTGCCACTAGATGTACTACCATTCCCTGACACCCCAACCTGTACATCTACAGGGGTGGATGCCTCTGCAGGTCCCAGGAAAAAGGACTCAGAGAAAAACCAGCCTACAATGTCTAGAAGAGAGAAGAATTCGTGGTGACTTAATACAGGTTTATAAGATGATCAGAGGAATGGATAAATTAGACTATAACAAGTTTTAAAAAAAAATACAGCCACCCACAAGAACAAGCTGGCATAGCTACAAGTGGACTAAAGAGAGGTCCAGATCAGATATTAGGAAAACATTTTTAGTCAGAGAGGGATGAATGCTTGGAATGCATTGCCACGGGAGGTAGTGGAGGCAGGGACAGTTAATGCATTTAAGAATAAATTGGATACGCATAGCTTTTAGAGCAAGGTGATGTAAATGAAACTGGTTGTATACAGACTCTGCAGTCTTCTAAACCAGTATAAAGACGTTAAGTTAAGTAGTGAGTGACACGCAGATGAAGTCAAGAATAGTACAACTGCCTGGAGGGCCCCGGTGCACCTACATCAGCACGCACGAGATTTGAGGAAAGCTACTGCAACCCGCCATTTTCAGGGCAGACAAAAAAGTAATTTGCTCATTGTGGGCATTCAACGTCAATCAATCAGTCAGACCCATAGTTGAGCCCTTTGATAATCGTTCTATGAAGAGCCTCTTTTGGTTTACCTTTATTTCTGCTACCAGCTGGAGCCCACATAACTACCTGTAATGGGAGTATGTTGCTCTTCATTCTAAGCACATACCTGATGTATGTTCACCGTTTTTTCATTGAAGACACATTGCTGGCTGGCGTTTTCTCTTATCAGCTTGTTGGTCTTGAGTTCTTCCCAGTCAATGTGCAATAGTTTGCTAAGACACTTATTTTCAAAAGCATTGAGCTTATTTTCTAGTGTCTTTGTCGTTTTTCAGCTTTGACATCCATATGTTACCACTGCTACTACGTTAGATTTAAACAGAATGAGTGCTGTGAGTCGACTCATTGATTTTGATTACCAAATGTTTGATAGCTGGTTAAAGGCACATGAGATCAAAGCAATTCAAATGGAAATTTGTTTTGATGAATCTCCATTTTGAATACTTTTAAACTGTCAAACTTTGTAATAGGACAGGTTTTATTTTTGAGTTTTTTTCATACCTAAAAAATAACAGCCAAGATCAAGGCCGTGGTCTACAATTCCTGTGTCATCAGTAAGCGTTTATATGGCAACGAAATGTCGACAACCTATGTCAAGCAAAAGCATAGGCTCAACCACCTTTCACCTACGGCGCCTGATATCCATCCTTGGCGTCTCATGGAGAGACGGTTAGAAATGCGGAGGTGCATTCTCGCACCGGTCTTCCAAGTATGTACACCCTCCTTCGCCAACGAATACTGTGATAGATTGGTCATGTTCGTGGCATGAAAGACGGTCGCATTCCCAAAGATATTCTCTATGGGCAGCTGGTAAAAGAACAGCTGGCCGACCACAGCTGAGGTTAATGGATGCATGCAAGTGGGACATGAAGGCTCTGGATATGGATCTGACATCTTGCGAAGACATAGCTGCAGACCGATCCAAATGGAGAAGCAACCTGAAGTGCCCCCTCAGGCTGAGCGAAAATAAGCTCATACAATGCCGGAAGGAAAAGAAAAACCAAAAACTCAGTAGAGAGGTGCTACTCCAAGGTCACATCAACCTATAGTCAGGCATTACTAAAAATGGAAGGAAGACTAACGTCTAGTCAATCGAGACATACTGGCCAAGACCCTCACCTTGGCTTCCCCGTAGCCTTTCCTGGAAACGGGTTGTTTTTATGGCAGCCTGGCTAACAAGGTGAGGGATCGACGTGATTACCGTTGTAGTTTGCCACACGCAGATGAAGCCAAGCATAGCACAACCGTCTGGAGGACCCCTGTCCACCTTCATCAGCACGGTCGGGATGTGAGCGGAGCTATGAAACCCGCCACTTAACGTCCTTTTTAGTACGCACAAAAAACTGATTGTGGGCATACAACAACAACATGACTGAAACGGGGCTGCTATACTAATAGGACAGATGGAAATAGAAACTGAAGATCTGTAAACAGAAAGTGGTGATGCAATCTCACCGAAAATTTACAGCAGTCCTTAAGGAGGTCTTTAAAAATCTGGACTTGGAGAATAGGAGCATTAACTTAGTCGGGGAAATTCTTATTCATCTCAGGTTCCTTAATGGCATCGTCATTTTCAGTCACAACGTCAAAGAAGCAGAGAAAAGCCTGATTGATCTCAGCAGAGCAAGTGTTGCACTTGTCCCACACATGAATAGAATAGAAAGAAACCCTAGTCCATGCTCAACACCTTCTGCTCTAAGGAGATATGCACCTTGGAGATTGTCCAGTAGACAATGTAAATTCGCATTTCTTGTGCCAAGAGAACACAAACTACCATTCATTAAATCGGGAGATCTCACGAAGGATAACATCGGGCTGGCTCAGCTTCAGCTGTATTAAACCCATAGTGTTGTTGTTTGTCCATCGTAGAGTTGGTTTGCAGATGGCTGATCAAACCAATCCGAGCCTGAAAGCATATGTCGCCCTGGGGGCAGAGAAGTAGTCTGGCCGTCAGGCGGAGACAACTTGTCTTTTGTGTCGTTCGTTTCCGCGCAGCTTCGGTGATTCTTGTCTGCTCCATATGTGTCGTGCCAGAAGAAATTTCACTACGCCAGGCAGACCGATCAACAGCAATGTACTCCCAATCATCAAAGTCGCTGTTCAGTGAGACTTTCAGAGTGTATTGGTAACGTTTTAGTTGGCCACCGCGAGCGAGCTTGCCTGGCTCGAGCTCGCCATAGAATATTTTATTTTGGAAGCCACTCATCTGACATGCGGACAACATGGCCAGTCCATCTAAGCTACGATTTGCACAGAGTTTCCTGGATGTTTGTCACCCCAGCCAGCGAAAGAACTTCTACAAATATAATCCTATCTCGCCATTTTATGTTCAGCAGTTTCCTTAGGCAGCTCAGATGAAAATGGTCCACGTTTCACAGGCGTACAGAAGAGTCTGTAGAACGACTGCCGCATAAACCTTCAATATTGCAATAAACCCATTCTACAACAGATGCGAAACGTCAACGCTGGGGATCATACCTTCAGCAGTGTGAATTCAAGCCATGATATGAGGCTGCGAGGTGTGGAGCCTGCGGAAAGAAGACTGCGTTGCTCTACAAACCATGGGCAAAGAATATTGACGATTTCAATTCTAGACCAAATCCGCAACTTTACGAAACTACAGATGGGCCGGCCATGTGGTGCGCATGCCAGATAACAGATGGACACGGAGTATGATGTTGTGGTGTATCTACAACTTCAGATGTCGTCGCGGGGGGGGGGGGGGGGGGGCTTGAGGTGAAGTGATGGTCTGAAGGAGACCCTGGGCTCAACATGGTACACCAAGACAAAATAGCAAAATTAGGTTACTCAACGTTTGACTATCTGACATTAGAGATACGTGCCTGATTGATTACCATGATTTATAGATTAGATATTTGTAAACAGCACAACTGACAACATATTCAGCTCGAATACAAAGAAGAAACTTTGGTTGCTGCACCGCTTGAACCGTTAGTGAAAGCATAAGCCAACGACGTCATAATTTGACGTCATAGAGACAATATGGCGGACTAACAGTGGCAAGCGGCTGTCCATCCTCATCTTCTTCATCAAAATCACCGCACACGTGCTGTCAGTAAATCTTCTAGCTATTCACATCATCAGCTTGGATGATTCTGACAATTACTTTTCTTATTTACAACCTGCTTAACAAATTATTCACTACATTTTTCAAGCACGAAGAGCCACCTAGAGCCTCGGAAAGTCACCATTCCGAAGCACCGCAAAGCCAAATACCTAGCAGTGAAAGAGCTATAGTTGAAAATGAGAGCAAACCACTTCAAATAGTCTGCAATCAATATTGTTAGACGAAAGCTGCTACACAAATTTCCTACAACAATAATAGCTGCCATGGATTGTTAACTTCTTCTACACGAAAACTGTTGGAACCTAGGTATAAAGAAGCGGTTCGTTTCTTTTCTTGTCCCTGTTTTACATTAATATGTATATATTATAGAAGTGACAAGAAAATGTAAACTTAATTTCCGGTCTGCGTTTAGTTTTATGAGATATGCGGGTTATCTAGCAGTTAGGATTACAGTTACTGCCTGACATCATGATTATAACTGTAACGATTATTATTCTGTATATTCTACACGGTTTTAACTACATGTTTAACGAGGAACCTGCTGCCGTGGAAACACAGCAGAATCCATCCGTAAATAACACAAACGCAACCCAAAGCAAACCAGTTACTCAAATTGTAAGAAACGTATCATAATTATTGTGGAACTAGAGCTTTCTAATAGATCTACAAGCTAGTTGAGCGAGCTGGCAAAGCAGAAACCGTTCTCAAGTTGATTGGTCTGTAAATTTCAGGTTATGTATTTCTTTCCAGGTGTTGACGAATAATCGTTTATCTAAACTCATTTTGTCTAACTTAGCGGAGAACACTATTATATTAATCCGGTTCAAATTTATATCGAGAAATAATCCGAAAAGGTAATTGAGATACATTTGTTTCTTAATACATGCACAACAAATAATAAATAAGTGTTTTATAAACACGGTTTTCAGATAACTTACTGTCTAGGGTAGAATTTCCTACATTTCGTGCTCGAGTAACTCTCCTGTTGGAAGGAAACTGTGCTTGAAATCTGTTGGTTGTCAAAATACTCGACAATACACTTAACGCCAAAAGTGAACGTTCATTTTTAAAGTTTCATTTTTCGATTCACGTAGGCCTTATACATTTTTCGGAACTTACTTTGTTGTTCTCGTGAAATCATTCAGGAAAGGGAACATCCAAACCTGAAGGCTGATTTACTCAAAGGAATTAGAGAAGACGATTTTTTTAAAGGAACACTTGAACACTCTTCTGTCATCGGTGAAAATCTGAGCGCATTCAACTAGCCAAACTAGTTACTCTTTACAAAATCAATTTACTTCAAGTGGAACTCTCCTTGAGGTATTTCTGAGTATTCTTCGAACATTTCAACCATCACCATGGACCAACGTCCGATCATCGAAGAATGCAGTTGCGAAAAAAACACTCGGTGGAAGAGTTGGCACCTGGACCATTGTGGTGGCCCACTTGACGATGTGTGTGCGCAGACTCTCTACGAGTTCTACAGCTGTAGCTCTGGTAAGTTAACATCGGAGTTAAAGTAACAATTACAACCTAATATCGATAATAGCATAAATATCAATGAATCAAAAGCTTTTGACTTTTTGGAAGCATAGTTAGTTGCCCATCGCAAGCGATGATGGTCACATCAAACTGCGCTTGTCATCGACCTCCCTCTCTGGTCCTGAGCTATCTTTAACCAGTGGCAAGACATTATTCAACAACGACCGGAGGCAACTCAGGATGCAGCCACCTCCTGTGATACTTGTGGGATTCGGAAGTCCACAGTTTCTGTTCATCGCTTTGGAAGGCAAGTGCCTGACCTCTCCACCACAGCGACACGGAGGACTCAGCAGAGTCTGTGGACAAAGTGTTGCATTTCAGTCGTGTATTGTGGCCCAAAAGGGACCAGTGGACGATTGGGTTGTTCAGGCCACCCCCGCACAGTCAAGCTGGCGTTGGAGGGTCTGAGCTGATGTATCTGGACTTGTCACTGGCCAGTATTGATCAGGGATGAGGATTTCGCTAGTTCCGCCCGGCTGCATACCACTCCGTCTGCGGAGCATAGGTCCTCAACAAATACTCACCGTCTTTCTGTCATGCGCCTTTATTTCCACCTCCACCACGCTTTTTTCTGGGGGTTTTAGGTTTTTCTCGACTTCCCCTCCTCTTGAGTGTTTAGCTGTGCCACTACTTTTCTTACACTGCGAATTCCAGAACAGTGGCTGTCTCGTAATGTTATCACCTGTTTTCCATAATGTGTGTCTTACCCTGATGTTTACTTCTAGTTCCGTGGTGAAGTGGTTAAGCATTCGGCTTCGGGATCAGGTGGTGTGGACTCCGCCGTCTTTTTTCACGGGTGCTTGATGCGGAGTCCCCTGCATCTCGTAGTCGCCCCCTAGTCTAGCCGCTGGGGTCGGGCGGCTCGAGACGATAGAGTGAGGATAAAAAGTAGCGCAGTTAATCCTTACTAAAAATAGCGCTAGCAAAATAAATTATGCATCATCGTCTACAATGGACGGCGGCCTTGGCCTTTGCCGTTTTTTACTTCTAGTTCCATTGGTATACGTCCGGTTCTTTCCCACAGTCTATATTAGCGACTATCATCCCATTTTATCCCCTCATTTCGGTGCAAACACCCATTAATGAAAGATTGAACTTTTTTAGTTTTACTTATATGTGTTCCTTATGTGGCAGAGCCATACAATAGCATGGACTGGCATTGGAGTTGATCTGTATTCCTTTATGGCTTGCTTAACTGTTTTCGAGTTACACAAATACTCTAAAGCAGTAATATCCCCTCCGCATTTTGTATCCTTAATTTGATCTCTCCCTCAGTACCTCTCCTTCCCTCAGTCGCCTTGACTTTGTCTTGCCACTGAATCAGGGTAGTTGAGGACGAGAGAGTTAGGCTGACGTGCCTAAATCTCATAATAACATTCATGCGCAAGTGACTTTATTTTAATTTCGCGTTCGTTACACCACTGTCATTTATGAAGGGCACAATGGAAGAATCTTTAATATTTGGTACATGGAACATTCGTACCCCCGTGGATCGTATGCAAAAAAATCCTCCCAGGTGAAGGGGATGTCCTTTTTCCCTGTACTAAGTGCAGCAGACAATTCAGGACTCGGATTTGCTTATTTAGCCATCTTCGAACACATGCGAGCGGTGAATGCTGACAGTGGTCCTCTTCAATTACGATATACGAACAGCAACAATCTCGGACTCTATTGTCTTTATTGCTACCAAGATATATGAATGAATCTACCTCTTGTAATGTAGTACGTTTATTCTCATAATCTGTTGTTGTTTTTTTCTCTACACTCTCAAAACTATTTTCATTCATCATCCAGTATTTTTATTTTATTATTTGTCATTATTATCAAAGTAAAGGATACAATATACGTTGACCACTTAATTGTAACTAAGTGTCCCAAAATTAAAGGCAACACATAGTCCTGATGGTAAATGCCCATTTCATGGTCTTTTCACTGTGGGTGTTCTTATGCGAGCACGAGGAGAGGTGAGTTGCATTTTTCTAGCGTTCAACCAGAAGGCTCTGTGTAGATGAATCATGAAAGCCACAGGTGTTAATTTGTTTAGGAAAAGGAAAACTTGCAGGTAGTCTGGTGACAGCTAAAGGCCACGAGGGATTAAGCAGAATAGAAGTACTCTTTGAAAACAGCTGTGTCGAACCGAAAAGCACACAACATCTCGATATCAGTAATTCAAACAATCACGTTGCTTCAACCGCATTTCCATGTAGGCCGCCATGCTATTGTCTGGTGTGCGAATGCGTCATGATTCAAGCGCATGCCATTACATATCCAATAGTAACTTCATTAGAGATTATCGTGACAAAGATGTCACTGGAGGTAAAACTTGTCAAATCGCCATCGTAAAATGCTGGATATAGAAATATACATCATATACACTGCTGAAAACAGCACTTAAGAGAAGTGTTGAAAGCAGATAGGCGTGAGGAATACAGCGTTATTAGTGGAAGAGCAGCTTCAAGATATCGATAAATATCAGTCTGCCGGAATATGCCATCAAGGCAAGATACAGAGTATGTTGCAGATCTATTGCAGGCAATCTTGGATGCGGAGACGGCACTTGGTGTTTCCATCATCATGATCCTTTTCCTCCTCCTAGTGGTGGCTCAAGAAATAGAATGCAAAAATGCAGCCTGGCTGAGAGAAAAAGGATTGTAGTGGGAAGACAAACCAGGTTCCAAAAATGTCGTGCTGAAACAGGATGTGGCAGGCTGAAAGGCGCAGCTATCACAGCCTGGCTGTAGACTACCATACAATCCAGATATAAATTTGAAGAACTTGACCAAGTCTATAGTCACTGGCAGGTTCTCAAGCAGCTTCAGGGGACGGCCGTGGGCTAGTGGTTAAGTGACACGGCTCACACTCGAATATGCTGGGTTCGATCCACATCACAGCACAGGCCGTTACCCCGGGGAAGCAACCCCTTAGAAAATTCAGGAGGAAGCAGACCCTTATATAAAATGAATGCCGAAGTCGGATACACTGGGCTGACAGGCGCAAAATAAAAACCGTAGTGCAACGCACACCGCCTGGGAGAATAAAGAAATAAGGCAAACGCAAAAAAAATATTAAAAACATTGCAGCTTCAGAGTCGAAGTCGAAGCTTTTTGTCTGCAGCAGAAATGGCTCAACAAGACAAAAACCATGCGCATGAGAAAGTAGTGACTCTGACCGATGCACAGTCAGTCATAACGGCGTCCAGATCCCACAAACACATTGAAATGGACGAATTGAGGGCAACTTTGGCGAAAATGTCTTGATCTTTCCAGAAAGTAAGGAAACAATGGATTCTATCACACTGGAACATTAAGGAAAGGAGGCCAGCAGTCTGGTCAAAGAGGGAGCGAAACTGAAACAGGAAAAATATCTGGTCAACTACGAAATAGAAAAGGTTGTTCTTCAGTTTTTAGTTCGATCCGTTCTCGCCAAGGGGTGGTCACCCTTTAGCGGGTACCAACTCAGGATCTAGTCGATTCTGTCCCGTGCGTGTGTCGTCCAGTGGGCTAGTAGTCTGTTTGTTGTGGGGTCTTGTGTGTTGTGATTGTCTAATGAATCTGGCCAGCGAGTTGGAGGCCGTCCTCGAGGTGAACTGACGTCAGTCCCAATGGCGAACACCATCATGAACTCGACCACGTACTTTCCAACCACCGTATCATTACCGAAAAGAAAAAGACATAATAAAACGTCATTACAATGTAAAGTGGCAGGAAGAACATCCCAAAATACGAGGCAGATGATGGATACTATCAACTGTCCAGGAAAGACCAGGTAATCGTTAATCATCTCCGAATTGGCGACATCAGAACGAGACAGCGAATGTACACCAAATTCAAGATAGGTACAACCAGCCTATGTTAATGCAGCCTGGCAAACATGACAGCAGTACGTGTTTTTCAGGACCCCCCCTCCCACACCGGCCACTCAGATCTGAGGAAAAGGACGTGGTTCACGCTGACGTCACTTATGGAGAAACTGCATGGCGATATTAACTTAACTTCTTTATACTGGTTTAAAAGACTGCAGAGTCTTCTGTATACAACCATTTCTTTTACTCCAATTGATCTAAAAATAACTATGTGTATCCAATGTATTCTTGAATGCATTAACTAACCCTGCTCTCGCTATTATTTTGTGGAAATTCATTCCAAGCATTTACTAGTCTCCTACTAAAAATATATATCGTAATATCTAATCTGGACCTTTCTTTAACTAATTTGTAGCTGTGCCTTTTTGCTTTTGTAGCGGGCTGTACTTTGAAAAACATTTTAAAGTCTAATTTCATATTTTCTCTTGATTATCTTATAGTAAAAAAAAAAGTAAAGTAACCCATAGCATTTCTGCCGTAGGGGTCATTTAAGGCTGGGTCATCCTTGGAGCCGTTGCGGTCGGAAAAAAAACATTACCGCCTCAACTGGGGAATGAACCCAGGATACGCGGCTCCAATTTTTATCTTATAAACGTCTATTAAATCATTTCGAATTCTCTTCTCTTGTAGACACTGTGCCTGCCTGCACATACACATTGGCGATGGAGCCAATTTTAGACTATGTAAGTATGTTATGTCCCAGTCTCATGCTGAACAAGTTCCCTTGCTTGTCTCGATCAAGGCAGTGATACTTGTCTCTAGTTTGATCGACTTTCCTAATGGCTTGGATAAAGGTCTTCTTTCTTAAAGGGGGATTTATTTGTTCTCGGGTTTATTTATCCTTCGCTAACCTGTTTGCTGTCGCATTTATTTATATGCCACAGTGTGATGGAATCCTCTGCAGCACTGCCCTTCTGTTGGCTTTTCATTCGCCCAAAGCTCTGAGAGTTTATCATTCTGGAGAGCTCGAGGAACTGACATCTGTAAGGAATACAACCTGCTGGAATTTGCCTCTTGTGTAGATAATCAATTCTGCAGCAATAACTACTTTCTGCATTCAGCTGAGTAATAGTAATTAGAATGTCCTTTGCAGAATGTCGCTTCTTACCACCGCCAACCTATTTGGCTGTTATACATTACTTGGTAAGTGTGTAGTACGGTAGGTTGCCATTACTTTCCGTACGTGGAGGAGCGGAAAAACATCCATGTCTGCCAAACTGGACACGAGCGTGATTTTAACCGGGTGCGTTGGGATTGTGAAACGGACGCTTCACCCCCTTGCCACGCAGGATGAATTCAGCTGAGTAGTTTAAACATAATTTTCCAGTGGATAAACTAGTAGTTTTGTTTTCTTTATCTGTGTAGAAAACATAGATTGCTGTTTGGAGTAACTCTCTGAGTTTTAAAAATGAACTCTAGAAACAATACCTCATATCTTCTTTTACAAGTAAAAGTACAGGCTAAAGTACTGAAGAGTTTAAATAACAACTGTTCAGAAAACACATCAATGCATTTATATGATCCACTTTTTAAATCCACTTCCATCCTCAGGTCTGACTAAAGAGTGCGCTTTCGTGCCGCCAGATGAAGGAACCAGCCAGGAAGTCACCGAACACATCTCCAAGAGAGCAGAGTTTGTCAAAGCGTGCAGGACAATACATCAATATACAAAATCGCTGGTTCCATATGGATTTCCAAATCTTGGCAGAATAAAAAACGTTGGTATTTACCTTCCTCAAAATGGAAAAGACTATCAGTCTGGCGATGATTGTAAACAAAGCAGTCGCGTCTGGTCACCATGGCGTCTTTATCCGTCTCGCGACCGGCTTCATTCGGTTGGAAATCATTTATTCAGATTTAGTAAAAATGTCACTTCCTATGTGTCATACTTAATGACATCTGATAATAGCCCGGGGAAACCATAACATTATTTGATATACATGTAGATAAAGTAATTACTATTACCCAAAACAAATTTCCTCAAGATGCGTAACCTGTTCCGAACATCGCTTTCAAAATGACGCCCGAACACTCCTCATCATGTAGAATGTTCTTTACAGAACGTCCGTAATGTAAGATTCTCGATGTTTAGCCAAATCTTCCAAACCATCACTGCCATTTTCAGAACATCTTGTACGTGTGTTCATATGCCTTTGTCTCGTTCACTTTGTAACATACTTCAACGCATCTATACCGTATAATTACTGCATCATTTCATCTATATGCTTTTCGCTTGTACTAGTTTACATGTATACTTTAATTTCCTTGAAACTCTTTTGGTTAGTACAGAAAAGATTCACAAACAAATCCAACAATGAAAGGCAGACCAAAGACGGAGTCGATGCATGCAGACTGAAGAGCTAAGTAAGGCCATTAACATCAAAGAGGGAAATGCAGCTTAAACGGGGACACAACACTTTCAGAACATGTTAACGTTTCACAAGCATGTCTTCGTCAGATAACAGACGTGAAAATAGAGTAACAAATATAGAAAATAAAAAGCAATGTCGAATGAACATTGATGTTGTGAAAAGACAAGACTTGGGCATGTTTAATGACACAGTCTAAACCAGTCCTACAAATGCGGACCGAATGCCACTTTGTGGTTAAGGTTGCACTACTGTATTGGAAGGGGAGGTCTTCCTTTTAGGAATAACTACATCCGTCTTTTTATATTTGTCGGTTTTTTTGATAGTTATTTTGTGATTTGAAAGAAAATTGATACTTGAACTTTCATTTCATTTTGGTGTGTAGAGCTGGCAAGGCAGTTAGAGTGCCACTCTCGCAGCAAAGCAGCCGAGTTCATGACTCGGTCACGGCACACTCTAGTTTACCCAGCTCTAATAATGGGTACCTTACTCTGCTATGAGTTAGGGAAGATAAAGCAGCGAGGAAGGGAACCGGTCACCCCCACTTCATACAAAGCTGATGACCCATTGAGATGAATTTTGTTAACACAACATCCATCCCCCACGGCATTACCTGCTACGGGACACCCTTTGTTTTCACTAGAATATTGTTGTGCCTGTTCTTTTGTCCGAAATCGAAGACATACGTGTCCAAACGTTTGCATGTTTAGCTGTTATATCACTGTTAGAGCTATCTTTTGCTGCCTTTGTTATTTTCCTATAACCCTTTTACTTATCACTTCGCAGCGCGGACTTGAATCAATGTTTCTTGGATTCTCCTCGGCGACATTTTAATATGCCCTTATTCATTACCGGAACTTTTCTAAAATTCGATTTAAAAAACGCTCGAATGTCTGCAAAAGTTGATTGATATATATCTAAACATTAGATTAAAAATGATCGATTTTTGATTTATTCTTAAAAAAATAGTTAAAAACACTTATATGTTCACATTATTTGTCTTTGAAAATATAGATTTAAAACAATGATTGATATCCAAAACATATGTCACTGATTTGATCGGTGCTTGGCATGTTTTACAAATCTTTAGGTAAAAACGATCGATGCTTGATTTATCTTTAAGAAATAGCTAAACAAACATAAATGTTTGATTGACAAGTGGTTTGTATTTTTAAACAAAAATCTAAACAAAAAGAATCGGTATCATATTTATGTTTAAATGTTACCTAAAAAACACAACAGAAAACAAAACAAACTATAACTTATCGATGAGTGATGTATTGAAAAAAACCAAATTATATAAAAACATCGACTTATAAAATGGGTCGATGTGTGATGTGTTTTAAAATATTATATGAAGCACAGACATATATATATGTTCGATGAGTGATGTATTTTCAAATATTATATAAAAACTGATATCCTCTATATACAAGTTACATTAGACAGCCTTTTACATTTATATTAATTGATCAAGGCTATAGTTAACTTTATGAACATTCTTATATTATTGTAATTAATCACATGAAACTTATCCCTTGACATAAAATATAATTTCACTGTAAAGCCAAATAGAACATTTTAATACTAATATATTTAAAAAAATAGAACTACATTCGGTTTGTATGTGGGGATATAACTAATGTTTTATTTTGTAAACAACTAGTCAATTATACATTTATAAATTGTCACACTATTTCATATGATGTAACAATCGTCTTAAATAACTGCATAGTGCCTTACTTCACCATCATAATCATCATCAGTCCCGTAACCTAGAAGGTCGTCGAGGCACCGTTATTGCAGTTTGTGGAACCAGTCCATGCCCTACGTCTCGATTTTTCGCCAGGGTTTTAGTTTCAGCTAAAGACCTTCCCGTCCACTCTTTTATATTGTCATCCCATCTATTTGTTAGTCTCCCTCTCTTACGCTTCCAAGGCACAATGCCTTGCAGGACGGTCTTGGTCAGCCCCATCTATCGTGATATGTGTCCATACCATGTCAATTTTCGTATTTTTTACTATAGTCAGTAGGTTTTTATACTGGCCTGACTCCTTCCTAACAATTTCAAGAACACTCTCGTTTGTAACGCAATCCAGATATGAAATGAAAAGAATTCTTCGCAAGCATCTCATTTCCATTGCACAAATGTTACGTTCTTCTAGACATTTTGTAGTCCCCCAGCGTATTCACAAGCACAAAATGATTGTATTCGGCAAACTCCAGTAACCTATGCCCTCTCACGTTTGAAACTTTTTACAAAAGGGTCCGCATGTGTCCGGTCAAGTTTCTGACGCGTCGTTGCCAACTTTCGTGATCCAGTCACCCTGCATTATGAGTATGTCTTTCTTGTGGGCACTGTGCCTTACTTAAAAGCTGCAAAAGTGTCCCGTTCTTTTCACACAGAATCTAGTTGAATGTTTACTTTCGAAATCATTACGAGTGTTAGCTACAGAATAGAAAATATAACGTGTATATAGTGCACAATGTACTGGCGTCTGGTAGGACTAATCCACTAGATTTGTCACAACATATATGCACATGTGAATAGCTGCAAATGTTGTATCATTACAGATTAATACACACAAAAATATATAAATCTATGGTATCGAAGGTGTTCGATTGAAATTGTGAAATTTGCAATTTATGTTAAATTGGGTTTTTCGTTTCAGATTTATTTCTTGTGATGGAACAATTATGAGAACCATATGAAAGAACTGTATTGGTGCAATATTTTATATTAGCCACACACCAATATAATGTGTGTCTGCTGTATAATATCTTTAAGTTTCAAATGGCAGCGCATAATTGGTAGCACATAAATAAACATGAAACACAGTATGGCATAATCGGTGCCATGTCAGAACGTCTGTACTGGAATGGCTTGGCTTCGCTCGTTCTCAATCTCCCGCTACCAAACTCTAAAAGGGCTTAAGTAGCAGAATGCAGTCCAGAAAACGGAATGCATTGTGTCGTAGTTTACAGCTTGACTTCGATATTTGTACCTTTCAGTCCTTCACATCCGACTTCAGCAAGCATTTTGTTCAGTACCGGGTTATCATTCCCTCTTCGATCTCTTCTCCTTAACCAGTCTGCTCTGTTTCAGCCTCTTATCCAGGATCACCGCGTGGAGGTGTAGAAGGGTCTTGGCAGCTCTGGTTCGCTGGCCCTGACACTAGCAGTCAGCTATGGTTCGCTGACCGCTGCAGCTCATGCGCCGCTCAGCATCTTGATCCCCTGTACTGGAATCGATGCAGGTGCTACTTGAAACGAAAATAAACTACGTAAACGGAAAAAAAAAAAACAAATTGCTCACCGACTGACATTATGGAATAGAATATTTACAATACCTCATTCTACATTTTGTACAAATCGCATGTTGAAAATAGATGATATTTCTTCGTTAGAAATGTCATCAAACCATTCGCTGTTGAGTTACTGTGACCTAGGCTTAGATTTGCGGTAAGAATTGTGCTTGTATTAATGACAGCCAATACAATTAACATGTCCACATTCCAAATACTTTCCCTATTAATGAAGATGTGCGTATTTGAAGAGACTTTACCGCTCATTTTGTCATAAAATTGGTTTTCTGCCGCTTTATAAATGTACAATTCACAAGGCTTGAAAATATAGGGTGACAAAATGTCAAACTATATGAACAAAAACTTATTATCACTTACTGAATATAACGTTTTTCCACTGCATAATATTATAACATTCAAAATAACAAATTTAATAATCAACAAATAACAAAACACGTAATATAACAATAATGAAATGCATAACGTAATCTGGAACACAATTAAAATGGCGGATATATCTTTGATAACCCCTACATTGCAATGGATGTTGAAATTGTAAGAAGGCATCTCTAAAATATAGACATTTATATATAAACGAGATCTCGTAGTTGTGATCTTGCACAAAAACAAATTGTACATTTAATTTTTCTTGCCTTGGCTGCCGTCATGTCAGACTGCCTTAATCGACCAGTCACCGCTCATGCCACTGATCAAAGTCAGTCGTTTATTGGGACTTCCATTTGAGTAGGAAATAAACACCAAAAACAAAAATATAAGAGGCTCTTGTGTGATTATTGCGGCTAGTATTAGCATAGCTGTTATTATAATTGTGGTGGAGTCATTGTTATTATTATTATTGTTGTTGTTATTATTGTATTTATTAATGTTATTGTTGTTACTATTGTATTTATTATTATCGTTGTTACTATTTATTATTATTAACAATTACACCTATTATTATTGTATTTATTATTATTGTTATATTATTATTGTTTTATTACTGTTGTTATTGATATTATTATTGCTCCTTCTTCTTCTTCGTTCGTTCTCAATCTCCTGCAACAAAAGCCCTGAACAGAGCTTTGCAAGTAGCAGGATGTAGTCCGGAAAGTGGAATGCGTTGTGTCGCTAGTCTACAGCTTGACTGCGATATTTGCACCTTTGCACACATCCGTCTTCGGCAGTAAATTATTATTGCTATTATTTATGTTGTTATTATTATTGTTATTATTACTGTTGTTATTATTGTTACTGTTATATTATAATTATTATAATTGTTATTATTGTTGTTAAATTCTTCTTCTTCTTCTTCTTCTTCTTCTTCTTCTTCTTCTTCTTCTTCTTCGTTCGTTCTCAATCTCCAGCTACCAAACCCTGAAGAGGCTTAAGTAGCAGAATGTAGTCCAGAGAACGGAATGCGCGGTGTGGTAGTTTACAGCTTGGCTGCGATATTTGCACCTTTCGGTCCAACACATCCAACTTCAGCAAGCATTTTTTGAGTACCGGGTTAGCATTCCCTCTTCGATCTTTTCTCCTTAGCCAGTCTGCCCTGATGCAGCCTGTTATCCAGGATCACCGCGTAGAGGTGTAGAAGGGTCTTGCCAGCTATGGTTCGCTGGCCCTGGCTCTAGCAGTCAGCTATGGGTCGCTGACCTCTGCAACTCATGCGCTGCTCAGCATCTTGATCTCTGTTAAATTATTAACAATGTTATTATTATTACTGTTAATTAGATTACTGTTTTTAAGATTACTGTTTTTAAGATTACTGTTAATATGATTATTTAAATTTTTTGTTATTATTGTTATTGAAATCGTTGTTATTATTGTGTTTGTTATTGTTATTGTTATTGTTATCGTTGTATTATTATTATTTTTAATGTTTTTTTATTTTTGCAATTATCATTATCATTGCTTTTTCAATTATGTTATTATTCAGTTTATTATTATTATTATCCTTTTTATTTATATTGTTGTTATTATTAAATATTATTTTCATTATTGTTATTAAAGTAATAACTAATGCAATTGTTATTATAAATATAAGTAGTTTTGTTATTATCATTATTGTTACTATTATTGCTAAGTTGTTGCTGTTTAATAAATGCTATACAAACATAAATAGTGGCTTAGTGACTGTACCAGAACAACAACAGCACGCCAACCATGTTATGCAACAAGGCCTTCGACGGGACAATGAAGAAGAGTCACATCAGGTTCAAGGGGGAGTAGGGAGTCGCATAAGGTTCAGGTGGGAGTAGGGAGTAACGTTTGGTTCAAGGGGAGTAAGGAGTAACATTTGGTTCAAGGGGAGTAAGGAGTAACGTTTGGTTCAAGGGGAGTAGGGAGTAACGTTTGGTTCAAGGGGAGTAAAGAGTAACATTTGGTTCAAGGGGAGTAAAGAGTAACGTTTGGTTCAAGGGGAGTAAGGAGTAACGTTTGGTTCAAGATGAGTAGGGAGTAACGTTTGGTTCAAGGGGAGTAAGGAGCAACATTTGGTTCAAGGGGAGTAAGGAGTAACGTTTGGTTCAAGGGGAGTAAGGAGTAACGTTTGGTTCAAGGGGAGTAAGGAGTAACGTTTGGTTCAGGGGGAGTAAGGAGTAACGTTTGGTTCAGGGGGAGTAAGGAGTAACATTTGGTTCAAGGGGAGTAAGGAGTAACGTTTGGTTCAAGGGGAGTAAGGAGTAACGTTTGGTTCAAGGGGAGTAAGGAGTAACGTTTGGTTCAGGGGGAGTAAGGAGTCACATCGGGTTCAAGAAGAGTAAGGAGTCACATCGGGTTCAAGGTGGATGGAGGAGTCGCAGAAGGTTCAGGTGGGAGTAAGGAGTAACGTTTGGTTCAAGGGGAGTAAGGAGTAACGTTTAGTTCAAGGGGAGTAAGGAGTAACGTTTGGTTCAAGGGGAGTAAGGAGTAACGTTTGGTTCAAGGGGAGTAAGGAGTAACGTTTGGTTCAAGGGAAGTAAGGAGTAGCGTTTGGTTCAAGGGGAGTAAGGAGTAACGTTTGGTTCAAGGGGAGAAAGGAGAAACGTTTTGTTCAGGGGGAGTAAGGAGTCACATCGGGTTCAAGAGGGATTGAGGAGTCGCAGAAGGTTCAGGTGGGAGTAAGGAGTAACGTTTGATTCAAGGGGAGTAGGGAGTAACGTTTGATTCAAGGGGAGTAAGGAGTAACGTTTGGTTCAAAGGGAGTAAGGAGTAACGTTTGGTTCAAGGGGCGTATGGAGTAACGTTTGGTTCAAGGGGAGTAAGGAGTAACATTTGGTTCAGGGGGAGTAAGGAGTAACGTTTGGTTCAGGGGGAGTAAGGAGTAACATGTGGTTCAAGGGGAGTAAGGAGTAACGTTAGGTTCAAGGGGAGTAAGGAGTAACGTTTGGTTCAGGGGGAGTAAGGAGTAACATTTGGTTCAAGGGGAGTAAGGAGTAACGTTTGGTTCAGGGGGAGTAAGGAGTCACATCGGGTTCAAGAGGAGTAAGGAGTCACATCGGGTTCAAGGGGAATTGTGGAGTCGCAGAATGTTCAGGTGGGAGTAAGGAGTAACGTTTGGTTCAAGGGGAGTAAGGAGTAACGTTTGGTTCAAGGGGAGTAATGAGTAACGTTTGGTTCAGGGGGAGTAAGGAGTTACATCGGGTTCAAGAGGAGTAAGGAGTCACATCGGGTTCAAGGGGGATTGAGGAGTCGCATAAGGTTCAGGTGGGAGTATGGAGTAACATTTTATTCAAGGGGAGTAGGGAGTAACGTTTGGTTCAGGGGGGAGTAGGGAGGAGTCACATCGGGTTCAAGGGGAAGTGGGGGGTCGCATGAGGTTCAGGTGGGAGCAGGGAGTAACATCGGGTTCAAGGGGAAGTGGGGGGTCGCATGAGGTTCAGGTGGGAGCAGGGAGTCGCATAAGGTTCAGGTGGGAGCAGGGAGTCACATCGGGTTCTTCTTCTTCTTCTTCTTCTTCTTCTTCTTCTTCATCGTACGCAGTCAGACAGTAACCATTATTTTTTCGAAAAAGGCAGCGGTCATCCTGAGGATGTCGACACTACCATAGAGCTTGTCTAGTGTTGTCACTGGTGATGGCCACATCTGCTTTCTCTGATCCTCGAATGTCGGGCAGTTTTGCAGCAAATGATCAGCGGTCATTTTCCCGGTACCACACGGGCATTCGTCGGTGCCACACGGGCATTCGTCGGTGCCACCTATCTTCAATTTGTTGATTAGGTGGTACCTCAGTCTATTGTAGCCAGTGCAAAGTCTGAAGACCACGACCTGCTCTCTTCTGTTCAACTGGTAATAGGCATCGTTTTTGGTGTAGCCAGTATGTTCGGTTTTTCATTTGGTCATGTATCTAGCTCTAATAAGCCGTTTTGACTCTTCGTATGTCATACTAGTATCTGGTTGTGGTAGCTTTGCACCTTCTTTTGCCATTCTGTCTGCCACCTCGTTGCCTTGGATGTTGCAGTGAGATGGAACCCACTGCACCACTACCCTTTTTGGTGCGGACTGCTGGCATAGTTGACAGAGTACTGCTCTTAAATCATTAAGTTCAGTATTTTTCTGACTTTTTAGTACTGTGACTACGGCCAAATCATCTGCAAGCAGGACTATATGGCTTTCATTCCTTTTACCTGTCACCATTTCTTCCACTGCCGCCCTCAGTGCCTCTCCCTCCGCTCTGAAATTGCTTGTGTATTTTCCAGTAGCGAATCACAGTGTTATTTTTCTGCCATTTTGTAGGTTCAGAAATGCTCCTGCCCCTCCGTTATGTGTTGTATTTGTTACGGAACCATCGCTGTATGCATAGGTCCAGTCCATGCTTGGGTAGTTTTCCGTTATGAAACTCAGGGTAGAATCTCTTCTTTCTTTTTCAGACTGGCAGTTTTTGTTTCCAATATCTGGTATATTTTCTACCACCTCTGGAAATATATGCTGCCTCCAGGTAGGTTTTCGTACAGTAGGGATGGGCTTTGGTGTTGTTAGTGCGTTCATGGTGTCTTCGTGCATCTTTGTTTTGGCTATTTCTGCAAAGTTTCTCCGCTTTAGTTTCCCATTTCCGAAATTGTTTAGTCTCTTGTGCATTGGATGGTCAGTAAGTCTTCTAAGTTTCTCTGATTGCTGCTGGGCTCTGCAGTCTCTTCTGTCGGTCATAGATTGCAGTTTTGTAATCTTTTCAAGTTCTACAATTGGCGTTGACTTCATGCCTCCTATTATAACTCTCATGGCTTGGTTTTGAAGTTTGCTAACTTTATCGAAGTTCGCCTTTGCTGCTGTTGTCCATGCCGCAATGCCATACTCGAGAACTGGTCTCACTCTTCCAGTGTACAGTTTCTTTAGTATACTTTCGTCTGCTCCCCAGCTTGTGTCAGAAAGTTTCCTCATGATTGCCATTCTTTCTCTGGCTCTTATTCGGTTTCTCTCGATCTGACTTTTCCATGTCATGCGCCGATCAAATGTGACTCCCAGGTAGTTTGGGTTGTCGTTTGGCTGCAGGTATTTGCCGTTCAGACTTAATTTGGGGTTTGATTGATAGCGAGAATATTGTACATGTCGTTTTTTCCTCATTTATTTTGACCAGCCATGAGTTCGCCCACTCTTCCAGCGATGTTAGAGCCTGCTGCATCCGATTTCTTGCTATGGTGAGATTCTTTTCAGAGGTCCACATAGCCAGATCGTCTGCAAACATTGAGCTATGAACTCTTCTTAGTATATTCTCTGTAATGTCATTTATATACACCAGGAAGAGTGTGGGTGACAGTACTCCCTCTTGGGGTACTCCCTGCTCAAGTGTCACCTTTTAGCTCATCTGCCCTTGTACTTGGACTCTGGCCGTTATGTTTTTGAGGTAGTAGTTGATCCACTTGTACATTTTCCCACAAACTTCACTTCTTCTTAGCTTGACTCTAAGTCCCTCTTTCCAGACTTTGTCAAATGCTTTTTCCAGGTCCACCCAAACCGCTACTGTGTATTTCTGTTCCTGGTAGGCATCTTCTATTTCCTGGGCTATGAGGATGACCTGATCCTCAGTGGATCTGTGCTGTCTAAAGCCTGCTTACTGTGGAATTAGTATTCGTTTTTCTTCCAGATGCCACATCAGTCTGGTGTTTATCATACGTTCCATCAGTTTGCCGACACAGCTCAGTAGGCTGATAGGCCTGTATCCATTTGGATCTGTTTTGTCCTTTCCTTTCTTTGGTACTGGTACAAGTACTGCGTCTTTCCATGCCTGGGGTACAATCCCCTTTTTCCAGCTTTGGTTCAAGACTGATAGCAGTTTCCTCTTTGCTGTTTGGCTCAGCCCCATCAGCATTTCGTTTGTTATCCCGTCTTTTTCGGGAGATTTCCTTTACTTTAATGTTCTCATGGCCTCTTCCATTTCGTTCATTGTTAATTTTGCCATCATATGCTCTTTTGGTGCCATATTGATGTTGTCGTGCCCCTTTTGCTCTTCACTAATGTCTGTATGCCTATCTGCAGGAACATCAATGTAGTTTGCAATGGCATAGGCGTTCACAAAGGCGTTTGCTGCTTTTTTTCCAGTGAGCAAGTTTTCGCCCTGCTTGATGGTAAACACCGGGTTCAAGGGGAAGTCGCATAAGATTCAGGTGCATGAGAGAAGTCGTCAAAGTCCCCAGAAGAGATGGAATGTAAAACACCGTCACCAGAAAGATTGTTGGTATAACTTCCTCCCAAGAATACATGCATGAACAGAAAGTCAAGTGGTTTGGTCAACTCTTGAGTGTGAAACCAGATAAGCTGCCATTTAAAAACATACAACAATAGAAGATCGGGATTTTGAGTCAAGGGACGACCGCAAAACAAATGGATAGACAACATAAAATACCTATTTGGCCAGCGAGGACCACTACAACTACATAAGGTCCAATTACTAGACATACAACTCCTCACTACGTTTCACCGCACCAGGGGTAGATCAAGGAAAGTATCCTATACCAGCATGGCCTCACACCAACTACTTCAGCACATTTGGTTCAACAACTACACCAACAACAACACCTACAACAACAACGACGACAACAATAAGAACTGCAGCAACAACGATGACAGCAGCATGAGCAACAACGCCAATAGCAACATCAATATCAACAACAACATATTGAAACGATTGTAATTATTGTAGAGCGAATGACCAAGCAAACTGTTTACTTAACGTCTTTATAGTGGTTTAGAAGACCCTACATAGTATTTATACAACCAGTTACATTTACATCACCCTGCTCTAAAAGCTATGGACATCTAATTTATTCTTAAATGCATTAACTGTCCCTGCCTCCACTACCTCCACTGGCAATGCATTCTAAGCATTCACGACTCTCTGACTAAAATAAAATTTCCTAATATCTTGGCTTGGCTTGGCTTCGTTCGTTCTCAATCTTCCGCTACCAAACCCTGAAAGGGCTTAAGTAGCAGAATGTAGTCCAGAGAACGGAATGCGTTGTGTCGTAGTTTACAGCTTGACTGCGATATTTGCACCTTTCGGTCCAACACATCCGACCAGCCTGTTATCCAGGATCACCGCGAGGAGGTGTAGAAGGGTCTTGGCAGCTCTGGTTCGCTGGCCCTGGCGCTAGCAGCCAGCTATGGGTCGCTGACACTGCAGCTCATGCGCTGGTCCGCATCTTGATCTATTTCCTAATATCTAATTTGGACCTCTCTTTAGTCAACTTGTAGCTATGCCCTCTTGTTATTTACATCAGTACCGGGGTTCGTTTGCTTCCAACAGTCATCTTAAAGGCATGAACTTTTCTTGTGCTGCGTCTATTTTTCCAAAGGTCAAGAAACGAGCGAATCGAGTTTCAAACGTGCGAGAAGTTCCTCTTGAATATATTACAAATCCTGAGGGAGATTACAGCATTGTTTGCCGATTGCTGTGTTTGTCTTCTAATTTGAAGGCCAGTTGCAAATAAGCAGCCACGGATAAAAACAGGCATGAAAGTCACAAGATAGCAGCCTTCCACCATAGATAGATACCAAGGTAATCAGCTGTTACCAGAAAATATCGAAAAATCCGGACTGATCTTAACTACGGTTAATCCGGACCATGATTTACGAAACATGTTCGAGTTTAAGCTGAGCTTGAAAAAAAAAGCGAGTAAAAATGGTTGCTTGACGAGTTAAAGAAAAAAACAAGTTTTTAACTGTTAATGACGTTTTTAATGGTTACCACACATCGACTGTCACGCGATTATTAATGATATTACGTTCGAATATATTGTATATCAGCTAGTTTAAGATTGGTGAATCTAAATGCAGCTTCTCTACCACCAGTTTAAACCTACTAAAGCCATCTATAAATAGTACTTCAGTGCTAAAACCACCAAGCATGTCGAAGGGTACAAACGCCATGCCTCTGACAGCAGTGCATTTTTTCTAAAGAAGAAATAGGCTAATACTGTGTAAGTAATACAATATATTTTGGTTTGTTACTCGTTGTTACGTAGAAATAAAAGTGAATTAGTGCCTAGTTTAAATTTAGTAACATAATTTTTCATGCCTGTTGTCCGATCATGCTGACTGGGGACATTATTGACAGACTTGTGAGCCACCCTAAACATGTTCAAGCCCTGAGTATAAGTAATATACATAGGACGGAAGTGGAACCAAAAAAAGATGTGGGGAAATCTAAATTGGGATTTGGGCATCCTGGCGATTGCAGAAACAAAGAAGAAGAGACACGGTGACCTGAACTGCGACGGAAACGTGGTTTTATTGTGGACAGGAACCTAACACGAAGTATTACGAGGTGAACATTTATTACAGAACGACTGCTGTTAGCATACTTCTTCTTCTTCCTCTTCTTCTTCTTCTTCGTCTTCTTCTTCTTCTGCGTTTGTTCTCAATCTCTCGCTACCAAGCTCTGAACTTGGATTTGCAAGTAGCAGGATGTAGTCCAGAGAACGGAATACGTTGTGTCGCTAGTTTACAGCTTGACTGCGATATTTGCACCTTTAGGCATACGAGAGGTAAGAAAGTAAAACCGATGAAGCCATTGCGTATTTACCAAATGACGATAAGGAAGCTGGCTATAGAGACGAATTCTCTGAGTTCTGCGATTGTCAACATTGAATGCCCTATTGTAGACTGCAGTGTCAGAGTTGGAAATGACTATACCAGATCCCCATAGTAGTGAGTGACACGCAGTTGAAGACAAGCAGGGCAAACCCATCTGGAGAACCTAGTCCAGCTTCATTAGCACGCTCAGGATGTGAGAAAAGCTACTGCAAACTGCCATTTAACGTCCTTTTCAGGACACACACACGAGAACACCTACTCATTTTGGGCATTCGCAAACAGCAGCTGATTGACGATATGTGTGTGTGTGGTGTATATGTGTGAGGCGTGTGTGTGTGTGTGTGATGTGTGATTCGTGTGTGTTTATGTAGTGGTATGTGTATGATGTGTGATTCGTGTGTGTTTGTGTGGTGGTAAGTGTATGATCTGTGATTCGTGTGTGTTTGTATGGTGGTATGTGTGTGATTCGTGTGTGTTTGTGTGGTGGTAAGTGTATGATCTGTGATTCGTGTGTGTTTGTATGGTGGTATGTGTGTGGCTTGTGTGGTTGTATGTGTGTGATGTGTGAGACGTATGTTTGTGATGTGTGAGACGTGTGTGTGTGTGGTATATATGTGTATTGTCTGAAACGTGTGTCTGATGCATATGTGTGATGTGTGAGACGACTGTGTAAGTGTGATGTATGTGTGAAATGTGATATATGAGACGCGTGTGTGATGTATGTTGTTTTTGTGTCTGTGTAGGCGTGCATGTGTGCGATGTAAACACGTTGCATGTGTGCTGTGTGGTGTATGTATGTTGTGTGTACATTTGTTCACTTGTGTATGCTCATGTTTTGCAGGTGAGTTATATGCGCATGATGTGAGCACGTTTCCTATGTGTCTGTTGTTGCACGTATGTGGACGATGCGTATGTGTCTTAACCGTGGGCGAGCGCAAAATGTCTATGCCATGTGTATGTATATGTATGTGTGTGTATGTGATGCAAGTGACGTGTTTGTGTATGTGTATTTAATGCGTGTGTATGATACGTATGCGTGATGTGCGCGTATTTACCTGCCGGAAAGAAGATGATCTCACCCGGAGGTAACTTTACCAGAGTGTGTCCATCTGCATATCTCAGACTGTTTTTGTAGCTCGTATTCCTCAGCTACAGCTCTCGTGTTGACTCATTGCTACCTAAACATCTACACCTGAAGGGAAGGTATGTATCACATTTGTTTGAATGCACGTTAGAAGAAACATCAGCGCAGCGCGGTAGTTGTTAGTACCAACGTTGTGTAAATCTGGACTTTCAATGAAAATGTTGTAAATATTGATTTTTCAGAGCAAGTGCAAAATATTAATTGTTTATGCAAGTTAGGTAAATCTTGATTTTCAGAGCAAGTGTAAATCTTAATTGTTAATGCAAGTTGTGTAAATCTTGATTTACAGTGATAGTTTTGTAAATCTTCATTTTCATTTCAAACTGAATGTTTATTGTGCTGGGAGAAACGAATCATCTAATACATGGGATAAGTGATGATACGAAAGACACATAAAAGTCGTTAAGGAAGGAAAGATAAAATGATGGAAAGGCAATTCATCCATCATCGATGTTGTTGTTGGTGTTGGTGTTGTTAATGTCACGCGTCCTTGACCTTATTGCTCTTGATAACTTTCGTTGGTTACAGTAGCTCCCCTCCCATTATGAGGCGCATGTGAGAAAAATAGGCCGTGGTCCTGCTCGCTATTATGCAATGCTCTTTGGTAAGGTTACACTATGGGGATCACATGTAGAGCTTAGTGATGTCAATTAATAATCACATGAGGACGCGTTGTCTAGTGGTTAAGTGACACGGCTCACAATCCGAAAGTGCTAGGTTCGCTCACTAATCCCAGCACTGGCAGATACCCCGGGAAAGCAAACCCTTAGTAAAAAGCTGGAGGAAGCAGACCCTTATATAAAATGTAACCCGTAGACGGATGCACTGGGCCGATAGACGCAAAATAAAAACATAGTGCAACGCACACTGCCTTAAGGAATAGAGAAATAAGGCAAACGGAAAGAAGAAATACAAAATCGCCTGTTTGATCAATCAATCAATTAATCAATCAATCAAAGACCTGTCAGTTCCCTGTTGAGCATACGTCTTCAACACATAATCGCAAATCTTCCTATCGTGAGCCACCTGAACCAATTCTGACCACGTCCTGTTTGCTGCCTTTATATTTGCTTCCAGTTCCCTCTTCCATAAGTGTCTTGGTCCTCCTCTACTTTTTTTTGCGTTGTGAATTCCAGAACAGAGCATGTCTTGTAATGTTATCCATTGGTTTCCGTAATGTATAGCTATAGCCTACACATCGCCTCCTCTTGATTTCATGCTCCACTGGTACGTGTCCAGTTCCAAACCCAATTCTATCATTTATTTTCAAAATCTATTTTTTGTCTCTGTGTATTTTAAGCCCCAATTATAGTGACCTCTCTTCGAGAATGTTAATTTTCTCTTGCATCTGGTTACGGGTATGTCAATATTCCTCTATGCTTGTGAGGCATGGACAGTTACAGCTGACCTTCAGCGAAGGATACATGCCATGGAGATGAGATGTTTCGAAGACTTTTAAACGTCACGTACAAATATGTAGTTACAAATGAGGAAATACGAGATAGAATTACAACAGCAATTTTGAAGTCCTCTTAGCAACTGTCAAAAGAAGGAAACACGCTTGGCAAGGTCACATATCGAGATCAAATGGTCTTACAAATACGATCATCCACGGAAAGGTGCATGGCAGACGACGAAGAGGCCGGCTTAAATGAGATGGGAGGACAATATAAAAGAATGGACCAATCTCCGACCAGAAGAGGCACATGCAGCGGCCGCTGGCAGAGAAGGGTGGTGTGGGGTTGTGTGGATGTCTTCATGTGTGCCCCAACGACCTCACTGGTTACGGGATGACCTGACCTGACCTGACCTGTGGGTATGGGAGAGGAACGCCAAATCATCGGCAAAGTCGAAATCGTTAAGTTGTCTAGTCAATGTCCATTGAATTCCGTTTGATGCTGACCGCAATTGTTGAATTAGTCCTATTGAGGATTCAGGAGTTTGATATCAGAACTAGACTAAACGCGGAGTTGCATTCTATATGAATCGGCAAGAGTGTGCACAACTATCAAACCGCAGGAACCATCAGTATCCATACTATTCGCTATTTGCTAAATGATATGGAGAAATAAATAGGTCGAAGCTACAATGATAATGAATGTAATTATATTGAACATTTCTGGTTTGGCTAACTGTGTCCACAACTGGCAAACCATATGTCACACTTCCAGTAAGATCACCACTATGGCGGTTCAAATTTCGATCCAAGTGAGACTGCCGTAAAACATTTTGTCTCCAGGAAGAATTGTCTGGAAGTCAAGGCATGATCTTCAATCAGTGTATTTCACCTGACCCTGACTAATATGATCTGGTCAGTATGTCTCGCTTTACTTTTACATGAATAGTCTGATCAGTATGTTTCACCTGACCGTGACTACCATGGTCTAATCAGTATGTTTCACCTGACCCTGACTACCATAGTCTCATCAGTATGATTCACCTGACCCAGACTAACATAGTCTGATCAGTATGTTTCATCTGAGCCTGACTAACATAGTCTGATCAGTATGTTTCACCTGCCCCTGACTACCATAGTCTCATCAGTATGTTTCACCTGACCCTGACTAACATAGTCTGATCAGTATGTTTCACCTGACCCTGACTAACATAGTCTGATCAGTATGTTTCACCTGACCCTGACTAACATAGTCTGATCAGTATGTTTCACCTGACCCTGACTAACATAGTCTGATCATATGTTTCACTTGAATCTGACTAACATAGTTCGACCAGTAGGTTTCACCTTACCCTGACTACAATAGTCTCATCAGTATGTTTCACCTGGCCCTAACTAGCACGTTCAGGTGAGCATATAAGGTCTCGCTGGACAGTCTTCTCTCCCCTCAAAAACCATTTTAAAAGATTAAGACAACAAAGAAATGATTAGAGGAAACCTTTCATACTCGACCCCCGTGTTATCAACAGTGACATTATGTTTCATCAATTTTCTACCACCTGTATCAATTATTTATCTGTATGCTTTCAGATATTCTCTTGTGGATTACAAATCCTGAAAACATATCTTCATACATTGGAATAAGTGCCACCAATAATAACGTCTTATTTGGTTGCTAGTTCACTTTGGATCTGAGAGCCTCTCACTTTCATTTACAGAATAAAAAGTTCAACTTTGTCATTCCATTTGCGAAACCAGGATCCGGAATAATTCAGGATTGATTCTTTTTGCCTAGTAAGTATATAATTGCTGGTATTCGTCTGTTAACTTAGTAAAAATCCAACTTTTATATTTTGTTTTGTTGCGTGGCCTAGGTTTTAGGCGTCTGTTTCACTATCCCAATACATCCGGTTCGGATTCCGCTCGTGTCCAGTTTGGCAGACATGGTTTTTACCCCCACTCCTTCGGGTATTGAAAGTAATGGCAACCTTCCGTACTGCACACTTGTCAAGAAAAGTATAACAGCCAAATAGGTTGGCGGTTGCAAGAAGTGACGTTTTGCATACATTCAACAAACAATCAGTATTAATGATAACTTTATTTCTATAACTTATAGGCATGAGGGTAGTCAGTAAGTAGGTCACACACTGATATGGGATAGCTGAAAATTGCATTTTTTGTTGTTGCTAAAGGTGTCATTAGGTGGCAGAAACATCCAGCTTTTTTATTGCTTTAGGTAGAAGACCTTAGGTATCGAATTGCACAGCTCAATAATTTCTTCTTCTTCATCGATCAACTGATGCTGTGCTTCTAGTCCGGTGAGGTTCACGATCAACTGATGCTATGCTTCTAGTCCGGTGAGGTTCACGATCAACTGATGCTATACTTCTAGTCCGGTGAGGTTCACGATCAACTGATGCTATACTTCTAGTCCGATGAGGTTCACGATCAACTGATGCTATGCTTCTAGTCCGGTGAGGTTCACGATCAACTGATGCTATACTTCTAGTCCGGTGAGGTTCACGAAGGAGACTGTGTTTTAGGTCTTCACCGGTCCACCACAGCTTTTCGAGCATGGTCGCTTCCCCGGGCCAGACTGCCTCTCTTTGGTCTGCATAGGTAGGGCAGGCCTGCAGGGTATGTTCGGGTATTTGCT
This sequence comes from Ariolimax columbianus, assembly GCA_036924085.1. Lineage (NCBI taxonomy): Eukaryota > Metazoa > Mollusca > Gastropoda > Stylommatophora > Arionidae > Ariolimax > Ariolimax columbianus. The sequence goes on along the minus strand of JAVGWX010000008.1, from coordinate 42,683,877 downwards.
TGGGTGCCCCACAATCGTACGTGGCGGTGCACATTCTGTGGAGGTGGACTTTGAGTCTCCAATTTCCCGTTCTGAGTCTAAAGAGATCTTTATCTGCCAAGTTTGTCTATGCTGTCATTTTCTGACGTGTATTATTTGTGCTGGTCGCAACATTCTATTCTCACGAATCGTTTGATGAGTGTTTTTGCTTCTTTAGAGCTTTGTGGATGGGGAGTCTACCTGCCTCCACTTCCGACTTTTGTGAGCTCATCTGCTTTCCCGTTTCCAGGGATCCCACAGGAAGCCGGAATCCACTGTAAGACTAAATCTGTTTTTTGGGACAGCTCAATAATAAAATGGCATCCGTGCTTTTTGTAAAGGATAAGAGTGAGTGTCTTGTTTGCGTTGATAATTATTTGTTGCGTAAAGCGGTGCATAACTAGGTCGCTACATTTTCCCAAGGACTGTAAATACTTGCTTGTGAGGCCCGAGCTGGTCGTCCTCTTGATCAGGTCACGACAGAAAACAAGTATCCTGCGGGTCTTAGTCTTCGTCAACCTGTCCTTCTACAGGAGCGGATACCCTTGTGTAGGTTCCAGCTCTGGCCTGAGCTGGATGTAGCCCGGAGGAGGATTTTGTGATAAGTGGGTTAGGCTCGAGCATCTTATCACTCTACTCTGTTGTGACATGTGCCGTGGAGGGTGGTTAACTGACGTATGAGTCCACAAGACTCAAACACAAGAACAAAGTAGACTCACAGCTTGTTAGGCGCCATCTATGCTGCTCGTAACTAACCATTTAACCATGCCGGTGTTATGCCATGTCACACAGTTAGTCGCCTCTTACGACATGCTTTCTGTGGAGCAGTGGCGCTATTCTTGTCCTTGTCATAGACAAAAACCCAGTCAGACAACTCTGCGGGTAATGGAGATAATTCGAGCTGATATGCAATTTGAAATAATTGGACGAGCTGACACCACCATTTTAATTATTGAGGTGGTCAGAATAGAAGAATGTCGGTAAGAATGGCAATGGAACCAATCATTTACTTGGATGCGTCGCCTCCACATGAACCCGCACTTGAACGAATCAAGCATTTGCCTGTACATTATGTCTGCCATTTTAGCGCTTGTTTCTCTCCTTTGCCGTTTTCCCAGAACGTTCGATGCATTGAGTATGTGCACCTATGACAGGGTCAACAAAGTTTACGGAGTGATTTGATGTTTGATGATTAAATATATGTTTATTGTCAATCCCGTTATTGCCCCTTTTTTGACACCCTTAAAGTTAAAAAGTGAACTATTCTGTGACACACTACCACCAAATCCGGTGCTAAAAATAGATATCCGGGGCTAAAAATGTATATTTCTATTGTTTGGGCTGAATTAAGACGCACGTATCGGTGTGAAGAGTTAATTTCATCTACAAGATATTCCTATAATCTTTCTACTCAAAACAAAAAAAGGGATAGCCATTGTAATCGCCTCCCTTGTGCGAACCCTGTACTCATGTAGGCTGTCCGTGCCGTGAGTTCTGTAGAAATGTGTTTGATACGACGAGATTGCTAACCACATTCACAACCTTCTTTAGTCGCTTTACACGACATGTTTTGGGGGTTGCACAGATCCTTCTCTTTTCCCTCAGATACTACCGAGACACATTTTTACCACACTATCAACAAGACAACCATCATGCGTGTTTTATTCTTTTATTTTCGCGCCATATTTTTCTCAAACGTCAATTCTTATTTATTTTAGTTTACATTAAAAATCGTATAGTTGCTGCACTTTGACTCTCTGTCAGCTGTGCAAACGTTGGGAGAACCAGTCTGATGGGAAAAACGAGGGTTGGTTTCCTGTCTGACAGAAAATATAGGACGTTTTCAAGATAATATGTTCAAAGCTTTTCAGCGTTGCCAGGGAAACCGCCCTAAACAAGCGCCGCGGTATGACGTCATGCACTGATAACTAGAACACATTTTGCGAGGTTCGCTAGGCATGCGTGAAAATTCTCTTTTGCCTAATGCAGCAGTTCCCAAGACTTGAATAAGAGGACATTGCTACCGACTTGCCTCTTCTGTCTCTCAACCACAACCAAATGCAAAATAACATAAATATACTTACTAAACGGTTTCTGAAATTAGGTCTGAAGGTACACACAGAAATAACACAGATTAAGACATTTTAAGCTCCTAACGATAATCAGACAGGCCATGAGATCCAATCTTGCTCTGATGTTTTAATCCATGATGAAAGACGCCTGGTCACGGATTTAACTGGAATTCACGCGTCGACGACTTGAGCTTGTGTCCACGGAAACGTGTTACTGTTTTGCATTTGGATTAGTTAGTTTTGGATTTTTTGGTTTGCTAATTTATTAGTGTTTGTTTTTCCTCCCGATTTTCTTGGCATGGTCATAACTTGTTAACTTAACTTGACTTCCTTTTACTGGTTTAAAAGGCTCGACACAGCCAGTGTAAAACCATATTATTCCACTCTACCAATACTAAAAATAACTGTAAGGATCTAATTTATTTTCGAATGCATTGACTGACCCTGCGTTCGCCCCATCCTGTGGCATTGCATTCCTAGCATTTACTGTGACTAAAAAAAATGTTTCCTTATATCTTCTTCTTCTTCTTCATCGAACGCAGTCAGACAGTAACAATTATTTTTTCGAAAAAAGCTGCGGTCATCCTGAGGCTGTCGACACTGCCATATAGCTTATCTTGTGTTGCCACTGGTGATGGCCACATCTGCTCTCTCTGATCCTCGTATGTCGGGCAGTTCTGCAGCAGATGCTCAGCGGTCATTTTCCCGGTACCACACGGGCATTCGTCGGTACCACCTATCTTCAATTTGTTGAATAGGTGGTACCTCAGTCTATTGTGGCCAGTGCGAAGTCTGAAGACAACGATCTGCTCTCTTCTGTTCAACTGGTAATAGGCATTGTTTTTGGTGTAGCCGGTATGTTCAGTTTCCCATTTGGTCATGTATCTGGCTTTAATAAGCCGTTTTGACTCTTCGTACGTCATACTAGTATATGTTTGTGGTAGTCGTGCACCTTCTTTTGCCAGTCTGTCTGCCTCCTCGTTGCCTTGGATGTTGCAGTGTGATGGGACCCACTGTACCACTACCCTTTTTGGTGTGGACTGCTGGCATAGTTGACAGAGTACTGCTCTTAAGTCATTAAGCTCAGTGTTTTTCTGGCTTTTTAGCGCTGTGACTACGGCGAGAGCATCTGTAAGCAGGACTGTATGGCTTTCATTTTCCTTATGTGTCACAATTTCTTCCACTGCCGCCCTCATGGCCTCTGCATCCGCTCTGAAATTCCTTGCATACTTACCAGTAGCGAATGACAGTGTTATTTGTCTGCCATTTGGTAGGTTCAGGAATGCTCCTGCCCCTCCTTTATGTGTAGTGTTTGTTACAGAACCGTCGGTGTATGCATGGGTCCATCCAGTCGATGCTTGGGTAGTTTTTCGATATAAAGCTTAGGGTAGTATCTCTCCTTTCTTTTTCTGCCTGGCAGTTTTTGTTTCCAATACCTGGTATATTTTCTACCACCTCTGGAAATATACACTGCCTCCAGGTAGGTTTTCGTACAGTAGTGATGGGCTTTGGTGTTGTTAGTGCGTTTATGGGATCGTCGTGCATCTTTGCTTTGGCTATTTCTGCAAAGTTTCTCCGCTTTAGTTTCCCATTTCCCAAATTGTTTAGTCTCTGGTGCATTCGATGGTCAGTCAGTCTTCGAAGTTTCTCTGACTGAAGCAGGGCTCAGCAGTCTCTTCTATCGGTCATGGATTGCAGTTTTGTAATCTTTTCAAGTTCTACAATTGGCGTTGACTTCATGCCTCCTATTATAACTCTCATGGCTTGGTTTTGAAGTTTGCTAACTTTATCGAAGTTCGCCTTTGCTGCTGTTGTCCATGCCGCAATGCCATACTCGAGAACTGGTCTCACTCTTCCAGTGTACAGTTTCTTTAGTATACTTTCGTCTGCTCCCCAGCTTGTGCCAGCAAGTTTCTTCATGATTGCCATTCTTTCTCTGGCTCTCATTCGGTTTCTCTCGATCTGACTTTTCCATGTCATGCGCCGATCAAATGTGACTCCCAGATAGTTTGGCTGCAGGAATTTGCCATTTAGACTTAATTTTGCGTTTTGGGGTTTGATTGAAAGCGAGAATATTGTACATGTGGTTTTCTCCTCGTTTATTTTGACCAGTCATGAGTTCGCCCACTCTTCCAGCGATGTTAGGGTCTGCTGCATCCGATTTCTTGCTATTATGAGATTCTTTTCAGAGGTCCACATAGCCAGATCGTCTGCAAACATTGAGCTATGGACTCTTCTTGGTATATTCTCTGTAATGTCGTTTATATACACCAGGAAGAGTGTGGGTGACAGTACTCCCCCTTGGGGTACGCCCTGCTCGAGTGTCACCTTTTTGCTCATCTGCCCTTGTACTTGGACTCTGGCCGTTCTTTTTTTGAGGTAGTAGTTGATCCACTTGTACATTCTCCCACAAACTTCACTTCTCCTTAGCTTGACTCTAAGTCCGTCTTTCCAAACTTTGTCAAATGCTTTTTCCAGGTCCACCCAAACCGCTACTGTGTGTTTCTGTGCCTGGTAGGCATCTTCTATTTCCTGGGCTATGAGGATGACCTGGTCCTCAGTGGATCTGTGCGGTCTAAAGCCGGCTTGCTGTGGAATTAGTATTCGTTTTTCTTCCAGATGCCACATCAGTCTGGTGTTTATCATACGTTCCATCAGTTTGCCGACACAGCTCAGTAGGCTGATGGGCCTGTATCCATTTGGATCTGTTTTGTCCTTTCCTGTTTTTGGTACTGGTACCAGTACTGCATCTTTCCATGCCTGGGGTACAATTCCCCTTTTCTAGCTTTGGTTCAGGACCGATAGCAGTTTCGTCTTCGCTGTTTGGCCCAGCCCCATCAGCATTTCGTTTGTTATCCCGTCTTTTCCGGGAGATTTCCTTTTCTTTAATGTTCTCATGGCCTCTTCCATTTCACTCATTGTTAATTTGGCCATCCTATGCTCTTCTGTTGCCATATTGATGTTGTCGTGCCCCTTTTGCTCTTCACTAATGTCTGTATGCCTATCTGCAGGGACTTCGATGTGGTTTGCTTTGGCATAGTGTTCGACAAAAGCGTTTGCGGCTTTTTTTCCAGTGAGCAAGTTTTCGCCCTGCTTGATGGTAATTTGTTTGTTTGAAGGGGTTTCGTCATTCATGGCTCTGACTAGCTTCCATAGCTTGTTCCCTTCTTTGTCTAGGTTGAGGCTTTCAGTTTTGTTTTTCTAGCTCTCTCTTGCTGTTTGGTTTAGAGTGTAATTGTATTTCGCTGTGGCGGCATTGAGGGCGATATTTGCCTCCATAGATTGGTCTTGCTCTGCCATGTTCCTAGCATTTGTTACTGCATCTTCCGCTTTCTGCAACTCATCATTGCAATAGGGCTTATAGTTTTTCGTAGCCTCTATTGGGATGGTTTCAGTGGCGGCTTGCATTATTGCCTTTTATAGGCTTTCCACTATGGGCTTCATTTTGTTGTTTCGTGTGTTGATGGTTTCACACAGTCCATCTGTCAGGATTGCAAATCTTTCTCAGTCGGATCGTTTGTAATTCCAACGTGGGAGCGGTTTTGTTTTCTGTGGGCCTACTTCCATATCAATGTCTAGCCTGATCGGCCTGTGGTCGCTACCTGCCAATTGGTTTAGCACCTTGCGGTCTATTTTATGGTGTATGTCCTGTCTGGAGAAGGCCAAATCTGAAGTCGAGGTGGTACGCCATGTTCTAGAATAGAAACTAGGGCTATCCTCCGGCCTATTGATTAGGGAGAGATTTGTGTCTATCTCCCAATCTTCCACTTCGTCACCTCTGCTGTCTGTGTACGAGTATCCTCATCTCTCCGAGTGGCTGTTGAAGTCTCCAACTACTATGCAGTTGGAGTCTTTGACTTCCATACTCGAGAGCGATAGGTCTTTATTTGGTGGTCCGTACAGATTGAAAATGCGGAGCTACGTCTCTTGAGCCATTATGTCAACTCCTACAATTTCTGCTTGTCCGGTGTGATTGACAGACACCGCGCTACTCGGTATGCAGTTTCGGGTCAGTATCAGGACCCCTCCTTTGTGACCTTCTCTATCGAGACGGAAGGTCTGGTATCCTCTGATTAAGAATTTATGGTTATTGTTGAGGTGCGTTTCCTGGATACATGCCACGTCAAACTTCCCTTCATGCAGGTGATGTGTTAGGGAACGCTTTTTGTTAACGACACCCTCCGCATTCCACTGTAGTATTTTTTAGGGTCTTGAGTTTTTGGTCAATAGGAATTGTCCCATAGCCATGTGCCTTGACTCCACGACACATGGGTGGGTGACCACCAGTAGTCAAGGGTGGGCGCCTTCGAGGCGTGAGGCCCGGCACTCTCGCTGCCTGGCGGGACTCCGCAGGATTAGCGCATACGTTTTTCTGATCGGTTGTACTGTCATCATACTGCGATTTACGTTGCACTGTTTCGTTAGGCTTGTGGCTCCGTGCATCCGATTTCAACAGGCGTTTCTGTAGGGATGCCCTCCTTAGCCTTTGGCTGTCCCCAACCTATCTGCAAGGCAGCAGTTGTTTGTGATCAGAGTTGTCTCTCTTATGGAAGTTGTCTTACCAGACTAACGAGTCTTCACTACTCGTGTCTATAGGGTGCGGTGATGATATATGAGATGATATATGATATGGACTGGTTTACCCGGAAGAGAGGCAGTCCAGTGTGTCTGTATACCAAGATCGCCACGTCCTGCCAGAAACGTACAATTTGCACGTGAGTGGGGTATCTCTTTGCTCCCTTTTTTTTCTTGGCTTCGATGCAGGGATGGTACGCCTAACATTCCCCGCCTCCTGGGATGTTGACACAGTGGGGCCGCTAGTCTGCATCTCTTCTGCGTCCATTGGTATGGCTGATAGCGTACAGAGGTAGAGATCGAAGCAGAAGTGCATTTAACCAGGGGACAAGCCTGGTAATGTCACGGAGATGTTGTTCGCCTGGCTTAACGGACATATCTCGTGGTCAAAGAATGAGTCTCGACAGTTCATAGTGAGGTGGCTGCTGTACTGTTTTAGACCCCCCGAACAAGAACTAAGTCTTATGTTGGTGGTTTCGCACCCCATCGCCGTATAGGGTGAATATCGAGCAGCTATCCACCCGCTTTGATCGGCGGATGGAAGAGACCTCTTTCTGTGGTACGACCTGGTAGGGTTGAGGCGCGATCCCCAGGTCCCGACCATATCGAAGCCTCCCATTGCAGTGGTGCTGAGATTTTGGGCGGGATTCCGGCTTACAGGCGTCCGGCCGTAGTCCCTCACATGGTAGCCTCGCGCCATTGGCTTATCAGCCTGGTACGTGAACCAAATATCTGCGGCTCCACTCGAGTTGAGCAGGATTTCCGTAGCAACGCCCTGTCATTTGTAGGGTAAAACTGACCTGTCTTCCGATGGTCTATTTCCAGCACCCGTTCACTATTTGGCCAGGACGAATTAATCGAGGGCTTTTGTTTGTCACTGACCAGGTATCTGGAACCTGCTATTTCTGCGGGGTTGAGACACCATTTCCATAGCGTTCCTTCATTAGAAGGTTAGAGAGCTGACCTGTCTTCCGTGGGTCTAATACCAGCACACGTTCACTATTAGACCCAACGAAAGTGCTCTCGATTTGTCAGTCGTTCTACAGTATTTGCGTGTTAAGTCAAATTAAGCCGCAGGCTCCACTCCCGGTGGTGCCCTTCCGTCAATTCCTTTAAGTTTCAGCTTTCCAACCAAACTTCCCCCGGAACCCAAACACTTTGGTTTCCCGGAAGCTGCCCGCAGAGTCATCGAAGCAACTCCTGCGGAATCTTCTTGTGCCCCAGGCTAGGACCTGCTGACATAAGTACTGTAAGTGTAGCATTTACAAGTCTGTCATATGTCCCAGCCAACAGGGTCCTTTAATATTTGAGCTTGAACATGTCTCCAAGGTTCGAATGCTTCTGGGAAATATTGAGAGGTTTACGGTAGCAAGGGATTACGGTTGTGTGTGCATGTGTGTATATGTGTGTGAATGTGTGTGTATGTGTATATGTGTGTGTATTAATGTGTGTATGCATATATGTATGTATGTATTTGTGTATGTGTGTATGTGGTGTGTGTGTATGTATGTGGTGTGTTTGTGTGTATGGTGTGCGTGCGTGCGTGCGTGTGTGTGTGTGTGTGGATGTATGTATGTATGTATGTATATATGTCTGTATGTATGTGTGTATGTATGTATGTGTGTGTGTGTGTATGTGTGTATGTCTGTATGTGTGTATATATATGTACGAATATATATGTACATGCATGTATATGTATGTATATGTATGTATATGTATGTATATGTATGTATATGTATATATATGTATGTATATGTATGTATATGTATGTATATGTATGTATATGTATGTATATGTATGTATACGTATGTATATGTATGTCTATTCTTATGTATATGTATGTATATGTATGTCATATGTTTGTATGTGTGCATGTATGTAAATGGAGGCTCCAAATGAAACCCATAAAAGTGGGATGGAAATTATAAAAACCACGTCTTTCTATTGCAACTTGTTAATATGGTTGCTAAGGATGTCAAGAGTGCCCTCTATGTATTATCACGATACACACGAACAACATAGCGTCATAATTGCGGATCAAAGATGACCGCTCCAATGCAGTCATGCTCCAAAGAGGCGCGGCCTACTGTTTTCCGTTTTTTGGAGAAGCAAAGGGGTGGAACATATAGAAATTAATCGGCGAATGAAGGTCCTGTATGCAAACTATAGGAAGTTACAAAAGGCTTTTGTTTTGTGCCAGACTGTTCGTGTCCAGGTCAGGCAGACCGAGTAGTAATCATTGAGACGATTGCAGCCGTTGATTTGCTCGTTAAAAAATCGCCCATTGACTGTGAATGAAATTTCCAGATATTTGAACATCATTTAAGGCTCAGAACACAGCTTACTCCACAATTGAAACAACGACGCGTTGTCAGGAACTTTTGCGGCGCTTTGAAGCAGAAGGTGGGGGTTGTCTAGCAAGAGCTGTTACTAGAGATGAAACCTGAAACGAAGAGAGCAAGCAAGGAATGACACCATCCATCCTCACCAAAACCGAAGAAGTTTCGTTCGCAGCAATCAGCACTGAAGGTAACGCTGACCTTTGGGCTGAACTAGACGTTACTTGTCTAGAGGGAACACTGTCATCAGGGCCACGTATACAGATCTTCTCAGGAATCAAGTTCGACCCGCAATCAAATCCAAACTACTTGAACTTCTCAGTAAAGGCGTCTTTTTACAACATGGAAATGCTCGACTCCATACTGCCCGTACAACGACTGCAACCATCGAAGATTTCTACTTTCAGTGTCTACCACATCCGCCGTACTCGCCAGACTTAGCCACAACTGATTTCTACGTCTTTGGAAGACTAAAAGAGGCATTTAGAGGATATGCTTTTAGGTCAGATGAGGAGGTTCAGCACGCGGTGCATGAGTAGTTACACACGCGATGAAGAGCACTTTATAGGCGCTGGAGGATGGTGACTTCGTCAAAAATGATGCAGTTGTATTTTACTTTTTCAGAATTAATTTATCCCCAAAGGGGACGGCGTGGGCTAGTGGTTACGTGACACGGCTTACAACCAAAAGGTGCTGGGTTCGATCCCCATCACAGCACCGGCCGTTACCCCGGGGAAGCAAACCCTTAGAAAATACAGGAGGAAGCAGACCCTTACATAAAATGCACGCTTAAGTCGGATGCATTAGGCCGACAAGCGCAAATAAAAACCACAGTGCACACCGCCTTGTGGATTTGAGAAATAAGGCGAACACTTGAAAAAAAAAAATTAAAAAAAAAATTATCCCCAAAATATAATTAAGGTTTCCATTTGAAGTCCCCTTGTACATTCGCAAACTGCCACATTTGTATATATTCACAAATTGTTACATATTTATATATTTACAAACTGTCACATTTTTATACATTCATAAACTGTCATATATTTACACATTCACAAACTGCCACATATTTACACATTCACAAACTGTCAGATATTTATTTATTCACATAGTCACATATTTATATATATTCACAAACTGTCACATTTGTATACATTCACAAACTGTCACACATTTATATATTCACAAACTGTCACATATTTACGCATTCACAAACTATCACATGTTTATATACACACAGACTAGTTCATTTTCAAACTCATTCTCACAAACTGCGCCATTTATTAATGCTCTCTCAAAACTACTTCCACCTAGATTCATCCTTCACTCTCCTTCACCGTGTCCCCCCCCCCCCCCTGCTCTGCCTGTAATCATCCCAGCCGCGTCCATCTATTGGGCACGTGACCGATCAAGCATGTCGTAATGAACTCTAGAATCCAATAATGATGTTTGCCTGTTTTGTTATCTATTTATCAAATCTTCGATCGTCTCTGATACCAGGTATTACAATAGTGATAGCCAGGGATTCTAGATATGGACTGATTCCGTTTCTTGTAGCTGTCGGGGACATTAGGGAGAGAGGGAGAGATATGGAGTCATGGAGAGGGGGGGGCGAGATGGGGACTAGCAACAGCGGGAGGGAGGAGAGACAAAGGCGAGTCAAGGAGAGAGAGTGAATATTGAGAGATTGGAGGATGGTTGGGAACAGGGAGGATCAGAGAGAAAACGCGAGAGGGGTGGGATAGGGAAGGATTAAAAATGGGAAGAGAGGTGGGGTGGGTAAGAGAGTAGAAAGGGTAGGATGACATTGAAAGAGTTGTTCAATGCCAAGAATGAGTAGGTTTACTCTTTTGTTCGCACAGAAAAGGATGGTATACGACCGATTTGTAGTAGCTTTCCTGACATCTCGAGCAAGTGGTTAAGTGACACGGCTCACAACCCGAAGGTGCTTGGTTCGATCCCCATCACAACATCGGCCGTTACCCCAGTGAAGCAAATCCTTAGAAAATGCATGCTGAAGTCGGATGTGCTGTGCCGACAGGCGCAAAATAGAAACCACAGTGCAACGCACACTGCTTTGGGGAATAGAGAAAAAGGCGAATGCAAAGAAGAAACCAAAAAAAACATCTCTAGCCTGCTGATGAAGGTAGACCGGGGTCCTTCAGGCAGTTGTGCTATGCTTGGCTTCATCTGATTGGCGCTCACTACTACGGGGATCACATCGATCAGCTAGGCTGTCTTGAAAACAGTCTGTTTCCTGGGAAACGCTACATGGAAGAGAGATTGTGGTATTGGTCAGTGTATTGACCCTGACGCGACGTCCTGGTCAGTATGTTGAGCCTGACTGGACTAGCTTCTTAGTCCTCCATTGGAAGAGTAAGTTTCGATTCTATTTTATTTACATCTTTGTTCTTTGTATTTTTGAAGTTCTTTCTCTTAGAGTCTTGGTCAATGTCTGTCAAAGGTGTCAATAACCAGCAACAAACTTGAAGGGTAACAACAAACTTCATCCACTTCTGTAGGTCTGAGTCAATTCTTTTTCGGGTATCACAGCCCTGGTTCACGACTTCCGTTTCGGTTTACGATTTTTCGTCAAGATGTTTTGGCTTGGCTTTGCTTGGCTTCCTTCATTCTCAATCTCCCACTACCAAACACTGAAAAGCCTTAAGTAGCAGAATGTAGTCCAGAGAACGGAATGCGTTGTGTCATAGTTTACAGCTTGACCGCGATATTTGCACCTTTCGGTCCAACACATCCGACTTCCACAAGCATTTTTGAGAACCGGGTTAGCATTCCCTCTTCCATCCCTTCTCCTTAGCCAGTCTGCCCTGCTGCTGCCTGTTATACAGGATCACCACGTGGAGGTGTAGAAGGGTCTTGGCAACTCTTGTTTGCTGGTCCTGACGCTAGCAGTCAGCTATGGGTCGCTGACCACTGCAGCTCATGCGCTCGTCAAGTTGTTTTAAGTAGACTTCTCTTTCGCCTTCCCTGTGGGGTCCATAGCGATTGTGATGTTGTTATTGTTGTTGTTAAGAATCCAGCTGTACCCTGGTTCTCGACCTTCGGCCAAATATGTGAGGGTGTGTGTACGTGCTTGTTAATTGTTGTTTAGAGCCATACAGAGTTGTTAATGTATCTGGCTTCGAAGGAAGAAGCAGTTTCTTAGCATCTTTGAAAGATGAGCGCTCTGGGCGATGATAGTCAACGGGTTTCTATGGGTAATCAGAGGCGTGTTATGGATTATGTTCTTGTACTTGTTAAGTGGGATGTATTGGGTTCTCAGCCGGAAAATGATGCTCTAGTCCCTCCTTGTGAGTTGATTGATACTGTCATTTGGATTGGCGCTTGCCACATGTCCGTTGACATCAACCCCCTTGTTTTTAATGGCCGATCTGTTCAACTATGTTTCTTTGTTTGCTGTTCGTGTGAGTTGTTTAGCTGTTTGTAAAATTATTGTTGCGTGTGGTTGTTCTTGTATTGAACCCTTCTGTGTTAGTTTATCTGCCTTGTCATTACCAAATACGTTTTAGTGTCAAGGGATCAACTACATCATTATTTTAGCATTGGTAAAAGTGTCAGGTTTACTTCACAGAACATGGCCGAACCAAGTCGTTGTTGACTAATCGTCTTGGCTGCTTCGTGCAAACAGCAGTTGATTGGTTGCAACTTTGGACCAGAACATTCTTTGCATGTTTCTTAGACATACTGTGTGGAATAATGGCAATTTTGACATTTCTTCTTATGTTACTCCCAAACGATCCGCACCATACAGAAACACAGAAGAAAGCACAAAAACGTTTTTTAGCAAAACATATTTTTAGTTTAGTGTTTGTACTGTACTTGCAGTTCACAATCGAAAAGAGTAGGCTTGAAGGCCGCTGCTCAGGTAAAATTCTTCTTCTTTCTCTTCTTCTTCTGCATCTTTTTCTTCTTCTTCTTCTTCTTCTTTCTCTTCATCTTCTTCTTTCTCTTCTTCTTCGTCGTCGTTCGATCTCACTTCCGCTACCACGTCCTGGACGTTCTCAAACTTCCCCTACCAAGTCCTCGAAAGGGCTTCGCAAGTAGCAAGCTGTTTCTTGCCCCACAAGAGAGTATGTCGAAACATGTGGCTATAACATCACGTCTTGGTTATGTGGTTAGTGGAGGGGCATTGATTGCGCCTGACAGGCTGCGGGTCTACCTTGTTCGAATTTACTCATCCACCACCCCCAGTCTCAAAAAATAGACGACCGTATATTTCAGGGGCTACTTACCGAACGGTTGGTATAACATATACTATGTGTACTGGGATTGACCTGACAAGTCACCAAAGGGTTTCCGTCTCCCAAAATATATTAAACAAAGGAGGTCACACCTTCCCACGACGTCTATGGACGCAAATGGATATAGATAGATATTACTGTAATGTGAAGACCTCCAAACATTGTCCCTATCTCTCTCTCTCTCTCACTCTCTCTCTCTCTCTCTTTCTCTCTTGCCTTATTTATCTTATCAACTTGTGCCGATGGGCGTCGCTGTGAGCCGCTGGTGTCTGTCAATGGCTAGGCTCATCGCTGCAATTGTCGACATCTCATGGCGGTTTAGGATATCCCTAACATTTTCTATCAATCTAGTTCACGGTCCTTCATTATTGCGGAAGCCCGAGGGCCGTACGTTCTAAGCTCGTGGGGGCATTCTAGAAGGTTGCTTTTACATTAGAATCAAATGTTGATAGATGAACAGGTCGCACTAGTAGACACAGTGTACAGAATGTCTGATCTCTAGGTCAGGGATTCTCAAACTGGGAAAATATCATGGGGGATGGGGGGGGGGGGGGGGGGGGATGGGGGGGGGGGGGGGTCCGCGGTAACTTTTCTTTCTTCTTTTTGCTAATCTTGAAATGCCTCGCAGGCGACCGAGTATTAGGTGAAGAGATGACGTGAAGGAGGCCCTTGGCCCAACATGGTACACCAAGGTCAAAGAGCGAAATGAGTTTACTAAACTACTTAGCATCAGACACACGTGTCTGATTGAATACCAGGATTTTACATTTTTAGACTGAGACCAACTCCATTTTTGACGTTAAGTGACGGATCGTGAAAAGATGTGCCTGATCAAATTGAGTTGCCAATGAAAAATGTTTGAGAAACCATTGCTAGTTAGTTAAAAGTTAGAAGTTAGTTAAAATATGTGAAAAAAAAGTACCCCAGAACAGTCTTGTCAAAGTAAATAAATTCAAGTCTGTTATAATGTAGATTCTGACTTTCAAAATGTTGCAAGTTGAATTTATGTGTTTGTTTCCCTTGACAGTAAGGTCAAGGTCTTAGATAGGAGAAGAAAACATCGGTTAATTAATTGCAGTTGTAATATTAATCTCAGTGCACATTAACTACCGGAACTGTGGCTGATAATGGGACCTAATTAGCTGACCGAAATATGCTTACTTGGTGTGTGTTGAATCGAGTTCAAAGGTACGGATTGAACCCAGAGCAAATGTACAAATGGATCAGTCACTACCTCAAAAACAGAACAGCCAGAGTTCAAATGCAAGGGCAGATGAGCAAAAAGGTAACACTAGAGCAGGGAGTACCCCAAGGGGGAGTACTGTCACCCACACTCTTCCTGGTGTATATAAATGAGATTACAGAGAATATACCAAGAAGAGTCCATAGCTCAATGTTTGCAGACGGTCTGGCTATGTGAAACTCTGAACAGAATCTCACCATAGCAAGTAATCGGATGCAGCAGGCCCTAACATCGCTGGAAGAGTGGGCGAACTCATGGCCAGTAAAAAATAATGAGGAAAAAACGACATGTACGATATTCTCGCTATCACACAAACCCCAAAACACCAAATTAAGTCTTAACGGCAAATACCTGCAGCCAAACGACAACCCAAACTACCTGGGAGTCACATTTGATCGGCGCATGACATGGACAAGTCAGATCGAGAGAAATCGAATGAGAGCCAGAGAAAGAATGACAATCATTAGGAAACTTGCTGGCACAAGCTGGGGAGCAGACGAAAGTATACTAAAGAAACTGTACACTGGAAGAGTGAGACCAGTTCTCGAGTATGGCATTGCGGCATGGACAACAGCAGCAAAGGCGAACTTCGATAAAGTTAGCAAACTTCAAAACCAAGCCATGAGAGTTATAACAGGAGGCATGAAGTCAACGCCAATTGTAGAACTTGAAAAGATTACAAAACTGCAATCCATGACCGATAGAAGAGACTGCAGAGCCCAGCTGCAGTCAGAGAAACTCCGAAGACTGACTGACCATCCAATGCACCAGGGACTAAACAATTTGGGAAATGGGAAACTAAAGCGGAGAAACTTTTGCAGAAAAAGCCAAAGCAAAGATGCACGAAGATCCTATAAACGCACTAACAACAGCAAAACCCATCACTACTGTACGAAAACCTACCTGGAGGCAGGAAATATTTCCAGAGTTGGTAGAAAATATACCAGGTATTGGAAACAAAAACTGCCAGACTGAAAAAGAAAAAGAGATACTACCCTAAGCTTTATATCGAAAAGCTACCCAAGCATGGACTGGACCCATGCAAACACCGACGGTTCTGTAACAAACACTACACAGAACGGAGGGGCAGGAGCATTCCTGAACCTACCAAATGGCAGACAAATAACACTGTCATTCGCTACTGGTAAGTACACAAGCAATTTCAGAGCGGAGGCAGAAACACTGAGGGAGGCAGTGGAAGAAATGGTGACACACAAAGAAAATGAAAGCCATATAGTCCTGCTTACAGATGCTCTCGCCGTAGTCACAGCGCTAAAAAGCCAGAAAAACACTGAGCTTAATGACTTAAGAGCAGCACTCTGCAAACTGTGCCAGCAGTCCGCACCAAAAAGGGTAGTGGTACAGTGGGTCTCATCACACTGCAACATCCAAGGCAACGAGGAGGCAGACGGACTGGCAAAAGAAGGTGCAAGACTACCACAAACAGATACTAGTATGAGGTACGAAGAATCAAAACGGCTTATCAAAGCCAGATACATGACCAAATGGGAAACCGAACATACTGGTTACACCAAAAACGATGCTTATTACCAGTTGAACCGAAGAGAACAGGTCGTTGTCTTCAGACTTCGCACTGGCCACAATAGACTGAGGTACCACCTATTCAACAAATTGAAGATAGGTGGTACCGACGAATGCCCGTGCGGTACCGGTAAAATGACCGCTGAACATCTGCTGCAGAACTGCCCGACATACGAGGATCAGAGAGAGCAGATGTGGCCATCACCAGTGGAACTGCAAGACAAGCTCTATGGCAGTGGCGACAGCCTCAGGATGACCGCCGCTTTTTTCGAAAAAATAATGGTTACTGTCTGACTGCGTACGAAGAAGAAGAAGAAGAAGAAGAAGAAGAACAATCATCCAAATTGGGACTGAATATCAAAATGAAGAAAACCAAGCTCCTTAAACTCAATACTACCAGCAAAGAGCAAATCATGTTGGAGTGAATAAAGTGAATACCGTTATTTATTTGGGCAGCACAATAAATGTTACTCAGATGTAAGAATCAGAATTGGATAGGCAAGAGAGGCATTCCTGATACTAAACAGTAAATAGAGATCTAGAGTAATCAAGATTCACACCAACATTAGAATATTCAACGCTAGCGTCAAGTCCGTGTTGTTGTATGGAGTGGCAACATGGAGAACGACCAAGGTCATACAACAAAGACTCCAGTCCTTCTTTAACAGATCCCAAAAAAGGATACTGGACATAACGGGGCAGGACATGGAGAAGAATGAAGATCTATGGTAAAGGAACCAGCAACATCTACTGCAACAACAAATTCAGCGAGGAAAATGGGACACGATAGGACACACGCTACAGAAGGCACCGTCCAACATAGCTAGACAGGCTCTTATATGGAATCCTCAAGAAAGAGAGACCGAGATGTAGACCCATAAATATAAGAAGAAGAGAATGTGAGAAGAGACTAAGATTAAAAGAAAAAACATGGATAGAGGAAGAAAGAGCAGCACAGGACCGTGCATACTGACGGGATGCTGGCAATGGCTCATGCTTCGAGAAGAGCGACGGGCTCTGGAAATGTTAGTACCGGAAAAGAACAAAAGTTCTAGCAACGAGTCGCAAAGTAAGACAAACAATTTCTGCTGTTGTTGTTGAAGCTAATTCCACTCCTACTTGAATTAGGTCCTCTTGAAGACTTTCATTGGTGGCGGGATGCAGTGACTCCTCCCATCCCGAGCCGTGCTTGAGAAGGTGCACTGTGGCACTCCTAGATTTAGTAAAACGTGATGTTTATCAGTAAGCTTGCTAATGTGGGAATCATAGCGCTGATCCCCACTGCCTCGTCAGTCACATTGCCATTGAACAGCCTGTTTCCATTGAGAACTGCTTTGATGTAAGAATGGGATCTTCATCAGAAAGATATGCCGAAAAAGCAGCACAATGAGTGAGTAGACAGCAGCACAACGACTCGCAGCCAGCTGTTTGTACCAGAGTCAACGAAAAGAGCTGAGCATGACTCCAAGCGGCGGCCCCTGAAACAGTCTGGACTAGTGTATCTGGTTAAGATAATATACATCGCAGTGGGAAGGCAAACCCGGTAATCAAATAGGCCAAATAGACAAAAAGCACATATATCCCAGCCTCGCTGTTAACTACAACGTATCGTTCACAACATCATTTTCAGAAAAAGAAGAAAAAGAGAAAAAAAGGGTGAAGAAGAAGAAGAAGAAGAAGAAAAGAAAAAGAAGAAAAAGAAGTAAAAGAAAAAGACAAAAAAGATGAAGAAGAAGAATTAAAAGAAAAAGAAGAGAGAAAACAGAAAAAAAAATAGAAAAAAGAAGAAGAAGAAGAAGAATACATTTCACCTTACCTGTTAACTTAAATGTGTTTGTGTAGCCGCTTGTCCCTGTCAACTTAACTATGTTTTGGTAGCCACTTATGCCTGTCAACTGTACTGTGTTTGGGTAGCCGCTTGTCCCTGTCAACTGTACTGTGTTTGGGTAGCCGCTTGTCCCTGTCAACTGTACTGTGTTTAGGTAGCCGCTTGTCCCTGTCAACTGTACTGTGTTTGGGTAGCAGCGTGTCCCTGTCAACTGTTCTGTGTTTGGGTAGTAGCGTGTCCCTATCAATTTAACTGTGTTTTATGTAGCCGCTTGTCCCTGTCAATTGTAACGTGCTTGGGTAGTAGCATCTAGGTTTTGTTCCTCCCATCTGTGATGTTCTTTGCTAGAAGCTTGTCTCAGTCAACAATAATGTGTTTCGGTAGCAACTTGTCCCTGCCATCTGTACTCTGTTTATGTAACAGGTGCAACTAATTCGACCCTGCCCGTATAGAATCCTAATGGGAAATAGGTCCTATAGAATACGAAAAACCTGGACTAGTCGTCACATAGCTTTTGTAATCCTGTAAGCAAAAGTCACGTTCAAAAATATAATTTTATGGATTGCGTCTGTTAGAAATGTACATGTTAATGATGATTTGGCTTTTCGCTTCAAGTAAAGTATCATTGGCTCTTTCGTCTTGTCAGATGATAGTAATTGTGCTTTTAGCACAAAGCCCGAGCAGAAATATAGAGACCATGTGTTGCCCATGCAGTATGGTCCCTCTCTAGGCCTGCCTTATTTGCTCCAATGGAAAGGTGATACCAATACATTTGGAACAAGGCAAGCTGCAGAAACTGCCGGATCAGTAGAGCAATGCTCTGTTTGTTCGCCTGTAGGGGCTCTACGATAACGCATTGTATCCTCTTGCGTGTGCTCCTTCGCACATCGTCGGTTGTCAGGTTTGGAAGATGCTGACCAACTTTCAGAGTTATCATAAAACAGGTTGCACAGCCATATCTGATCAAACCTGACGAGATACGCTAGTATCTTATCTGCAAAGCTTCAGATGATTTCCTTCTCCTAGATAAGCTGCCTTCTTAGGCTTTCGAGCCCCATCTGCAATAAAAAGTATAAGTAAAGTATAAGTCTACCAAAACAGCTGTTTCCTTTACATGAAATTTGTGTTCAAGCATTTGCACTGGCTGGTTCATAACAACGTTTTTCCAAGATAAGTTGTGGACGCCTTCTATGGTATTCTTAAAAAGTTACAAAGTTGTGCTTCTTCTGAACTAAGGCACAGTCAGGTTAAAAGCATATATTATTATTATTAAAGCCGTCATTTCAGCTGGCAGAGATAGATCCAATACAGGGGGTAGAAGATTCAACTCAGGGAATGAGCTGATAGCAGCTAGCGACTCATATCTGGCTACTTGCGCCAGGTCAGGGAACCAGAGCTGACCATGACCTTATTCCGCCTACAATGGGCGGCCCTGAAAACAGGCTGCACTAGTGTAGTCTGTCTAAGTGAACTCGGTACACAAAAATAGCCAGCAGATACTGGATGTGTCTGGGTCGAAATGTGCAGATATCGCAGCCTCGCTATAAACTACGATGCAACGTCACAACTCCTGCTCAATACGAACCCCGAATAAAAAGAAGGTGCATCATAACAAACGGATTGACCCTATCCAGTTTGTAAGGAATCCTGGATCCTTATGTTTGTAGTATGTTTTTTTTTGGCAATAGTTCTTATGCAAGTGCGACTGGCAGTCTCATCACAACCTTCCGTAGTAACCTGACTCGAACTTTCAGGAAGGCAACATTAAGACACCACAAATACAGGTTTGTTCTTAATGTACCATACCATATTTTTTCCCGCGGAAACAAATGAAGCACAGGAAGTGCAGGAGACTTTCATGTGCATGCGTGAATTTGTTCCGCCCTCAGAGATCATTAATCGCTGGCAGTATTTATTCGATCGAGTGAGTGACTGAATGAGTGACTGAGTGAACAAGTGAGTTGAGTTGACGCCAATCGCATTTTCATTTAAAGTGAAATGATGGAACGACTTGAGCAGCGATATTGCATCAAATTTTTCAAATGTTGGGGGCCTTTCTCAGTATATTTTGCCTTACCCTGGCTTTGTCCGATAAGTATGTTTACCAGACCTAAAGTTAGTCTTCTCTTGTACTGCTAAATACCCTTCATACGTTAGCATAGGATTAGAGTTAGGCCTATAGTGGGTATTGGTTTAGGAAAATGCAGGGGTGGGATGGATGTTAATACTCGTATTAAAATTGAAGATGTAAATTCCGCGGTAACTTCTATAAATTGGTTGCATGCAGATGCATCTTTATTTGCCAGCACTTTAGCCGAGAAAGTTCCAGTTCTACTTTTGTTAGTTCAGCTATTGATGCTATACCCCAGCGGCCGAGCAAGCATGCTCTTGGCAGCCCAGTGACATTCTTATATGAAAGCAGGTCTTCTTCAGTTGTTCCACTGTGCCACACAGTGTAATGGCGATTGTCAGGGGAACTTGTAAAACTCGTTTCCTCAAGGTGAGATCAATATTAGAAAGAAAGAAAAGGAAAAGGATATAGGGGTTATAATAGATCATACAGGTAAGGTGAGTGAGCAAGTCCAGGTAGCAGTGAAAAAGGCAAATGCAATGTTAGGTATTATAAAAAGAAATTTTAAACATTGGAGCAAGGAAGTGGTTGTCAAGCCGTGTAAAGCTTTAGTTAGCCCTAGATAGGAGTACTGTGTACAGGTGTGGAGTCCTTATCGTAGAATGGATATAAACATGTCAGAAATGATACAGAGAAGAGCGTAAAAACTGATAGTGGGATTCCACAATTATAGTTATGAGGAAAGATTAAGAAAAACCGGTCTATAGTGTCTAGAAAAGAGAGGGATTCGAGGTGACTTGATACAGGTTTATAAGATAATCAACGGAAAGGACAAATTAAACTATAATACGTTTTTAAAAATACAGCTGTCTACAAGAACAATAAGGCACACCAACACATTAATTTAGGACAGGTTCAGACTGGATACTAGGAAATATATTTTTAGTCAGAGAGTTATGAATGCTTTGAAATTGTGGAACCAGGGTCGATTAATGCGTTCAAGAATTGGTTGGATACGCAGTTGTTTTTGTGTTAAATTAATGTAAAATAAACTGGTTGTATGCAGACCCTGCAGAATGTTTTAAACAAGTATAACGACTGTTAGGACGTTAATTTAAGGCTGCAAGCGCTTTGCACCCAATGACTAAGTGCCTGTTTCATCAATGTGAGAGCAGTACGGCACAAAGGCAGGTGCTGAGGGTTGATGCGGTTTACGTGGATACTGACTCTCGCGTGTTTTGCTTGAAACAGAGATAAGACTGTGTTCTCTTCTGTGTAGTTTAGTTATGTCATCATTATGTTTTGGCACTGAGGCTTCGCTAAAAAGAAAGTGCGATATGATTTCCCGGTCACACCCCTGTCCAACCAGATTCCTCTGGTATTATTTTCCAGTACTCGTTTAACTGAGCAGTTGCTGCAATGCCTTTCCATTTGTTGCTTGGGAGCCGCCTTGTTTTTTGCCATTCTGTCCGCTGTTTTGTTTTGTTGTAGCTCGCTACGTCCAGGGATCCATTGCAAGGTAACATTATTCGAGTTGGCTGTAATTATGCCATTGATCGCTCTTCTTACCAAAAATATATCTTTTGTTGTTGTATGGGGCGATCTTTAGTACCTTCAGAACCGACTTGGGACCACTAACAATCACCATGTCTAGTGACCCTAATTCCCTTTGGACAAACCGTTGGTGCAAACTCTCAACGGCTGTTTTGATAGACTCTGTCCCCGATTCATAATTTGAATGGTTTTGTTATTCCATTCAATTAAATGTAGCTTGAAGCTATGGTATCAGGAAGTCAATAAAAGTGCAAATGGCTTCGTGACGCCCCAGGACAAAAACAGAACTATACCAACGTTACGGCCACAAGATCTTCGTCAGTGAGACAATACGACCGAAAACAACTAAGAAATCACAACAACAAACAAGACATGATGTAAAATGAACGGTTTAAGTTCATCGCAATTACAGGATGTGCCAGGAAAGTGGAAGAGACGGCGTGCCTGGGAAATGTGAGACACGACTTGCCAGTTATGAGATAGAGTGGACAAGACCAACAATGATCAATAGGATTGTATGCAGGCATAAAAGACAAAATATATATTTAGAAGCAGTTATTACTTGTACATAGGCTTCCATAGATTCCCTGAAAATAACGATAAGATGTAAATGACTTTAGTGATTTAAACAAAACCACATATATAAGGGAGATGTGTTTTAGAAATGGACAATTTCCTGAATCCTTTGTTTTGCTATTTAAATAAAGCTACAATAGAATGATGGGACCAGTCTCTCATAGATAGTTCTTCATCTTTTGTCATTTTTCGAAAATGATTCAAGTCTCCAATTTAAAAATAAATCTATACATTCGAGGAGTTTTTGGGTCCAACATTTCTGGATGTCAAGAAATTGGAACCACTTTAACAGTAGGACGTAACATCTTGCTAGCACTGGCTTTCATCGGCAGTGTAAAATCACATAGATGCACGCATATACAGATGGCACATCTAACAAAGCCATATTCAGTGGGGGTTGAAGGGGTCTATTACAGATTAAGGAGCGGAGAGGAAAAAAAATTGAGTACTAACAACTGGAACATACTCCAATAATTTCCCTGCCAAAGCAGAGGCACTAAAGGCCGCTGCCGAACTTGTAATCCAAAATGAAGATATTCACAAAGAAAACATAGTATTTATGAATAATGCCTCGACAGTATTAACAGCGCTTAAGCAACACAAAAATTAAGTTCTCGAGCAATGTATGTACTCTCTGACATAGTTCTCAGCAGAAGATCCAAGGTTGGTCATACAGTGGATCCCATCCCACTGCATTATTGAAGTCGATGAAGAAAAACTATCAAAGTGTAGAGGAACATCCTCGCCAAGAGACATGCGCATCACATATAATGAGGCCAAGACCATAATTAAAGCCAACTTCAGAACTTCAGGAGAACATGGAATGATAAACACTACCCCTTTTGAAAAGAAGACAGCCACTATGATTTAACTATAGAAGAGCAAGTCATCATCCTCAGTCTGAAAACTGGGCATAACAGACTCAAGGGTTATCGTTACAAAAAAATTAGGATTTTGACAAGTGTCCATGTGGAGAGTATATCATGACTGTGCAACACATCCTGGAGGGCTTCATGCTAACACACGAAGAAAGAGAGAGAGAGAGAGAGAGAGAGAGAGAATGAGAGAGAGAGAGAGCAATACTGGACTCGCAAGACATGAATGAGGAAAACGCTGTATGGAGATAAAACAACCTTACAAGCAAAGGTGTCCTTTGTAAAGGAAACCGAGACCTTGATTTGAGGATAAGCAAGGAAGAAGGAGAAGAACTGGATGAAAAAACTAGGTAAGCTAGGTTTTTCTCATGCACATACAATTCATTTACGAAAATATATGCGGTGTATCAATTTTCTTCAATTCTCATGATCTGAAAATTAGTTATACACTTGGTCCGCACTGTAATAGTAAATACAATAGACTATCGTCCTGTCTTTAAAGATGCTGAGCAGCGAATGAGCTGCAGCGGTCAGCGACCCATAGCTAACTGCTAGCGTCAGGGCCAGCGAACCAGAGCTGCCAAGACCCTTCTACACCTCCACGTCGTGATCCTGGACAACAGGCTGCAGCAGGGCAGACTGGCTAAGGAGAAGGGATGGAAGAGGGAATGCTAACCCGGTACTCAAAAAATGCTTGCTGAATCGGATGTGTTGGACTGAAAGGTGCAAATATCGCAGTCAAGCTGAAAACTACGACACAACGCATTCCGTTCTCTGAACTACATTCTGCTACTTAAGCACTTTTAGGGTTTGGTAGTGGGAGATTGAGAACGAACGAAGCCAAGCCAAGCCAAATCAATGATAATATTCTTCTTCTTTCTTCTTCATCGTACGCAGTCAGACAGTAACCATAATTTTTTCGAAAAAAGCGGCGGTCATCCTGAGGCTGTCGCCACTGCCATAGAGCTTGTCTTGCAGTTCCACTGGTGATGGCCACATCTGCTCTCTCTGATCCTCGTATGTCGGGCAGTTCTGCAGCAGATGTTCAGCGGTCATTTTACCGGTACCGCACGGGAATTCGTCGGTACCACCTATCTTTAATTTGTTAAATAGGTGGTACCTCAGTCTATTGTGGCCAGTGCGAAGTCTGAAGACAACGACCTGCTCTCTTCTGTTCAACTGGTAATAGGCATCGTTTTTGGTGTAACCAGTATGTTCGGTTTCCCATTTGGTCATGTATCTGGCTTTGATAAGCCGTTTTGACTCTTCGTACCTCATACTAGTATCTGTTTGTGGTAGTCTTGCACCTTATTTTGCCAGTCTGTCTGCCTCCTCGTTGCCTTGGATGTTGCAGTGTGATGGGACCCACTGTACCACTACCCTTTACCTACTAGGAAAAGTCACACTATGACCGCGTGCAGCACAATAGTTTGCCAATCCTTTCTCCATTTGAAGAAGCTGTCATGTCATTTTTAAGAAAAGCCACATGCCCAGCCCAACTGAATAAGGCGCGCTTATAACCCCGTACGTTGGAGTTGCAAACCGAGCTTGCACTCGAGTTATACAATTGGAACTGAAAGCTGGACTTAATGGACTGGAAACGAGTTTTTGGAAGAATCATTATATGTCGCCAGCAGTGAACAGTTACCAAATAAATGCAGATTTGTATCGCTAATACCATAGGTAGTTCCACGCGCTACCAGCCTTTGATTTTTCCGCTTAACTTTCAAACCAATGAACACATTTCAATCAAATTTAACATGTACATAACTTGGTGTGTGAGAAGCATAATGAACTCATAGTAAATTTTGCAAGAAAGCGCCATAAGCATTAATGCATTCCTGCGCATTCTTCCACACGTGAAGGAAGGTATTCTCCAACACATCTATAGTCACATACCTAATTTCTCGCCAAATGTTTTCTGGCAGTTTCATGAGATTCTTTGGCTTGCTGCGATATAATTTCCCTTTCAGCTTGACCCGTAGGAATAGATGAGGTGGGGTAAGGTCTGGCGACCTTGGTGGTCAAAGTCCCTTAGAAATGACACAATCTTCAACGAAAGTTGACATTTTAGTCGTGCTGACATTTGAGGTGTGACATGTGACTCCATTTTGCTGAAAATAGCCAGAACGGAGTTCACAGTATATCCATGTCAAATGTTTTTGAATTACGTTCATTGGTTTAAAAATTATAAAGGCCAATCAGGGACGAACTGCTATTAGCACGTCCTGTGTGTTGTTGCCAGGTAAGTTACAACGGAGCTTTCATATTTTACACATGACAACGCATTTATAAAGAAAAGAGAAATAATTGTACATATTTTCATGTCATACAAAAGCAGTGTGTTTTTTTAAATGGCTGTATTTTCAGCTATCAGCCGAAGCTATTTTCAGTCGACTAGACTTCTGAAAGATCAGGCAGATCTGGTTGAACAATGGTTAAGCTGGCAACACCTGTAACCAAGCAGTTGAGAAATTGTTCACTAAACCGAAGACACGCAGATTGAAACTTAGAAAAGTTCTAGGTTTGTTCTCATCATGAACATGTAACATATTCTTCGCAGAACGTCGCTCCCATCACAGCCTGTATGTAGGGATCTCTGTCAGCCGCTAGCCTTCTCACTTGCTTCAAGGTAAGATGCAACCTTTCTTTGACGTCTTGTATCCATGGTTGTCTTGGTAAACCCCTGCTTCATCTTCCAGGAACCATGCCATCCCCCTGAACTGCTCTTTCCAGACCGTTATTACGTTTAACGTGGCCCAAAAATTTCTGTTCTCGAGACATAACATTGCTGATTAGTTCGTTTTCGTCTACATTTAGGTATTGGAGGATGGCTTTATTTATTGCCCTTCTTTGTCAAAGGATTTTTAAAGATTCTTCTCTGGAACTGGGTCTCGAAAGCTCAGATATTCTTTCTTAATGCCTGTAAGAAAGTCTACGTCTCACAACATAGGTTGCCACAAGTAAAATGCATGTTACCAGAATTTGTAGTTTTAATTCTTGTTTTATGCCATACATTTCTGCAGACTTTTTAGCTTCTGCATTGAAATAGCCAATCGCCTTCTTACTTCCTTTGTACTGTATAATATGGAATAACACCGGCCATGGTTAGGTGCTGAGTTAGTTCCTTATAGATTAGTTCCTGACCATGGGTTTGCCGGGAATTAACACTAGTCGATGACTTACACTTGTGTTCAAAGAAACGTTCTGTTGTTTTCCATTTAAATCTGGTTAATTCGTTCGTTTTGTGTGTTTTCTTCCGACCGATAGTCCTGGGATGGACATTGTCTTCGTGAATAGCACTACGCTTAAACACGTGTCAAGTTTCACGGTCTAGTTCACACGGCTGAACTTCAAGAGATTGGCACCCTTCGCCCTAGCTGCAAATAGTGTCAGCTTTGTTGGATGAAATTTAGACACAACTGTAATGAACTACCACCTGGAGATAGATGAGCTCCGTCAGGTTTATAACGGCCCAAGACAACCGTTGTTGTATAGCGAAAGCTGGTACGACAAGCTGCACTAACGGGGCCTCAGCGACCTTCTAGATTATAAGACTGATGATGATTTAATGCTCAGAAACAGGTTCTGAGCTTCATTATATTTATGGACGGACATAATTAGTTGTTCTAGATGTGATTATATGCTTTTTTTTTAAAGCTACTCATACTGAGTCAACTATTGTTCACCTTTCTTTGTTAGTGGATTCCAGTTGCTCTTCTTACATCATCATGCACCCTCGAGAAGGTGCACTGGGATACTAGAAGTAGTGCAATGAGATGTTGCATAGTAAGTTAACCACTATAGAAATTACAGTGTCGATCCCCACTTTGTTGTCCAGGCTACTGTGATACAGCCTGTTTTCAGAAGCACAAAATAAGGCGTGAGGTTGGTTGGTTTGATCAGTATGTTTCACCTGACCCTGTTACAAGTATCGTAGATATGGGGTGGGGTAGTCCTCCACTGAGGGCACTTTTGGAGGACAGTACTTTTGATCTTCTACAACGAAAAGAACAAAAAATATTCACATGTCAAAATAGTACAAGACATGAAACACAATTGTATTATTTACTACTATTTACTGCTAGTGTCGACTACAAAAATAAATAAAATGTAAATATAACAAACTGTTAACTTTCCTTCATCAAATAGCATGCCTTTTGCAGAACGTCGCTCCCATCACAGCTTATCTTACCAAATCTGCATACCTGCTCCAGAGTCATGCCCCAACATTCCTTGACATCTTAGTGTCATCACCTTGTTGGTCTGCCTCTGCTTCTGTGCCCTGCATTATACCTTCCATTACCCTTATCTCCAAGGTCGTTGTCTTCTGATGTGGCCAAAGTATTTAAATTTTCTCTTCATTATATAATTCATGAACCAGTTCCCCTCTATGCCCAACTCTTGCCGAATGTCTGCAATCGTCTTTTTTTTAGTCCATGGTATTCCGAGGACGTTTCTATGACATTTCGACTCGAAAGACTCTATGCTCTTTTTCTGGGTTTCGGGTAACTGTACATGTTTCGCAGCCGTATTTCCTCATAATTGCTGTTAGTATTGCTAGCTTTTCTAAATTAAAATTGATCAAGAATTACATAACATCTAGAATGAGTACCTTGTGGTTACAAAGTCTTGCCATACTGTCTATAGAGCAAAAACTAATAGGCGAAATAGACCAACATCGACAATTTTTCTAACAAATAAGCAAGAAAAATAACACCGTAGAACGTTGAGATTACAGTTTTCACTTCAGAAATAAACATTGTGTCCTATTTTGTTTTCCTATACATCGATTTGACTTTTCGTCTAAGCATGTATGATGTATAGAGGGGTATCTGGGGTAGGTCTCTCGCCGCCGCGATTGACTCTCATCCAGTATTCGTACAGCGAACTCAGTCACGCCAGACGGAGTGATAGCGCGGGCGTGCCGAAAACGCTCGCCCGCCTCTCCCCGGCCATGTAGCGGGACGAAAGTTGTGGTGTTTTACCGATGGCAACGGTGCGTTACTGTGGTCCGTATCGAGAAACTTTGACAGTCAGTGGTGCTTTTTCGAAGGCTTATAGCAGACCTCGACATTTCGTCTCGCTGGTGGTCAGACTCTCGCAAAGAGCTTGTGACCAGCAAATGAAAAGCAGGAATCCTGCCTAAAGGCCATGTCCTCGACCGACCAACCCTCGGTAGAAGGGCAGGCCGGCAGGCAAAAATCGTCTCCAGTCCCTGTGAAATTCATCGCCGAGGCCGTTGGGATCCGTTCTGCACAGAGCGCTACCATCCCTCCCCGAGCGAGCCCGGTAGGTCGGCCGTCTGGTGTGTGTACGGGCCCCTGTCAGGCGGTCTTAGGTGGACGGAGTGATGGACGGAACAACCATCCGTCCGTCAGTCGGTCCCTGCGGCCGTCCTAGTGAGGCTTTTTACACATCCGTCCTCCGCCGACCGGTGTGTGTGGTTCGTACGTCTCCGACAGATATCTGGTTGATCCTGCCAGTAGTCATATGCTTGTCTCAAAGATTAAGCTATGCATGTCTAAGTTCACACTGTCTCACGGTGAAACCGCGAATGGCTCATTAAATCAGTCGAGGTTCTTTAGATGACACGATCCTACTTGGATAACTGTGGCAATTCTAGAGCTAATACATGCTTACCAAGCTCCGACCCTCGCGGAAAGAGCCCTTTTATTAGTTCAAAACCAATCGTGGTTTCCCCTCGCGGGGTTGCGACGTCCCCACTGGTGACTCTGGATAACTTTGTGCTGATCGCATGGCCTCATGTGACGGCGACGCATCTTTCTACCCTATCAAATGTCGATGGTATGTGACATGCCTACCATGTTTGTAACGGGAAACGAGGAATCAGGGTTCGATTCCGGAGAGGGAGCATGAGAAACGGCTACAACATCCAAGGAAGGTGACAGCCGCGCAACTTACCCACTCCCGGCACGGGGAGGTAGTGACGAAAAATAACAATACGGGACTCTTTCGAGGCCCCGTAACTGGAATGAGTACACTTTAAACCCTTTAACGAGGATCTATTGGAGGGCAAGTCTGGTGCCAGCAGCGGCGGTAATTCCAGCTCCAATAGCGTATAAAAATGTTGTTACAGTTAAAAAAGCTCGCAGTTGAATCTCAGGCCCAGGCGGGCCGTCCGGCTCGCGCCGGTTCACTGCCCGTTGTCTCCTGCCCTACCGTCTGCCGGCTATCTCCCGCGGGTGCTCTTCGCTGAGCGTCCCGGGTGGCCGGCGCGTTTACTTTTAAAAAATTAGAGTGTTCAAAGCAGGCTTCGGCTGCCTGAATAATGGTGCATGGAATAAGGGAATAGGACCTCGGTTCTATTTTGTTGGTTTTCGGAACTAAAGGTAATGATTAACAGGGACAAACGGGGGCATTCGTATTGCGGCGTTAGAGGTGAAATTCTTGGATCGCCGCAAGACGAGCTACTGCGAAAGCATTTATCAAGAATGTTTTCATTAATCAAGAACGAAAGTCAAAGGCGCGAAAACGATCAGATACCGTCGTAGTTCTGACCATAAACGATGCCGACTAGCGATCCGCAGGAGTTGCTTCGATGACTCTGTGGGAAACCAAAGTGTTTGGGTTCCGGGGGAAGTATGGCTGCAAATCTGAAACTTAAAGGAATTGGCGGAAGGGCACTACCAAGAGTGGAGCCTGCGGCTTAATTTGACTCAACAAGGGAAACAGTTAAATGATTGACAGGCCGAGAGCACTTTCGTAGGGTCTAATATGGAACGGGTGCTGGGTTTAGACCCTCAGAAATCTGGGGCTAAGCTCTCTGTGGCTCGATTGGCCTGCATTCAGTGTTCGATAAAGGAATTGACGGAAGGGCACCACCATGAGTGGATCCTGAGGCATAATTTAACTCAACACGCCAATACTGTAAAATGACTGACAAATCGAGAGCACTTTCGTTGGGTATAATAGTGAACGTGTGCTGGTATTAGACCCACGGAAGACAGGTCAGTTTTTTTAACCTCTTAATGAAAGAGCGTCTGCTACGGTAATCTTGTTTTAACCCTGCAGAAATCGCAGGTTCCAGACACCTGGTCATTGACAAACTAAAAAGCCCTCTATTGATTCGTCCAGTCAAATAGTGAACGGGTGCTGGTATTTGACCCTCGGAAGACAGGTCAGTTTTACCCTACTAATGACAGGACGTTGCTACGATAATCTTGCTCAATTCGAGAGGAGCCGCAGACATTCGGTTCACGTACTAGGCTGATAAGCCAATGGCGCAAGGCTACCATGTGAGGGATTACGGCCGAACACCTCTAAGCCGATATCCCGCCCAAAATCTCAGCACCACTGCAATGGGAGGTTAAGATATGTTCGGAACCTGGGGCTCGCGCCTCAGCCCCACCCGGTCGAGCCGCAGAAAGAGGTATCTGCAGTCCGTCGATCAAAGCGGGCGGGTAGCTGCTCGATATTCACCGCATACGGCGATGAGGTGCGAAACCACAAACAGAAGACTTAGTTTTTGGTCTGGGTGTCGTAAATAGTAGAGCAGCCACCTCACTGTGAACTGTCGAGACTCAGTCCCTGACCATGAGATATATCCGCACACTAGGCGAAAAAGATCTCCGTGACATTACCAGGCTTATCCCCTGGTTAAATGCACTACTGCCTTGATCTCTACCTCTGTATGCTATCAGCCATATCAATGGACGCAGAAAAGATGCAGGCTAGCGGGCATTGCACATCTGCCCTATTGTCACCTCCCAGGTGGTGGGGAATACTAGGCGTACCATCACTGCAGAGAAGCCGAGAAAATAAAGGGAGCAAAGAGATACCCCACTCACATACATATGTTAACTTTCTGGCAGGACGTGACGATCCTGGGATACAGACAATCTGGACAGCCTCTCTTCTGGGATAGTACAAACCAGTACATAGTCCATATCATATCTCATGATCATCACCGCACCCTATAGACACGAGTAGTGAAGACTTGTTAGTCCTGTAAGACAACTTCCATAAGAGAGAAAACTCTGATCACAAACAACTGCTGCCTTGCAGATAGGCTGGGGACAGCCAAAGGCTAAGGAGAGCACCCCTACAGAAACGCCTGTTGAAATCGGATGCCCTGCGCCACAGGCTTAACGAAACAGTGCAACGTATATCGCAGTATGATGACAGTACAACCTTACAGAAAAAAGTATGGCGCTCATCCTGTGGAGTCCCGCCAGGCAGCGAGAGTGCCGGGCCTCACGCCTCGAAGGAGCCCACCCTTGACTACTGGTGGTCACCCACCAATGTGTTGTGGAGTCGAGGCACATGGCTATGGGGCAAAATCTATTGACCAAAAACACAAGACCCTAAAGAATACTACAGTGGAATGCGGAGGGTGTCGTTAACAAAAAGCTTCCCCTAACACATCACTTCCATGAAGGTAAGATTGACGTGGCATGTATCCAAGAAACGCACCTCAACAACAACCACAAATTTTCAATCAGAGGATACCAGGCCTTCCGTCTGGATAGAGGTCACAAAGTAGGGGTTCTGATACTGACTCGTAACTGCATACCGAGTAGCGCGGTATCTGTCAATCACGCCGGACAAGCAGAAATTGTAGGAGTTGACATAATGGCTCAAGAGACGAAGATCCGCATCTTCAACCTGTACTGACCACCAAAGTCAAAGACTCCAACTGCATAGTAGTTGGAGACTTCAACAGCCACTCGGAGAGATGGGGATACTCGGACACAAACAGCAGAGGTGACGAAGTGGAAGATTGGGAGATAGACACAAATCTCTATCTAATCAATAGGCCGGAGGATAGCCATAGCTTCTATTCTAGAACATGGGATACCACCTCTACTCCAGATTTGGCCTTTTCCACGGTGGAGATTCACTATAAAATAGACCGGCAGGTGCTAAACCGATTGGCAGTTAGCGACCACAGGCCAATTAGGCTAGAAGTTGATATGGAAGTAGGCCCACAGGAAACAAAACCGCTCCAACGTTGGAATTACAAACGATCCGACTGGGACAGATTTGCAGGCTGTGTGAAACCATCAACACACGGAATAACAAAATGAAGCCCATGGTGGAAAGCCTAAGCAAAGCAATAATGCAAGCTGCCACTGAAACCATCCCAAGAGGGGCAAGGAAAAATTATAAGGCCTATTGGAATGATGATTTGCAGAAAGCGGAAGACGCAGTCACATATGCTAGAAACATGGCAGAGCGAGAACAATCTATGGAGGCAAATATCGCCCTCAAAGCCACCACGGCGAAATACAAATACACTCTAAACCAAAGAGAAAGCTGGAAAAACAAAACATAAATCCTCAATTTAGACAAGGGAACAAACTATGGAAGCTAGTCAGAGCCATGAATGACGAAACGCCATCAAACAAACAAATAACAATCAAACAGGGTGACAACATGCTCACTGGATAAAAAGCAGCAAACGCCTCTGTTGAACATTATGCCAGAGCAAACCACATTGATGTCCCAGCAGATAGGCATAAGGACATTAGTGAAGAGAAAAAGGGGCACGACAACATCAATATGGCACCAGAAGAGCATATGATGGCAAAATTAACAATGAATGAAATAGAAGAGGCCATTAGAACGTTAAAGAAAAGGAAATCTCCCGGAAAAGACGGGATAACAAACGAAATGATGATGGGACTGGGCCAAACAGCAAAGAGGAAACTACTATAAGTCCTGAACCAAAGCTGGAAAAGGAATATTGTACCCCAGGCATGGAAAGACGCAGTACTTGTACCAGTACCAAAGAAAGGAAAGGACAAAACAGATCCAAATGGATACAGGCCTATCAGCCTACTGAGCTGCGTAGGCAAACTGATGGAACGTATGATAAACACCAGACTGATGTGGCATCTGGAAGAAAAACACATACTGATCCCACAGCAAGCAGGCTTTAGACAGCACAGATCCCCTGAGGATCAGGTCATCCTCATAGCCCAGGAAATAGAAGATGCCTACCAGGAGCAAAAACACACAGTAGCGGTTTGGGTGGACCTAGAAAAGGCATTTGACAAAGTCTGGAAAGAGAGACTTAGAGTCAAGCTAAGAAGAAGTAAAGTTTGTGGGAAAATGTACAAGTGGATCAGTCACTACCTCAAAAACAGAACAGCCAGGGTTCAAGTAGAAGGGCAGATGAGCAAAAAGGTGACACTCGAGCAGGGAGTACCCCAAGGGGGAGTACTGTCACCCACACTCTTCCTGGTGTATATAAATAACATAACAGAGAATATACTAAGAAGAGTCTATAGCTCAATGTTTACAGACGATCTGGTTATGTGGACCTCTGAAAAGAATCTCACCATAGCAAGAAATCGGATGCAGCAGGCCCTAACATCGCTGGAAGAGTGGGCAAACTCATGGCTGGTCAAAATAAACGAGGAAAAAACGACATGTACAATATTCTCGCTATCAAACAAACCCCAAAACACCAAATTAAGTCTTAACGGCAAATACCTGCAGCCAAACGACAACCCAAACTACCTGGGAGTCACATTTGATCGGCGCATGATATGGAGGAGTCAGATCGAGAGAAACCGAATGAGAGCCAGAGAAAGAATGGCAATCATGAGGAAACTTGCTGGCACAAGCTGGGGAGCAGACGAAAGTATACTAAAGAAACTGTACACTGGAAGAGTGAGACCAGTTCTCGAGTATGGCATTGCGGCATGGACAACAGCAGCAAAGGCGAACTTCGATAAAATTAGCAAACTCCAAAATCAAGCCATGAGAGTTATAACAGGAGGCATGAAGTCAACGCCAATTGTAGAACTTGAAAAGATTACAAAACTGCAATCCATGACCGACAGAAGAGACTGAGAAACTAAGACTGAGAAGCAGAGAAACTCAGAAGACTGACTGACCATCCAATGCACCAGAGACTAAACAATTTCGGAAATGGGAAACTGAAGCGGAGAAACTTTGCAGAAATAGCCAAAGCAAAGATGCACGAAGACCCCATGAACGCACTAACAACACCAAAGCCCATCCCTATTGTACGAAAACCTATCTGGAAGCAGCATATATTTCCAGAGATGGTAAAAAATATACCAGGTATTTGAAACAAAAACTGCCAGACTGAAAAAGAAAGAAGAGATACTACCCTGAGCTACATAACGAAAAACTACCCAAGCATGGACTGGCCCATGCATACACCGACGGTTCTGTAACAAACACAACACAGAACGGAGGGGCAGGAGCACTTCTGAACCTACCGAATGGCAGAAAAATAACAGTCATTCGCTACTGGAAAATACACAAGCAATTTCAGAGCGCAGGCAGAGGCACTGAGGGCCGCAGTGGAAGAAATGGTGACAGGTAAAAGGAATAAAAGCCATATAGTCCTGCTTACAGATGCCTTGGCCGTAGTCACAGCACTAAAAAGCCAGAAAAATACTGAACTTAATGATTTAAGAGCAGTACTCTGTCAACTATGCCAGCAGTCCGCACCAAAAAGGGTAGTGGTACAGTGGGTTCCATCCCACTGCAACATCCAAGGCAACGAGGAGGCAGACAGACTGGCAAAATAAGGTGCAAGACTACCACAACCAGATACAAGTATGACATACGAAGAGTCAAAACGGCTTATTAGAGCTAGATACATGATCAAATGGGAAACCGAACATACTGGCTACACAAAAAACGATGCCTATTACCAGTTGAACAGAAGAGAGCAGGTCGTGGTCTTCAGACTTCGCACTGGCCACAATAGACTGAGGTACCACCTATTCAAGAAATTGAAGATAGGTGGCACTGACGAATGCCAGTGTGGTACCGGGAAAATGACCGCTGAGCATTTGGTGCAAAACTTACGAGGATCAGAGAGAGCAGATGTGGCCATCACCAGTGGCAACACTAGACAAGCTCTATGGCAGTGTCGACAGCCTCAGGATGACCGCCGCTGCTTTTTTCGAAAAAATAAAGGTTGATGTCTGACTGCGTACGATGAAGAAGAAGAAGTATAGAGGGGTGGTAAATTCACGACACTATCCCGGGCGGCACAAACTCTAGCTACGCCACTTCCTGCTACCTTTCGCTCTCCACGCCTAAATAAAAACCACGCCTGCATATTGTGATGAAACTGTAAAGGCGAGCGACCTTTATTTTTAAGCTCTATAAATCTTCTCAGCGAACCCTAACAAAGGGATTAGGTGACAGTTATAACTGTGATCAAGTCGACAGATAATCCTATATTATATTTTCCACTGAGGCTTGTGTTGTCAGTGGTGAGTTTTGCTGCAGTCGTTCGCATATTATAGCAATTGTATTTCCCCAGAGTTTAAAGACAAAACGTAAAAGAATTTAAAAAAAAAGAATAATCAACAGATCGAACAAACGATGAGACAGCTCTGCGTAGATGAAGCCAATGTAAACATCAATTATATTCGCAAACAGG
Organism: Ariolimax columbianus; assembly: GCA_036924085.1. Taxonomy (NCBI): domain Eukaryota; kingdom Metazoa; phylum Mollusca; class Gastropoda; order Stylommatophora; family Arionidae; genus Ariolimax; species Ariolimax columbianus. The sequence goes on along the minus strand of JAVGWX010000008.1, from coordinate 42,648,522 downwards.
AAAGCTAATGGCGCGGCCTGTCTCTCAGCGAACAGTATCTTATAGAGGCTAGTGTTAAAACTACCCTGCGGGTATTGTGTTGGGCCTTCACCGGATAGCGCTCGTTACACGATTCGTGGGCTAACAACCGGTGTACGATCAGAAAAACGCTCGTGTTATTACTGACAAGACCAAACAAAGCAAGAAGTGGAGAAGGTGGTAGCGGATTCCCTGATTTGGGGGAAACTTTCTGGGATAATAAAGATGGACAAAGGAACAGAAGCTCAAGATTCCTTCCTACATCTTCCTTTGGATATGAGTGTACCGTCTTATGCCCTGAAACGACGATTTGGGATTTCGTTTTGTTCCAGTTCTTCATATTTTACAGAGCCACGATTCGAGGTGAGTGTTAAACAAAGCCAGCAGACGATAAACTGAATCAATAATGGACACGAGGCGGTCGGCCTGTCGGGTTCAAAGTTGATAGGGCCGGGGCATGACTGGGAAATTCGTGTCTGTCTATGTGTGTTTCGTTCAAACAAGTTTATATTGACAACATATGTATATAGTGCAATAAATATGTTCTCTGCAGTCTTAACATCTACGTACAATCGTACATGCCTATGCACCACTTAGCCTAGCCTGATTGTTAGTAGTAGACGTCCTATTATATCTGTTACTGAAACGTTCTCACTCGTTCAGTCGCTGATGACTAGTAGTTAGGCCACTCGTTTATGACTGACACCAGATGTAAATAACATACGAAAGATTTTCTTTACCGCCTTAAAACGTCTGCGATATGCCTGCTTAGCCAAGCGTACTTATTACTTACATCAACCATCTGTTGCAGACGACTTGCAAAATCTAATTTATGATATATGCTTGCGGCTCTCTTGCTGTCGACTCCGAACTTTTTATTATTTAATTACGTTTACATTGATAAAACATACATACTACGACAAAACGGTGTTTTACCACTCTGACACGTCCCTTCGTATGTCCAGCTTAGCCTAACAAATCCTTCTCGTAGACCGCACGCAAAATCTGTGCTTGTGTCGTTGGTGACTACACGTTTTAAAATCTAAAAAAATATCCAAATATGAAGATCATTTATAAAAAACGAGCACGTATCCTACCATCTTCACATTTTTTGGTCATCTTGTCCTACCCATAACAACTAGATTTATCTGGGAAAATATGTGACTTGAACAAAAAATATATTAAAAATTCAAAAATATGCAAATCTGTCCAGCGTGTTAAGATTCCTCTGTCGCTTGCCCTCATTCTAATAATAAAGTCCGTCTAGCAACATTAATATGTGTGTGGTTTGAAGAACTTCAACAAAATTTAAATGTGGTTAAAAGAATAATAGATTTAGACAACACAAAAATATGCTTCGCACTGTCGCTTTGTCTGCTAGACTAATCACTAGGTTGTAGATACATAAATCTTGCAGACGGCTTGCACAATCTGTGTGTGCGTGTCATCAGAGCACGTTTAGTGTGTTTAAATTTAGGGCACACAAACAAAAAACACGTAGGCTGTAGCAGTACCATCGTAATATTTATCTGTCGATTTGCCCTGTTTAGCTTAATTAGACCTGTCTATTAAAATATCTGAGCCTGCCTTTCCAACAAATTGTACATCCTTGAATGAGCTTATAATGAAAACAAAAATATGTAGGTCTCTAAAACATGCATGTGAGTATTAGCGGGGACCGGACGGGAAGCAAAGAATAGTAACGCTAACCTGCGAGACAGTAAGCGGTTACTAAGGAGGGTTGGTCACGAGGGCGGGCTAGCCCATCCTGTAGAAACTTTAGGCCATAAAAACTGCAGTAGATATGGACAGGTCAATATTTGATCACCTGACAAACATTTATTGACGACAAATACCCCACCGGGAGCTGACAATATTTGGATGAATTTATTGATGTTATTCAACAAACTCGTAGTTCCTTCATCTTAGCTTTTATCTGTCGCCTTACTCTGCGAGGGAGTCGAGGAAGTACAGTACAGTAGTTAGTCCGCTAGCTTTCCAGCCGAGCGATCGGGGTTCAGTCTCCAGTGGAAAAGGAATTTTTCCGATCGCAATACGGATCATGGATTGACAGAGCCGTCAACATTTGGTACCAGACTATTCTTGGAAAGTAATTGCGGTCGGCGTTGACCACATCACCCCAATTGTACTGTTGGTCAAGAAACAATATGGTCCTAACAACGTATTCTCAAAATGCTACACTGGCGTGCTAACGGGATCTTTACTCTGCAGTTCTTCAAGACTAGACCTATCTTAAAGACGACTAAACTCGACTTAACTTAACGTCTTTAATACTAGTTTAGAAGACTACAGAGTCTGTATACAACCAGTTTCGTTTACTTCCCTTGATCTAAAAATAACTATCAAACATCCAATTTATTCTTGAAGGCATTATTTGACCCTGCCTCCACGATTTCCTGTGGCAATGCATTCCAAGCATTTACAACTATATGACTAAAAGAATTTTTCTTAGTATCTAAGCTGGACCTTTCTTTAATTCATTTGTAGTTATGCCCTTTTCAAGGCGGCTGTACTTAGAAAAAATTGTTGTGGTCTAATTTATCCTTTCTCTTGACTATCTTATAAACCTGAATTAAATAACCTAAAATTCTTGTGTATTGGTAGTTATCTACTTTATATTAAAGTCGACATGACAAGCAAGTCCTTTAGTAAGAGTATAACAGTGTCTAGCTGGCAAAGTCTATTACCTCTTGTCCTTCTTGCAACAAGGAACATTTGTCATCTGCAGATCTGGTGTTTGATTCTCTAGTGTTCATCAACTCTCTTTCTTTGTTATTGCTTTGTGAACGTTTTCTGAGTGCATACAATATATGTGTTTGTGGGATTCTTGTTGCTTCTTTGATCACAATGTAGCTCCTCTTCTGCGATGGGATATAGAGGTCAACTTTGTTGTTCACAGAGTAGCACATATGATAGCTTGACTTTTGGATGCTCCTTTTTTTACCATGGGGTATAAAGATCTGCTTGTGTTTTTCTGGAGGCTCATATTTTCAAGAGGGACAGGTAGGCAGCCTCATTTCCAACAATTCATAGGAGGGCTTGAAACTACAGCACAGTGAATGCGCTGACATCAGCCAGTGACTCATAGCTAGCTTCTTGCATAAGGGCTAGTGATCCAGAGCTATGAACCCTATTCCGCCTTCAGAAACAGGCTGCATTTGTGTAGTCTAGCTAAGAAAAAGGCGATCACAGTGGGAGGTAAGCCCGGTACCCAAAAACATTAGCTGAGACTGGGCTTGTCGGTCAAAAGATGTTGATATCGCAGCCTTTTTTGTAAACTACAACACGCTACAATGTGCTTTTCAGGATGAACACTAGAAAAGTAGAATAACATCTAATCATCCTTAGTTGACTTTTACAACATCGAAGGCAGGTTACAGAATTACTATTATTAGCTCATCTTTTGGGTCCTGTTAACGAATGGGTACAATACATTTCATAAATGGATAATCAAATATACTAACTAATAAATGTTATCACCGATGTAATGAGGCCAAGCAAACCTCAACCACCTGGAGGACCCTGGTTCACCTTCATAAGCATGCTTGGGATGTGAGAAAACTTACTGCTAATTGAAACTTAACGCCCTTTTCAGGGTGCAAAAATGAATAATAATACTGACTGGGGTTGTTGTTTGCGAATGTCACAATGACAAGGTTATTCTTTTTTGCGCTCTGATAAGGTCGTTAAGTGGCGGGTTGCAGTAGCTTTTCTCACATCCCGAGCATGCTGATAAAGGTGGACCGGTGTCCTCCAGGCGGTTGTGCTATGCTTGGCTTCATCTGCATGTCAGTCACTACTACGGGGATCACGTTGATCTCTCACCTTGTTAGCCAGGCTGTCACGAAAACAGCCCATTTTGAGCCGAGGTGAGGGTCTTGGCCAGTACGTTTTGCCTGATCGTACTGACTAACATGTCTGATCAGTATATTGTGCCTGCCCCTGACTAACATGTCTGATCAGTATGTTGTGCCTGACCAGATGTTAGTCTTCCTCCCCACTGACTGCAGTATTAACAACAAGATAAAGGTAAAATTAGAATACAAAATACATAGTAATTGACAGGTCTATTTTGTTTAAATTGGAAAAGGAGTAGGACTAAGACAAACATGTTTTTCTGTCAATCATAGAACAAATAGTTTTGAAGTGCTTAAACTAACAAACTGTGGACATAACACAAAAACATGTGCTTTGTAATCTTAAATTGTCCTGCCACCTTGACCTGATTAACTGTGTAACTAGATCTGTCATATTATGCAACTTGTGTTTATGTTGTTCGAAGAGGCATCAATGTGTCTGTGTTGACACAAGTAGAAAGTACAGTACATTGGTGTTCAGGTATCTCTAGATTGATCATGCACAAGACAATGATTGGCTTTTACTTTACAATTATCAGCATAATGACAGGCAATTTGCCTTGAATCACAAGACACAGTAATTAAAAAACTAACATTTTCTTGTTAAGAAAAGTAAGAAATAAATACTCAACAGACATAATTTGTTCACATTTTCAGTTAACTAATTGATTCCATAGAGCAGATAAATCTGCTTGTAAACTTTCTTACAAAACTGTTGAGCTGGTATATAGGCTTGAACAGTTGGCATAGTTATTCATCAACATTTCTCCATATCAAGTATTCAAAATTCTAAGTTAAATATATCTATACTTCCTGGTAATAGGTTTACATTGCTGTAATAAATGTGTTCAGAGACATAGTGTATTCTGGAGTGAATGAGTTAACTCAGTGAAAACATTTCTCGCAATATTCAAGATAGTTAGTCAAGTTAGTTGTCCATTGCAAGCAATGATGGCAACATCATCGGATAGTTGTCTGGATGATGTAACTTGGATTACAGCAAGGAAGAAACTGCGCTGGTCATCAACCTCACTCTTTGGTCCTGTGCTACCTTGGACCAGCGATAAGACATAAGTCAAGAGGATTTGAGGTAACTCAGAATGCAGGCACGCTGGTCCCACCTCCCTTAAAACCAGAGGTTGCTTAAAACTTGCCGGATTCAATCGCCCACCATGTCCATTCTTCGCTTTGAGAGGCGAGTACCTCTCGATCACAGCGACCCCTGTATATCGCTAGCAAAATATCACTATCTTGTCAGGAACTACAATGTTGTGATCTCTTTGTTACAATAGGTAGCCTTCTTTTCTTATGAAATCATTGGTCAATGACTGGCAAAGCAGCCAGCAACCATCACAAATGCTGAAGTCTCTAAGGCCAGCATTAAACTCCTTCCACCTCACCCAGTCTGCAACCATTCTTCATATGGATCATCAGCTCTGATTCTCGATTTCCATATAATAGGTAGCCTGCTTGGATCAAATTGTCTAAATTGTTTCTAATATAGAACTAAATTAACATGGTTAAAGACTAAATTAATTATAGTTACTGGGGAAGAGCATCCATTACAGCCCAATGCTCAAAAGAAAACCAAGAACTACTAATAGAAAAGTGTTTGAAAAAAATGTTGCTGAATGCTTGGAATGCATTGCCACAGGAAATAGTGAAAGCAGGGATAATTAATGCATCAAGAATAGTTTGGATGCGCATAGTTTTAAGAGCAAGTAAATGTAATTAAAACTGGTTGTATACAGACTCTGCAGAGTCTTCTAAACCAGTATAAAGACGTTAAGTTAAGAACATAATTATCAGTTAGCTGTTATATTTCCATGAATTCTCATATTTGTATTTGCGTCACTTCTTTGGGATATGTTATTTCTCCATCCCCAATTATACTGTATATACAACAGATAACCAGTGTTTTACATTTTACATTATTCATTTAATAGTCTAATTTTTCTCTTTACTTTATTTGACTACCATTTTATATATATATATATATGAGTGGGCTGACAAGCGGGATATCATTACTTTAATTTCAAAACTCTGTGGACAGAAGTAGAATTTTTGCAAATAGAATCTATGCATGTCTGTAATTGATTTGGAAACATTCTAAAACATACTTGGATGTGCAGCACTAGATGTGGCGTTATACTACAGAGGGTATAGAAGCGGTGAATGATGATGGTGAGTCTTTTAACATTTTTGTCTGGAAACATGATGGGACTTAATACAAGTTTATAAATTAATAAATGAAAAGGATAAATTAGACTACCAAGTTTTTCAAAGTATGACCGGCTAAAAGAACAAGAGGACACAGCTACAAATTGTGATCTGTGCAGTCTTCTAAACCAGTATAAAGACGTTACGTTTAGTTAAGGTCCAGATTAGATATTAGGAGATATTTTTTTAGTTAAAGAGTGGTGAACTATTGGAATGCATTGCTGAAGAAATGTAGTGGAAGCAGAGTCAGTTAATGCATTCAAAAATAGATTGGATGCTGACAGTATTTTAAGTATTATTGGAGTGAAATAAATTGGTTGTATACAGACTGTAGAGCCTTCTAAAGCAGTAGAACGAAGTTTAGTTAAGCTAAGATGTAAAGTATTTTATATATGTGTATGTTACTGGTAGGTAATGTAGTACTTTGTAATTTAGTAGCTTCTGATCAAAAGCAATATATCACTACAAATATCAATTTCATTTTAATATCAGTATTTGTGATCTTGTTTTACCTGGGCCTAAAAGGAGAGCAAAGAATAATTATATTGTAACCTGCCATACATGTAGTAATAGAGGACATAGAAAAGCTGGGTTCAGAGCTAGCAACTCACTCCTTTAGAAATTATAAACCACAAGAAAAAGAGAAGACTTCTATACCCCAATGTGTAGTAGAGGAATAACTAAGTAAGAAAGCTATCAGTATACACAGTATATACGACCATATCTTTGATGAGGATTTTGATAACAGATACGTATTACAGAGGCATGGATTATTAACAACTGCCATGCAGATGGTACACAAAAGGGCATTCCACCTACCCAAGTCATCACGTCTCTCTGTAATATCTAACAACATTAGTTGACAGATGGGATATAGGCTGTTTAAGTTTCTTTCTGACTTGAACAATAACATTTAAGAACATATTGTACCACTTTCTGTAATATCTTTTTGTTATAAACATATGTTCATGCATCTTCCACATATTTAAAGCATGTCTTTTTTGCTTAAAAACCTACCTTTTTGAGCAGAAATCTAGTTCTGACAATGACAATGGTTGACCTTCATTTTTATTGATTACTCAGACTATTATATTTTTGTGCTTTCTTGTAGCTGATGCATATATTTTCTGTTTAAAGGGAAACAACATGCATTCCATGTGTATTTATTATAAAGATCTCAATTAGGAACGTTAAAGCGTGTTGCTGGGTATAATAATTTTTGTGTTAATATTTGTGTGCATAAGTAGACTTCATGAAGTTATTAGTAAAAACTACAATGTAATCTACAAGTCTTCATACATAGGGACAATTAACAACTTTTAACAAAATGTATTAATATTCAGAACATATGCTCAACATAGTTACCATTATGTTAAAAAACACATACGAGTAACTCAATATATGTGTACTACATACTTGATGAATAAAGTTACATTTTGGTAATAAGTCTCTATTTAAGGAGACTTTTTTACGACCCCGTAGAAGTTATGTTATATATTTGTTTGTTAAACTAACAACCAGATCCTTTGAGGATTTTATAAGTAAATATTCGTGTTTGAGACACTTACTGAACCAAGCACTGCTATCAAAGAGCAGCTTTTTATTTTACAAAAATCCAGCAACTCTGTGAGATATTTTTGCTCTCATGTTGCCAGTTCTTAAATCATTCAGGACTTTGTTGAATTAATTGCTTTGATTCACCATTCGATTTGCTAATGAACCTAATGTGTTATACTACCAAACATAATTCATTTAGCTAAGTTACTGATTTATTCTGTGCTGTTTTAGTTTTGTGCTGACCTTAATAAAGATCTTTTACTTTTGATTCCTAGTCTTAATAAATGTATATGTAAATTACATTTGAAACTTTTTTTTAGTCATTATGCAAATGTCAGTTTTCCATATTCTTGCTCCAGGTTTTTCAGAGTCTTCCTCCACTGTTTTCCTTGGGATTCTACTATTTACCATAGATGACTAAATCAGGTTTCCTGACAACATAGGCATATTTGACTTGGTTGCCAACAAGTTGTTGGTTTACGTCTTGTAGAAAGAAATGCATGTAGCCTAAATTCTTTCCTTTGTGTCCATGTCTCTCCCTCTGAGATATGTGGACAGTACTACAATTGACCCGCGAAAAAGCCCTTACACTTATGAATGTATTGAAATAGGAGATGTATATTTTATATTGTTTTTATAGCTATAGACAAACTCAAATATTGACAAATATAATCAAATAATAGAATGCATCACGTTTGTTTGATGTTCTTAGACAAATTCAAATATTAACAAATGTAATCAAATAAGAGAATGGGGCCGAAGATAGAGCAGTTAATGAGCTGACAGTAGCCATCGACTAATAATTGGCTACTTGAATCAGGACCAGCGAGCAATAGCTGACCAACACTATATTCATCCTCCAAACGGCGACCCTGAAAACCGGCTGCACTAGTGTAGTCTGGCTAAGAGAACAGGGATCACAGTTTGAAGGCAAACACGTACCCAAAAAAAGCCAGTTACAATAGCGTGTAACCGGTCGAAAGGCGCATATATCGCAGCTTTGCTGTAAACTACGACACACTTTCACGACCTCGTTTTCAGGATGAACGAATAAGGATAAGAAATAGATAACAGAATGTATCACGTTTTGTATCTTTAGACAAACCCAAAAGTTTTATACGTGAAATAGCAGAGTTCCAAGTTGACACATTACAACTGTAAATAAACGTTCAAATGTGTTATAAAAGGTCCCCGTCACGTTATGCGGCGCATAGGAAATATGGTGTTAGCCTCATATTATTGTGTAACCCACGGCACATAGTGTGTCATGCTATACACAAATAATAGATGTATTTTCTTCTTCGTTCTTTCTCAAACTTCCCATACCAAGCCCCGAAAAGGTAGTCCGGAGAACGGAATGCGCTGTGTCGAAGTTTACAGGTTGACTGCGATATTAGCATCTTTCGGTTCGACACATCCGACGTCAGCAGACATTATTTAGTAACGAGTTTAACCTTCTCTCTTCGATCGCTTCTCCATAGCTAGTCTGCTTTGTTGTAGACTGTTGTTCAGGATCACCGTGTGGAGGTGTAGAAGGTTATTGGCAGCTTTGGTACGCTGGCCCTGACGTCGTTAGCAGTCAGTTTTTGGATCGCTGACCACTGCAACTCATGCATCGTGATCCTCTAACAGATGTATGAAATTGATATTACATTTTAGTTACAATATTTGCTGGTCTTAAGTAGAATTAGAAGAATTGAAACAAGTTGGAATTCTTTAGTTAAGCTAATTTCAGCTGGCGGAAAAAATATCCACGGTCTCATATAAAGAGCTTATTATCTCGTCTAGCCTTGCACGTTAAATCAATACATGGGCTGAAACCTGGAGATTATTTTCACATTATTTTAAATGACTAATTGGTGTAACATATTTGATGGCTGTATATCTTCTTTATTTAAGACTCTTAAATGTTACATATAAGGATCGTGTCATGAACGTAGAAATGCGACGAAGAGTGGAAAACGCGATTTGGCCTTTTGAGTTCACAGCTATCAAAAGGCGAAATATGTCTTGGAATGGGCACGTCACGAGGTCCAACGGAATTACAAATTCGACGCTGCATGTTTCTGTACCAGGAAAGAGAGGACTGGGACGTCCAAGGAAGAGATGAGCAGACAATATCACTGAGTGGTCAAACCCTCGTCCCGGTGAGGCACAACTGGCGGCAGCGGACAGAGAGAGGTGTCGTGGAATTGTGGGAGTGTCTTCAAGTGTGCCCCAACGACCTGATGGGTTACGGGATGAAGTGAACTTATATTTTCTTCTACGTGTCGTCTCGTGCATAGTTTTACCGGGGCCCAAAAGGGAAGAATAGGGTAGTGACACTGTAACCTGCCATGGGTTGTTTTGTGAGTCAAAAAAGATGGATTGGGTATGATGCTGGCTGCTTGATTCTGTAGAAGCTATAAGTCCCAAAATCCTCAACAGATTTAAACTTGTCAACGATTGATGACTTGGCTTAAAGATGTATGATTCTCAGGAAGCTGATTGGTGATGATGTCTTAACTCCGTCTCACTCCTTACAAAACATCGGGCTACAACTGCATCTGACTGGCGCCTCACAGCAAGCATGTATCAAAGCACATCATGCTCTATTGCAGTTGTTGTTTCTGGAGCTACTTATTTAAGATTACGAGGTTGGTAGTCCTATGTATAACCCTCATTTGCAAAATGTTTTGGGGGGGGATACCGTTGCTCTATTATTTGCTCCATAGAATCATCGGCGAGAAGCCGAAGACGGACCAGTTAATGAGCCGACAGCAGCCAGCGACTCATTGCTGACTGCATACATCAGGGTCAGTGACCCATAACTGACCAAGACTCCATTCCGCCTCCACGTGGCGGCCCTAGAAACAGGCTGCAACCAGTAAACTAAACTAAGAGATTAGGGATCGACAAGGGAAAGCAAATCCGGTTCCAGAAGAGACGTGGTGAAATCCGATGTGTGAGGCAGAAAGGCTTTATCAGAGCGAACACCAAAAATAAATGAGAGACATCGACGAATGACTGTATACTGTCAATATATAATTCCGTCACAAATGTATGTCACTATCATTCACCTTCTTGAACCAAAGCGAAGAGTAGGCCACAATCACCACTATAGCTACCTAAAATCAATACAGCCCATACACAGAGGCACTGAATGTCGCTATATCGAGAGATGTCACGAATTGATGTAGAACCCACAGAATAAACTTCACGAGGAACTTCCCCCCGGACATCATCTACCATACACAACATGAAAGCCATTAACAGACTCCGAACTGTTATATCACAATGCAAGAGAAACATGAAGCTATGGGTATACACAGATGAGGAAACATGTGACTTTGACACAATACAGGACCCACACCACCCGATGACCTGCCTCAATCTCCAGGAAGCATGCAATAGGTGCGACATGCTGGAAGCAAATGACAGAATAATCCATGTCACTGGATACTGTATGCATACTGTATAACGTGGTGCTTGAACACAGAAAGTAAGAACCCACCACTACAGCATATGTAAGAAGCTTATCTCCGATTGCTTGCCATTTATCACCTATTCGCCTCAATGTGAAGCATAAGTTTCAAGTGCAGCCAGTACCTTTACAGAAACACGAATCCGAACATTTATAGTGGCTGATAATAATAGCAAAGTTGTTTATGGTTACACGACGACGTTGCTTGCTTCACGCACAACTCTCTTTACTAATATTTTACGACATACTTAACAAGTTATAATAGGCATATTCGTTACTTCCCGCGTACCACTCGGGTTATAAATATGGCAAATCTTGACATAAACGATTAGCAGTCAGCTTTCCATGGGATAAATAGAATAACAAACAATAACATACTGAGACTTTTTGGTCATAGTGTAGGTATCTAGTCGTTTCTGTATTGATGTCCATTTAGAATGGTTGGCACTTGTTGAATTGTAGTTATTAACATATGCTATTCTGTTTTTCTAACATTTAAATGGGATCTAGTCCACAAGAATAGTTCCACCTAGATTTGCACCAAATTCTACTTTAAACTTTAGTGTTGGACCAGGTCCTTATGTCTAAGCAGTGTGATAGGAAGGAATAAAACGAAATGCGCTGTTACTTGTCTGCGATTTTCTCTCTCTCTCTCTCTCTCTCTCTCTTAACTATGGTTTTTTCAGCGCCAAAGACTGCGAATGAATTAGAATACAAAATTCTCCAGTTCGATTGGTCCGCCGCCACTCTTTGTAGTTCTTGCATGTTCCATAGCTTAAATAGACTGGCCATATTGTCCGCATCTCAGATGAGCGATTTCCAAAGAAAATATTCTATGGCGAGCTTGAGTCAGGCAAGTGGTGGCCAACTAAAACGTTACAAGGACACTCTGAAGAACTGCGACATTGACCCTGATAATTGGGGTAACATTGCTGCTGTTATCTCTACCTGACGTAGTTAAATCTCTTCTGGCACGACACGTATGGATCAGACAAGAATCAAGGAAGCTGCACAGAGACGAGCGACACGAAAGGCAAGAGACGAGTTGCATCCGTCTGACGGTCAGACAGTGTTTCTCTGCCCTCAGTGTGACTGACGCTTTCGCACTCGGGTTGGTTTGATCGGCCACCTACTACGAACCCACTTCAGGATTGACAGAACACAATGTGGCCCTCTTCGGAAACGATAGACAAACAACAACAAAAACAACAGCCCCATAGTTGTACCATCCCTGGTGATTGTTCTGCATTTAGTCTCTCTGGGTCTACCCTCTTCTTTTTGCCGCTAGGTACCACATACTCGTCTGTAACGAGGGTCTATATTGTTGTTTTTTCATTCGGAGTGCGTGCTCGGTGTACGCCAAACATTTCACTTTTCTTTATGATGACATTAGAAACATAATTTTGGTTGGACTGAATTCGTATTTTCTTATTTGTCATGATTTCTATCCAGTCTATGCACAACAGACGTCTAAGTAATTTATTTTCAAATGCATTCAACCTTTTTTCAAGTGTCTTTTGTAATTTTCCAGATTTAACAACCATATGCAGTCACTAAGATGACGTTATAATTAAGTGTCCTGAGTTTGATACATTTATTCAGTGATTTAGATTGACAAATATTCGTTAATTGATTTAAAGCATTGTAGACCCAGGTTATTCGGGGAAGAATTTCCTTTGTTGCATTCCCATTTTCCGTAATTTTACTGCCTCATGATGTAGCATGTCCTCTATAGAACGTTGCTCCCATCACAGTATGTCTGAAAGAAACTTTCCCTTGCGAAAACTCCAGCCTCCGCCACAGTCACACCCAGGCATTCCTGGAAATCTTGATACATCGTCTTCTTGGTCTATCCCTGCCTCTTTTGCCTGGCACCATACCTTCCATCACTGTTCTCTCAAGAGCGTTGTGTCTTGATGTGACCAAAGTATTTACATTTTCTGGGCGTAATGGAATTGATAAACCAGTTCTTTTCTATGCTCAACTTTTGCCTAATGTCTACATTTGTTTTTTTCTCCGTCCATGGTATTCTAAGGATCTTTCTGTAACATTTTGACTCGAATGATTCTATTCTTTGTCTAGAAGTTTTGGTAATCGTTCATGATTCGCAGCCATAAGCTGCCACAGCCTACATGAAATTCTCAACTTCCTATATCACTTGACTCTATTTAGGTGGACATCAGTCCATGTGAATGTGAAATTCATTGTTAAATGTTGCAGACATTTATCTCAAGCCCTATCTGTTTCACTTTGTAGCAGAGTTAGTCTAACTTCTTCATCGCTTCTTCTGCATTCGAGTTCAGTAGCAGATCATCTGTGGAATCCAGGTCCTCTAGAGGATTATCGTCTGTCCACATAATGCTGAATTGTCTGCTGTGGGTTGAAGTTCGCATAACCACAGCCTACTTTGGATACATGCCATCGGACTCACGGGGAAATCCCTTTGAAACATCACATTGCATGGCCGACTAAATAACGGAACTCATATTGTGTCAAGGTTTATAATCAATCCATGCTCCACGCTGAGAAATAAAACTAATTCACAGCACAATACACACCAAATCTCTGTCGAGAGTGATCCTTTGACAGAATTCTGCGCTGAAAGCTACTGTATATCCATCTTTGTTTATCGAACATGCTATTATAGCTGACACATGCAAGCTCCGTTATTTAGTCAGCCTTTGAATGTGACGTTTCAAAGGGATTTCCCCGTGAGCCAGAAGGTTTGTATCTACAGTAGGCTGTGGCATAACCCAGTACATTGCCACTCCGAACAGCGGATGGGAAATAACGCAGTCTTGTTTTACACCTGTTCCAATTTCAACATCGTTAGAAATTTGCAAAGAAACGTTGAACTATCGGCTGGACATTCTTTAAATGAGTAAGTCTGCGATTACGTCCCCACAACGTGAACTATAAGTCAAGTATAGAAGTTCAACTGCAATAAATGTGAAGTAGATCCATATGTGATGATGCATCTCAACTGTTTGTGAGGTGGGAGGGACCAGTATTATTCTTGTCTGCCTTACCGTCCATAACTGTAGAAAAGGTCGGGTGTCCATTTATAATAGTTGGTCCATAGCAATCTAAGAAGGCGAAAGCATGAGACGTGCTGCGAAATGTGACCTCACATCACAATCGACTTCCTGGGAACGTGCTGTGTTCATGGCATCCTGGCTAGCGAGGCGAGGGATCGACATGATCCTTGTAATAGTGAGCAGATGAAACTAAGCGTAGCACAATCGCCTGGAGGAACCCGGTCCACCTTCATCAGCACGCTCGGGATGTGAGGAAAGCCACAACCATATCTCAACACGCCAGGATCTACCGCGCGTGAGACACACGGGTCGACAATAGTCAACATTAGGTTCGTCGTACGTTCTATTCCATTGGGGAGCCTTAGCGATGAAATTCCGCTCCGGGAATGAGAACCTCGTGACAGGCGGTGACATTTCTATGCGAACGTCTCCCATGACGTGACATAAATATATTGAAACTTTTCAGATACATTTTTAAGTCTTTGTAACATTTATTTTGTCCAAACGACAAACGACTGCCTGTTCTTAGCTCACTGTACAGCAGCTGTTTCGGGATGCGCCTGTCAAGCATGCGAGTACACGTGTTGCCTTACGTACCAGGGATTGATGTAAAAGCATGTTTGTCCATGCCCATCTACATTTAGGTGGATTATAACGTGCATTAGCATTCCCATAATCCAATTGGACATTATCCAATTTCCAAAAAGAAAGGATAGATTAGACTATAATACGTTTTTCAAAATACAAACACCTACAAGAACAAGAGGACATAGCTACAAAATAATTAAAGAAAGGTAAAGATTAGCTATTAGGAAATATTATTTTAGTCAGAGTGAAGCAAATGCTTGGAATGCATTGCCACAGCAAGTAGTGCAGGCAAGGACAAGTAATGCATTTAAGAATAGATTGGATACGCATAGCTTTTGGAGCAAGGGAATGTAAATGAAACTGGTTGTATACAGATTCTGCAGTCTTGTAAACTAGCGTAAAGACGTTAAGTTAAATTTAGTATTTTGGATAGTCTCCTCTGACAATCTAATATTAAATCCCCATTGCTTTAAAATAATTGGTTTGTAATATTCCATGCCAAAGAAAGTGCATGATTGCTTCCGACCAGCATATAGTTTGTCATGGAGTGAATAGCACCACGTGGTGACTAGGCTACTTATCGGAACAGCAGCCACGAATTGATGGAACTAGTCATAGCAGAAAGTATGGGTCAAGACCATACGATTGACGAGTGTATCGATTGATTAATATGGTCTTTTACTGATATTGTTATTGTTCAAAGCTACTCGTGCTAGGTTAAGAACATTCGTGACGACGTTTCTATGGTAGTAGGTTACAGAGGCTCTTCTGACATCTCGAGGTGTAGACGAAAAGATCGACCAGGATCCTCCTGGCTGTAGTACAATACGAAGGTCCCTAATAAGCTTCCCACTATGTGGATTGCTGTGCCGATCTCCACTTCGTTGACCAGGCTGCTGTAGCAAATCATGTTTAAAAGAGCACGAACGAGCACGGGAGGTGGTGGATCTTCGTCAATATGTTCATCTTACCCTCATTACTCTTCGCTCACGTTATTACTGCTAGCTCAGAGCTGTTGCGACAGATGCGTATAACACTTCACACACACTAGATGCAGGTTTTAATTTGAAATATGAAAAACACAGTTTCAAATATAGGATACATGAAGAACAGGATGTTAACAAGGAAACTGATAGTACACACTACGTTAGTGCGTTTGTGTGTGGTATTTCATCACGTAGATTATAAAAAATACTGGTGATACTTTCTGCTTAATCCCGTTTGTGTAGCAATGACGTGTAGGAAGTATTATAATAATGACTTTTGCTGGAAGGACTAGGTAGAGTATAGAATATTTAATAGCTAGGACTGTTGGTCGGCCACTGCTGATGTATGGAGTGTTTTATAGCTAGGACTGTTGGTGGGGCACTGCTGATGTATGAGATGTTTTATAGCTAGGACTGTTGGTGGGCTACTGCTGATGTATGGAGTGTTTTATAGCTAGGACTGTTGGTGGGGCACTTCTGATGTATGGAGTGTTTTATAGCTAGGACTGTTGGTGGGCCACTGCTGATGTAGGAGATGTTTTATAGCTAAGACTGTTGGTGGGCTACTGCTGATGTATGAGATGTTTTATAGCTAGGACTGTTGGTGGGCCACTCCTGATGTATGGAGTGTTTTATAGCTAAGACTGTTGGTGGGGCACTGCTGATGTATGAGATGTTTTATAGCTAGGACTGTTGGCGGGCTACTGCTGATGTATGGAGTGTTTTATAGCGAGGACTGTTGGTGGGCCACTGGTGTAGTTTGAGATATTTTATAGCGAGGACTGTTGGTGGGCCACTCCTGATGTATGGAGTGTTTTATAGCTAAGACTGTTGGTGGGGCACTGCTGATGTATGAGGTGTTTTATAGCTAGGACTGTTGGCTGGGCTACTGCTGATGTATGGAGTGTTTTATAGCGAGGACTGTTGGTGGGCCACTGGTGTAGTTTGAGATGTTTTATAGCGAGGACTATTGGTGGAACAATGATGTTGTTTGAGATGTTTTATAGCGAGACCTGTTGGTGGAGCACTGCTGATATATGGAGTGTTTAATAGCGAGGACTGTTGGTGGGCCACTGGTGTTGTTTGAGATGTATTATAGCAAGGACTGTTGGTGGGCCACTGATGATGTATGGGGTGTTTTTTAGCGAGGATTGTTGGTGATGTACTGCTGAGGTTTTATAAGTTTTATAGTGAGGACTGTTGGTGGGCCAGTGATGTAATTTGAGATGTGTTATAGCGAGGACTATTGGTGGATCACTGTTGTTGTTTGAGATGTTTTATGGCGAGAACTGTTGGTGGGGCATTGCTGATGTATGAGATGTTTTATAGCGAGGAAAGTTGGTGGGCCACTGCTGATGTATGGAGTGTTTATAGCTAGGACTGTTGGTGGGTCACAGCTGATTCATGGGGTGTTTATAGCTAGGAGTGTTGGTGGGGCAATGCTGATGTATGGAGTGTTTTATAGCGAGAACTTTTGGCGGGCCACTGCTGATGTATGGAGTGTTTAATAGCGAGAACTGTTGGTGGTGCACTGACGTTGTTTGAGATGTTTTATAGCGAGAACTGTTGGTGGTGCACTGACGTTGTTTGAGATGTTTTATAGCGAGAACTGTTGGTGGTGCACTGACGTTGTTTGAGATGTTTTATAGCGAGAACTGTTGGTGGTGCACTGACGTTGTTTGAGATGTTTTATAGCGAGAACTTTTGGTGGTGCACTGACGTTGTTTGAGATGTTTTATAGCGAGAACTGTTAGTGGTGCACTGACGTTGTTTGAGATGTTTTATAGCGAGAACTGTTGGTGGGTGCACTGACGTTGTTTGAGATGTTTTATAGCGAGAACTGTTGGTGGTGCACTGACGTTGTTTGAGATGTTTTATAGCGAGAACTGTTGGTGGTGCACTGACGTTGTTTGAGATGTTTTATAGCGAGAACTGTTGGTGGGTGCACTGACGTTGTTTGAGATGTTTTATAGCGAGAACTGTTGGTAGTGCACTGACGTTGTTTGAGATGTTTTATAGCGAAAACCGTTGGTGGAACACTGATGTTGTAATGAACTTATATTTAAAGCAGATTGCGCATATAACATGTTACATGGTAGTGGTTCTTTGTGTTTTGCAATTAGGGCTTTCTTTTTCAGTCTCGCTGCATTTGTTTTTCTAATGACGGGAATGTTGTCTATCAACTCTCGTAGTAGGTGTTTTCTCCAGATGGCAAGCATGTGTGAAGTGTGCATAGTTTGTTTTATCTGTAGCGTGGCATTAGTAGGATCTACTCTCCACATGCATGACGATATCAATGTCGTACCGTCGATACAAAAAGAGACTCCGTGAAAGACCTCCAATGTGTTGGTCAGATTGACTTGCTGTTCCCAGCAACATCCGAGAAGCTTCTGTGGGAGCGTTGACTACCCACTGGACATCGGCAGATCTTTAAGGGAAAATTACGTCGCACTGTTTCGTTCGGCCTGTGGCCCAGTGCATCAGTTTTCAACAGGTCTTTGGCCCTCCCCAGCTCTTTACTGTCCTCGATCTGGATGCAAGACAACAGGTTTGCATCTCAGATTGGTCTGATCTCTACCCTTTGACTTTTCTGGCACGTGAGGCCCTGCTGGTAGCTATGCTACCACGGGCATAGCTGTTAAGGTCACCGAGTTACAAAAACTCTTCTACCTCGACAAGATGGAGACACGGGAGACGAGATTGCAGTGCTTGATATGTAACTCCTTTAACCTATGTTACATGTTTTTAAAACATAAATAAGGAAACGGTTGCCGCTTATTAAAATATTTTACATACCGCTAAATTCTACCTTATTCTATATAATGACTCGATCTTTCTGGTTTCTTTTGCAAGTTAGAGCTGTAACGTTCATTCTCCACAAATACAAATTTTTGCTGTTTTCTTTAGCTCCTCCGATGAAACTCCAGTTGTCATGTCACACCCATCCTGCACCGTTCTTCGCCACGGTATCTGCTCACCTTTCACTTTCTCTTTTGGTTCCAATCTAGTTCACGTCTGGTTATATCTTTAGGTTGATTCCATCTCACTTTCTTGTTGCAATTTCCAACTGCATCTGTTGTTGTCATGTTGCCTGCCATGAATCTGTTATGACGTCTAGTCACGAGCATTTAAACCATCTCTACTTCACTCCTACTTCTGACAGTTCTGTAGTTTGCTTGTAGTGTCATGGTCAGGGTCAAGTCCTTTCTATTCAAACATAGTTCCATGTGTTCCCATCGCACGTAACAGGACATTCAATTTCAGGTTACAAGGAGGCCAGATCGATATACTATTGTTTAAAATAAATAAGTGAAGACGTAAATACAGATGATGATGATATAATCCCTTTATCTGTGAGCTGGCAGATCTTGACAGCCCAATGCCTCCCGGACAAAAGCACACGCCCTCCTCAATTGTTGATCTGACGTCCTTCTTCTTCTTCTTCTGCGTACACAGTCAGACAGTAACCATTATTTTCTCGAAAAAAGCGGCGGTCATCCTGAGACTCTCGCCACTACCATAGAGCTTGTCTTGCAGTTCCACTGGCAATGGCCACATCTGCTCTCTCTGATCCTCGTATGTCGGGCAGTTCTGCAGCAGATGTTCAGTGGTCATTTTACCAGTACCGCACGGGCATTCGTCGGTACACCCTATCTTCAATTTGTTGAATAGGTGGTACCTCAGTCTGTTGTGGCCAGTGCGAAGTCTGAAGACAACGACCTGCTCTCTTCGGTTCAACTGGTAATAGGCATCGTTTTTGGTGTAACCAGTATGTTCGGTTTCCCATTTGGTCATGTATCTGGCTTTGATAAGCCGTTTTGACTCTTCGTACGTCATACTGGTATCTGTTTGTGGTAGCCTTGCACCTTCTTTTGCCAGTCTGTCTGCCTCCTCGTTGCCTTGGATGTTGCAGTGTGACGGAACCCACTGTACCACTACCCTTTTTGGTGCGGACTGCTGGCACAGTTTGCAGAGTGCTGCTCTTAAGTCATTAAGCTCAGTGTTTTTCTGGCTTTTTAGCGCTGTGACTACTTCGAGAGCATCTGTCAGCAGGACTATATGGCTCTCATTTTCACTGTGTGTTACCATTTCTTCCACTGCCGCCCTCAGTGCCTCTGCCTCTGCTCTGAAATTGCTTGTGTACTTACCAGTAGCGAATGACAGTGCTATTTTTCTGCCATTTGGTAGGTTCAGGAATGCTCCTGCCCCTCCGTTCTGTGTAGTGTTTGTTACAGAACCGTCGGTGTATGCATGGGTCCAGTCCATGCTTGGGTAGCTTTTCGTTATGAAGCTTAGGGTAGTGTCTCTCCTTTCTTTTTCACTCTGGCAGTTTTTGTTTGCAATACCTGGTATATTTTCTACCACCTCTGGAAATATATCCTGCCTCCAAGTAGGTTTTCGTACAGTAGTGATGGGTTTTGGTGTTGTTAGTGCGTTTATGGGATCTTCGTGCATCTTTGCTTTGGCTATTTCTGCAAAGTTTCTCCGCTTTAGTTTCCCATTTCCCAAATTGTTTAGTCTCTGGTACATTGGATGGTCCGTCAGTCTTCTGAGTTTCTCTGACTGCAGCTGGGCTCTGCAGTCTCTTCTATCGGTCATGGATTGCAATTTTGTAATCTTTTCAAGTTCTACAATTGGCGTTGACTTCATGCCACCTGTTATAATTCTCATGGCTTGGTTTTGAAGTTTGTTAACTTTATCGAAGTTCGCCTTCGCTGCGGTTGTCCATGCCGCAATGCCATACTCGAGAACTGGTCTCACTCTTCCAGTGTACAGTTTCTTTAGTATGCCTTCGTCTGCTCCCCAGCTTGTGCCAGCAAGTTTCCTCATGATCGCCATTCTTTCTCTGGCTTTCATTCGGTTTCTCTCAATCTGACTTTTCCATGTCATGCGCCGATCAAATGTGACTCCCAGATAGGTTGGGTTGTCGTTTGGCTGCAGGATTTTGCCATTCAGACTTAATTTGGTACTTTGGGGTTTTAATGAGAGCGAGAATATTGTGCACGTGGTTTTCTCCTCGTTTATTTTGACCAGCCATGAGTTCGCCCACTCTTCCAGCGATGTTAGGGCCGTCTGCATCCGATTTCTTGCTATGGTGAGATTCTTTTCAGAGGTCCACATAGCCAGATCGTCTGCAAACATTGAGCTATGGACTCTTCTTGGTATATTCTCTGTAATATCGTTTATATATACCAGGAAGAGTGTGGGTGACAATACTCCCCCTTGGGGTACTCCCTGCTCGAGTGTCACCTTTTTGCTCATCTGCCCTTGTACTTGGACTCTGGCCGTTCTTTGTTTGAGGTAGTGGTTGATCCACTTGTACATCTTCCCACAGACATCACTTCTTCTTAGCTTGGATCTGACGTCCAATCTTGTATAAAGTCTGTTGTCTTGGAGACATCATGATTGCGAAGCGGGATTGTGAACGCATCTTTCCAGTTTCCCCGAAGGGAGGCAGTCCAGTGTGTCTGTGTCTCAGGGTCGTCACGTCCTGCCAGGGACATATCATGTTCATCTGGGTCGGATATCTCATCATTCTTCGATCAGTTTTGCCAGCCCATCTGTAGTGATGGTATGTGTTGCCTTCCCCGCTACCTGGAAGATCGTCACGTCCTGTCAGCCAATCTGTAGTGATGGTATGTGTTGCCTTCCCCGCTACCTGGAAGATCGTCACGTCCTGTCAGCCAATCTGTAGTGATGGTATGTGTCGCCTTCCCCGCTACCTGGAAGATCGTCACGTCCTGCCAGCCCATCTGTAGTGATGGTATGTGTCGCTTTCCCCGCTACCTGGAAGATCGTCACGTCCTGTCAGCCAATATGCAGTGATTGTATGTGTCGCCTTCCCTGCTACCTGGAAGATCGTCACGTCCTGCCAGCCCATCTGTAGTGATGGTATGTGTCGCCTTCCCCGCTAAATGGAAGATCATCACGTCCTGTCAGCCCATCTGTAGTGATGGTATGTGTCGCCTTCCCCGCTACCTGGAAGATCGTCACGTCCTGTCAGCCCATCTGTAGTGATGGTATGTGTCGCCTTCCCCGCTACCTGGAAGATCGTCACGTCCTGCCAGCCCATCTGTAGTGATGGCATGTGTCGCCTTCCCCGCTACCTGGAAGATCGTCACGTCCTGCCAGCCCATCTGTAGTGATGGTATGTGTCGCCTTCCCCGCTACATGGAAGATCGTCACGTCCTGTCAGCCCATCTGTAGTGATGGTATGTTTCGATTCCCCGCTACCTGGAAGATCGTCACGTCCTGCCAGCCCATCTGTAGTGATGGTATGTGTCGCCTTCCCCGTTACCTGGAAGATCGTCACGTCCTGCCAGCCCATCTGTAGTGATGGTATGTGTCGCCTTCACCGGTACCTGGAAGATCGCCACAAAGAGGACAGATGTGCAATGTCCGATGGTCTGCATCTCTTCGTCATCCATGGGGATAAAGGATAGAAGAAAAAGTAAAGAACGAGGCAAGAATGCATTTCAGCCATGAGGTGGGGATGGATTGGTGCAGCTCAGATCGTGTATCACTCGCTGGTGTGCTCTGCAGCTACAGCTATAGGGCTCAACCTGCTCCTCATCCCTTTTGTCTAGCCCCTCTCCAAGGACCCGTCCGGCCTGGGTGACCCTGCCAGGATTAAAACTTCCTTCGGCATAGCTCCTTGGATCACTGGGGCGCGCAAGCTTTCCAACTTGGACAAGGTAGGCGCTTACGTATGGAGAGGTAGACAATGATAGAAGTCTAGAAAAGATAGTTATATTCAGTTTTCCGGAGGGTTAGGATATGGTTAGGGTGAGGTGTTTGGTTAGAGTTAGGATACATGGTTGTTGTTATAGATAATGCGATGTCATGTTGACACCCCCAACAGTTAGACGTTAAAAAGTGGACAATTCTGTGACGTCACTACCTCAAATTCGATGCTAAAAATATACATTTCTTTTATTTGGGGTGAATTTAAACGCAATTACCTAGGCCTGGATACCAACTATTTATGGATGGCTCACTTGCTGTATATATATATATATATAACAGACGGTATGGGGTTTTAAGTGCTGTACCGACGACAAGAGAGTGTTAACTTCCGCTGAACAATAAGTCACAAGTTCGAAACGAAGACTTCTGTTTGTGGAGGTCTGCAATGTAAATGTGGTATTCCTAGTTACATTCCGCCTTTCCACAGGACGGCTCGTTTAATTATAGACCAAGTCACAAATGCACTCCCCCAAATATCACGCAAAGGCCCATCCCTGAACATGCGTCGTTTCTTGTCTTTGAACCAGAAACATTGCACTACAGCCGTCTCCCACATTTCGTGGCTCACGTGATTCCCTTTGTCATTGAGAGATGGTCGGATCAAATCTAAGTGATCTATCCTGTTTCATATGCTAATTAAACAAAACAAATTTAAAATATGCTGGCGCGTAGTTACATACGATATTTTCTTTGAAAAATAAAGTCCTTTTCAACCGGTTGAGTTTGTTAATTACCCCAAATCTCCACTTTTACTAAAGTCTTTGTTAATGTCCATATATACATGCCGATCTTTTTATGGGTAAATGAAGAATATGCTAGGATTTTGTGTCGAATATGCTAGGTTTTTGTGTAGAATATGCCTAGGGTTGTGATTTGCAATTTCGTTTCTCGGTTCTTTGAAAGAGTACATTTGTTAATAGAAATAAAAATTGAATACAAATAAAAGACAATCTTCTTCTTCTTTATCGATCAACTGATGCTATGCTTCTAGTCCGGCGAGGTTCACGAATGAGACTGTATTTCAGGTCTTCAAGACAATGGCATGTAAGTTTGGTAATATCTTCAAAATGCGAGTGTTCATTTGTGTCATTTATACAAACCGATGTTGAAGTTGCGCGTTATATATTTAATGCTGATGTTGAAGCAGCAGGATGTTTCGTCATCTTTTTCTTCGTCATCTTCGTCTTTGTCATCTTCTTCTTCGTCATCCTCTTCTTCGTCTTCTGCGTTCATTCTCAATCTTCCTCTATCGAGCCATGAACAGGACGTTACAAGTAGCAGGATGTACTCCGGAAAACGGAATGCTTTGTGTCGTAGTTTACAGTTTGACTGCAATATTTACATCTTTCGGTCCGACACATCCTACTTCAGCTGGTATTTTCGGGTACCTGGTTAGCCTTCCCACTTCGACCCCTTCTCCTTAGCCAGTCTACCCTGTTGCAGCCTGTTATTCAGGATCACCGCGTGGAGATGCAGATAGCTTTTGAAAGCTCTTTGTCGGTGGCCCTGACGCTAGCACTTAGTTTTGGGTCTCTGACAGCTGCAGCTCATGCACTGTTCAGCATCTTGATCCTTTCTCCATGGATCACAAGTGGCAATGCCATTTACTGAGAGCATGATAGAGCAAGAGATAGACAGACACACTGAACCTATGATTTTTGGCGAATTGCATTTATGTTTAATTCCATACCATAATTAGATGTGAGTCATGCCACGTAATATGTATATTTTGGTTCGTGTTTTTTGTTGTAATTTGATGATATGGCGATACGCAATTAAAAACGTCTGAACATCCCTGATGTAGGAGTCAGCTAGCTAGGATGGCACGTCGGATTTAAAGATATACAACAGCTTATGTTAGATTCACCATCGTCTGGGAAGTTTAGACCGTGTCTGATCTGTCGCGATTAACATTTACAAAAACCTATCCGAGTGGTCTGGCATTCAACGTTCATCGTGTTGCAGATCCTATGTGTAGATACAGAAATTAGTCAACAACCATGCTCGTTTCTAACACACTCACTGTGCCTGAATAGTGTCCTCTCTCCCTCCATTCTACAACGTGTATAGCACATAACGATGAGGAGCTCGTGGTGTAGTGGTGTTGTTGTTGTATCGAATGCCCACTATAAGTAGGTTTACTCTTTTGTGCGACCTGACAAGAACGTTAAGTGGCAGGTTGTAGTAGCTTTCCTCACACCCCAATCATGCTGATGAAAGTGGACCGTCGTCCTCCACGCAGTTGTGCTGTATTTTTCGCCTTATATCACCCAAGAGTGCATAGGCCACCAACCAACCTTCGCCAAGCTGCTGTGTCCTGTGCATTCTTTTCCACTTCCTTCCAACTTTTTCCTGTTTTCTTTACTTCCACCTCCAGATCTCGTCTCCGTGTATTCCTTGGTCTGCATATGCCTCTCATTCCCTGGGGTTCCATGACAGACATTGCCGGGTAAAACTGGCCTGAGGCTTTCTTAATATATGACCCATCCATCTCCACTTTCTTTCTAAGATTTCCTGTTCCGATTTACCTTGTCCCGCTCTCTCCCACAGTCTGTCGTTTGTAACTTTGTCAAACCATTTTATATCAATAACTTTTCTCAGGCATCTATTGACACAACCATGCAGTTTCTTGTCATTGCTTTTGGTCACCCTCCAGGTGTCCGCTCCATACAGCAGGAATTGAAAATCCTTATTTTGGTCTTCCTTCTTATTTCCATAGAGTTCCATATAGGTTTCAACATTCCGAATGCAACTCTGACTTTTTGTATTCTTGTTTTTGAACCCATGCCTGTCCCTCTTTCCTTGATATTGATTCTTCCGATTGTGATATGCTTGGCTTCATCTGCGTGGCTTTCACTACTACGGGGATCACATCGATCAACATCTCGTCAGCCAGGCTGTCTTGAAAACAGCTTGTTTTCAGGGAACGATACATGGACTAGAAATTGTGGTCTTGGTCAGTGTATTGTGCCTGACCCTGACGCTATATTCTGGTCAGTATATTGTGACTGACCGGGCTAGCGTCTGTTCCCCGACATTTTATGTGAAGCAGCAATCTATTAGCAAAGGTTTGCTCATAACATTCCTCGTGTCTCTTGTTTTTCTCTTTAATAGCCTTGATACATACAGGACATTCGTCTGTATACACTTTATTTAAATGTTGTATTTAAACATACAGAAATTGTTTCCGGTCTATTCTATCCGGGAAGCGCCTCGGAGAACGGAAGTAAACTCTTTGAACAAGTACGGTGTAAATGCTCCCATAAGCCCCCGTTTGCCTTAGAATTCTTTTTCATTAGCAGTTGGTCTTACTCGTTCCTTAGCAGTGTTGTAAATGTAAATAGCATGTCCTTTGCATAACGTCGCGTTTTATAACTTCCAGTTTGTTTGAATGTTATACGTTTCTTGGCAGGTGGGCAAGTACATTATATTGCCATCTTTCCGGACGCGCAGAAGCGATCGTACCGAGAAAAAGAAAAACAGTAGTCTGCTAAACTGGACATGGCAGAATTATTCTTTTTCTTCTTCGTTGTTCGTGTACAAAAAATCTCGCAACCAAGCCCTTAAAGGGGCTTTGCAAGTAGAAGGATGTTGTCTGGATAACGAAATACGTATTTTCCAGTTTGACTGCAATATTTGCATCTTTCGATTGGACACATCCGTTTTCAGCATGGCATTATTGAGTACTGGGTTAGCCTTCCCTCTTCGATCCCTTCTCTTTGGCCAGTCTGCCCTTTTGCAGCCTGTTATCCAGAATCACCACGTGGAGGTGGAGATGGGTCGCTCGGCCAGAATAGATTAGAAGTCGGTATGTTTGGATTGTGAAACGGACACGTATGTGGCTTGAAATCAATTGTCGACACTGTGATGTTATACACAATAAATTATCGATACTCTGATGTTATACACAATACATTATCGATACTCTGATGTTACACACAATACATTATCGATACTGTGATATTCTCTTTCGCCTTCTATCACCCAGGGATGCATAGGCAATTAACCAACCCTCGCCAAGCTGTCCTGTGCAATCTTTTCCACTTCCTTCCAGCTTTTTCCTGTTTTCTTTACTTCCGCATCCATATCTCGACTTCGTTGGTCTGTCTATGCCTCTCCTTCCCTGGGGATTCCATGACAGGGATTGCCTGGTGATACTGGCCTGAGGATGTCTTAATGTATGACCCATCCATCGCCAATTTCTTCGTAAGATTTTCTGTTCTAATTTACCTTGTCTGGCTCTCCCCCACAGTCTGTCGTTTGTAACTTTTTCAAACCATGTTATACCAAGAATCTTTCTAAGGTATATGTTGACAAAACCCTGCAGTCTCCTGTCATTGCCTTTGGTCGGCGTCCATGTGTCCGCTTCATACAGCAGGACTGGCTTCACATTTGAATTGAAAATCCTTATTTTGGTCTTCCTTCTTCTTTTATTAAAATTACAAAAAAGGTTTCAACATTCCCAATGCAACTCTTGCTTTTGTGCATCCTGGTTTCTATATCCTCGTCTGTCCCTCCTTCCTTGTTAATTATATTTTCTGTTTATATAAATACCTCTACCTCTTCCAGTGTCGTTCCTCTCAGCCGGATTGGTTCTGTGTTTGCTGGATTGACCCTAATTATTTTTGTTTTTTCCTCATGGATCCTCAAACCTTGTTTAGAAGTATAATCTAGTCTACTCAATTTCCTTTGCATTTCGCTTTGGCTATATCATCCGCAAAATCCAGATCCTCCAGCTGTTTATTCAAGGTCCACTGTATTCCATTTCTCTCATTTGTTATTACTTTTAAGATTTTCCGTGGCGAAGTGGTTAAGCCGTCAGCCTCGTGATCAGGTGGTATGAGTTCAACTCCGGTCTCTACCGTCTTTTTCACGAGTGCTTGATGCGAAGTCCCCTGCATCTCGTAGTCGCCCCCTAGTCGTCTTGTCCTTGACGTGCCACTGGGGTCGGGCGGCTCGAGACCAGAGAGTGAGGATAAAAAGTAGCGCAGTTAATCCTTGCTAAAAATAGCGCTAGTAAAATAAATTATGCCATCATCGTCTATGGTGGACGGCGGTCTTTGCCTTTGCTTTGCTATTCCTTTCCAGTTCACTGCCAGGATGAAAAGGAACGGCGACAGTGGGAAACCACTGTTGTACCCCTGATTTAATTTGTAATGGCTCCGTGAGTTGTCCGTCCATGCATATCTCTACATTGCATACTTTTATACGTCTGTCTAATTATTTTTGGGAGCTTTTGAGAAAT
Organism: Ariolimax columbianus; assembly: GCA_036924085.1. Classification (NCBI taxonomy): domain Eukaryota; kingdom Metazoa; phylum Mollusca; class Gastropoda; order Stylommatophora; family Arionidae; genus Ariolimax; species Ariolimax columbianus. The sequence continues at coordinate 42,620,782 of JAVGWX010000008.1, read as the reverse complement.
TCCATAGTGCCTCAATATTTTCCAGAGCATATGTCTGTCCAAACTGTCGAAAGCCTTTTTTATAATCAACGAAATTGATGTACAAACTCCAATTCCATTCCAATGATTGCTTCACAGTTATCCGCAATGTGGCTATCTGGTCAATCCATGATCTATTCTGTCTGAAGCCCGCCTGCTCATCCCTTACATTGTTATCCACTGCCTTTTTCATCCTTTCTAGTATTGCACTATTTAACACCTTTCCCGGCACTGATAATAACATTATTATTCTATAGTTTTGCGTTCCTTTAAATCTCCCTTCTATGGTAATTTCACCATGTAGCCCTTTCTCCAATCTTTTGGTATGCTTTCTTGCTCCAGGTTGGCGCCTTTCAAGTTGTGGAGCATGTTAGTAGATGTTTCAACTTCTGCTTTTATGGCTTCCGGTGGTATCCCATCAGGTCCTGCTGCTTTTTTGTTCCTTAGAAAGTCTATTGTCCTTCTAATCTCTTTTATACTTGGATTATCACAGTTGATTAGCAGTTCCTCCTCTGCTAGTGGGATGTCTGGTGGGTTGCCAATTGCTGGTCTGTTCAAAAGCTCTTAAAAATATCTACCCATCTTTTCTTTTGTTCTTCAAGGTTAGTTATCTTTTCCCCAAGTTTGTTTTTGATTGGTCTACCATGTTGTTGATTCTTTCCCGATAGTTTCTTCGTAGCCTCATATAGACCTTTCATATTTTCCTTCCCTGCAGCCTCTTCCGCTTCCACAGTGAGACCATCCATGTAACGTCTTTTGTCCGCATTGATGCTCTATTTAACTTCCTTGTTGCTCTCTACATACTCTTTCTGTGCTGTACTTTTTGTGGCTCTCGTTTTACTATTTAGTAAGGCCATTTTCTTATTTCACCTCTTTTTGATCTTAGTGATTGTTTCTGCAGTTATCCATTCTTTATGTTGCCGTTTCTTCATTCCTAGCACTTCCTCGCATGCAGTTTTCCATGTACTTTGTACTTGTCCCCATTTATCTTCAATGCTGACCACTTTATGAAGCTGCTCTAGTGGTTGATATTTATTCCTGAGTGTTATACGGAACTCGTTTTTCTTGTCATCTTCTTTCACGTATTGTACGCAGTACCGTGAGCTGCTGACATGTATCGTTCTGTTTATCCTTAACTTCTTCTTTTTCTTCTTCGTTGTTCGTTCTCAAAATCTCGCAACCTAGCCATTAAAGAGGCTTTGCAAGTAGCAGGATGTTGTCTGGAGAACGGAAACACAAAATAAATTGTCGCTACTGTGATGGTACACAAAATAGATTGTCGATACTGCGATGTTACACAAAATAAACTGTCGATGCTGTGATGTTACACAAAATAAATTGTCGATATTGTGATGTTACACAAAATAAATTGTCGATATTGTAAGTTACACAAAACAAGTGATTTAATACAGGTTTATAAGATAATCAACTGAACGAGTAAATTAGACTATAAACAGTTTGTAAAAATATAGCCGCTTATAAGAACAAGAGGGCACAGCCACACATTAATTAAAGAATGTTCCCGATTAGATACCGGGAATTGTATTTTTGGCAGAGAGTGGTAAATGTTTGGAATGCCACATGAAATAGTAGAGGCAATTTCAATTAATACATTCAAGAATAAATTTATTGCGCATATGTATTTTTTAGATCTAGTGAATATGAGAGAAACTGACTGTGTACAGAATCTGCAGTCTTCTAAACCAGTATAAAGACGTTAAGTTAAGTTAAGTTGCTGATACTGTGATGTAATATGAAATACATTGTTTATATGTTAAAGTTAGATGAGACAAACGTTTTTGAGTATGTAGTCACAGAATAATAAATGTTTCAAATGTGAATCCATCTTTAATCTTACGTCACAATATGAACACTATATGGGGTCGCTATACCTGATAGGTAACGTGTTTGCCTCTCAAGAAACGACAGTTTCATGCACCCCATTGTCTCAAGGGAGGTGAAATCAGCATCTAATCATATGAAGATTGATGAAAAACTCGGAGATCCCGTGCACACGCTGTGCATGTGAATGAGGACTTGGCAGTTGAACATTGATAAGAGTAGGCTGTTAGCCGCTGTCCGGATACAATTTGAAAAAAAAGTGATGGTAATTCCTACTTAGCACGCAATCTACAGTCACCCAGGTGCAGTAAGCCACATTGTTAAATGAAGAACTTACTAAAGATAGCCTTCGACTACCTGGCAGTATACATACTCCTGGCTGTTTGAATACTAGGATTCCCTTCTGAAGTCTGATGCGCCGGACCGAAAGGTGCAAATATTGCAAGCAAGCTGTAAAACTACGACACGATGTATTCCGTTATCCGGACAGCCTCATGCTACTTGCAAAGCTCTTTTTTAGGACTTGGTAGGGGGAGATTGAGAGCGAAGAAGAAGAATGCCAGGATTTCCAATAAGGGCCACTACCCAACTGCTGCGGTTGGCCTTCTCGCAGAAAGCCTGCATCAATTCACTGTATTTGGGGTGGTAATTTATATTGCACGTTAATCTGTATGACGAGTTTGCCAGCTGCATAGCCCACTTTCTTTAGTTCGTTCTTATAGCACATCTAGCATGCTTCTATTATTTCCTCAATATGATCAAATAAGATTGGTGGTACTACTTAATTATTTTATACTGAAGCTCCAATGAAGCTACCAGTGAAAGACTTCATTGCACAAGTCTCAGCTTGCTGTAACGGGGTCTGAATACTTCCCTTCGTTGCTGACTTGTCGTCAAAAAAATATGTCAGATACCAATTTACATCCGGATATATTGTAGTGTAGGAAGTGGTTGGCCGAGCGGTTTGGATGTCGGCCATCTGACCACGAGACGATGGGTTCAAAGTCTTGGTAGTGCAAATGTTTGTTTTTCATATAGACGTAAAAGAACATAGGTTGTACAGTGCGAGTCGACTGCGTTGACAAGCCGCCTTTGTTCTGGACCCCAGAAATGGTGTAGCAAACGCTGTAATTGTAGTTGTTATTGTACTTGTTCAAAGGAGCAAACCCTGCCCTTTATCGTGAGACACAACTTGTGATACTCAGACACTGAAGCTCCCAGTAAATCAGTCAGTCAATAAATCAAAACCCTCCAACTCCCTGCGAAACATAGGTCTTCAGCTGGCCAAGTCTTCCAGCCCCTCAAAGTTACACAGCCACACAAGTAAGAGAATGGTCATGTAAACGTCATACCAGCCACTTATTGGGGTGAACTTTTAGAACAGACATGCGCGCATTCAAGAGCACTGGCTCGATATCGAATTTTAAACGTATCGGACGGCCATATCAAATGATGTTATTTAATCATATTCTCGATATTAATATTCATTTGACTAATGATCTTGGGGTTTTGTAATTTTTATTAATTGTTGTCATTATGCCATTAGTATTACAGAATGTACATCAGATTATTAACTTTACTTTACCATCAGATTAGGGAAGTAAAAGCGGTGAGTCAGAGGAGATGGCTACTGCCCTCATATAGCCGAGACTTTCAAATGTGAGATCGCTAACACCTGACACCCCTACGGCAGTAATGCTATGAGTTATTTAACTTTACTTTTACATTCCATTCGTATTATTTAATATTTATTATTATGAATATAATTTGATAAAGTTCGCTCTACATATAAAAGGCGTCAGAACGCATCTGTGGTGACTTATTAGCTGTCTCCACTGCTCAGACACTCGAGCATTAGTTTGGCAACTAAGCAACAGCTGATTAAACAGTATATTTATGCCGATTCTGTGCTACAAGTGCCAAACATGGCCTCTGTTAAGGGCGCGCGAGAGCAGAATTTCGACTTGTGAAATGAAGTGTTTGAGGAAAGTCATCAGTGTTATCAGAAAAGACAGAATGCGGAACGACGACATTCGAAGTATGGTCGGCACTACGTCTTTTGTCGAATACATTTCCAGGCAGAAAAAAAATGGTTTGGTCATCTCATGAAATGCACATCACCAACTTCCACTGATGACTTACAATGCTGTAAGATCTGGCTACAGGGCGAGGGGGCGCCACGAGGTAGGTGGATAGATGACATTAGTGTGATTATGCAGCGACAAGGGCTCACATTGACTAACGCAACGCACTTGGCGCAGGATTGACGACTTAGGCTTCCTACGTCTCTTAACGGCACAAGTGGAAAGAAAACTAAACTAACTACATATAAAATTAAGTTGGCTTAAAACAGAAAGATGCATTCCCTGGGACATTTATGGCTTCAGGTACGGTCATGTTTGGGGAAATGACTCATGTTACAACACGTACATTTTTTAAATAGATCCGTTATTCTCGTTCATGTTTTGGAACTTCATTGTAGAAAAAATAATTACTTGCAGGTGTACGTGTCAACTGTCGCTATTCTCGTTCAACAAAAGTTACAAGTTTTGGAAACATAAATACATACACATTTTTGATAAACTCAGTTATTGAAACCTTCGTGGTTTCTTTCTTCGTTTCTAAGTTATCCTGCAATTAATTAATTTCATTTGCAAAGAACGTATAGTTTGTTTCATGGAAAAGAGCAGGTTAAAAAATCTGGTGTTGAATTCTTCATTTCAAGACTTCCGCAAATGAATCGCTTTCCAAATCTTCGCTGTGGTTCGCAGGTGTTTGAAAATATTAAGTATTGCTTTTCCTTAGTTTACTTTTCCAGAACAAATGGGAAACAAGCATATTGGCTACACACGAAATGATGCTTATTACCAGTTGAAAAGAAGAGAGCAGGTGGTGGTCTTCAGACTCCGCATAGTCCACAACAGAGGTACCATCTATTCAATAAACCGAAGATATGTGCCACTAACTAATGCATCTGTTGTACTGGGAAATGACCCCTAAACATCTGCCGTAAAATTCCTCAACATACGAGGACCAGAGAAAGCACGAGTAGCATCACCAGTTCCGACACTAGACACGCTCTATGTCAGTGTCCCCAGCCTCAGGTTTACCTACGCTTTCTTTGGACAGATTCAAGTCAACGTCTGACAGCGTACGAAGAACTTTATTCTGAAATGCCTTAATATGTCAATACAGTTCAGGAACCAAATGTCATTGAGTTTATAAATTAGCATTGAGTTCATTAAAAGAAGTTGAAACTTCTAGAAGAAACGCCAGTTCACACAGACAGCAGAGATTTCCTTTCACATCCGCGCAAAACAGATACTCCAGATCTCAAATAATGAAATCGCTTCAGCAGCCTTCCCCTTACCATGGCCTACTTTATAAAGCAGGCAGTGTTCTTACTTAGTCAACGCACGTGAAACGGGAGGTCATTATGCTAGGATTGAACGTCTTACATACATTTTAAAACCTGGCAGTGCTTTATTGCTCTCGACTTATGGTCATGTATGCAGGAACAATCATGACATGGACCAAATTGATTGATTTAGCACACACGTTAGTGTATTTTGTGCCCCTTGAAAAGGACGTTAAGTGACGGGTTTTAGTAACTTCCCTTACATCTCGAGTATGCTGATGAAGGTGGACCGAGGTCCTCCAGATGGTTGTGCTATTGTTCGTTTCATCTGCGTGTCTCTCACTACTATGGAGACCACGTCGATTCCTCACTTTGTTAGCCAGGCTGCAATGAAAACAGCCCGTTTCCATGAAGGGCTACGAGGAAGTCAAGGTGAGGGTCTTGGCCAGTATGTTTTGCCTGACTCTTACTAACTTGCCTGATCAGTATATTTTGCCTGACCAGACGTTAGTCTTCCTTCCCAGCTTCATAGAAACTTCATTGTACATGATCTCAGCATTCTATTCGCTGATCACTTCCCTTCCAGGCTGTCTTGCCTCCCTTTGAAACCCATTTACAGTTGTGAGAGACAGTCGTGTTGCTAGAAGCACTGAATACAGCTGACAGTACGGTTTAGAGCAGCGCTCTTCAACTTATTTATACATGGCGCCCACTTTTATAACTTTCGTAAGAGTAAATTTTCGATACTGCCCACTAAAATCAACACTGAAGAAAGTGTCCCGATCGTCCACTGAGTCTGTGTATTTTAGATGATTTTAATCATCATGTAGCATGTCCTTTGCAGAACGTCGCTCCCATCACATCCCGATCACAAGAAACACGATCTCTTGCCAAATCTCCAGCCTGCTGCAGGGTCATGCCAAAGCATTCCTTGACATCACTGTGCGATCGCCTTCGTGGTCTTCCTCTACCTCACTTCCCCGGCACCATACTTTCCATTACCGCTCTTTCAAGACCGTTGTCTTTTGATGTGACCAAAGTATTACAATGTTCTGTCCGTTATGAAATGTATGAATCAGTTCTCCTCTATGCTCAACTCTGTCGAATGTCTGCATTATTTGTCTTTTTCGGTTCATGGTTTTCTGAGAATCTTTCTATAACATTTCGACTCGAAGAACTCAACGTTTGGGTAACTGTAAATGTTTCACAGTTCATTGGGGAAAAACACTGGTCCTAAAATTTTTCACTTTTGTTGGTTTCCTGGTATTCTGAGATAGTTTCCTCGGGTTGTTTTTTGAATACAGCGTGCAATGATTCTGCTTTCGCCTACTAGTGGACAGTAGCGCCCAGATTGAAGAGCACTGATCTAGATATATGCAGACACCTCCCGGGCGGTTGTGCAGGATGTAATTAAAACGGTCACCGCCCTATTATCAGTAATGCACTCTATCTGTCGCACATGGCAGGGGAAATAATTACGCAAATCGGAAATTGACGGGCTTCCACTGTGTGTACGTATGCATTGCTTGTGAAGTGTTCCAATTGACGGGCTTCCACTGTGTGTACGCATTGCTTGTGAAGTGTTCCAATTGACGGGCTTCCACTGTGTGTAAGCATTGCTTGTGAAGTGTTCCAATTGACGGGCTTCCACTGTGTGTACGTATGCATTGCTTGTGAAGTGTTCCAATTGACAGGCTTCCACTGTGTGTACGTATGCATTGCTTGTGAAGTGTTCCAATTGACGGGCTTCCACTGTGTGTACGCATTGCTTGTGAAGTGTTCCAATTGACGGGCTTCCACTGTGTGTACGCATTGCTTGTGAAGTGTTCCAATTGACGGGCTTCCACTGTGTGTATGCATTGCTTGTGAAGTGTTCCAATTGACGGGCTTCCACTGTGTGTATGCATTGCTTGTGAAGTGTTCCAATTGACGGGCTTCCACTGTGTGTACGCATTTCTTGTGAAGTGTTCCAATTGACGGGCTTCCACTGTGTGTAAGCATTGCTTGTGAAGTGTTCCAATTGACGGGCTTCCACTGTGTGTACGTATGCATTGCTTGTGAAGTGTTCCAATTGACGGGCTTCCACTGTGTGTACGTATGCATTGCTTGTGAAGTGTTCCAATTGACGGGCTTCCACTGTGTGTACGAATTGCTTGTGAAGTGTTCCAATTGACGGGCTTCCACTGTGTGTATGCATTGCTTGTGAAGTGTTCCAATTGACGGGCTTCCATTGTGTGTATGCATTGCTTGTGAAGTGTTCCAATTGACGGGCTTCCACTGTGTGTACGCATTGCTTGTGAAGTGTTCCAATTGACGGGCTTCCACTGTGTGTAAGCATTGCTTGTGAAGTGTTCCAATTGACGGGCTTCCACTGTGTGTACGCATTGCTTGTGAAGTGTTCCAATTGACGGGCTTCCACTGTGTGTACGCATTGCTTGTGAAGTGTTCCAATTGACGGGCTTCCACTGTGTGTACGCATTGCTTGTGAAGTGTTCCAATTGACGGGCTTCCACTGTGTGTACGCATTGCTTGTGAAGTGTTCCAATTGACGGGCTTCCACTGTGTGTAAGCATTGCTTGTGAAGTGTTTCAATTGACGGGCTTCCACTGTGTGTAAGCATTGCTTGTGAAGTGTTCCAATTGACGGGCTTCCACTGTGTGTACGCATTGCTTGTGAAGTGTTCCAATTGACGGGCTTCCACTGTGTGTACGCATTGCTTGTGAAGTGTTCCAATTAACGGGCTTCCACTGTGTGTACGCATTGCTTGTGAAGTGTTCCAATTGACGGGCTTCCACTGTGTGTAAGCATTGCTTGTGAAGTGTTCCAATTGACGGGCTTCCACTGTTTGTACGCATTGCTTGTGAAGTGTTCCAATTGACGGGCTTCCACTGTGTGTACGCATTGCTTGTGAAGTGTTCCAATTGACGGACTTCCACTGTGTGTATGCATTGCTCGTGAAGTGTTCCAATTGACGGGCTTCCACTGTGTGTAAGCATTGCTTGTGAAGTGTTCCAATTGACGGGCTTCCACTGTGTGCACGCATTGCTTGTGAAGTGTTCCAATTGACGGGCTTCCACTGTGTGTACGCATTGTTTGTGAAGTGTTTCAATTGACGGGCTTCCACTGTGTGTACGCATTGCTTGTGAAGTGTTCCAATTGACGGGCTTCCACTGTGTGTAAGCATTGCTTGTGAAGTGTTCCAATTGACGGGCTTCCACTGTGTGTACGCATTGCTTGTGAAGTGTTCCAATTGACGGGCTTCCACTGTGTGTACGCATTGCTTGTGAAATGTTCCAATTGACGGGCTTCCACTGTGTGTACGCATTGCTTGTGAAGTGTTGCAATTGACGGGCTTCCACTGTGTGTACGCATTGCTTGTGAAGTGTTCCAATTGATGGGCTTCCACTGTGTGTAAGCATTGCTTGTGAAGTGTTCCAATTGACGGGCTTCCACTGTGTGTAAGCATTGCTTGTGAAGTGTTCCCATTGACGGGCTTCCACTGTGTGTACGCATTGCTTGTGAAGTGTTCCAATTGACGGGCTTCCACTGTGTGCATGCATTGCTTGTGAAGTGTTCCAATTGACGGGCTTCCACTGTGTGTAAGCATTGCTTGTGAAGTGTTCCAATTGACGGGCTTCCACTGTGTGTAAGCATTGCTTGTGAAGTGTTCCAATTGACGGGCTTCCACTGTGTGTATGCATTGCTTGTGAAGTGTTCCAATTGACGGGCTTCCACTGTGTGTACGCATTGCTTGTGAAGTGTTCTAATTGACGGGCTTCCACTGTGTGTAAGCATTGCTTGTGAAGTGTTCCAATTGACGGGCTTCCACTGTGTGTAAGCATTGCTTGTGAAGTGTTCCAATTGACGGGCTTCCACTGTGTGTACGCATTGCTTGTGAAGTGTTCCAATTGACGGGCTTTCACTGTGTGTAAGCATTGCTTGTGAAGTGTTCCAATTGACGGGCTTCCACTGTGTGTACGCATTGCTTGTGAAGTGTTCCAATTGACGGGCTTCCACTGTGTGAACGCATTGCTTGTGAAGTGTTCCAATTGACGGGCTTCCACTGTGTGTAAGCATTGCTTGTGAAGTGTTCCAATTGACGGGCTTCCACTGTGTGTACGTATGCATTGCTTGTGAAGTGTTCCAATTGACGGGCTTCCACTATGTGTACGTATTGCTTGTGAAGTGTTCCAATTGACGGACTTCCACTGTGTGTACGCATTGCTTGTGAAGTGTTCCAATTGACGGGCTTCCACTGTGTGTACGCATTGCTTGTGAAGTGTTCCAATTGACGTGCTTCCACTGTGTGTACGCATTGCTTGTGAAGTGTTGCAATTGACGGGCTTCCACTGTGTGTACGCATTGCTTGTGAAGTGTTCCAATTGACGGGCTTCCACTGTGTGTAAGCATTGCTTGTGAAGTGTTCCAATTGACGGGCTTCCACTGTGTGTAAGCATTGCTTGTGAAGTGTTCCAATTGACGGGCTTCCACTGTGTGTACGTATTGCTTGTGAAGTGTTCCAATTGACGGGCTTCCACTATGTGTAAGCATTGCTTGTGAAGTGTTCCAATTGACGGGCTTCCACTGTGTGTACGTATGCATTGCTTGTGAAGTGTTCCAATTGACGGGCTTCCACTGTGTGTAGGTATTGCTTGTGAAGTGTTCCAATTAACGTACTTCCACTGTGTGTACGCATTGCTTGTGAAGTGTTCCAATTGACGGGCTTCCACTGTGTGTACGCATTGCTTGTGAAGTGTTGCAATTGACGGGCTTCCACTGTGTGTACGCATTGCTTGTGAAGTGTTCCAAATGACGGGCTTCCACTGTGTGTAAGCATTGCTTGTGAAGTGTTCCAATTGACGGGCTTCCACTGTGTGTAAGCATTCCTTTTGAAGTGTTCCAATTTACGGGCTTCCACTGTGTGTACGTATTGCTTGTGAAGTTTTCCAATTGACGGGTTTCCACTGTGTGTAAGCATTGCTTGTGAAGTGTTCCAATTGACGGGCTTCCACTGTGTGTAAGCATTGCTTGTGAAGTGTTCCAATTGACGGGCTTCCACTGTGTGCACGCATTGCTTGTGAAGTGTTCCAATTGACGGGCTTCCACTGTGTGTACGCATTGTTTGTGAAGTGTTCCAATTGACGGGCTTCCACTGTGTGTACGCATTGCTTGTGAAGTGTTCCAATTGACGGGCTTCCACTGTGTGTAAGCATTGCTTGTGAAGTGTTCCAATTGACGGGCTTCCACTGTGTGTACGCATTGCTTGTGAAGTGTTCCAATTGACGGGCTTCCACTGTGTGTACGCATTGCTTGTGAAATGTTCCAATTGACGGGCTTCCACTGTGTGTACGCATTGCTTGTGAAGTGTTGCAATTGACGGGCTTCCACTGTGTGTACGCATTGCTTGTGAAGTGTTCCAATTGATGGGCTTCCACTGTGTGTAAGCATTGCTTGTGAAGTGTTCCAATTGACGGGCTTCCACTGTGTGTAAGCATTGTTTGTGAAGTGTTCCCATTGACGGGCTTCCACTGTGTGTACGCATTGCTTGTGAAGTGTTCCAATTGACGGGCTTCCACTGTGTGCATGCATTGCTTGTGAAGTGTTCCAATTGACGGGCTTCCACTGTGTGTAAACATTGCTTGTGAAGTGTTCCAATTGACGGGCTTCCACTGTGTGTACGCATTGCTTGTGAAGTGTTCCAATTGACGGGCTTCCACTATGTGTAAGCATTGCTTGTGAAGTGTTCCAATTGACGGGCTTCCACTGTTTGTACGCATTGCTTGTGAAGTGTTCCAATTGACGGCCTTCCACTGTGTGTACGCATTGCTTGTGAAGTGTCCCAATTGACGGGCTTCCACTGTGTGTACGCATTGCTCGTGAAGTGTTCCAATTGACGGGCTTCCACTGTGTGTAAGCATTGCTTGTGAGGTGTTCCAATTGACGAGCTTCCACTGTGTGCACGCATTGCTTGTGAAGTGTTCCAATTGACGGGCTTCCACTGTGTGTACGCATTGCTTGTGAAGTGTTCCAATTGACGGGCTTCCACTGTGTGTAAGCATTGCTTGTGAAGTGTTCCAATTGACGGGCTTCCACTGTGTGTAAGCATTGCTTGTGAAGTGTTCCAATTGACGGGCTTCCACTGTTTGTACGCATTGCTTGTGAAGTGTTCCAATTGACGGGCTTCCACTGTGTGTACGCATTGCTTGTGAAGTGTTCCAATTGACGGACTTCCACTGTGTGTATGCATTGCTCGTGAAGTGTTCCAATTGACGGGCTTCCACTGTGTGTAAGCATTGCTTGTGAAGTGTTCCAATTGACGGGCTTCCACTGTGTGCACGCATTGCTTGTGAAGTGTTCCAATTGACGGGCTTCCACTGTGTGTACGCATTGTTTGTGAAGTGTTTCAATTGACGGGCTTCCACTGTGTGTACGCATTGCTTGTGAAGTGTTCCAATTGACGGGCTTCCACTGTGTGTAAGCATTGCTTGTGAAGTGTTCCAATTGACGGGCTTCCACTGTGTGTACGCATTGCTTGTGAAGTGTTCCAATTGACGGGCTTCCACTGTGTGTACGCATTGCTTGTGAAATGTTCCAATTGACGGGCTTCCACTGTGTGTACGCATTGCTTGTGAAGTGTTGCAATTGACGGGCTTCCACTGTGTGTACGCATTGCTTGTGAAGTGTTCCAATTGATGGGCTTCCACTGTGTGTAAGCATTGCTTGTGAAGTGTTCAAATTGACGGGCTTCCACTGTGTGTAAGCATTGCTTGTGAAGTGTTCCCATTGACGGGCTTCCACTGTGTGTACGCATTGCTTGTGAAGTGTTCCAATTGACGGGCTTCCACTGTGTGCATGCATTGCTTGTGAAGTGTTCCAATTGACGGGCTTCCACTGTGTGTAAGCATTGCTTGTGAAGTGTTCCAATTGACGGGCTTCCACTGTGTGTACGCATTGCTTGTGAAGTGTTCCAATTGACTTGCTTCCACTATGTGTAAGCATTGCTTGTGAAGTGTTCCAATTGACGGGCTTCCACTGTTTGTACGCATTGCTTGTGAAGTGTTCCAATTGACGGGCTTCCACTGTGTGAACGCATTGCTTGTGAAGTGTTCCAATTGACGGGCTTCCACTGTGTGTACGCATTGCTCGTGAAGTGTTCCTATTGACGGGCTTCCACTGTGTGTAAGCATTGCTTGTGAGGTGTTCCAATTGACGGGCTTCCACTGTGTGCACGCATTGCTTGTGAAGTTTTCCAATTGACGGGCTTCCACTGTGTGTACGCATTGCTTGTGAAGTGTTCCAATTGACGGGCTTCCACTGTGTGTACGCATTGCTTGTGAAGTGTTCCAATTGACGGGCTTCCACTGTGTGTAAGCATTGCTTGTGAAGTGTTCCAATTGACGGGATTCCACTGTGTGTAAGCATTGCTTGTGAAGTGTTCCAATTGACGGGCTTCCACTGTGTGTAAGCATTGCTTGTGAAGTGTTCCAATTGACGGGCTTCCACTTTGTGTATGCATTGCTTGTGAAGTGTTCCAATTGACGGGCTTCCACTGTGTGTACGCATTGCTTGTGAAGTGTTCTAATTGACGGGCTTCCACTGTGTGTAAGCATTGCTTGTGAAGTGTTCCAATTGACGGGCTTCCACTGTGTGTAAGCATTGCTTGTGAAGTGTTCCAATTGACGGGCTTCCACTGTGTGTACGCATTGCTTGTGAAGTGTTCCAATTGACGGGCTTTCACTGTGTGTAAGCATTGCTTGTGAAGTGTTCCAATTGACGGGCTTCCACTGTGTGTACGCATTGCTTGTGAAGTGTTCCAATTGACGGGCTTCCACTGTGTGAACGCATTGCTTGTGAAGTGTTCCAATTGACGGGCTTCCACTGTGTGTAAGCATTGCTTGTGAAGTGTTCCAATTGACGGGCTTCCACTGTGTGTACGTATGCATTGCTTGTGAAGTGTTCCAATTGACGGGCTTCCACTATGTATACGTATTGCTTGTGAAGTGTTCCAATTGACGGACTTCCACTGTGTGTACGCATTGCTTGTGAAGTGTTCCAATTGACGGGCTTCCACTGTGTGTACGCATTGCTTGTGAAGTGTTCCAATTGACGTGCTTCCACTGTGTGTACGCATTGCTTGTGAAGTGTTGCAATTGACGGGCTTCCACTGTGTGTACGCATTGCTTGTGAAGTGTTCCAATTGACGGGCTTCCACTGTGTGTACGTATGCATTGCTTGTGAAGTGTTCCAATTGACGGGCTTCCACTGTGTGTAGGTATTGCTTGTGAAGTGTTCCAATTAACGTACTTCCACTGTGTGTACGCATTGCTTGTGAAGTGTTCCAATTGACGGGCTTCCACTGTGTGTACGCATTGCTTGTAAAGTGTTGCAATTGACGGGCTTCCACTGTGTGTACGCATTGCTTGTGAAGTGTTCCAAATGACGGGCTTCCACTGTGTGTAAGCATTGCTTGTGAAGTGTTCCAATTGACGGGCTTCCACTGTGTGTAAGTATTCCTTTTGAAGTGTTCCAATTTACGGGCTTCCACTGTGTGTACGTATTGCTTGTGAAGTTTTCCAATTGACGGGTTTCCACTGTGTGTAAGCATTGCTTGTGAAGTGTTCCAATTGACGGGCTTCCACTGTGTGTAAGCATTGCTTGTGAAGTGTTCCAATTGACGGGCTTCCACTGTGTGTACGCATTGCTTATGAAGTGTTCCAATTGACGGGCTTCCACTATGTGTACGCATTGCTTGTGAAGTGTTCCAATTCTTGTTTTAATGTGTAATTAGAAGTGACACCAGTGGGCGCGTGATAGTGATGTTTCGGAATCCTTACTTTGCACCCATGTGGATCATGTACCCTTTACGGGGGAATGAAGAGTAGGGCCACTGCAGCCCCATTCAAGTCGTGATCGACGACTACAGAGCAAGGCACTAGAGATCCGATTATGTCAAACAAATTTGTGGAGAAATAAACCGCTGCAAAAAGGCAGTGCAATGTTTTTTTCGTTCTATGAGGTAGTAAATTCAATTCCCGATCCTGTCACGCTTCATTCATAAATGGATTATCGACTTACCAGTTAGGGAAGACGAGAGATATATCTATAAAAAGCGGATATATTACATTGCAGTCAATAACACTTCATTCCCGACGGCAGAGACTGCTTAAAAGTGGGGGCTACCTTTCCTTTTTGTTTATATATTCGGAACAGGAAGTTTACATAGCAGTTTCATCGACATCTCTTGGAAACACGTCTGTAAGACTTTTGGGAAAGGCATTAAAACGTTTGTTCCGTCTGTGACATTCTATATTTTCTATCAAGTTGATTCATGAGCTGAGTGTTCATGTCATATTTGTCCTCTTCTTCTTCTTCTTCTTCCTTTTTCTTGGTCTCCATCTGCTTTTTATTAATGGTTCTCTTCTTCTTCTTTACCTTCTACCTCTTCTTCTTTACCTTCTACCTCTTCTTCTTCTTCTTCTTCCTCGTTGTCTGGGCGATATTAAGACGCATAAACCAGTGCTTAGGTGTATGTGTGCGTCTGTATGTACCTATGCTAGATTTGTGCGCTCTCAGAAGCCAGCCCAACCAAAGTGCAATGGAAGGACATCATCCTGAGGGTGCATGTAAAAGTTGTGCAAGAGTGTGATTGTTGGACAGAGTAAAGTGAAACAGAGTGAGAGCTCGTTTGCTTTGTTTCCTAAGTGAAGTATATTATACTGTGTTTTGTGCCTTGCGGCCCTGTGCATCCGTTTTAAGCACGGACTTTCAATAAGTTCACATCCCAGAACAGGAATTTGATAAAACAGTATTTATCCAAAAATTTTATCTTTCAGTCGTTAACCCATTGAACAAGTCAAATAGTGCTTCGAAAACTACATATTAGTCACAAACATTTAGTGGTATTTGATATTGGAAAAACATATTTCGATTTATTTTGTAAAGAGATAGTAAACTTGTTGGAAAGAAAGAGACATCTCCCTGCTCTAATGCACATACATTTCGTGTTTAAGGCTTAGGGTGTAAAAAGTTAAGTAAAAGTGTCACATCTATTTATCCTTCAGTCATTTCTAGTGAATCCACATTAACCCGTTACACATTAAACTGCCTAGGGAATGTTGTTTGAAAACCGAAAATACTACTACACTGTTCAATGCAACCGTTAACTTCTTGTTATGTACTGGGATACCATTTATATCTCATTAGGAAACAAATAGTATATGAATAAGACAAAGCAGTATTTATCTACTCTTATGAATATGTATTTCCTGTTTAAGGTTTAGGATGTAAAGCGTTAAAACAATATCGGGGACCGAAGCTACAGCAGTGATTCACATGGCTGCTTGAATCAGTGTCAGTGACCCATAACTGACAAGACCATGCTCCGATTCGAAGTGGCCGCAGACTGCAACCGTGCAGCCTCTATAAGAGATTAGGGATCGAATAGGGAACGCAAGCCAGATTCCAAAACGTGCCGTGCTGAAATCAGATCCGTTCAACCGAAAGGTTTATGTATCGCAGCCTCGCTTTAAACTACAACACACGAACGGCCTTTTCAGGACGAACGCCGAAGACGATGAGGAAAATATTATAAATACTGGCATTGAGAGAGAGAGAGAGAGATAGATAGAGAGAGAGAGAGAGATAGATAGAGAGAGAGAGAGAGAGAGAGATGCAGGCAGAGAGAGAGAGAGAGAGATGACAGTAGATGACAATGTGAACGACTACTTGTTCAATTTCCAATTACGATTAAGCACACCTATACTGTTCAGTTGTACTCGTTTCTAAATGAATGAAAATTTTATAACATCAAAAATGATATGGACTCTAACAGAGAATGAAAGTGAGATGATACGAAAAAGTAAAGGATCGGAAGGACAATTTTAAGTTTTGAAAGTGAAAAACAAATTGTGAACCAATTAAATACTTTACATACCATAGCCAACTTAAACTGTGTTCTTGTTTTTGTCCTCGCGTAAGGGTACCCAGAGTAGAGTGGTGAAAGAGAGTGTGTGAGAGAGAGAGAAAGGGTGTGGTGGTGTGACGAGAGAGGAGGAGAATTAGAAAGGACGCTCGAGCACTCTCTCTCTATTTCTTTCTCTCTCTCTCTCTCTCTCTCTCTCTCTTGTATTATCTTTCTTGTCTCATTTATATTGCGTCCAATCAAAGACACACATTATATGGTAAACATGCCGAGAAGAGTGAGAGACAAAAATAATGGTACATTGCACATTTTGAAATTGATCTTTTATTGGATGCTGTCTCCATCACTAACCACATACACTCGCACAAACATACAGAAAATGGCGAGAAATATATGCTGGTACATAGAATAAGAATGAAACATTCACATTTGATGAAACGATTTCTCTCTCTCTCTCTCTCTCTCTCTCTCTCTCTCTCTCTCTCTCTCTCTCACTCTGTCTCTCTCTAAAAACTGTCTCTTAGAGTATAAAGATACAGATAGAACGAGTAAGATGATTTAGTGGAACTTTCCAAAGTGCGGACATGATATATGTTGTATTGTAACGAAATACAGCCAGAAATGGCTGGTACTATGTGTTGTTGTTGTTAAATGTGTTCAATGAGTAACATTACTCCAGTGTGCGCCCTGAACCGGGCGTTAAGTGGCAGGTTGTAGCAGCTTTCTTACATCCCGAGCATGTTGATGAACGGAGACCGGGGTCCTCAAGGGGGTTGTGCTATGCTTGGCTTCATCTGCGTGTCATTAACTACAACAGGGATCACGTCGATCCCCATCTCGTTAGACAGACTGAAACAATCCGTTACCTATACGAGCTTCGTGGATGGGAGGTGGGGTCTTGGTCAGTATGTTTGCCTGGCCCTGAGTAACATTGTCTGATCAGTGTGTTTTACCTGACCGGACGTTAGTCTACTCTCTCCACGTACTATCCGCAAACTGATCTGCACTGTCCCCGACACACATGACAAGGACAATGTATCACTGCTCTTTAGCTGCAACCACATGCCTGGCTAGTTTCAACGATTGGTCCTGTTTGAATTGAGCAGTACGCGCTTCTAATAAGGACTTATTTTACACTTTAAAATCCCATTGGAACAATTGGCTGCAGCGGTCACATTTCCATAGCCCTAGCGTCCTCTGCGACTATTATTGTGACATGTGTGTTGGTCTCTCTACGCCTATCGTCACCTGCGGACTCCAACTCATATATCATGTTTGGTTATAATTTACATTTTTTTATGGGGTTGTGTTCAGTCATTCTTAATTTATTCTCATTGCTGAATTGTTTTTACTGTCGTTTCCTTTGCCAGAAGTCTCTAGTTACGCGAAGGATACGCTTTAGACAGACGTAGGGGAGATGAGACTAATGTCTGGTCAAGCAAAACATGTTGATAACACTACGTTAGTCATTGTCAGGTGAAATATTGATCAGACTACTTTATTTAGGTTCAGGTGAAACATACTGATTAGACTATTTTTAGTCAGGATAAGGTGAAGCATACTGATTAGACTATGTTAGTCAGGGACAGGTGAAACATACTGATCAGACTATGTTAGGGACAGGTGAAACATACTGATCAGACTATGTTAGTGAGTGGCAGGTGAAACATACTGATGAGGCTATTAGTCTAGGTCAGGTGAAACAAGTCAGGTAAAACATATTGAACAGATTAATAGTCAATATCAATTGAAACACATTGATCAAAATATTTTAATCAGGGGCAGGTGAAACATGCTGTTCGGCCTACGTTAGTTAGGGACAGGTGAAACATATTGATCCAAGACCACACCTCGCGTCTACTCATTTCTCCCTGGAAACAGACTGCTTCGTGATATTCTGAATTGAACAAAGGTTAATTTGGAGGGAAGAGGTGGGGGGTGGGGGTGGGGGGGGGATGTTGGTGGTGTAGTGGAGAACCACTTGAGAACCACTGAAATAGACAAATTATTTTTGTCTATGACATGCTGTTGTTGTTACGGATCCAGCAGCATCTGGGTTCTTGCCCTCTGCCCAATGGTTTGTATGGGTATCTGCAGGTGCTCATCAGCTGTTGTCTAGTGCCATGCAAAGTGTTTCACGTATGAGGAAGAAGCATTCTCCTAAAATCGTTATGACATGCTGTTAAACTAAAGAATACAATAAAAACCGTCCATCCCAAGCGATAATGACAACCAACAGCAGTCAGATATGTTGTATTGCACTTCACCGGTGTGCCCGAAGGTGGCTGTATGTAATAGCTTAGCCTTCCACATATGCAACTTTTAAGGCCAGTGTTGGACATGTGAATGCAAGCGGCATTATCTTTCCGCACGGCATTATCTTTCCGCACAACATATTTTCTCCGAACTTCGGAGATCCTCAGCAATAGAGGCGCCTCTGATGGTGGTTCTACGCCACGTCTGACGGTCCTGTATCAGGGACTCCCATTAGTTTACATCAACGTTGAAGCCCGTCAGAGAAATTTTGAGGGAGTCTTGAAACGCTTAAGGACGTCGCGCCAGGTTAGGCACAACATACTGACCAGGAGCACTTTCTCTCTTCCATGTAGCGTTCCCTGGAAATACGCTGTTTTCAATTCAGTCTGGCTGACGAGATGTGAATCGACGTGATCTCTGTAGTAGTGAGCGTCACGCAGATGAAGCCAAGCATGGCATAACCGCCTGGAGGACCGAGGCTCACCGTCATTAGCACGCTCAAGATGTGAGAACATCTACTACGACCCGCCACTCAACGCCCTTTTCAGGTCGCACAAAAGAGTAAAGTTACTCACTGTGGGCATTCAGCAACAACAACAACAATCCTTACATACATGTTGCCTGGTGCAAGTCTCTGCTTCCTCTACTTCTACTACCACACGATAAGTAAGTAGACACGTTTATCTTGGACAACTACTTGACCGTGCCAAATTCTGTTTCTAGAGTTGGCTGTGACTTGACCTTAAAGCTAACTTTAGCCTGGCAGTCAATTAAAAAACAAATAGCTGTGAGTGGCTTTTGTAACGTGACCAAAAGTCGCTTAGATCATGAACTACTTGTTGGCCATGCGTAGATCCTGTCCCGATGCTATTATTAGAGAATGCATGACTTTTACTTTAGATAAATCGGTCAGGCATGTTTTTTTTACAGGGATAATATTATGTGGCGATGTAAATGTATTGCACCGCCTCTTGTAGATAGACTTAAATAATAGTTCAGTTCAATTCAGTTACATCCTGTGACATCTTGATCTTTGGGGCACCCTTGCTGACACACAAACATGCACTACCCTTCTCTGTCTTCGGGTTGTAGGTTAGTCCTTTCACGGATGTTGTCTTCCCACCGTTTTCTCGGACGTTCTCGCCTTCGCTTGCCCTGTACTGTGCCCTGTAGTATCAACAAAACAGAACTGCGCTACCGTCACCAGAGAGAACGATGGACCCGAAGAAATACACCTAGCCGATCACGAGACGACAAATCGATGAACCGCAAGCCACGCCACGAATCATTTATTTTACTTATCCGATACTTCATTTTAATTACTTTCCTTTCTATATATTTTTGGCATCTTCATAATCATCCCATTCCATAGATCACCTTTTATACATTTCATCTCATTGCATCTTCAATATTTTTTGCAAATATAAGATGATTTTGAAAAAAAAAAAAAAAAAAAAAAAAAAAAAGGGTCCCTATCACTTTTATTTAAAAAAAAAAAAAAAAAAAAAAGAAACCGTGAGATGAGATACTTAAGATAAATATACCCTTTCCCCCTTTTTGGCACAACAATCACTGGAAAACGAACGTAAGACAGAACCTCCGAATCTGGACGAGAGTACCTTCAACTCGGAGAAAAAAAACAAAGAAAAAAAAACAAAGAGGAACTCTGATTTTGCCAACCACCAATCGCTCACAGGAAGGATCAGGGAGAGAACCGCCAAATGACATGAAAACACTCCTGCAACACGGAAAACACTAGGTTAGGTACATACAGATGCACACACGCATCCAAGCACTGGTTTATGCGTCCTGATATCGCCCAATGGACTACGGTCTGGGGTGGAAAATGGCGCGCCTCCGCCAGTAGAAACTAGTGGGGCAAACATCTAAGCAAAAAAAAAAAGTATGGTCCATGGCCCTCGGGACGTGTCTATACCAAGTCAGCTTTCGCTTTTTGATCGTTGTGAGGTCATCGCACAGCCAACTCGCATTTTAGATTCTTCGTCATACTTCATCATTTGTGATAGGTCTTTGTATGTGATATTTAGGAGTATTCTAACACATCTTATCTCCATGGCCTGGATTCTGCTCTTGAGGTCTGCTGTAATGGTCCATGATTTGCAGGCGTAGAGGAATATTGAAAGAACCATTGATTGCCTAAGTCTAATCGTTATGGCGAGGAAGAGTCGTTCATCTTTCCATATATGTTTCAATCATGCAAGCAAGCGCTGCTGTTGTTTGTGTTATTCTGGCCAGGACCTCTGGTATTGATCCCTCATTACGGATTGTTGAGCCCTGATATTTGAAACGGTTTATTGTTTCAAGCTCCTGTCCATTTTTTGTTTTATCCCAGCGTTAATTTTTTCAGCATTTTTGGGCATCAACTTTGTCTTTTCTGCGTTTATCTCCATGACATAACCCTGTACTGTTAAATTCAGTCTTCGGTTCAATTCTCGAAGATCTGTATCAGTACCCGCCAACCCGTCAATATCATCTGCAAAATATAAGTTGGTAATCGTTCTATACCCTATCCTAACGTTGCCAACATGGTCTTTAAGTGCTGAACTGAATATAATAAACAAGAACTGTGTTTTAAATGCTGTTGAATTACAATCTGAAATGTGTTATGGTCCCTCTTTCTCAGCCAGCTTCATTAACACAACGACGTAATGACGTCTCCGCGTGAGAAGAAGAGGTCTGTGATTGACTTCCAACAAAAATATTTAATACCGTCTGTATGTATGTATGTTTCCTTATTGATTTCTCGTCTCTTAGATTATCGATTTGTTATTGTACATAGCGGTGATTGATTTAATTTGTAGCTGACCGCTGGTCGATACTACTTAAAAATGTTGTCTGTGGAAGTGTTACAGCTACAGAGAAATCTACTGAAAAGGTTGAAAGGTCAAATTCATTTCTAAATCAACAATCAGGAATATTTCCATTATATCAGGTGTTCTCACTCGTATGAGCACTTACCTCTTAGTGTAGGCTTCAGGGACTCTATTCATGGGATTCCCGAGCACAAATTGGGATTGGACGATTTATTGAATCGTTATGGGTTTTCACTGGGATTGTTCTTTTCTTGTTTCAAAAGCTTCTCGTACTGAGTTCTTCAATCCGGACGTATTTCCTCTTGTAGCAGTTTGCGGTAGCTCTTCCTACTTACAGTGGCGCAATGAAGAAGGTGGATCTGGGTCCTGCTCGCCTGTAATGCAAAACTAGGCTATTACACAGGCACACCTCTACAGCGATCATACTTATCGATCCCTATCTCGCTGGTTACGTTGCTGTAAAAGTTGCCCATTGCAAGCGATGATGGCGACATCATCAGACGGTTTTGTCTTGATGTAACTTGCGCTGTATTTAGATTATAGTGAGAAAGAAACTGCGCTGGTCGTCAACCTCACTCTCTGGTCCCGAACTACCTTGAGCTAGTGGCAAGACTTAAGTAAAGACGACTGGGGGTAATTCAGGATGCAATCACTCTCGTCCCACCTTCTATGAGACCAGGGGTTGCTGGAAAAATTCGGGGCTCGAACCGAAGCCATATCCTATCTGAATCTACTCTTGTAAAACCAGCCTTGTTATATGAATCTATTCATATAAAACCAGTATCGCTATATGAATCTATTCATGTAAACCCAGTCCCGCTAATATGAATCACAAACATGGACTATAAGGAAGAGTAGACAATTGAGCCTGATTGAGTCATTATAGCGTTTCGAAAAGATTACAAAACCTAATTCGGGGAATGTACGAAGCTATGCAATGTCGGATCCTGCATGCCATCAAGCAGGGCGACAACATACTTACTGGAAAAAAAGCAGCAAACGCCTTTATAGAACATTATGCTAGAGCAAACCACATTGATGTCCCTACAGACAGGCATACCGACATTAGTGAAGAGCAAAAGAGCCACGACGACAACATCAAGATGGCTCCAGAGGAGCACATGATGGCAAAACTAACAATGAATGAAATGGATGAGGCCATGAAAACTTTAAAGAAGAAGAAATCGCCCGGAAAAGATGGGGTAACAAACGAAATGCTGATGGGTTTGGGCCAAACAGCAAAGAGGAAGTTACTATCAGTCCTGAACCAAAGCTGGAAAAGGGGAATTGTACCGCAGGCATGGAAAGGCGTTGTACTTATACCAGTACCAAAGAAAGAAAAAGATAGAGCAGATCCAAATGGATACAGGCCTATCAGTCTACTGAGCTGTGTAGGAACACTGATGGAGCGTATGATGAACACCAGACTGATGTGGCATCTGGAAGAAAAACACATACTAATTACACAGCAATCAGGATTTAGACAACACAGATCCATTGAGGACCAGATCACTCTCATAGCACAGGAAATAGAGGATGCTTACCAAGAGAAAAAACACACAGTAGCGGTTTGGGTGGATATAGAGAAAGCATTTGACAAGGTGTGGAAAGAGGGACTTAAAGTCAAGCTACGAAGAAGTGAAGTTTGTGGGAAAATGTACATATGGATCAGCCACTACCTCGAAAACAGAATAGCCAGAGTTCAAGTACAAGGGCAGATGGGCAAAAAGGTGACACTTGAGCAGGGGGTACCCCAAGGAGAGTACTGTCACCCACACTTTTCCTGGTATATATGAACATCACAGAGAATATACCACGAAGAGTCCACAGCTCCATGTTTGCAGACGATCTGGCTATGTGGACCTCTGAAAAAAATCTCACCATAGCAAACAATCGGATGCAGCAGGCCCTAACGTCGTTGGAGGAGTGGGCGAACTCATGGCTGGTCAAAATAAATGAGGAAAAAACATGTACGATAGTCTCGATTTCAAATAAACGCCAGAACACCAAAATAAGTCTTAACGGCAAATATCTGCGGCCAAACGACAACCCAAAGTACCTGGGAGTCACATTTGATCGGCGCATGACATGAAAAAGTCAGATCGAGAGAAACCGAATGAGAGCCAGACAAAGAATGGCAATCATGAGGAAACTTGCTGGCACAAGCTGGGGAGCAGACGAAAGTATACTAAAGAAACTGTACACTGGAAGAGTGAGACCAGTTCTCGAGTATGGCTTTGCGGCATGGACAACAGCAGCAAAGGCGAACTTTGATAACATTATGAACACTGTAACAATACCAAAGCCCATCCCCACTGTACGCAAACCTGCCTGGAAGCAGCATATCATACCGGAGGTGGTAGAAAATATACCAGGTATTGGCAACAAGAACAGCCAGATTGAAAAAGAAAGAAGAGACATAACCCTGAGGTACATAACGAAAAACTACCCAAGCATGGACTGGACCCATGCATACACCGATGGTTCTGTAAAAAACAACACAGAACGGAGGGGCAGAGGTATTCCTGAGCCTACCAAATGGTAGAAAAATAGCACTGTCAGTGGCAACTGGAAAATACACAAGCAATTTCAGAGCGGAAGCAGAGGCACTGAGGGCTGCAGTAGAAGCAATGCTGACAGGCGAAGGCAATGAAAGCCAGATAGTCCTGTTTACAGATGCCCTAGTCGTAGTCACAGCACTAAAAAGCCATAAAAATACTGAACGTAATGATTTAAGAGCAGTACTCTGTCAACTATGCCAGCAGTCCGCACCAAAAAGAGTAGTGGTACAGTAGGATCCATCCCACTGTAACATCCAAGGCAACGAGGAGGCAGACAGACTGGCAAAAGAATGTGCAAGACTACCACAACCAGATTCTAGTGTGATCTACGAAGATTCCAAAAGGCTTATTAGGGCCAGATACATGGCCAAATGGGAAACAGAACATACTGGCTACACACAAAAAAAAACGATGCCTATTACCAGCTGAACAGAAGAGAGCAGGTCGTGGTCTTCAGACTCCGCACAGGCCACAACAGACTGAGGTACCACCTATTCAATAAACTGCAGATAGGTGGCACTGACGAATGCACTTGTGATACGGGGAAAATGACCGCTGAACATCTGCTGCAAAACTGCCCGACATACGAGGACCAGAGAAAGCACATGTGGCCATCACCAGTGGCAACACTAGACAAGCTCTATGGCAGTGTCGACAGCCTCAGGATGACCACTGCTGTTTTGGAAAAAATACAGGTTGACGTTAGACAGCGTACGAAGAAGAAGAATAATCCTGCATGAAAGTGAATTTTCTACTCCATTTAAAATCAGACTTGCTTCTTTCGCTATTTATCATTCCTGCTGGTTATTGATTAAATCATGAGTACGACGACATAGTTAATGGAGAGTGACATTAACTTGACTAGATCATCTGAACTTTCCTGACGACTTAGCTCTTCTGTCACAGGCCCGTACACCAAATGCAATTTAAATTGGAATGGCTAGTGACATGGACTCAGATATTAGGACTGAGGATTCACAAAGATAAAACTACAATTTTGAGTGTCAATAATGTTGACGATATTTTAATAAAGTTGGAGCGACTCAATGACATATCTTGAAAGCATCATAGATAGGGTGGGAGGTACAGGACACGATATCAGAATGAGTTTAGAGAAGGCGATGAAGTCTTCATTCTATTGGCGAATGTATGGTCTTCCAGAGAAATCAAGTCTGACACAAAGATCAGTATTTTCATATCTAATGTTAAGGTTGTACTACTGTGTGGGTCAAAGTTATGGCGATCTGCGCTGACCTGCGGCATAACACTTTGCAGTCATTATGGAATTAAAGGTAAGGCGTTGGAGATGGATCGGACATACGTTGCGTAAGGGAGAAGAAGACATGGCAAGACAGTCGCTGTTCTGGAATCCGAGAGGTAGAAGATATAGAGATAGTACAAGACAACACTTGCGAAAAGAGCTTAATATAACCACGAGAGAGGCTGAAAGACGTGGCATATGTTAGAGAAGAGACTCAAAAACAAATACATTTGGCGTGTGTTTGTTGAAGACCTATGCTTCGCAGGAGATGACATGTTTTTTTTGATTGATTGAGTAGTAGTAGCCCCTTTCAGTCATGACTGACTATGATATGACTTGCAGTGGTAAACCAAAAATAAACTTACCTTTTCTTGTTTTCGTTCGCCTTACTACGTTGTCGTTTTACTTCTATGTGGTGTAAGAGTTTCTTTGTACCATGCGTGAGGTGGCCCTTCAGGGTACATCTACACTTGGTTCGGCCTGCAGCTTCGTCAGCTCAGGATGTAAGAATGGGGTCCATGACCTTCATATCGCTCTTACACACCTCTTTGAACCACATCTGTGGTCGGTAGGCTGTTCACTTATCTTCCGCCAACTGTCCATAGAGGATATCTTTGGAAACGCCACCATCGTCCATGTGACGAACATGACCAAGCTATAGTAGTCTTTGCTGTCTAAATGAGAATGTACATGCTTGGAAGACCGGTGCGAGGGTGTAACTTTGTATTTGTTACTCTGTTCCTACATGTAATTCCAAAAAATGAATCGCAGGTGCCGAAGATAGGTGTTACGCCTGTGATCTTATTTAGCATACGTTTCCCAAGTCTCGCTACCATATAGGAGCGTGCTGAAACCACATGCATTGTACATCTTGACCTCGGTTTTCATTGTCAGTATTTGGTTTTCCAAAACACGTGTTGGGAGGCGAGCAAATGTGTCAGCAGCTTTGCCAATTTCGTCTGTCTATTTCTGGCTCTAGACAGAGCCTGTCGCCGATGAGGGATCCCAGACATGTGAATTGTTGCATAGCTGCAAGTTCATAATTAACGATGCTAAGAGTTGGCGTGGCATCTACTTCCTGTCACAGCACATTTGTTTTATTCAGACTTATTGTGAGACCAAAATCTTTGCAAACCTGGGGAAGCGAATTGAATTCATCGATGGAATACATCGATTGATTGCATCGATGGAATACTCCGATTGAATACATAGTATTAAATGACCAAATACAATAAGGAACGCACATTTGTGATAAATTGCACTACACAACGTATAAATCTTACGATTACAAGCTGAATATAGACTTGCGTGATAAACCAATACATTAAAAATAAGACTAATCAGGTTTTATATATATATAAAATGAACAAACAGTTGGAAAACAAAATACAAGCCTTCGAAATGTAGTTACGGTGAAGAAGGTGTCGTATTTCGTGGAAAGAGAAATAAACAAATATCGATGTTCTGACGAGAGGAGCCTTGGGTAGAGAACTATTGACATACATTAAAATGAGGCAAGTAAAATATTTTTGTCATTTAAAAAGACACACGTTATTGAAAACGATGCTGGGGAGGAAGGTTCAAGGTGGGCGGAAAAGAGATGGGGAGCGATATTAACGGGAGAGCAACATCAACAGGGAGACAAATATCAGTCCGGCACAGTGAACCGTCAAGACAAGTGATAGAGAATATTGTAGGTCCATTGCAGCCAACCTTTGTTGCGGAGAAGGCACTCGAATTGAATTGTAGTCTTGTAGTCAATTCTGTCGGGGATAAAGTGTTAAAGACATATATGCACAACTGGGTCGACTGGAGCTAGTGAACAACTGCGTTCGAATGTCGCATTTGTCTTGAGAGATCAGAGCGCTCTAGCACAATGAATCATAAATGTATAGGAGACCCCCTCAAGAAGAAATATAACAGTACTACCAGACATGTGCTGGAAATGGAACCCACATGGGCAGATAAGATTGAGTAGGTCAACAACCGATTGGTGAAGAAAGAGTAAGGCATAATAGCTAGTGTGTCATTGGCGGATCTCTAGAACAGGGCCCGCATTAAGAATAGGTGGTGAGCGACCATTAAAATCCACTGTTTCGTGGGGAAATTGATACACTAAGTCTCAATTAGTATATGTGTGTTCTGTTTTCCGTTCTGCTAAGTACCAACGTCTCTGTACTCCTGGCAGACACATAGGTGTTCAGTCTCTTTAGCGAATTCTGAAGGGTGTCTCACACTCCTTATTCGTTCTCACAGGACACGCCCTCTTTATGGAACAGCTTTGCTTTCAAAATGTTGCAGTCTGATTATTGCTGGTTCGTGAATTGCAGTGACGTTGTTAAAGACTAAGTCGTACATCAACAAAAAATATCGCTCCTATCCATATCCACTATCCATACAATGAGTGCCCTCGAGAACATGATATCAGCTCGGTGGAGAATGAAATTCACACACGCTCAGGAGGCTGAGGAATATATATCCGCTATCTATCTGTCTGTCTGTCTATCATTCCGTCCGTCTGTCCGTCTGTCTGTCTGCCTGCCTGCCGATCTGCGTCCGTCTGTACGTCTGTCTGCTTGTCTGTCTGTCAATATCTGTCTGTATGTCTATATTTGTCTGTCTATCTATTTCTGAATGTCTGTCTGTCCGTCCGTCCGCGTCCCATCCACCCATGCTTCCATCCATATATCCCTCCACGATTCTGATCATCCATCATTCCATTATTCTAATCATGCGTCAATCCATCTGTCTGTCCAACTCCATGTCTTACCTCCCTGCCTCCCAACCTATCTATACGTACATATACACAACCTACACAAACACCCACCCACACAAACAAACATTTATTCAATCTGTCGGTTCTGAATTAATTTCTTTGATGATCAAGTTATGCCGAATGAAAATATCAAATGTGATTCAGTACATTTGCTTGTACCTCCGCGTAGACTCCGAAGGCCATTATTGGGATGAATA
Organism: Ariolimax columbianus; assembly: GCA_036924085.1. Classification (NCBI taxonomy): domain Eukaryota; kingdom Metazoa; phylum Mollusca; class Gastropoda; order Stylommatophora; family Arionidae; genus Ariolimax; species Ariolimax columbianus. Next base: position 42,592,758 of record JAVGWX010000008.1, on the reverse strand, counting down.
GAATAGAGCCGATGAACCATGTTATGCGTTCCGTGAAAGACACGACCACAGAAACCTGCACTACGAAATCAATACATGTATTGGAACACGTATTCTGGTCGACATGCAAGTGGTGCCTGGCGCGTCTGTTGGACTGTGAAGATGGCAAGAAGCAGATGGCCTAAAGGTTAGGATATTGAACTCCTGCTCCATAGCACACGATTTGGAACCTCTTTAAGGGTAAACATGTTTATACTCTGCTGTTAACCCGTTGACGCATTTGTTTCGTTGTAGGTTACAGTGGCTCCTCTTACATCCTGAGGCGTACTTGAAAAGGTGAACCATGGTCCAGGTGACTATAGTGCAATGTAATGCTCACCACTATAGGGATTATAGTGTCGATCCCCGCCTAGTTTTCAAGACTGCGGGGACACAGCCTGTTTTCAGTGACGCGAACGAGGACGTAAGATGGAGTCTGGATCAATATTTGTCACCTGACTCTTGTTACTCGTCGCTATCACTTTTGTCCATCCCTGTTAAATAGAGAAAGATTTATCCTGTTCACTGCGTGTTTCTTCTTCTCCTTCTTTTTCTTATTCCGTGTCTTCTGTTTCTTCTTCATCTTGTCCTTCTTCTTCCTCTTCTACCTTCTTCTTCGTTCGCTCGTTCGTTTTTAGTCTCCCGCTACCAAGCCTTGAAAAGTGCTGATGTCCGTAGAACCGAAAACGTTGTGTCGTAGTTTACAGATTGACTGCGATATTTGCACCTATCCGTCAGCGTAAAGAGCAGACATTTTTGAGTCCCGGGTTAGTCTTCCCTCTTCCATCCATTCTCTTTAGCCAGTCTCCTCTGTTGCGGTCTGTTACACAGGAATCACCACGTAGATGTGGAGAAGGGTCTTGCTAACTCTGGGGCGCTGACCCTAACACTAGCAGTCAGCTATGGGTCGCTGACCGCTACATCCAGATTGACCACACACTGCGTGCTTCATCTTGTTGATCGTTATGGTAGTATGCATGTTTCTCGTTATACGATAGCATGCAAACGATTGGAAAATATTCGGCATCTAGACCGACATTCTTGGGCAGTCCCAAAATAACGTTTCGGTTTGAAATGAGCTGCTTATTGCTAATGAACCTCAAAGCAGTTTCTCGTCACCAGCCAAGAAGGCTACAGCGACAGGATCGTGAGATTTTACTTTCCATGGTCCAGTGACAGAGAGTGCCAGTCGAGGCGACTGGAAGTAGCACAAGAAGCATATATTTTTTTCTCGTTTAATCCAGGCTAATCGTCTTGTGTAAAAATGTAATTGATTTCCTAATGTAAGGACAAACAGCCAAGGCTTTTTTTTTACTTAACCAGGTTGCGCTTCAACGGCCGCGGGATCAAGACCGCGACAAAGAGTGCCGCTATCCATCCGTGACGCTTGTGCACTACTTTAAGAGCTAGTTGGCGGAGACATCCGCGGCAAGACGAACCGCATGTCCAAATATTGCTAAACCGGACTAGAAGCCTAGCATCAGTTGATCATAACCTCACCGGACTAGAAGCCTAGCATCAGTTGATCATAACTTCACCGGACTAGAAGCCTAGCATCAGTTGATCATAACCTCACCGGACTAGAAGCCTAGCATCAGTTGATCATAACCTCACCGGACTACAAGCCTAGCATCAGTTGATCATAACCTCACCGGACTAGAAGCCTAGCATCAGTTGATCATAACCTCACCGGACTAGAAGCCTAGCATCAGTTGATCATAACCTCACCGGACTAGAAGCCTAGCATCAGTTGATCATTACCTCACCGGACTAGAAGCCTAGCATCAGTTGATCATAACCTCACCGGACTAAAAGCCTATCATCAGTTGCTCATAACCTCACCGGACTAGAAGCCTAGCATCAGTTGATCATAACCTCACCGGACTAGAAGCCTAGCATCAGTTGATCGAATAAAAATAATAATTAGAAGAAGCAGAAGATATATGCATGTAGATGAACATTCCATATAGTTTATTCATGGCATGTTACTCAGTGGTCCCGCGGGTTCCAATCACAGTGAAGATATCTTTCAAGTGGATCTTGAGGTAAAAATTCCTCTGATCTCCGGGTAGTGAGATCGGACTCCCGTGCTCAGTGTGGAGCACGTTAAAAACACCTTTGGGAGTTGGAAATTAAAAATAGTAGGTTTAGCGGCCCTGGCCGCACAAAATTCAAGTTAAAAATCTACCCAAGTTATTTGTACCTTTCCCCAGGTAGTTTGTTGAGAGCAGCTATATATGGCGCCTAACTGGCTGCGGGTCTACCTAGCTTTAGTGTTTGAGTCTATTAAGATGGGCTTGCACATTGGTTAAACCACCCTCCAAGACAACTGGTTGTATACAGACTCTGTAGAGTTTTCTAAATCAGTATAAATTATTATTAAGTTAAGGTATATCATGACCAACTGCCATACCTTGATGAAACATAGTGTGGTAATACACGACAATACATCTAACCTGTTGCCAATGACTCTGTCGCAATAATACATACTGCTTTATACATGTCTTCATCGAACTAATCTTCTGTTGCGACTATTGTCATTATTTTTGTTTGGGAGTCTCTCTCCCTCTCTCTCATTCCCTCTCTCTCATTCCCCCCTCCCCCTCTCTCATTCCCTCCCCCCCCCTCTCTCTCTCTCCAAAATCCTGGACCAGCTCTGTATATTTTCCTTGTTTTTCATATTGACCAACATATTAACGGGTCTGTGTTTGCATGTTTGTTTGTTAGCCTGTTTCCCGTCCAATGACCTCGTTTCTCTGTCATCGTGTTCGCCGACGGAGCACTATTGTCTCGGGTTGGCAGTTCGACATTATGTTAGTATCAGTCTCTATCTCCATGGCAATCGTGCAGTTAGGCACAACATGTTTTGGGTGCTGGTTAACAAAATGGGAGTGTTAACCTCAGATCGAATTGTCATTAATCTTTGTCGTTATTACCATTAACAATGAATAACTGCTTGCTTGTTTGCCAGCAAATAATGCGTTAGAAATTATGGTTGTTGTTGTTTGAAACTTTTTAGAACTGCACACAAACGTAAGTCCGAATGGCACTGTATTTTAATGGCTCACATTCTCTGATATAAGCAAACAGAGGGTGTGATTGAAAAGAGCATGAGCTCCCCAAAAGAAGGTCTGCATCTTAAAAACAAACAAAAGGTAGATCTCTTAGATCAAGGTTCGGTACTTGCGTTTTAATTCACCCCAAAGTTCCATGGGTTCCCATTGTACTCAACGGGACATTCCATTTCGGGTTAATGGAAGGAGATGCCAATATGAATGTATTTTAAATAAATTAGTAAAAACTCTGTGGTGATGTGGTCAAGCCGTTGGCCTCGGGTTCGATTTCGAGCTGCGACGGTCGGTCCATGATGTCAATTTTTTTCCGGAGATCCCTGCGTTCATCGCTGGAGCTACGAAGTTCGTGCTTTGTGCGATGGGGTACCCATCTGTCGAAAGAGACCGAGAAAAAAAACCGAGGCAATGAAGTCGAGCCCCCGCTTAAATTTTTTTTTTTCCTTAAAGTAGTTAAAACTTAGATATAGATATAAGTGTAGACTAGACACGATGGTTATATTCAGTTTTGGGAAGAGTTAGAGTATGATTAGGGTCAGGATTAGTGTTATGTTTAGGGTTAGGTTTAAAGCTAGGATTAGGTAAGATAACATGGTTGTTATTACATCGTCTGACAGCTTGGATAATGCGATGCTAATGTAGAAACTGGATGCTGCTCTGTTTGTGGTGCATTAAGACGCCAGTACCCAAGGTTTAGTAACCCACATTCCCAGAGAAAATATCCAGTCCACAGAGCCACATTTAAGTGACCTTCAATATGATTGACATATCCTATCTGAGAGACAGTTGTGCTGCTGCTCAGACAGAGCTTCTCGTTGAGTTCATTCTTGGAGCCGGATATGCAGCGCAGGGATTGAACTAACATCAGGCCAGCATGATCATGATCAACGAGCTACAGCTTACCAAGACCCAAGCCAGGCCCTAGGATCAAGGGGACACTAGTGTTGTTGTTATTGTTGAAGGAATGCCCACAATGGGTAGATCTACCATTTTCTGCGCCCTAAAAAGTACGCTTAGTGACGGTTTGTTGTAACTGTCCTTACATCCCGAGCCTGCTGATGAAAGTGGACCGGGGTCCTCCAGGCGGTTGTTCCTAGCTTGGCTTCACCTACATGTCGGCACTACTAAGGGGATCATGTCGATACCTCACATAGGTAGCTATTAAACAGCGGGTTTCCAGGAAGGGCTACGAGAAAGCCAAGGTGAGGGTCTTCGCCAGTATATTTTGCCAGATTCTGACTAACATGTCTAAACAGTATGTTGTGCCTGACCAGACGTTAGTCTTCCTTCTAAAGAGCACTAGTGTAGTCTGACTAAGACTAAAACCGGTTAGGTCGGGCCGAAGGGTGAAGGCTTAGCAGCCTCGATTTTAACTACGACACCGCTTTACCTTTCAGGACGAACTCCAAAGGGGATCAATATGCTGAGCAGCGCATGAGCTGCAGTGAACAGCGACCCATAGCTGACTGCTAGCGTCAGGGCCAGCCAACCAGAGCTGCCAAGACCCTTCTACACCTCCACGCGGTGATCCTGGATAACAGGCTGGAGCAGGGCAGACAAGCTAAGGAGAAGGGATCGAAGAGGGAATGCTAACCCGATACTCAAAAAATGCTTGCACAAGTCGGATGTGTTGGACCGAAAGGTGCAAATATCGCAGCCAAGCTGTAAACTACGACACAACGCATTTCCTTCTCTGGACTACATCCTGCTACTTGAGCCCTTTCATGGTTTGGTAGTGGTAGATTGAGAACGAACGAAGAAGAAGAAGAAGAACTCCAAAGAAGAGGAAGAGTTAACTCTTCACGACGTGTTTTTGGTAGCGAGTAACCATGTCTCCTCTTCTTACAACTACAACCCAAGGCGTACCTGAGAAGGTGAGACGGGGTATCCCTAGCCGTAGAGCAGTGGGAGGCTCTTCAGTAAACACCATTGTGTGCATTACAGTTCCGATCAGAACCTGGTTGACCAGGCTGCTGTGACACATCCTGTTTCCAGGAGCACAAACGAGCACGTGAGATGGGAACGTGGTCAATATCTTTCACGTGATCCTGATTACCATATGTTCACTGAATGTGAAGGTAAAAGTTAACACGTAGCAGACACTGCCGTCAAGGATGAGGTGTTAAGCTATTATTGTAATAGTTCTCTTCTTTTATTTTGAGTGAACGCGCCATGTGGACAATTGTGTTAGTAATTACGAGACTGGTCATGAAATGTTGGGCCCCACTTCGAAATATCTATGCGTTATGGCGACCTGGCGCCCACACGCATACACGCACTTACTTACTTGAATCGTGGTATTTATTCAGGCTATGTTGCCTGATGCCAAGTACCCAAAGATGTTTAATCTATGACTGTCATAGAGTACCATGATGGTCCATAGTCGTGGTGCAGGTCATCTCTCCTCTCGTTGGTGGGCGGTCGAGCTTGTAAGACCACCAGAAAGACATCCTCTCGTCATGAAGACAACCTGGTCGGCCCATCTGCGCTTTCGTATTGACGCATAGTGAAACTGTTTGGTCACTGATATCGGTAGTTCTAATATGGTCTCTTATGGAGATATTTATGGATGTTTAAAGAAGGACGTGAGTTAACGAAAGATCTACCGAGACCAGATCAGACGCATATTGTTGCGTTAACTCACGTCCTTCTTTAAACTTCCTTGTCCAGTTCTTCACTTTTGTCACCATACACTGCCTGCATTCTGCGATGGATGTCAACTGGTCGACATTCATCAGCTGTTAGAAACCGAATCACCGTTCGCTGTTAAATTCTGGAGGGATACCGTATCACACCCGCCATGTTTTCAACGGTCTGCTGAGGAAACTATGAGTTGGGGGATAATGACATTTTGCAGACTAGACGGTTATCATGTGCTGTTTACACCAAAAGTGACGTCATCATGCGCATCGTACGTGTGTTCACTTAGTGCAGTTTAGTCTGGTTTCATTTGAACACGTCTCGAATCTATGTTGCTTTTAATTCATAGTGAAGGTCACGGTGTTTATGTTGGTATCTATATAAAACTCTCCGCCATTCACGTGAAAGAGGAATGTTCACATTTCAGTGTTTAATCTTCAGAACTTCGCGCACCTTGTTAAGATGAACTTAACCTTGACCTCTACCACTGCATTTTTAATGATTGCGTTGGCTACTCTATTTTAAGCTTGTTTAAGAAATGACCAGAATCTGGAATGTGCTTTTATTGTTTTTCGGCTCATGTGTAAGTGCACAATTGTTTTTGTATTACTTGTAATTACTGCTGGGATTTGAATGAAGGATAGCATACAACTTAATAATGTAGAATACACACTGGATACCTTGACCAGCAAATCTCCGTCGCATACTGCATGTTAGATTACAATATGTAATAGGAAACACATAATCTATCAGAAAAGTATGTGATCCAGCTGGGAGTTAGGGAGATAAAGTAGGGATGAGTAGGAAACGATATGAAAAAGAAACCTAACATTATAGCAACATGCGTTCGATTGGATCTCACTAGGGAAGAGAAAGTGATTGAAGACCACCAGCTGACGAGGCCAGAACGGCTGGTGTACCATGGGTCCATGTAACGCCTGAGAAGTAGGATTCGGTCATGAGCGTTCAATGTAGCCATATAATTTTAGGAAAGCCAGAAGGCTTAGATCAAGTTGGCTTGGCTTGTCTTCGTTCGTTCACAATCTCCCACTAGCAAACACTGAAAGGGCTTAAGTAGCAGAATATAGTCCAGAGAACAGAATGCGTTGTGTCGTAATTTACAGCTTGACTGCGATATTTGCACCTTTCGGTCCAACACGTTCGACTTCAGCAAGCATTTTTTGAGTACCGGGCTAGCATTCCGCCTTCGATCCCATTTCCTTAGCCAGTCTGCCCTGCTACAGCCTGTTATCCAGGATCACCGCGTGGAGGTGTAGAAGGGTCTTGGCAGCTCTGGTTCGCTGGCCCTGACGCTAACAGTCAGCTATGAGTCGCTGACCACTGCAGCTCATACGCTGCTCAGCATCTTGATCCCTTAGATCAAGTTAAACACACTACTGCCTGCCAAGAAGAGATCAAGACATGATTATCATCATCGTCAATCATTATCATCTTCTTCTTCCATCCATGTGTGCCTGTAGGCGTCGTGGGAAGTTGCATTATTCTTTCGTCTGCAAGATGTGCCGTTGATGTTGTTGTCAATTCGTGGATCAATATGCTGAACAGTTCATGAGCTGTAGCGGTCAGCGACCCAGAGCTGTCAAGACCCTTCTACACCTCCACTTAGTGATCCTAGATAACAGGCTGCAACAGGGCAGACTAACTAAGGAGAAGGGATCTAAGAGAGAAGACTAACCCGGTACTCAAAAAATGCTATGCTAAAGTCGGATGTGTCGGATCAGAAGGTACACATATAGCAGTCAAGCTGTAAATTACGACACAATGCAATCTGTTCTTCAGACAACAACCTGCTACTTGCAAAGCCCTTTTTCGGGGTTGGTATCGTGAGTTTAAGAACGAACGACTAAGAAACAGTAAGTGTCATTCAATATTTCTCCAGTGTTTCACTGACACCATCTATCCATCTTTTTTCGGTCTTCCTCTTGCTCAGCAACTATCTAATCTATCGTTGGTAACTTGGGTTACATTTTTATGAGTTTTCCGAACCATTTCATTTTCTGCCTTTCCAAGTATTCCATGCACGGTGTTTGAACCCAATCTGTCTGATTTATCCGCTTCATACTCATCCCACCTTCATGACCACCACAACAGTCTGTCAACGGACAACTGCAAAAGAACACCCCCCACACCCCCCCCCCCCACCTTCATGACCACCACAACAGTCTGTCAACGGACAACTGCAAAAGAACACCCCCCACACCCCCCCCCACCTTCATGACCACCACAACAGTCTGTCAACGGACAACTGCAAAAGAACACCCCCCACACCCCCCCCCCCCACCTTCATGACCACCACAACAGTCTGTCAACGGACAACTGCAAAAGAACACCCCCCACACCCCCCCCCCCACCTTCATGACCACCACAACAGTCTGTCAACGGACAACTGCAAAAGAACACCCCCCACACCCCCCCCCCACCTTCATGACCACCACAACAGTCTGTCAACGGACAACTGCAAAAGAACACCCCCCACACCCCCCCCCACCTTCATGACCACCACAACAGTCTGTCAACGGACAACTGCAAACGAACACCCCCCACACCCCCCCCCCACCTTCATGACCACCACAACAGTCTGTCAACGGACAACTGCAAAAGAACAGCCCCCCACACCCCCCCCCCCCCCACCTTCATGACCACCACAACAGTCTGTCAACGGACAACTGCAAACGAACACCCCCCACACCCCCCCCCCCCCCACCTTCATGACCACCACAACAGTCTGTCAACGGACAACTGCAAAAGAACACCCCCCACACCCCCCCCCCACCTTCATGACCACCACAACAGTCTGTCAACGGACAACTGCAAAAGAACACCCCCCACACCCCCCCCCCCCACCTTCATGACCACCACAACAGTCTGTCAACGGACAACTGCAAAAGAACACCCCCCACACCCCCCCCCCCCCCCCCACCTTCATGACCACCACAACAGTCTGTCAACGGACAACTGCAAAAGAACACCCCCCACACCCCCCCCACCTTCATGACCACCACAACAGTCTGTCAACGGACAACTGCAAAAGAACACCCCCCACACCCCCCCCCCCCAAAAAAAAAAAAAAAAAAAAATAAACACACAAAAAAACACCAACAAAATAACACAACAAAAAACACTTGTAAACATAAACAAAAAATCGATCGCGTGGACATGTGCCCATGTGTGGAAAACAAAACAAACTAAAACTTGTTTTCTTGGTCTGTCGGCTCCATAAGAGGTACAAAGCGACATCATGACAGTCCCCAATACAGTTAATTAATGCACTGTACAAAGGAAGTAAATTATCAAGTCAAGTCAAGAAATAATCCACGAAACAAAGTATTAAAGGATCCGCGGAGACAACTTTAACCGAGAAGCATATCCTTCATCTGATTTGATCTCATCTGACATAGTTTTAACTAGCAGAGACGACATATACATAATTGAGTTTCAGGCAGATCCCCAACATAATTGAGTTTCAGGCAGATCCCCAACCAACATAATTAAGCTCCAGACAGATTATTCAACTGCACTTAGATCTTATCCTCAATAGTCGATTAGCAGAATTCATCTTTGGGAAGGTCCTTCACAGAATTCACTCATAAAATAATTCACTGTTTGTTGTTTCATACATCACACAGCGTTTCAAGAAAAGTCAGGAGGAGTCCCTAAAGGAGTTGGGAAGTTAACATTAACACCTGGGAGAACCTGGCTCAAAATCGCTCAACATAGAAGTGTGCTGTCACAGACGGCGTTGAATTCTGCGATGGTCTCCGTATCCAGGCAGCCCAGGATAGACGTGTAATCAGGAAGTCTAGAGTTGATAATATATCAGAGACAACTGCTAACTACGTTTGCCGATCGTGTCATATATCTTTCCAGGCTTGAATTGCCTTGATCAGTCAGGAGCAACAGACACTTACTCAATGTTGCATTATAACAAGTACTGATGTTGGTGCTACCCATCGACGACGATGCACCAATTATTATTACAACATACTTTTAGCGTGGCAGTGAATCACCTCTCGTCTCTCTCACTCACAAACCCATTCCCAGAAGCCACGCGAGCAAAAATAATTCGAACCACAGCGTAGCACTGCGCATACTGAAGCGCAGTGTATTATGAATAACACCAAGTCTGTACAATGCAATATTTCGAAGACAATACAGTTTATAACTTAATCATGGATTTCCCTGCTGTAGAGTCTGCGCAACGCTACCGTCCGTGCATTGTCTTTTTTCTTCTGCCCCAACGGGGAGCATTTTCAGAGTTGTTCACTTCATAAATTAGTACAAAAGGATGAAGCCTTTACAATGTGTTGCTTTGTTCGATGTTGTTGTTTGTGTTGCATTATAATTTTGCAAACTAGGATATGATGTGTGTATGCCTGTTATTATGATAAAGGGTAGTTCCATAACTGATAGTATTGTCGGGGATAAAGTGTTAGGGATTTCATAAAAACAAAACCCCCAAAACTGTCCTACCGATTTTCCCCATTGCTGGGGTAGTCCAGGGGTTTTAAGGCTGAGTAATACATGCCGCTTAGTAACTGCTGTCGCCACGTCGTGTGCTGGCTATGTATAGATTTCATTGTAATATAATATGTCTCAGTTATTTTATGAATTGGGGTGGCCAGTTCTCTTCCTCGCTGTCATTCCTTCCCTAGCAATAAGCCAGTTACCATTTTACCACTGGGACGTTTCGACAATTGGAATCGAACCTAGTAATTTTGCCGTAAGAAGCGAGAGCTGAATATTAATGTTGGGATATTACTTGAATTATAAAGAGGTTGAGGTGTCTATTAGTCTGGGGAGAAAGATGAAGCAGTAAATGAGTTGACAGCAGTCAGCGACTCATAGCTGACCAAGAGCCTATTCCGCCTCTAAGTGCCGGCACTTGAAACAGGTCGCACTCGTGAAGTTTGACTAAGAGGAAAAGAGAAACCCGGACCTAAAAATGCCACTACCCGGATTGTCGGCCTCAACGGCGCAGATATCGCATCCTCGCTATAAACTACCTCACAACGTCCTTGTAAGAACGAGCGAGGAAGTAGAGAGGATGTCTATCAGTATAAGCTCCCGTGTTTCTTTCTTGTCACATTCGTCACTTGGAGAACTGGGAATCGATTCAGGGATGCTGAATGCACTCCTTGTCTGGGCATCTATTGTCTGATTGCAAATATTATGTAGTGGTATTTGCGTTAATTGCTTGTACTATCCTGCGTTACAGGCTCTCATGGCATGAAGAAAAAAACATTGATATTGTTGTCTGCTCTGGATGCCGATTATATTTTAAGTACAGATGCGCTGTAATATAACCAAACGGACTCCATGGTTAAGATTAGTGCTAAGTTAAAAATGAAGAAGAAGATTAAAACAGAACCAGTCATACCACACGCTAGAGACATCTCTAACAAACATCTCAAATTTCACTATATGGAAAAGTGGAAAATCCGCCGAGATGCTAGAAACTTAAGAGGGAGTAGACAAGAAGGGAGGCAGATCTGGAAAAGACAATTATCACGGAAGAATATCTTAGGAGTCATGGATACGCGTATATATAGATGAATCAGCTAACAAAGCCGCACCCGAATGAAAGTGGTTGAGTATATTACGGAATAAGGAACAGAGAAGAAAACAAACACTAGAACTAACAATGGGAACACATGCTCCAATAGCTCCCGCGCGAGAATAGACGCACTGACGATTGCTGCCGAGATTGTATTTCAATATAAAAATATCCACCAAGAAAACAAAGTATTCCTGACCGATTCCTCTTCACCATTAGCAATTGGAAAAAGAACAGTGAGATCGAGCAGTGCATGTACTCAGTGACAAGTCTCTCAGCAGGACATACAAGTTTGGTCATTCGGCGGATACCCTACAATCTCGAAAGCAATGAAGCTGCATTCAAGATTACCAAAACTATGAAATTTCCCCAAAAACATACCTAAGTATCACGAATAATGAGGCAAAGGCAATAATTACAACTTAGTTCAGAGAAAAACGGATTGATTAACACCTCCACTTCTAAAAAGAAAACTTCTTTTATTTAACTAGAAAAGAGCAAGTGGTAATCTGGAGACTTAGAACTGGGATTAAAACTAATCTATACAACATAATGTAGATTTGGACATATGACAGGTGCCCATGTGGGGTGCATACCGTGGAACACTTCCTACAAAGCTGTATTCTAACACAGGAAGAGATAGAGCAATACTGACCTCGCCAAACAGATGAGAGATAAAAGCTGTGCGGAGATCAAACAGCCTTACAAGCAACGGTGCCCTTTATTAGTGAAACTGGGAACTCGATCTGAGGATGAACGAATAAGAAAACAGCGTCTTTGAAAGGAACTCTTCATCTTCTGTCGACGTGTGTCAATAGTTGTTGTGGGGAGGGGCAGATTTCTTCCCTGTTCCAGATGTTTTCATTTCGTGTCTCACTGCCACCTTCTATCTATCGCTTTATTTGTCTCCCACTTCCTCCTCAGCCCTGTTGTATTGCGTTGTTGGTCGGCCTAGCTGGTAACTTTGAATGTATACTTCTTAAAAGTCAGAACCTGAAACGAAATCTCATTCTCTGCCTTTCCATTATCCATGTATTCCCTCCCTTCCGATGTATTACATGCACGGTGTTGCCCCCACCTCATGTCTGATTTCTCTTTCATACTGTCCAGCAGTGTGACCCCTACAGCTGTTCTCAAAAACCTTGTTTTGTATTTCGAATGCCTTGGCGAGTGTTCATGTCTGACACTGGTAGCAGAGAGTTGGTATAAAAAATACTTTTGATCAACTTTTTTATCTTTATTGGGGTGCGTTTGTGTCTTAATTACGGTGATAGCTGATAGGAAACCGTATTTGCTTTCTGTATTTTTGATTCCACTTCTCTATTCATCCTTTCGTTTTGCTGGAACATGCTACTCGAGTATTTGAATGATCTTGCTTGTTATTTGAACATGCTACTCGAGTATTTGAATGTCTTACTTGTTATGTGAACATGCTACTCGAGTTTTGAATAATCTTGCTTGTTATGTGCTTTTCATCAGAATATTTAATGTCTACTCGGTTCTGCTCATTTTCATCGTCTCTGTCTTTGCTATATGAATCTTCGTATTAAATCTATCACAGGCATTGTCAATAACTTTCAGATCTTCTTGCAGGTTATGTCAATCTGAATGGAAAATACTCTGATCATCTGCAAAAAGGAGCTAGTTCACATAGAAGCTAGTTCACATTAGTTCATCTGATTTACGATAAAACGAGCTATTCTTCTTCTTCTTCTTCGTACGCAGTCAGACAGTAACCATTATTTTTTCGAAAAAAGCGGCGGTCATCCTGAGGCTGTCGACACTGCCATAGAGCTTGTCTTGCAGTTCCACTGGTGATGGCCACATCTGCTCTCTCTGATCCTCGTATGTCGGGCAGTTCTGCAGCAGATGTTCAGCGGTCATTTTACCGGTACCGCACCGGCATTCGTCAGTACCACCTATCTTTAATTTGTTGAATAGGTGGTACCTAAGTCTATTGTGGCCAGTGCGAAGTCTGAAGACAACGACCTGCTCTCTTCGGTTCAACTGGTAATAGGCATCGTTTTTGGTGTAACCAGTGTGTTCGGTTTCCCATTTGGTCATGTATCTGGCTTTGATAAGCCGTTTTGACTCTTCGTACGTCATACTAGTATCTGTTTGTGGTAGTCTTGCACCTTCTTTTGCCAGTCTGTCTGCCTCCTCGTTGCCTTGGATGTTGCAGTGTGATGGGACCCACTGTACCACTACCCTTTTTGGTGCGGACTGCTGGCACAGTTGGCAGAGTGCTGCTCTTAAGTCATTAAGCTCAGTGTTTTTCTGGCTTTTTAGCGCTGTGACTACGGCGAGAGCATCTGTAAGCAGGACTATATGGCTTTCATTTTCTTTGTGTGTCACCAGTTCTTCCACTGCCGCCTTCAGTGTCTCTGCCTCCGCTCTGAAATTGCTTGTGTACTTACCAGTAGCGAATGACAGTGTTATTTGTCTGCCATTTGGTAGGTTCAGGAATGCTCCTGCCCCTCCGTTCTGTGTAGTGTTTGTTACAGAACCGTCGGTGTATGCATGGGTCCAGTCCATGCTTGGGTAGCTTTTAAACGAGCTATTCAATCTCTTATCGTTACATCGTGTATGATATAAAATGATTTCTACAGCTATGTTGGTTTCCATTATAAATTCGTCCTCAATGTTCACTAAAAGTACCAATTTATGTTTCAAATCGCGCCTGGTCAGGGCTAAATTTCAAGATATGTGCAGTTGCACGCTTTCTTTTCCAAAAAATGGAGGATGTCGACAGAGCGGCCATCGCTGACCAAAGAGAGCTATGCGTATTGGCATGAAGTATTCCGCACATGAATTTCGGTGATGAATTGTAGATTCGTACGTTTCCATAGACAAAACTGTTTGTAACTTAAAATTGGTTACACTATCTCCGCTGCCTCCTGTGCATTTTAGGAATGTCGACGTATGTATGTATGATACAATTGAGTAGAAGCTTATGACCTCAGCGGTTCCATAAATGCCTTCACTACCCTATGGGATACTGGATAGTAAAAAAGGCCTTAAGAAAAAACGCTAAGAAAAATCTGTATGCTCTTCTGCCCCCAGTCGTCTTGACTATGTCTTGCCACTGAATTAGGGTAGTAGAGAACGAGAACGTGAGGCTAACGTGCACAACTCTCCTTCACTATAATAACGTTCATGCGTCACTCTGTCTTATTTTCTCATTTGTTAAACCGCTGTTTTCTGTGAAGACAGTCCAAGTGCCTTTGGTATTATGTGCATACAACATTCGCACCCTCATGGATTATGTACAAAAAATCATCCACCTCGGTGGAAAGTGAATGATCTATTTTTTTGTACTAAGTGCAGAAGACAATTTTTGGCTCGGATTGGCTTATTTAGCAATCTACGAGCTCATGTGAACATTGAATGCTGAAAAAGTGGCCCTCGTCGATTACAATGAAAAACAACATCGTTCTTTCAAACACGTACCGCTACTCCAAACCTAGCAACGTGTTGGTCTGTGTGTTAACTTGGAGACTTTTGCTCTATAACAAGCCGGATATACTGCATTGTTAGTTGCCTGGTACAATATACTCTCAGAGTGGCAGTAGACCTACTCTCGTCTCGCTCACCCACATACCTCCCGCATAAACTAATTAGGCTAACAGAGACCTAACAACTGGAGAGAACTGTTAAGAATTATTTACAGTACTGCAGATAATGTTCTTGATTGCAGACATGAATCCTGCCTGCGCTTAACTGCTTATCAATAATTTTTTCTCTCGGATATGTCAGATGTCATTATTAATCCATTAAACTAAACCTAGTTGTCTTAACCCTTTTGAAGCAACTGGCGTTAATTGCACCACCCTTATAACGAGACTTGAAACGTCATCTGAGTAATGCTCTCGGACGAATTGACCTTGCTAGACAGGTGTGTTTGCTCAATAATTACCTTGCATCCCGGTTTATTTAACACTGCCACGACTCTTTTTTTAAATAGAAACAACTGGGAAAGATTATGCACTTTACATTTCTCACTTTGATTGCCAGGGAATTTATTGTAAGCGTTACACATTTATTAGGATAGACTACTGGTTTAGCTTGAACTAGAAGAGACTCAATGAGAAACAAAGGCATAAGAAAGAAAATGGAAACAGCTCCACGCCTATTATATACATACACACGTACACGGTACAAGCAGACCTCACCGCTGCCCAGGAATTAAGTGTTCGAAGCTTCGGTATATTAAGGTACAACTTGTGTGATGTAAGGTGGCCAGTTCTCTTCCTTACTGTCTTACATGTCTTAACCCTAAGTCTGGTACATATTTACAGCTGAGTCGACATGAATGTGCCGGTTGCGGCAGTTGAAACATGCATCATGAAAACCGAGGGCTTCACTAGTACACTATTCAGACTCTTCGCCGCTTGTGATCCGGTTTTCCTTAACCAGGTGCGATTGGAGGATGTCAACGACTACATTTATCTTGGACGTCTTCTCAATATGGAGAGGAACTTGAACTGACAGGAAGTCGCCGTGCGGGTTAGGCGGCCTTCTCGTCTATTAACACCGTCCTGCACGGTTATCATGACCGAGACCTGCGGGCCTTTCTCTTCGATTCCGATGTGGTCCCTGCGTTGTGCTGCCGTACCGACACGTGGACACTATCAAAATCACTAGATGGCAAATTGAGAGTTGCCCAGGCCTCCTTTAGGGGACGCTTAGTCAGAATAATGCTCCGGAACAAACAAATGCAAGGTCTTCACAATTCTGACATAAGACGATTTTCCCTGGTGAGGGATCAGGTAATCCATGTAGACGAGGCAAAATATAAATGGGCAGGTCACATGCTGAGACGAAACGATGGTCAATGGAGCACAGTGACAGTAGTCTGGTACCCCTGAGGTAATAAGAGACCACGCAGAAGACCTCCAATGCGTTGGTCACTCCCTTGCTGTATGCTGTAAATGCGAGATGCATCTAGAGGAGCCCTTGCCACGCATTGGATTTCCGTGACCCAAGACAGGGTCCCGCTGGAGACGAAATTGGAACCCGCAGCCACGCTGAGGAACGGGTCATCAAGATCAACATATCATCATCATTGACTTCTCAGTCGCTGTACACCATGCGCGTTGGTGCCCTGTGAGTTTTCTCCAGCTCCGTCTCCTGTATCTCAACACTGTCTGTTATGACTAAAGGCCGATCCGCGAATTACATTTCCTGCCACAGATCGTACAACCATGCTGAGACTGGCTTGCTCCCGATCGCTTCAGTCTTTCTCATTTCCCTGCAGCCAGAAGACAAAAAAACCACACACACACACACACACGCACGCACGCACGCTTATGCTTGTGTGTGTTGTATGCTTGTGTGTGTATGCATGCATGCGTGTACCCCTGTATCTGTAACTTTTGCAGCAATAAGTTTTATGCATTCAGGTTGCTTGGCTCAAACCCCTTTTAGTCATCTTTTATAACTTGGTGGGAAGGAGAAGGTACAGTTGTCAATTATTTCGTCCCTAGTAAGGACCGCCACCACGGGGACAGAGTGAATTGCAGTAAAGTAATTACTTTTTATCCAAAAAGCAAATACATTTGAACATGTCTGGCAGTAGCTCAATACACAATCCATTTTGGTGGGCCATGTGAAGCCACTCCTTCAGAAAAAACCTGACTTTATCTGCTAGTCACATCTTCTCCAGCACGGCCAATTATATGCATAATTGTTTTCTTCTCGCGAGCTATCGATTCAGGCCGTGACGTCAGAGCATCCCTACTAATGCACATTGTAAAAAGACAAAGGTGGCACCAACGAGATATTGAAAGGCTTACTTTTCATCTCCGGTCTCGCAGTATAAATATTTTTTGTCTAGCTCTCTTTATACATTTATGACACAGGTCATGACGGAGAAATACGTGGCCTATCTGGACTTGTTGGCTATGTTCAAAAGTAGGGCGAGGAATGCAGTTGCATCATTAAGTAATTCTTGTTTGTACCGTAATTAATTTGGTCACGCCTGTTCGTGAGTTCAAGGTAAGGGAGCATACTAAGAGTCCCAAGCTGTAATTGACAATGGGATCCTATACAGACAAGTTTGATAGAGAAGGGTTAAATGAAAAAAAAGGCAATTGCTCTAATGACCGAAAAAAGCAATTAGGATGACCCAATGCCCGACTGTGTCCGGGACACGACGGGGTAGCTGTTCATGCACTAACTCAGATTCGTATCAGCCAAAACATGACTACAAGAACTGTCATTCTAACAGACTCAAGGAGTGTACTCCAAGCTATCTCAAGCCGCAAACAAGTTAGGCTTTCACATGAAATAAAATATATCGCATTGCTGTCTCAAAAAACAGACTGGTCCTACAGTGGATTTCAGCCGACTGTTGGAACCCTGGAAACGAGAAGGCAGATGAGCTCGCCAAAATCGGAAGGGGCAGCACGCAGACTCCCCATACACAGAGCTATAAAGAAGTAAAGACACTCATCAAATGATCAATGAGAACAGAATGGAGAGAACAGCACAAAGAATACAAGCCAGAAAATAACAGCATAGACACACTTGGCAGAGATGGGCGGACAATGATCTACAGATTCAAAACAGGATACTGCAGACCTCCACAGAATGGCTCTCAGAGAGATGTGCGATTGTGGAGCACCGAAGCAAATACCAGAACATATTCTGCAGGAAGGTCCGACCCATGCTGACCAAAGAGAGGCAGACTGGCTTGGGGTGCGACCATGCTCCAAAGATGTGGTGGACCGGCGAATACCTGAAACGCAGTCCCCTTCGTGCACCTCACCGAACTAGAAGCATAGCATCAGTTGATCGATGAAGAAGAAGAAGAAGGGGCAGCAAAGAATTGGTGCATGCCCTAGAGATTGAACTTCGGGAGGAACCTGCTCCTGGACATCATATACAACATGGAAGTCGCTGAACAGACTCCGAACTGATGTTTCACGGTGCAAGAGAAATATGAACCAATGGGAATACAAGGATGATGACACATGTGGTTGTGACGCAATACAGGACCCAGACCACCTCATGACCTGCCCCAACCTCCAGGAAGCATGGAATAGGGCTACTTTGTAGAGGCAAATGACAAGGCGATCCATATCGCTGAATACTGGATGCAAGATATATAACGTGGTGCTTGCTTGGACACGGAAAGTAAGTAAGTAATAAAAAATTAGCAAAACTGCAACCTGCCACCCATGTCAACAAATGAGATTTCAGTATGAGGCTGGATATCCAATCTTATAGAAACGTTACTCCTGAAAATCGTCAATAAATATGGACATCGACATTTGATGGTTTGTCGTGAATGTGTTCAAGACATTTACTCCACTGAGAGCTGAAAAGGTTTGATAACATGTTTGATTAAATGGGTGCTATGGACAATCTCGATATCTCAAGTCAGACAAGAACGTGACCCACGAACCGCATACGACTTGGGTGCCGGAGGTCACGTGTTCGAATCACGGTGGAGACCGATATTTTTTTCAAGTGATTCTTTTTGGTAAACATTCCTCTGATCTCTGAGCAGTGAGATTGGAGGCAAGGAGATCGGAATCCCGTGTTCAGTGTCGAGCACGTTAAAAATTCCTTTACAGTTGGAAATCGAAAAGAGTAGGCTTAACGGTCGCTGCCCGGGCAAAATTCAAATTTAAAAGTTACCCAATTTTTTTTCTCCAATTCCCCAGGTGGTTTGTTGAGAGCAGTTATAGATGGCGCCTAATTGGCTGAGGGTCTACTTAGCTCGAGTGTTTGAGTCTATTAAGATGGACTCGTTCATCTGTAAAAACCACACTCCAAGAAACTGGTTACATACATACTTTTTAGAGTCTTCTACACCAGATTTAAGACGTTAAGTTAAGTTAATTGCAATCATTCAAGAACTGCATAAGACAATCACAATAAGTTACGGGCCGCATAGAACGATAATTTAGATGGTCCAAATAATACACAAAGACGATTTCGATGGAACAATGCCCTTACAAGACAATCTCAATGAACCAATGCTACCTGGAAGGCACAGCAACAACGACAGAGTTGTCCCTCCTTTTTTGGTTTTCTAAATGCTCTGTTAATTCGGTTATGTCGCAGCCACATGTTAGTTGTTCAAGAATACAATTATACTTAGACCCATTTCTTGTTTATAGGATATGTTTCTTTGTTAATATCTCGCCAGAGTTCTGTGGCCAGTGTTTGTCTTGTCTTCTCTTATCCACTTGTACCGCGAGGCGCCGTGGGAAGCCGTAGTTTTTTTCTGTTCGTGGCCAAACGCGCCGCTGAAGTAGTCATCTTTAGATATAATTCGAGACTGGTCTGTGAAATGGCAAATGGAGTTTCATATATATAAATGTAACAGTCACCCACATGGGTAGATCCAATATGGAACATAGTTACAGAATTGGTGAGAACAATATTATAATGATAGATAAGGAAAGGGACCTAGGGATTATAATAGAGCCTTCAGGAAAAATGAATGGGTAAGTCCAGGTAGCAGTGAATAAGGCAAATGCAATGTTAGGTATGATAAAAAGAAATATTAAACACCGGAGTAAGGAGGTGATTGTCAAACTGTATACAGCATTAGTTAGACCTAGATTGGGGTACTATGTACAGGTGTGGAGTTCTTATCGTAGAGGAGATATAAACATGCTGGAAAGGACACAAAGAAGAGCAACAAAACTGATAGTGGGATTCCAGAATTACAGTTACGAGGAAAGACTCAGAAAAACCGGCATACAGTGTCTAGAAAAGAGCAGAATTCGAGGTGAATTAATACTGGTTTATATGATAACCACAGGAAAGGTCAAATTAGACTATAACAAGTTTTTTTTCAAAATGCAATCACCAACGAAAACAAGAGGGCAAAGACACAAATTAACTAACGAAAGGTCCAGATTGGATATAAGAAATATTTTTTTAGTCAGAGAGTGGTGAATGCTTTGAATGCATTACCACAAGAAGTGGTAAAGGCAGAGACAGTTACTGCATTTAAGAATAAATTGGATGTGCATAGTTTTTAAAGCAGGGTAATGCAGATGTGACTGGTTGTTTACAGACTCTGATGAGTCTTCTAAACCAGTATAAAAACGTTAAGTTAAGAACATTTTCTATTTATCTTGTTCTCGGCCTTCCCCTGTTGCGAAAATCTGATCGCCGTGCGTCATAGACACAGGGGTAGTCGGTCATGTTGTATTCTCATTAGGTGCCGGACCACTTGATTCTGTCCTCATCAAAGTATTCGGTACAGGTTCCTGCTTCAACGTTGTTTCGCACCTCATCATTGCCCTTTCTCTCTCTCCTAGTTACGTTGACGGTTATCCGGAGGCATGTCATATCATAGGTCGTGATCTTTCTCTCTAGAGATTGTGTTCAAGTCCACGGTTGACATTGATAACATAAGAGTTGACATGAATATAAACTGTAGATAGTACCAGAACATGTGATAATTTGTCACTAATGAGTATGCGGAGGATAATGGGAATATGCTGGCAAGACAAAGTGAGGAATGAAGACTTATGGGAAACGCGCCAACAACAACCAGTATAGCAACAGATAAACGTAGGAAATGGGGTTGAATAAAGCACACGCAACAGAAATCACCATCAAACGTAACCAGACAGGTCCTGACACATAGTCCACATGGGAAGGGCAGATCAAGAAACAACTGGAGAAGAAACTGAAAATGAACTTCTCTCCCTTGACCTCATCCAAAGAGAGACAGAAAAGGCAGCTAAAGCCCCAACTTATTTGAGGAGTGTGCCAAAAGGGCGACATGCAATGATGATTAGTACGCGGACCAAGAACTCATCAATACTATCATGTGTCATGCTTCGGGGCGCCGATTATAATTCTCTCAAGGACCATCTTTCCTTTGAGCACTTCAGCACTTCATATTTTTTTTCCAATTTATCTTGTGTAGCCATCCCATATAATTTTTCTTTATCTCTGTGCCTCTCTAGCTCATTGCCTTTCAAACCCCTCTTCTCTGATGGGTATATTTCATATGGGTTCTATCTATGGTATGTTTAAGTTAATGGATATCTTTTAATATTCCTGTCTAGTAGTATATCTTCTTTGGATTTCTTAGCTGTTTAAGATGAATTCTCATACAATGTCTAGACAGTGATTGTTGTTATTGAGTATAGTCCAATATTACCAATTTGTGCCCTCTGAAAAATGCTTTATGGAGCCGGTTGCAGTAGCTTCCCACAGACTACGAGCGTGATGATGAAGGGGAACAAACTCATGCATGCGTGTGCGATGCTTGGCTTCATCTGCGTGATGCCCACTACTGTCAGGATCACGTCGATCTACATCTTGTCAGCCAGGCTGCATTGATCTGGTTATTATGACATACCCGAGTGATATTTTAGCTTGCTGAGAAATTCAAAGTCAGGTACATCAGGTCAAACATGTTAGCACACATTAGCTTCAACTTGGTGGCCAGATACGATGGGAGGATATGCTCTACATGAGCTTCAACAGTGGCCAGATACGATGGAAGGGTATGCTCTACATGAGCTTCAACAATGGCCAGATACGATGGAAGGGCATGCTCTACATGAGCTTCAACAGTGGCAGAGACGATGGAATGGTATTCTCTACATGAACTTCAACAGTGGCCAGATAGGATGGAAGGGTATGCTCTACATGAGCTTCAACTTGACGGCCAGATACGATGGAAGGGTATGCTCTACATGAGCTTCAACTTGCCGGCCAGATACGATGGAAGAAGCATGTTCTTCACGTGACTGACTAGCGCGACACGAAGTAGCTACTGTACGCTGAGCTCAGAACAGGCAGACGCTGGTCAGGGTGACAGAAGAATCACTCTAGATACTTGCAGGCCATGTGGTACGCATTTTGGATCAACGGCTGCCACAAGAGCTGCTTTATGGTGAACTGCAAAATGGCAAGAAAGAAAGCGGCGGGCAGCCGAAACTGTACACGGACACAGTTAAGAGATCACTGATCCAGTCCGGTATTAACCATGGTGACTGGGAAAGCATCACCACCAATCGCACAGACTGGCGCAGCACTATTGCTGAGAGTGTTCAGAGACATAAGACACCACGAATAAATGAGGCAATACAAAGACGATCGCTTCGAAAGTCTGCCATATCAACCCATCTTCAACCCCGGTAGTAGAGGGTGTCCTATTCCTTGTACTAAGTGCAAAAGACAATTCAGGGCGAAGATTGGCTTATTTAGCCATCTTCGAACTCATGCGAACAGTGAATGTTTACAAAGTTCCTCGTCGATCACGATGGACGAACAACACCACTCGTTTCCTGTAAATTGTCGACCTGTAGTGGTCTCCTTATGCTTCATATAACGACCAACTGGCCAAGGGACTGTGATCTTAGCTTACAACATCAAGACACTAGGTTCAAATCACGTCCTGTTCTCTTAACTGTGACCGGGCATGTCGTGGGTTATATATGTTATTATAGGAAAGTTTCTCTTCAGTTGTCACAGCTGTAAATGACGAAGTGATGAGAACATTTCGGTCGACTTCGGAGCTGCGAAGTTTGTGTTCTGTTATTGACACTTTTAGAGATTCTGACAAGACGATTGTCCCTGATGAAGGATGCGGTAATCCATGCTGACAAGACAAAACATAGATAGGCAGCTCACATGTTGCGATGAAACGATGGTCGATGGAGCAATGCGACAGCAGTCTGGTACCCCCCGAGGTAAAAATAGACCACGGGGAAGACCTCCGATGCGTTGGTCAGACTCCCTTGCTGTACGCTGCAACATCCGAGATGGCTCTAGAGGTGTAATTACCACGAACTGGAATTGTGTGACCCAAGACCGGATCCGCTTGAAACGAAGTTGGGACCCGCAGCAACGCCGAGGAACGGGTCATCAAGACCAAAATCAAAATCAAGATCAATGAAAGGCATTGAACCCCCTCATGTGGACTTCCAAGTGCAATACAGGCAAGTTCAATGAGTCATTTTTTAACATGACCGTTATCCGTTTATGTATACTTCTACTAATACTATTTCAAACACATACCCACCCCACCCCACCCCCGGAATAACATAAGAAGCTGAAATTGTGTACACAACCTCTACTAATGCGACGTTAACCACAAAAAAAAAAAAAAAAAAATTTAATTCATAAAAAAAACAAACAAAAAACGTCAGTATAAATACAAACTTCTAAAACTGTAAAAAAATATTTACTTGTTATGTAACAATCAGGTGCCACGAAACTCTACAATCAGGTGCCACGAAACTCTACTGACAACCGTAACTCGCTCTTAGTAGCGTTTCACAACACGCACGTAAAATGCAATGTATATGCCATCCTTCCCCCCAAACAACTGGTATCCCGACTAAGGACGGACACACACTTTCCCGCGCGGCTGTTCGTGCATATTCATGTGTGTACACGCGACGTCGTTTGGTACGTATATTTGTACATACCCACGTGTGTGTACTTATGCCTGCTTAGTTACGACCTCACTCTAAGTCGTTGTACATCCAGAATCGCACTTGTCAGTGACCTTATCCCGAAGGCTTCCGGGTTAGCAGGTCAAGAGCTGGATGGAGGGAGTGAAGTAGTCGGTGAACAAGAATAGGCTGACCCGTTGATGCTCAATGTGCCGCGGTTCTGAACCTGTGTTGTGTGACGGTACCTTTTGTTGGCCTGGTAATGACAAGGTGTATGACAAAGACAATAATAGCGCCACTACTACTCAGAGAGTATGTCGTAATAGACGACTAACTGTGCGACATGACATAACACCGGTCATAGGTAGGTGGCTTGCTTATAGCAGAATAGACGGCGTCTAACAGTCAACGGATCTACTTTGCCCTAGTGTTTGAGTCTATTAAGATGGACATCGGTTAATCACCCTCCGCGGCACTTGTCCTAATGCAGCGCAGTAATAAGCTCCTCGAGCATAGCCCGCTAAGCAGGAAATCCTCCTCCCGGCTACATCCAGCTTACACTAGAACTGGGACCTGCTCAGGGACATCTGATCATGCAAATCATACTGATCGGACATTGTTGGTCAGGGTGAGGTAAAATATAATGACCAAGACTCCCACCTCATGCAGTTCTCCCTGGAAACAGGACTCAATAATGGCAGTCTGGCTAACGAGGAGGGGGGAGGGGGTACGTGATTACAGTACAGTAGAAGTAACCAACACACACATGAATCCAAGCATAGCACAAGCGCCTGTTGGACCCCAGTCCACCTTCATCAGTACTATCTGGATGTGATTATAGCCACTGCAACCCGCCACCTAACGTAATTTTCAGCGCGATCCAAAGTGTAAGGTTGCTTCTCGTGGCCATTCTACAAGAACAACAACAACAACGTAAGAAAAAAGTACAGATGAGAGCATTCTAGCAATTTTTACCTTTGCTCATCTCTGCCAGATGCAATGAGCAATCACCAGCCACGATTGTTCTCTTTGCTGATTGTAGATCCCTTCTAGAATCATCACACATCAACACAAAGAAACACACATTTATGGGAAAAATGAACTGTGCTAAACACATTATTCGAAGAACGTTGTCTTTCAGTGACTAATCTCCCCACTGTGGGATTGCAGGGAACGAAACAGCCGATACCCTATCCAAACCTGATACCAAAAAGGAACAATTCCTTCATACAGTACCTTACGGAAAAATCAAAACAATTTTTCACAGCCATTACAGTAACCTATGGAAGAAAGAGATTAATGTAAACGGTAGACCTGACCCAATCCGTACACACAAAGACACCAACACACTAACCTGTTCACACGAGAACAGACCGCTGAAGGCTATTAGGTCACCTCTACTGGCTTAAAATATTCTACACACACAAGTGCGCATGTGCAACAGGTATCCAGACCTCTGAACATATCCTGCACGACTGTCCGCTCCACAAAGACCTACGTCCTACGACACCAAACTGAGTCACAAACTACAGGGCTGTCGTTCTGACCTGACCAGGCGGATCAGAACTGAGACGCAAGCTACAGGGCTGCTGTCCAGACCTGATCAGAAGGACGGAGACACAAGCTACAGAGATGCCATCGAGACCTGACCGGAGGAAGAAGAGCTGAGGATCTACAGGACTGCCGTCCAGACCTGACTAGAAGGAGCAGAGCGGAGGTAGAAGCTACAGGGATGGCGTCCAGATCTGGCCGGAGGAAGCAGACCTGACGAACAATCTACAGGACTGCCGTCCAGACCTAACCAGAAGGAGCAGACCTGAAGTAGACGCTGCAGGGCTGTTGTCTAGACCTGGTCAGAAGAAGCAGAGCCGAGTCACATGATATGAGGCTGCCGTCTAGACTTGGCCAGAAGAAGCAGAGCCGAGTCACATGCTATGAGGCTGCCGTCTAGACCTGGCCAGAAGAAGCAGA
The DNA here is from genome assembly GCA_036924085.1 of Ariolimax columbianus. NCBI lineage: Eukaryota > Metazoa > Mollusca > Gastropoda > Stylommatophora > Arionidae > Ariolimax > Ariolimax columbianus. The sequence goes on along the minus strand of JAVGWX010000008.1, from coordinate 42,567,097 downwards.
GCCGAGTCACATGTTATGAGGCTGCCGTCTAGATATTGACAAACTGCGAACATCGTCCTGGTCACTGGTTTGCAGATGCAGCATAACCAAATACCTGAGCGCAGAAGTTTTGTTCAATTTGTTACCTTGTACCTTTCCTTCAGGGAATCTCAGATAAATGCTTACGAGAGGCCGAACGTTTCTTACATTTATGAATTCTAAAGAGAAATCATCATATTCATCAGTCGCGTAATCTGAAAGGGCATGGGGCACCAATACAGCAGATTATTACATGAATTCCCTCCACTCCACTCGGTTTAATGCCAGGATATCGAACCTTCCGCCTGGAGGAGTTAACCTCAGTGTTGGGATTGTCTGTATTATGCATTGAGACGGCTGACGCATTTCTGATTTTTCTAAATGGTTTTTGCAATATTGGTGTGTCTTGGGCCGTTTCGCACCTGGCGGAGCCCATCCCTCTTCACATTTGAATTTGTCTATGATCTCCATGTTTACTCAAGCACAGCGTCACAGGTTTACTATGAAGGTTATGCCTTTCTGTATTCTTTTTCCGGCCTCTTTTTCATCTTGACCGTTTCTTTTAATCGCTCTTGTGTATTCTGTGTCCGACTTTATCCTATAATATATCGATTGAAATACATCTCAGCGCTTTGACGGACACAAGTCCAATTAAAAACAAAGAACGCAATAAATCACGTTATCCAAGGGGAATATGTAACATTGCAATTTTAGAACCGAAGATCACAGATAAACACTCATGATTCAAGAGCGAATCAGATTAGCAGCAATGTTATCGCTTGACCCGGAAGGATTAAAAAGAAAACATTGGATTAAACAAGAAGAAGTGATAAACAAGTGGGCAGTATTGAGCACATCATATGCGATGGTGAAAGCATATTATTTGCAAGTGACAAGAAGTTTTTTTTATCATTTCCAGTGATAGCCGAACGGATCAGACGAAGGGCCCCAACTATAAACTAAAATACGGTTTCAGAGATCTGCTTGGGGCGGTGGTAGTGTGGTGTCAGTTGCTGTTTGCTCTACTGTTCTTTGTTATCTACCGTCATAACAAAAATGCTACATTTGAGTTAGATTTTGACCAAAATGAATGGTGGGTAGAAACGCCACATGATCCCCAGCACTATTAACTAGAATCCTCAAAAAAGATGTATTTGCTCAGGGAAGCTGATTATTAATAATAAAAATAATAAGTCTTTGTGATAGTCTTAGTCACCTACTGGTCTAGCTTGCGCTGGGTGTAACCAGGGGGAGGATTTTCTGCTTATTGGGCTAGGTCGAACAGCTTATTACTCCGCTGCGTTGGGACAACTGCGCGAGGGTGGTTAACCGATGTGCGAGTACATTTCAATAGACTCAAACACTAGCAACAGCAAAGTAGACATTAGGCGGCATCTGTGCTGCTTTTAACAAACTATCTAAAAATGGCTGGTGCTATGCCATGTCACACAGTTAGTCGACTCTTAAGACATGATCTCTGTGGGGCAGTGGTACTATTCTTGTCTTTGTCAAACACAAAAACCCCGGAATACCACTAGTGATAATAATAATAGTGCTAATAGCAATAATAATAAAATAATAATATTTCACATTGAAGTTCACAGACTCCGTCAATTATATACTTACTACTTCAATCCTAGGCTGAGAACCACTGATATGAGATCGCGTGCGTCATTACTCTCGCTGGACGAATAATTCCGTCAGCACCTGTGTTCTATTTTCTCTGTGCTTTTCCATTTGTCAATAAGGTAGTTCACGTGACTGTGTGTCATGTACGCGTATGTCTCATATGTATAAATAAATAAACATATATAATGTTTGTTTGTAAACCTCCTTCCTGTTTAGTTCCAACTGGAGCATGGCTGTTTTTGGGTCACCTTGCATGAATCATGGTCGCCTTGCATGAATAATGTTGGTGTTTTCAAGGTTTAACTTCCTTATGGCAAGGAACGGCGCTTTCAATCAGCCAACCTGGTTTTGTTTTATCAGGAAGTATTTACCGCTATGTCTCTTGATGGCTGGCCCATGTATTTCCAGGACCCGGAAGGGGAGTATAGTATTATTACACTGTAACCTTCCTGACATGTTGTAAATGGAGACTAAGGAGGGTTGGATGTGAGGCTGGCTACCCCTTCATGGGGTACAGGCCTGCGCAACGTGTAAATTGAGATGTAGAAGACTGCTCAATGGAAAACAGGGAGGTCGCACGAGTAAAGAATGACTTCTAATTCACTGTCGCTATATTAAATCAATATTTGTCTTTTGTGGCAACACTGGTGCTTTTATCGTATCGCAGTTTGGCAGCTTGTTTATCCTGACCACCCCTAGAGCTATGTTAGCGGGATCTTCACTCCTGTCATAATAATAATAATAATGGTAATAATAATGATAATAATAAAATCAATAATAGTAATGATTGTAATAATAGTAATAATAATAATAATAGAAATAATAATAATAATAATAATAATAGTAATAATAATAATAAAGATAGTATTAATAATAATAATACATAATAATAATAGCTGCCTTTCGCAAACGGTGACATTGATAGCTAGCTGCTTAGCAAGAGGGCCAGCTAACAAGAGCTGACCAAGACCCTATTCTGCCTTCACGTCGTGTCCCTGGAAACAGGCTGCACTAGTCATTAGTGTAGTCTTGGTCAATGGTAGCGATCGCAGTGGGAAGGTAAACAAATTAGTAAAAAAGCCAGCTTGAATCGGATGTCGGGCCGAAAAGCGCAGATATCGCAGCTGCGATGTCAACTACAAAGCAACGTCCTTTTTCAGGACAAACGCCCCAAAAGAAAAATAAGTTTAACCCTAACGAGGGCTATTAGATTATCTTCTTCTTAGTTCATCCTCAGATGAAAGTCCCGGTTTCTCTTATAAAGGAAACCGTTGTTAGAAAGGCTGTTTCGTCTCCATACAGCTTTTGTCTCATATCTGACTCTCGGGGCCAGTATTGTTTTCTCTTTTCCTGCGTGACCATGCAGCTTTGTATGTGTTCGACAGTCATGATGTGTTCGACAGTCATGATGTGTTCGACAGTCATGATATGCTCCCCACATGGACACTTGTCATCTGTCCCCATCCTTATTTTTGTTAAGATGACCATTGAGTCTGTTATGCCCAAATTCTCAGTCTGAAGATGATGAGTTGGATTGTTTTACATCAGGCCTGTTGATCTGATCCATGCGGTGTTTGCGTCCTTCAGTCTTGATAAACACGGCTGTTAGTCTTCGCTTCATGTTGTGACAGGTGGTGGGGATTCTTGTTGATGCTCTCTGGTCCTGACCTTCCCTGATAAATCGTCTCGCTTTGCCACAACTGCGCAATGTCAGGGAAACTCTTCTGAAATACATACATACCGTTCGTCCTGAGCAGGATATCATTGTACTCTCTGTGATGTACTTGTGTTGTTGCATAGATACACTATCGTGTCTTGGAGGGCCTATAAATAACAACGTGGATAGAGTGTTTGCTTCTTATAACAAATATTACTGATCTCAAAATGCTTCAGCCTACCTAATTGTAAATGGAAACCTGATTTACTGAATTGGAAAGACGAGGCAGCGAGGAAGAGGAAAAACAACAAAACTGATAGCTAATTAAATGATGTCTAGGGGATGGCGTGGGAGAGGGATTAGGAGACACGGCTCACAACGTGAAGGTGCTGGGTTCGCTCCCATGACAGTATCAACCGTTATCGCGGGGAAACAAACCCTTAGAAAATGCAGGAGGAATCAGACCCTTATATAAAATGCATGCCGAAGTCGGATGCACTGGGCCGACATGCGCAAAATAAAAAAAATACTGCAACGCACACCGCCTTGGACTATAGAGAAATAAGGCGAACGCAAAAATAACAAAACGATGTCTTAAATACTTTAACTTCCAAAACAATTTCTGGTATGGGAGAATAAAAACAGAACTCGGATATGGCTTCGGAACAAGAACATCAACAAATCTATGTTACAACCAGAAAACCGTCATCCATAAAGAGAACATGGCAAATCAAAATAAATCTAAACAGTCATTCTTGTATCTTGACTGTCAGTACTGCCACAACCTCGCCATTTTGTTTCTTGTGTGAGACTATCTTTAAATTGTTATAATTCTTATCATGCCATCACGAGGCTCACATTCCTTCTTTTTGTCTTGGGCAACCATTTACGCAGTTCTCTTGGGCAAGGCAACCATTTACGCAGTTCTCTTGGGCAACCATTTACGCAGTTCTCTTGGGCAACCATTTACGCAGTTCTCTTGGGCAACCATTTACGCAGTTCTCCATATCAGAGATACGTAAAACATCTCATCTTCCACCGTGCGTCTCCAAGTAGCTCTTAGTCTACCTTTTATTTTCTTACCCTTCGATACCCACGTATGTGCTCTTGTTGTCCCCAACCATCTCCATCATCTCTCTCTTAGGGAGGAAGACTAACGTCTGGTCAGTCAAAATATACTTATACGACATGTTAGTCAGGGTCAGTCAAAATATACTAATACGACATGTTAGTCAGGGTCAGTCAAAATATACTTATATGACATGTTAGTCAGGGTCAGTCAAAATATATTTACTTATACGACATGTTAGTCAGGGTCTGTCAAAATGTACTTATACGACATGTTCGTCAGGGTCAGTCAAAATATACTTATATGACATGTTAGTCAGGGTCAGGCAAAATATACTTATATGACATTTTAGTCAGGGTCAGGCAAAATATACTTATACGACATGTTAGTCAGGGTCAGTCAAAATATACTTATACGACATGTTAGTCAGGGTCAGTCAAAATATACTTATACGACATGTTAGTCATGGTCAGTCAAAATATACTTATACGACATGTTAGTCAGGGTCAGTCAAAATATACTTATACGACATGTTAGTCCGGGTCAGGCAAAACATACTGACCAAGACGCTCACCACGGCTTCGTTGTGGCCGTCCCTGGAAACGGACTGTTTTCATGGCAGCCTAGGTAATAAGGTAAAGGATCGACGTGATCCCTGTAGTAGTGAGCGACACGCAGATGAAGCCAATAATAGCACAACAGCCTGGAGGACCCCGGTCCACCTTAATCAGCAGGCTCGGGATGTGAGGAAATCTACTACAACCCGTCACTTAACGTCCTTTTCAGGTAGCACAAAAGAATAGGCCTACACATTGTGAACATTCGAAACAACATTACAGCAATCTCTTTCTTATAAGGCGTTCCAATATTTTCGTGGCTGATGTCATGTAAGAAATAATTTGCTATTGTGTCTAGCCAACACTAATAATTGTGTAGAGACATGCAAGATCAAAGGTTTTTAATCTCTGGGTATCCTTCTTTGTTATCCTCCACCATTCCAAACCATGTTAGAACACCTCTATTTTATAGCTTGAGGTTAGTTTTCCTACTTAACAAAAGATACGGTCTTACTACAAGTGGCGTTCAAATCAAACGGGGACTTTTTATTCTAGTTCTACCTGAATGAGTTATAGCGTGCTGGAACTACTATCATTAGTTAGGGGAACGTATGTCCAATTACTGCTAGGTGCCCTACTTGCCATAGAACAATCACGTGATAAATAAATAAAAATGGAGGACAAGACTGTTAGTGTTTGCATGGAACATCGTGTTGTGATGACGTTTTGTGCGAAAGAACGCGTGAAACGTACATAATACTGCATTCACAATAAAGTGATGAGACACAGCCGCGGTAAGACATTTATTTGAATGGTGTAAACATTTTTTTAAATGGCCGTACATTCATAAGCGAAGATCCCGGCCGTGGTGGCTCTTCACCCACCACAGCCATTCCTGTGAATGTCCAGATTATGAAACGCCTTTTCAAATTGACGCATAACCTTTCACAAAATGGCACAAGAGGCAAGTCTTCCTTTGGGTACGGTGAACACTATTATTCATGAACATTTGCATTTTCGAAAGATTAGTGCACGTTGTGTTTATCTCAAAGGGTGACCTGCTCCTACAAGATAACGCTCGACCTCATTCGGCTCACCGCAGTATGTGCCATTTGCAGCAACTCGATAGGGAGGTATTGCCATATCCACATTACAGCCCAGACCTCGCTCAAAACGATTTCCTCCTGTTTGGCCCACAAAAAACAAATCCCTGGGAGGTCAGCATTTCAGCATTGATGACGAAGGGAAACATACTGTCCTGGATTGGTTCAGACATACTATCAAATCTTTCTACGCTGAAGCTTTTCAAGGATTACTTAAACGCTGGGATAAATGCATAAACGTTGCAGGAGATTATACCGAAAAATAAATGTCATTAAGGCTACTTGTAAATTATTTTGTTTTCCTTAAAAAGAAAAGTCCGCGGTTAACGTGAACGAGAGAGAGAGAGAGAGAGAGAGAGAGAGAGCCTCAGCCTCAGCCTCAGCCTGAGCCTCAGCCTCAGCCTCAGCCTGCACGTCATGCGAACCTATAATATCAGACAGCAGAACTTCAGAGGAAGAAGAATACTACTGATGGAGATACTAAAAAAATACAATATAGGTATGGATTGAATTTAGCAAAGGCTGCACAGGTGGCACTTACTTACGTACTTAGTCGCTCTTCTTCTACCGTGAGGTGGAAAGTTTAAAAAAAAAAAAAAAAAGTTACACCTCAACACATTATTAGACGGAAGAATTGAGATAAATTGCAGGATCGTATTTTACACGCATTTCTTCTTTTTCTTCATCTTCTTCTTCATCTTCTTCATATTCTTCATATTCTTCTCTTTCTTGGTCTTCATATTCTTCTTCTTTTTTTTTTCTTTTTTTTCTAATCTTCGGTGTTGGATCTGAAAAGAACGATGTGACGTTGTATCGTAGTTTACAGCGTGACTGCGAAATATGCGCCTTTCGCACCACATTATCCTTGTTGGTTTGCCTTCCCACTGTAATCCTTATTCACTTAGCCGGACTACACTAGTGTAGCCTATTTCCAGGGCCGCCATTTGAAGGCAGAATAGATTCTTGTTCAGCTAATGCAACCAGCCAACTATGAGTGCCTAGCTGCTGTCAACTCATTCACCGTGTTGCCGCTTCGGTTTCATTAAGCGCATTTAATGTACATTTTTACCTGTGACTGATCTGTAACATTGTTGGAGACTGTCATTTATTGAATGATAATCTTCTGCTTTCCTTTGCACGAAAATAAAATATCTTTATCTGCAATGATGTCTCTTGTATAAAGTTCAGTCTCTTATAGTTCACATATCTTACTCTTCCAGTGTTTTTTCTATAGGCCTGTGGGATTGTCTCTGAATATCATATTCGGAGCAGTTATGTAGTCTGTCCTCATGTACACGCAGCTGAGTTGCCAATCTTCAATCATGTGTAAATGTGGCTGTCGAGTCTATTGTGTCCTGTTCTAAGGCGCAACACAAAAGTTTATACCTGTCTGTTCATCTTATGGTAATCGTCTTGTGTTACTGTTAGTGGCTTTCTGATTGTTTTGATCGTCCTTAGCGTCTGTTGGTGAATTTAGTCTTTACTGTAAGACATATTTTAAGTGAATGACTTCCTTGAATTATTCCAAAATTTTCCACATGGGATAAATAGCTGCAACCGATGTCTTCTACCTATTCCCTTCTTGCAACGTTTCTTTTAATACCGTCCATGTGTCACCAGTTGTCTAGGTCTTCTCTTCCATCGTTCTACCTACATTCTCCTTCATCATTCTTACTACCTTCTCTTCCTACACTCATCCTACCTTCTCTTCCTACACTCATCCTACCTTCTCTTCCTACACTCTTCCTACCTTCTTTTCTTATACTCCTACCTTCTCTTCCATCACTCTTCCTATCTTAACTTCCATCATTCTTTCTACATCCACTCCCTTTATTCTTCCTATCTTTTTTCCCATCATTCCTACCTTTTCGTTCATCGTTCTACCTATGTGATTTCGTACCTCTCAACTCATGCGTACGTTTGTACTTGGCGACCATAACATTTTCGTACCGCACTTGGAGTCCGCTACACCTGTGATATCACTTCTGTACTTAACAACGCATTATATAGATCACAATTCTCAGCGGTGTGTACATAAAACTGGAGATATAGATAGTGGATAATTTCAGAGATTTTTTAAGCTAAATATTACTATTCGTAATTTTGGCTTGTTATGCTTTTGTTAGTTGATAACTCGCGGTTAAGATACGAATCTAACCAAAAAGAATATGTTATTGCTACATCTCTCATACTTGAGTTAGGCAATCTTGATTGTTTTTCTTTGTTGGCGGGTTACAGTGGCTCTTCTCACATTCCGAGACATACTTGAGAAGGTGGACTGGCGTAGCGCTGTAGTGCAATGCTAGGTTCTTCAGTAAGCTCACCACTATGGGGATTACATTGCCGCTCCCCACCTCATTAGGCATTCTGCCATGAAACAGTCTGTAGGGGGTGGGAAGTAGAAAGTATTTTCTTATCCTTCTTTTTCGCCTTCGCCTTCTTCTTCTTTTTCATCATCATCTTCTTTTTCTTTTCTTATTTTTCATCTGGTTCTTCTTCTTCATCTTTTTTTAAAATTCTTCCTCTTCTTGTTCTTGTTCTTTTTATTCTTCTTCTTTTGCTTTTTAAAATCTTTTTCTTCTTCTTCTTCTTCTTTCTTCTTCTTCTTCTTCTTCTTCTTCTTCTTCTTCTTCTTCTTCTTCTTCTTCTTCTTCTTCTGCATATTTCTCTTCATCGTTCGCTCTCAAGTAACCGCATCTATTTCCCTCAATAACCCGGCTATTCTTATTATGCTTGTCTCCTTGTCATACAGTTTATCTCCTCTTCGGGTAACGGAGAGACATGTAGTCACTCTGCTCCTGTGGTGTAGAAGGCATACCTGTTGAACAAGTTCTACCGTTTGTTTGTTGTCCTCACATGTGCACATGTCTGTGTGTATCTTTTATAATTTGTTGAACACATGATTTTTCAGTCTGCAGTGAACGGTTGTCTACATATTATAACTTAATCTCATCCTGACAAAGAGTGGCACGATTCTGCTGAATCAGATTCTAGATGTTCTCTGTGCTATTTGTCTGTACAGAAGGGGGTTCAAGAATGGTAACACTGAAACTTTCTATGCATATCGTAAGAGGTGACTGAGGAGGGTTGGGCATGTGGCTGGCCACAACCATCTTTTTGTTTGTCGTTATTGCTGAATGCCAACAATTAGCAGGACAACTCTTTTGTGCACCTTAAATATGACGATATGTGGCAGATTGTCGTAGCTTTCTTCACACCCCGAGCATGCTGATGAAGGTGAACAAGGATCCAAGGCGGTTGTGCTATGCTTGGCTTCGTCTGCGTGCCGTTCACTACTACGCAGATCACGTCGATCCCTTACCTAGTTAGCCAGGCTGTAATAAAAACAGCTTTTCCAGGGAGGCCACGAGGAAGCCGAGGTGAGGGTCTTGACCAGTAATTTTTGCCTGACCCTGACTAACATGTCTTATCAGTATGTTGTGCCTGACCAGACGTTAGTCTTCCTCCCCAATCATCCCGTAGAAACGTTAAACCACTTCAACAGACAGGTCAACGTTTGAGGAAATGGAATGCGTTTGTTATGATCTACGCTCAACAGGAAACATGAACGGTTTTGATTGATTGTTTTAATGCAGGCGGGTCGGGTATCATCAGGGTGCGTAAAGCCACCCCTATTGATACAATATACCCCATAAATGGCATAGGACCACCCGAGATTCGAAGAAGCGTCGCAGCAGAAATCGAACGAGAACCACAGGAGCACGACCCAAGGACACCACATGTTTGGACATAAGGTACAGAGCACAAGACTCAAATCCAGATATAGCTTCCTAAAATCAAAACAGAACGAACCCTGAAAGTCGCAGTATCGAGAGATGGCACGAATTGATGCATACCCCAGAGATGGAACGTCGGAAGTAACCTGCCCCCGGACATCATCTACCATACACAACATGGAAGTGGATGAACAGACTCCCAACTGGTGTCTCACGCTGCAAGAGGAATTTCAAACAATTGGGATATGCAGATGATGACACGTGACTGTGGCGCAATACAGGACCCAGACCACCTGATGACCTGCCCCAACCTCCTGGAAACATGCAATAGATGCGACATGTGGAGGCAAATGGCAAAGGAAATCCATGTCGTTGAATACTGTATGTATACTGTATAACCTAGTACGTGGGCACGGAAAGTAAGTTAGGAAGTAAGTATGCTGTGAGTGGTGCAAAACTCAATTTAAGATAAGAATCTACCGAAGAGAATAAAGAACAATTGTTGAATGAAAGGAAGAAAAATTAGTACGCTCTTGAATTACGAGAGGTTTATCTTCGTATGTGACGCCTCATTGACTCGAACCTTTCCCGTAGGTCTTCATTCCTTCCCATGTCCTGCTACATAATGTCCATTATCCTTCGTATGCATCTGTTAACGAAGGACTGGAAGTCTTTGTTTGGCCTTGATCGTTCTACATGTTTCTGCTCCATACAGCAGCACTGACTTGACACGAGTTGAATATTCTAATTCATTCTCTGAATCTACATATGTTGTTTAGTGTTAAGAATACAAAAAATATTTTTTTTTCTTCAAAATAACCTATTTGAAGAAGAAAGGGGCTTCATTTGGATATCTTGAAAGAGGAGGTTATGGTTGTAGGCAGTTTGATTTAACTGTTCGCCCCTATCAAAATTTCGTAATAAGAACACATCAGAAGCAGTTATTTTTTGTTGCAGAACAGCGTTTACAATTGGGATCAATACCGCAAATCTTCTAAGCTGCATTGTATATAGCTACAAAAGCATCTCATAGGTCCGTCATGTATATCGGCGTAACATCATATTCTTCTTTCCTTTTCCTTTTTATGTTCCTCGGTTAATTGATGTTCTAATCCAGTGTTCTACAACATGTTTATACCTGGCGCCCACTTTTATAACTTTTGTGACCGTAAATTTTCCTTACCATCCAATAAAACCTAAATTGAAGAAAAGCCACCAATCGTTCCCCGAGTCTGTGTATTTTGGAGGTTTTTAATCATCGTGTAGAATGTCCCTTGCAAAACGTTATTCCTATGACAGACAGCCTGTCTGAAAGAAACTTGATCTCTTATCAAATCCTCAACCAGTTTAAGAGTCATGCCCAAGCATTAATTGACATCTTGGTGTCATCGCCTTCTTGGTCTGCCTCTGCTTCTCATGCCCGGCACCATACCTTCCATTACCGTTCTCTCAGGACCGTTGTGTCTTTTGAATTTATGAACCAATTTTTCCCTATGCCCAGCTCTTTTCGAATGCTTGTATCCTTGTTATTTGCAGTCTACCATATTCTGAGGACCCTTCTATAACATTTCAACTCAAAGTACTCGATTCTCTTGCTTGATATTTGGATAACCGTTTATTTTTCACAGCGGTATGCAGTCACGGATAGAAAACACAGCTTCTCAAAATTTGCAAGTCTTGATGAGTTGCTGGTATTCTCTCATATTTTTCCCACGTTGTGTTTTAAATACAGCATTTCATTATTCTGTTACCACCCAACTGAAATCTAAAATCGTCCACTGCTGGGATCTAGCTCCCAGGCTGGAGAGCACTGTTCGAACCCTTCTAGGTCATCAAACGACAAGGACTTAGCATGACTCTGCAGCGGTTCAGTGATAGCTTCAATCTTGCAAAGTGGTGTGCAAAACCAAACGATACATGCATAGTTGATCGTATCATTAAATAAAAGTCCAATACAAATAGAACAATGGTCGTTAAAGTGAATCGTCGCTAACCGTACCGCATTGCACTTTATCAGACACATATGCAAGCTCACAAGTCACACTTTGTAGCGGACTAGTGACTAACATACATGTTTCATAGCCATTAATTGTTGAACTTTCATAATGCGTGTACCATATTGCGAGTTGTTACACTACTGACAGGGAATGAAGTTGTTTGATACTTCAGTATACAAAGCCAAAGCTTATATGAGGTAGATAAGCCAATCCTTTTCCTCGCTACCTTCTACTTTCCAGGTACTCATTTAAAGCTGAGTTTCTAGCGTGACGGTTGTAAGAGTTGAACCCGGTACCTTTGCCGTGAAACGTGAGTGCTCTACAACTGCTCTAATCAGACCAATACACCAGCAATATCCGCGCATGTCACGTTCTAGCTGGGTTCTGTGAAGGAGTGCAAAATAACAGAGACAATTCCACGATCAATGATATCAGTACTTAGTGCAGAACTGGCATCAGGGACATGGAACTGTGCTTCACATTCACAGTATAAATATCTTTACTACCTCATGATTATCTCCTTCAGCGTGTTCGTCCTGAAAAGGGCGTTGTATCTGCGCCTGTTGACCCGTCACAATTGATTTCAGTTAGCGGTTTTTTTTTTGTGTGGAAAAGGGGGAGGTGTTGGGGGTTGGGAGAAGTTTTTGGCTTGCCTTCCCTCTGCGATCCTTATCCAGACTAAATTGTGACTAGTGTAGCCTGTTTTAAGGGCAGCCACTTGGGGGCGTATTAGGGTCTTGGTCAGCTGTAATTCTCTGAGCCTGATTCAAGCAGCCAGATATAAGTTGCTGGTAGCTCATTCGCTGCTGTATCTATGCCCTTGACATGGTTAGGAGGCAGGACGTATGAGAGGAAGGTACATTGTACCTGCGCTGGGGGTACAAAAGGGAGCCAGTTAGTCAAAGTATTACCTGCAACCAATATTACACGTTACTGCACTACTACTACCACCACCACCACCACCACTACTACTACTACTACTGCTGCTGCTGCTGCTGCTAATAATAATACTACCACTACTGCTACTACCACTACTGTTTCTACTACTACTACCACTACTGTTACTACTACTACCACCACTACTGCTAATACTACCACCACTACTGCTAATACTACTACCACTACTGCTACTACTACTACTACCACTACTACCACTACTGCTACTACTACTACCACTACTGCTACTGCCACTACTACTACTACTACCGCCACTACTACTATTACTACGGCCACTACTACTACTACTGCTAATACTACTACCACTACTGCTACTACTACTACTACTACTGCTAATACTACTACCACTACTGCTGCTACTACTACTACTACTACTACTACTACTACTACCACCACTGCTACTACTACCACCATCACTACTACTACTAGTAAACTGCTACTGTTACGTAAAAATTACAAGGGCTAAAGTTCAAATGCATCTTAGTTATTTTGCCGCAGGCAGATATTAATTAATACTGGAGAAACGTGTGAACTAGTTAATATCCTGGATGAATACATTAGCAGCTAGCGGCAGAGGTTTTCAAAATGTGCGTCCCAGCGCCCATTGGCGTGGCGGCATACGGGTACGGGCGTGGCAGTGACTTGGGAAAATTTTGGGCTCGATATTATGAGCCAAGGTCCATCAATAAATATAGATCATCGCGTTGAGAGGTGCCGCAGTGCGTTTGTACACAGATCAAGGGAACTGCGGAGCAAACAAATTTTAAAACCTCTGAGCTAACGGAACGTTCTTGTTCATGTAAAAATAGACGGAACAGTCTAGATCGTTCCCGTTTTTTAATTAATACACTGACCAAGACCACTATCTGGCGTCCATGTAGCGTTTCCTGGAAACAGGCTGTTTTCAAGGCAGCCTCGCTGACGAGATGTGGATCAATGTGATTCCCGAAGTAGTGAGCGTCACACAGATAAAGCCAAGCATAGTACAACCGCCTGGAGAACCGCGAGCCACCTTCATCAGCAAGCCACCACAATCCGCCACTTAACGTCTTTTTCATTGCGCACAAAAGAGTAAACTGACTCATTGTAGGCATTAAACAACAAACAACAACTTTTGACGTAGTAGTGCTCGCTAAAACGGGTTGATCTTTACGTGCGTTTGTGATTAGTAAGTCAGAACTGGTCAGCTGCTGGCTGCACTACTACATCGCCAGCCTCTTTCACCGTTGAGTATTTGTCTCACAAGGGATCCACATAGAAACAAGGCCATGGTAATGCATTGTATAGATTGCCTTCAGGGATGAAGTTTTAAAGACGTCATGGTGTGCCTTAAGTGTGCATGTTCTGTTAATTAACCCAGAGGGCTGCTTGCTCAAATTAATCAAGAAAACATAAATACGATAATAACCGGCCAACACTGGAATTGACTTAACGTAACTTACTTAACGTCTTTAAACTGACTTAGAAGACGGTGCAGATTATAGATCCATCAGTTTCTTGGATAAGTCATGTCCTAAGTTATTTGTACCTTTTTCAAGGGGGTTGTTAAGAACAGCTATAGATGGCGCATGACTGGCTGCGGGGATTCCGTGGCGAAGTGGTTAAGCCGTCGGCCTCGTGATCAGGTGGTGTGGGTTCGACTCCGAACTCCGCCGTCTTTTTCACAGGTGTTTGATGCGGAGTTCCCTGCATCTCGTAGTCGCCCCCCCTAGTCGTCTTGTCCTTGACTTGCCACTGGGGTCGGGCAGCACGAGACGAGAAAGTGAGGATAAAAAGTAGCGCAGTTAATTCTTACTAAAAATAGCGCTAGCAAAATTAATAATGCCATCATCGTCTAAGATGGACGGCGGCCTTTGCCTTTTGGATGCGGGTCTACTAGCTCTAGTGTTTGAGTCTATTGAGATGGACTGGCACATCTGTAAAAACCACCCTCCAAGGAACTGGTTGTATACAGATTCTGTAGAGTCTTCCAAACCAGTATAAAGATGTTAAGTTAAGAGAAGAACCAAACACCACCACCAGGACTGCTTTGGTGTGGATCCCAGACAGCAGGCGAAAAAGAGGCCGGGCTAAGACAACTTGGGGAAGAACCGTAAAGGCTTAGATGAGAATTGTGGATTAAAGCTGGGGCACTGTACATATGCTGGCTGCAGACCGGGTGAAGTGGAGGGAGTTTGTTGCTGCCCTTAAAGATGCCACCATTCGTGATGCTCACGGACAGCTTTGTCAGTCACTGACCCAGGAACTCAGAAATATGTTAATTAAAAATGTGAATGTTACATTCGGACTCCCTCTAGAGAATTGTGGGGCACTGTTATTGTTTCTAATGCCCATAATGAGTTGGTTACTTTTTTGTGCGCCCTGAAAAGGACGTTAAGTGGCGGGTTGCAGTAGCTTTCCTCACATCCCGATCGTGCTGATGAAGGTGGGCCGGGATCTTCCAGGCGGTTGTGCTATGCTAGGCTTCATCTGCATGTCACTAACTACTACCAGAATCACGTCGATCCCTCACCTTGTTAACCAGGCTGCCATGAAAACAGCTCGTTTCCAGGGAGTGCTACTATGGAAGCATGGGTGAGGGTCTTGACCAGCATATTTTGTCTGACCCTGACTAACATGTCTGATTAGTATATTTGGCCTGACCAGACGTTCGTCCTCATCGGCTAAGTGCGTGGTTTAGGAGTTACGGTCTTGGTTTAAAATTCCAACGTACCGGGTTCAAATCACGAGGAGCTCGGTTGGACAATTCATGCATGTCAGAGGTATTTTCATAGTTTGACCACATCTTCCACAGTCGAACCAGCTTGAAATGGGTACCTAACGAAGTTAGTGGAACATTTCGTAGCCGCAGCTGGACGAACGAAGTTTATCGACACTTTAAGTAATGAATAGGGGACTGTTACGCTAGTCCAGTCAGACACAACATACTGACCAGGACGTTGCGTCAGAGTCAGGCACAACACATTGGCCAGGACGTCGCGTCAGGGTCAGACACAACATACTGATCAGGACGTTGCGTCATAGTCAGGCACAACATATTGATCAGGACGTCGCGCCAGATTCAGGCACAATACTGACCAAGACCACACGATTTTTCCATATAGCGTTCACTGGAAACGCGCTGTTTTCAAGGCAGTCTGGCTAACGGGACGTGGATCGATGTGAATCCCGTAGTAGTGAGCACCACGCAGGACCGAGGTGCCCTTCATCAGCATGCTCGGGATGTGAGGAAAGCTACTACAACCCGCCACTTAACGTCCTTTTCAGGGCGCACAAAAGGGTAACCTTACTCATTGTGGGTGTTAAACAACAACAACAAAGCAATGAAGGGAACTGAGCACATACCGGGACGCCAAAGTGCAGTAAATTCGGTTCTGTGAGTCATTTTACATTTGTTTCTGACCCTCATACAAGGTTCCAGATTTGCTGTGAGGTGGGATGACCAGTTCTTTTCTTGCTTACATACCTTCCTTACCAATTATAGGTACACATATGCAACTGGGTAGACTTGAGCCTGTCGTGGCTTAGGATTAAACCTTGACCCTTTTGAAACAAAACATTTATAGGTGAAGTCAGATACCGCGCTGAGACGAAAAAAGACAGGAAACCTTCATTACGGACAAAAAAGCCTTCATCAAGGACAATAGACAACAAAAATATCTAGCAGATCATAGGGGGGGGGGGGGGAGTGATGAATACATAAAATAGTGATATAAACACAGAAAGGAGTAAGAAAAGTTACTCAGCTTGATTGGACATAACAACTCGTCACTGGTCTTTTCATCTGTAGACACGTCAGATCCAAGATAATTGTTGGTGAAACAAAAGAGCGGAAGTGATGTCACGATGTTGGGCATAAGAAGTGGTAGAAGGCTGGAGAAGCAACTAGAAGAGATCTCAAGATGCATTAAAGCACCGCTGGTAATTATAACATGGAGATTGTAAGACCGTCCCCTGATTTCTGTTGTTACATTCAAGTTGACACCCGATAACGCGTGAAGAAGCTGACGAAAAGGAAGCCGTCTGCATGTGTTAACTCCTTGGTAACTTCCTTACTCATTTGTACCCTGCCTAATGACTAAGGAAACGGTCCTCGACAGATATGATAAATACGAGCGACTACTTCGTATATTAGCGTAGTGCTGCACGAACTTCCGTCATTTCGAATTTGGCGATTGCACCATCATTTTCCGTGTCTGTGTGTTTAGAACTATTGTGTGTGTGTTTAGGACTATTGTCTGTGTGTTTAGAACTATTGTGTGTGTGTTTAGGACTATTGTCTGTGTGTTTAGAACTATTGTGTGTGTGTTTAGGACTATTGTGTATGTGTTTAGGACTATTGTGTGTGTGTTTAGGACTATTGTGTGTGTGTTTAGGACTATTGTGTGTCTGTGTTTAGGACTATTGTGTGTCTGTGTTTAGGACTATTGTGTGTCTGTGTTTAGAACTATTGTGTGTGTGTTTAGGACTATTGTGTGTGTGTTTAGGACTATTGTGTGTGTGTTTAGGACTATTGTGTGTGTGTTTAGGACTATTGTGTGTCTGTGTTTAGGACTATTGTGTGTCTGTGTTTAGGACTATTGTGTGTGTGTTTAGAACTATTGTGTGTGTGTTTAGGACTATTGTGTGTGTGTTTAGGACTATTGTGTGTCTGTGTTTAGGACTATTGTGTGTCTGTGTTTAGGACTATTGTGTGTGTGTTTAGAACTATTGTGTGTCTGTGTTTAGGACTATTGTGTGTGTGTTTAGGACTATTGTGTGTGTGTTTAGGACTATTATGTGTGTGTGTTTAGGACTATTGTGTGTGTGTTTAGAACTATTGTGTGTCTGTGTTTAGGACTATTGTGTGTGTGTTTAGGACTATTGTGTGTCTGTGTTTAGGACTATTGTGTGTCTGTGTTTAGGACTATTGTGTGTCTGTGTTTAGGACTATTGTGTGTGTGTTTAGAACTATTGTGTGTCTGTGTTTAAGACTATTGTGTGTGTGTTTAGGACTATTGTGTGTGTGTTTAGGACTATTGTGTGTGTGTGTGTTTAGGACTATTGTCTGTGTGTTTAGGACTATTGTCTGTGTGTTTAGAACTATTGTCTGTGTGTTTAGGACTATTGTCTGTGTGTTTAGAACTATTGTGTGTCTGTGTTTAGGACTATTGTCTGTGTGTTTAGGACTATTGTGTGTGTGTTTAGGACTATTGTGTGTCTGTGTTTAGGATTATTGTCTGTGTGTTTAGGACTATTGTCTGTGTGTTTAGGACTATTGTGTGTCTGTGTTTAGGACTATTGTGTGTGTGTTTAGGACTATTGTGTGTGTGTGTTTAGGACTATTGTGTGTGTGTTTAGGACTATTGTGTGTGTGTTTAGGACTATTGTGTGTGTTTGGGACTGTGTGTGTGTTTGGGACTGTGTGTGTGTCTGGGACTATTTGTGTATTTGGGATGGTTTATGTATTTGGGACTGTGTATGTGTGTGTGTTTGATACTGTGTGTGTGTTTGGGACTGTGTGTGTGTTTCCTCGTGACATCCATAATCGTATAAGGATTACATGACATTTTATTCCGTGGTTAGACTGTGACCTGCACTTTTCATCTTTGCTTGTCCCTACAATACCCTAGGGGTTTACATTGATTCGTTTGATGTATTAATCCGCTGCGCAGAATTTGGTGTGTTGTGTCGGAATATCCCACTGGGAACTCCATTTTCCTTTTCTTATCATCCGGAGAACGAGATATTCACTATTGTATTTCTGTATCATATATGGGGTATTGTTGCTAGAGCTTTATTTCACACTCAGAGTCATTTGGCCAGTATAAATTGCAAGGTGTGCACATCCATAAATTACAACATTACTTCTATTAACGTCTGTCACCCAGTGTGCTCGCTTAGACCAGTGTTTCAAAACTGGCCGTCCGCGAAAAAGTTATCGTGGCTGAACCCCTTCATGGAAGACATCTACTTATACCCACTTAATCGTCGTGAAAAATAAGTCCTGATCGAGTTACTACTTATGTCACTCTGGTATCCGAACATAAAAGTGTTTGTATATATATATATATATATATATATATATATATATATATATATATATATATATATATATATATATTGATAGTTTGTCCATCACAAGTGATGAAGACCACTCCATTTGTTCAGCCGTATGGACAGTCGTATCTCTTGCTGTGTCCGCTGAAATGGGTGACTTGCGCGGAGATTTGGATTAAAGTGAGGAAGAAACTGCGCCTTTTGTCAACCTCACTCACAGAGCCTAAGCTACCTTTTGCCAGTGGCAAGACATTCATCGAGCCGACTGGAGATAGCATAGGATGCAGATTTTGCCTCAGGGTTACCACCGAAGCCTTTCAGTAAACATGTAACCCGCAGGGTAGAAAGGTGGGAAGGCATCTAACGCAGTTTGTCGTGCCTTTTCGATAACCACAATAGGTCGTATGGACAACACTCAGTGTGTGAGTGAGTCTGGCATCTCTCCCCAGCTGTATTCAGTTCATCATAGTAGCATCTAAAATTCCCACACGCCATTTTCGTGAAGGTGAACTGGCAGAACTAACCCGTGAGATACGACACAGGTATAACTAGTTTAAGCGTAGCGCCATTTTGCCGGCGTCCAGACCAGGATAAACGGATGGAAGAAATCACACAAAAAAAAGAACTAAATAACAAGTCCAGACGGAAAACAACTCCACGTATCCGTGAACACAAGTGTAAGTCGTCGACTAGTATGAATTCCAGGCAAATCCGTGGTCTGGCGGCATCCATAATGATCCAAAACAGTAGAGAAATGTAGACTCGCAGCCAGTTACGGCGCCATCTTTGCCATACATCAATATATATATATATATATATATAAATGTATATATAATATATATATATATATATATATATATATAATATATACACATATATATAATATATATATATATATAATATATATATATAATATATACACATATATATAATATATATATATATATATATATATAATATATATATATATAATATATATATAAATATATATATATATAAAGTTACAGAGTTATGCATTAGTTGATTTAATTTTCAACTACTTATTTAACTTAACTTAACTTAACGTCTTTAGACTGGTTTAGAAGACTCTGCAGAGTCAATCAATCAATCAATGCCCGTCGCTCCTCTCCGTGCATTGGCCATCCACATCTCATTAGCGTGCATGGTCTTTGGCCGTTCTTTCTGCCTCTTTCCAGGTGTAATTATTTAATTTTAGCTTGTTCTCACATTCTCTTTTCCACGTATTTTTGGGTCTACCTTTCTCTCTTCTCCCTTACGAAATCCACGTAATAGCCTGTCTGGTTATGTTAGACTGGGCCTTCCGCAGAGTATGTCCTGTCCAACTCCATTTTCTTCACTTAATTTGTTGTTCCAGTGGATGTTGCTGGCTCCTTTCCCACAAGTCTTCATTCCTCACCATGTCCTACCACTTTGTGCCCATTATCCTTCGTAGGCATCTGTTAACGGACTGGACTCTTTTTTGTATGCCCTTGGTGGTTCTCCATGTCTCCGCTCCATACAGCAACACCGACTTGACACTTGCGTTAAATATTCTAATTGTGGTGTTAATCTTGATATCCCTGGATCTCCTCCATATATTGTTTAGTGTCAGGGATGCCCTCGTGCCTTTCTAGTTCTGATTCCTATATCTGCATCTGCACCTCCTGATGTGACATATTTTCTAATATATAATCTGGACGTTTCTTAAGTTAATTGGTATATGTGTCTTCTTGTTCTTGTATGTGGTTGTATTTTGAAAAAAAACTTGTTGTAGTCTAATTTATCCTTTCCTTTGGTTATCTTATAAACCTGTATTAAGTCATCTCGAATTCTTCCCTTTTCTAGACACTAGGCCGGTTTTTCGGAGTCTTTCCTCATAGTTGTAATTCTGGAATCCCACTATCAGCTTTGTCGCTCCTCTTTGTATCCTTTCAAGCATGTTAATTTATGCTAAACGATTAGGACTCCACACCTGTACATAGCTGAGAAGACTTTTTTAACCTGTCAGTGATTAAAATTAATGAAACAATCAGAATGCCTTTCAATGCGGAGCTTCGTCTCTCAGAAACAGCGCTGTAGCCACATTTATCAAATATTCCAATAAAATAAGCAGCAAAACAGATTCCGCACAAACTTTATTTGAATGAACTATTGCTTTCTCAAAACATTAAATTACAAGCATTTGTATTTACTACTCGATTTCTGTTATGTTTTTTAAAGAACTTTAAAGAAGTTTCATTTTACAATATTAGATTTAAAAGCTTATAAACACAAAACACTAAATAAATAAATGTTTTTATGTCTGTCTGAGCTATGGGCGAAAACTGTTTCCTGTTTTCACATATCTGCGAAATTTCTTTCCTGTTTTCACTAGTCCAAGAAATTTATTTCCTGTTTTCACTAGTCCGCGAAATTTCTTTCCTGTTTTCACCGGTTCGTAGTTGTAGAAAGGTTGAGAAAAACTGTCGTAAATCACTAGGGCATGACAGCTGAGAGGAGTTGTGAGAACGGTTAGCAGTGCCAACGTACCAAGTTCAAATCAGGTCGTACTCAGTTAAATTGTGAATGTCGGTAGTTTGTTCATTGTATGCCCGCTTCTTCTAGTCAACCTAGCTGTATTAACAATACCTGACACAGTCAGAGGGAAATGTCAGGCCCATCGCAGGAGCTGCGGAGTTCGTGCTCTGTCGTCAGTATTTTCAGTAATGGAATACTAATAATATTTGCCTAGGCATATAGGGCCCGTTGCGTCGATTGACAACTACCTTGTCCAACTGCTGAGGCTTGTAGTGAAACCTCGTCGAATGCCGAAGGAGAGACGGTTATCTGCCGAATCCATGTAAAACGGGGGTGACCCTTCCAGCCGGCCGGTGGGAGACCATTGTTTTACAAAGTTGACTTGGACATGGTCTGGCGGGTCAGAACTTCCTGGTCCAGTCAAACCACCTGACCAAACTAATACAGGCAGCGGCGGACCCAAGTGTCCGAGATGGAGGGAAGACTTATCTTTGCAGCGGACCAATGTGCCAGAGATGGAGGGAAGACTTGTCTTTGCAGCGGACCAAAGTGTCTGAGATGGAGGGAAGACTCGTCTTTGCAGCGGACCAAAGTGTCTGAGATGGAGGGAAGACTTGTCTTTGCAGAGACCTCGACATTATGGACAAGATCGAGCCACCGGATACCAATGGTGCGTAGATAGTCGCGCATGTGAAAAGCAGCGAGTCTTGATATGTCCTGTTTGAGTAGGGTCCAAGTCTCTGAACCATACAGGAGGAGAGGAACATATGAGGTTTACATGCACACATTTAAGTTGGCTTTATGAACCATATCTAAGGTTGTTGTTGTTTAATGGCCTCAATGAGTAAGTTTACTCTTTGGTGCGCCCTGAAAAGGACGTTAAGTGGCGAGTTGCAGTAGCGTTCCTCACATCCAGAGAATGCTGATTAAGGTGAATCGGGATCCTACAGACGGCTGTGTTATGCTTGTCTTCATCTGCGTGTCACTCACTACTACGGGGATCACGTCGATCTCTCACCTCGTTAGCAAGGCTGCCATGAAAACAGTTCGTTTCCAGAAACGGCAACGAGGAAGCCAAACTGAGGGTCTTGGTCAGTATGTTTTGTCTGACCCTAACATGTCTGATCAGTATATTTGGCCTGACCAGACGTTAGTCTGCCTCCCTATTTTCAAGTATAACATTCACTGGGCCAGTGTGTCTGTATGTCTGTATTTGTTAGCGCACATGTGTAAAGTACAACCAACCAGCATAATTTAATAGAATTCCCAAGACGATGATATCGTGATACAAATAACAATATCAGCAAATCTTAACGCTCTTTAAGTGCCAAATACCGCGTATGAGACATAAACCAATGCTCTACATCATACACAAAGCAACTCATTTTAACCAAATATCTTGTATGATAAAATGTTCGACAATGATTCTTTTAGTTAATTTTCGCTTGGAATGCGCCTTGCAAACAATCAAATATAGCTCATTAGTAACTTGAATTAAATTGTGATAAGTTGAGATTTTAACTGATTCACTCAGCAGAGCCTTTCCTTATCCTTTCCTTTGGTCATCTTATAAACCTGTATTGTCACCTCAAATTTTTCCCTTTTCTAGACACTGTAGGCCGGTTTTTCGGAGTCTTTTCTCATAGTTGTAATTCTGGAATC
Organism: Ariolimax columbianus; assembly: GCA_036924085.1. Lineage (NCBI taxonomy): Eukaryota > Metazoa > Mollusca > Gastropoda > Stylommatophora > Arionidae > Ariolimax > Ariolimax columbianus. The sequence goes on along the minus strand of JAVGWX010000008.1, from coordinate 42,544,155 downwards.
CCACTTTCAGCTTTGTCGCTCGTGGCTCGAAAATATTCTGACATTACCACACAGCTGATTCTTTTGCATATAGGTTTCTCCATACTAAGTATTTCAAAATGTTTTTCATATACCTGTGCTTAGAGAATACATGTGTTCAGAGATAATATAAAGTATTCCAGAGTGACTACGTAAATGCATGACGTTTGTTGTATGCAGTGGTTCCAAACGTGGGGTAAAGGTAGTGCCATGGTCATACATTGCTGTTGTGGATGAAGTGTTATAGGCGTCATTGTGCGATGCCAACGCTTGTTTATGAGATGGGGTGACCAGCAACCTTCTCACTTTCATTTACTACCTATCAGGAACTCATGTACCCATTTACAGATGGTCAAAGGAAGCGACAGTTGAACCCTGTACCTTTGCCGTAAATACCAGTGTTCTAACACATCTAATAATCAGATGCTTCCACGAATCAAATGTAAATTACAATTTCGGTTTATTTTAGGATGTCATTACATTGATGAAAAATGGCTATTCACAAATAGATTTTTTGTGGCACAATGGTGTTTGAAAATGGCTATTCAGAAATTGGTTATTTGTGTACCTTTATGTTTGAAAATGGCTATTCACAAATCGTTATTTGTGTACTCTGATGTTTGAAAATAGCTATTCACAAATTGGTTATTTGTGTACCCTGGTGTTTCTTCTTCTTCGTACGCAGTCAGACAGTAACCATTATTTTTTCGAAAAAAGCGGCTGTCCTCCTGAGGCTGTCGCCACTGCCATAAAGCTTGTCTTGCAGTTCCACTGGTGATGGCGACATCTGCTCTCTCTGATCCTCGTATGTCGGGCAGTTCTGCAGCAGATGTTCAGCGGTCATTTTACCGGTACCGCACGGGCATTCGTCGGTACCACCTATCTTCAATTTGTTGAATAGGTGGTACCTCAGTCTATTGTGGCCAGTGCGAAGTCTGAAGACAACGACCTGCTCTCTTCGGTTCAACTGGTAATAGGCATCGTTTTTGGTGTAACTAGTATGTTCGGTTTCCCATTTGGTCATGTATCTGGCTTTGATAAGCCGTTTTGACTCTTCGTACGTCATACTAGTATCTGTTTGTGGTAGTCTTGCACCTTCTTTTGCCAGTCTGTCTGCCTCCTCGTTGCCTTGGATGTTGCAGTGTGATGGGACCCACTGTACCACTACCCTTTTTGGTGCGGACTGCTGGCACAGTTTGCAGAGTACTGCTCTTAAGTCATTAAGCTCAGTGTTTTTCTGGCTTTTTAGCGCTGTGACTACGGCGAGAGCATCTGTAAGCAGGACTATATGGCTTTCATTTTTTTTTATGTGTCACCATTTCTTCCACTGCCGCCCTCAGTGCCTCTGCCTCCGCTCTGAAATTGCTTGTGTACTTACCAGTAGCGAATGACAGTGTTATTTGTCTGCCATTTGGTAGGTTCAGGAATGCTCCTGCCCCTCCTTTCTGTGTAGTGTTTGTTACAGAACCGTCGGTGTATGCATGGGTCCAGTCCATGCTTGGGTAGTTTTTCGATATAAAGCTTAGGGTAGTATCTCTCCTTTCTTTTTCAGTCTGGCCGTTTTTGTTTGCAATACCTGGTATATTTTCTACCACCTCTGGAAATATATCCTGCCTCCAGGTAGGTTTTCGTACAGTAGTGATGGGTTTTGGTGTTGTTAGTGCGTTTATGGGATCTTCGTGCATCTTTGCTTTGGCTATTTCTGCAAAGTTTCTCCGCTTTAGTTTCCCATTTCCCAAATTGTTTAGTCTCTGGTGCATTGGATGGTCGGTCAGTCTTCGGAGTTTCTCTGACTGCAGCTGGGCTCTGCAGTCTCTTCTATCGGTCATGGATTGCAGTTTTGTAATCTTTTCAAGTTCTACAATTGGCGTTGACTTCATGCCTCCTGTTATAACTCTCATGGCTTGGTTTTGAACTGCGGTATATAAAATATGACTTGGTGGTAAGGTGTCCGCTTAGGGTGGGGAGGGGGGGGGGGCTCAGTGGTCTCGAGGTAAGGGGTCCGCCTCGGGTGGGGGGCTCAGTGGTCTCGAGTAAAGGTGTCCACCTCGGGTGCCGGTGGTCTCGGGTTCGAAAATTGGTAACCGGGATTTTTTCACGGTAAAAGGAGAAGTTTTAAAATTCCCCTGACAATCTTTGGAATCGGACTCTCGTGTTCAGTGACGAGCACGTTAAATGGTCATTGGCAGTTGGAAATCATGAAGAGTAGCCTTAACGGCCGATGCCGGACAAAATTCAAGTTACAAATCTATTCAAATTATTTGCACATTTTCTCCATGTGGCTTGTTAAGAGCAGCTATAGAAGACACCTAACTGGCTGCGGGTCTACTTAGCTCTAGTGTCTGAGTCGCACATGGCTTAAATCACCCTACAAGAAACTGGTTATATGCAGACTCTGTAGAGTCTTCCAAACCAGTATAAAGACGTTAAGTATGATAGCCGCTCATACACTCTAGGACTGTCCCCAGGACACAGATCTAAGAATAAGGATATGACACATCAATCACATTTCCTGACATCACTGTCGCTTTCTGCTCTCCTCGCCTCTCTGGCAGCGTTAACCCAAGTAACACACACACCTCTTTTCTTCTTCTTTGCGTTCATGATCTTTTGGTCATGCTATATCTGCAGGTCAGTCGCCATGATGAAGTCTGTAGTCTTCATCAGATCGGAGCGATTGCCCCACAGCTTTTGTCTCAGCTCCGCATGCTCTGGCCAGGCCTGGCATCATCTCCTTAACAGTTCTTGTCACCCTCAATCTTATCATGAATCACTCACCCTCAATCTTATCATGAATCACTCTCGTTTTATCAGCTACGACTTCGTCGCATATGCCAGGAAGACAACAAGCCCAACGAGGTGCTTCTCTTTTTCCTCAAGACTTTTTCCTGAAGTTGTTCTTAACTTCCCCTTTTAGCGTGTCAACCCTTTTTCTTATATCGACGCCACTAAAACCTACCCACAATCACCCGTCTGCCCATGTGAAACTGGTTCTTTCTTTTCCACCTCAGCTGCTCTGACCGTTAGATCTTGTTCCGCTATCTTGCGGTCCTTCATTTCGATCTTTTTTTTTGTTAGTCTACAGACATGAAATAAACGTACGTTATCTGTTGGTCAAAAGCTGACTTCCGAGTCACCCACTTGACCACCTTGGCTTATTGACCTGCGTCAACAAACGGGGTTGTGGAACGTGTCCGTCTTTGCCAGACACATTCGGTGACCTTCCCAAAATCAGTTTGTAAGATACAAATGAGGTTTAGCTGCAGGTCGCGCAATCTATTCAACGCTATTTTAGAATCTCTACACAATGAATACGCCGAAAAGACCAGCCTTAAACTCCATGCCTTCTTGCGCCATTACCTCAATGACAATTAAAATATCTGCACTCCAATCGCCAACCATTTCAATTAATCTGAACACTCAGGGTAAGGTTAAAAAAGTGATACGGCTCACAATCCGAAGGTGCTGGGTTCGATACCCATCACAGCACCGTCCGTTACCCCGGGGAAGCGAACCCTAAGAAAATGCAGGAGGAAGCAGACTCTTACATAAAATGCATGTTGAAGTCGGATGCACTGTGCCGACAGGCGCAAAATAAAAACCACAGTGCAACGCACACCGCCTTGGGAAATAGAGAAATAAGTCGAACGCAAAAAAAAAAAAAAAAAAAAAAAAAAAAAGGAATTGGAATCGTGTCCTGCTCCACCAATGATCACATCGGTTTGAGCTCGAGAAATGTTTAAACTTTCACATCGACGCCTAAAATTTCATGATGTGAATAAAGTTCAAGCCTTCACGTAGACTCCATACATATTCCTCTCTTTCGCGCGCACTTACATCCGTTTCTCTTTCACCTTTCCTTCTTTATAGCTCCCTATTTATATGATGTAGTCTAAGTATCCGTTAATGTGCCATTTTTTCTTGTGCGTGTCTGTCTGTTTGTTGCACGCACGCACGCACACACACACACACACACACACACACACACACACACACACACGCACGCACGCACGCATACGCATACGCATACACACGCATACACACGCATGCACATGCACACACGTGTATCGTATACATGTCTGTTTTAAAAAAATCTCTAACGAAGACCTTTGGCCTTAAAGTTGGCTCTGTCTTGTTTTTGCCTGGCCACTTATATATGTTTTTATCGCTTAGTTATTCTGTTATTGGTCTCGTATAATCTGTCACTGCATTTATTACTAGTATGTAAGTCTGTCTACTACAAGCAATGGAGCAATTCCATAAAATCAAAGCATCTTATACGTGCAATAATGCTAGTAGAATCGTCTGAAAGAAAAACATTGGATGCTAATGGTAGCTGTGGAATCGATTGGATAACACCGTCTAGCTACTAATGTCTTTTTTACAGTTGGCCGCCTGACATCATGCAAGCTAATAATGAAAACTGTCAATCTCGTTATTTGCTGGATAGAGTAATGAATATAGACATGACGTTAATACCAACTCGCATGTATGGAATACAGACAGAATAATGAAATGGGACTGAGCCATACGTGAAAAAATGAAAGTAACAACCATTTAGATTACCATACACCAGTTCTTTTTATGAAAACAGGCCAAACAGTTTGTGAAAGTTGACTTGGTATGACCACGTCTCGAGGTTCAATGGACCAGCAAATACCGTACTACAGGGCACAGTACATAGCAAGCGAAGGCGAGTACGTTCAAATAAACGATGGGAAGACAACATCCATTGAATGAACTAACCTACGACTCGAGGGGACACAAAAAGCAACCGCAGAAAGAGAGGGATGTCGTAGGTTGAGGAGGTGTTAGCAGCTCAATAGGTCACGGGATGAACTGAAATAAGGTCAAACATCTTATACTTGGTCCTGGAAATTAGGTCCTGGAAATTAGGTCCTGCTCTAACGTGTCCTGGACAGAGGCCATGAGTGGCACTGGTAGCACAGTGTCGGCATAAATATACTGTTTATCAGCTGCTGCTTTGTTGCCGAACTAATGCTCGCGTTCATAAGCAGTGGTGACAGCCGATAAGTCACAGCATATCAAGCAAATATGCACTACTTTAAAGGGCTTAACATGTAGCATTCGCCAAAGCAATTTGAGTATTCTTACAGTGCTGATCTATGTAGTAAATATTGCAAATGATAAGCTAATTAGCCCCACACACAACTTTTTTTGAAGCTTTATTCAACAACCATAAGGATGCAATGGACATATTGTATCTTCTTCTTCTTCTTCTCCTCTTCTCCCTTCTCCCTTCTCTCTTCTCCCTTCTCCCTTCTCCCTTCTGCCTTTCGCCTTCCGCTTTCTTCCTTCTTCCTTATTCGTACGTTGTCAGACATCGACTTGAATTTGTTCAAAGAAAGGTGGGGTCAACTTGAGGCGGTCGACACTGCCATAGAACTTGTCTAGTGTTGACCCTTCTGATGGTCACACATGCTTTTTAAGGTCCTCTTGTGTCTGACAGTTTTGCAGCAGATGTTCAAGGGTCATTTTCCCAGTACAACAGGATCACTTGTCAGTAGCACCTATCTGTTTATTGAATAGATTGTACATAAGTCTACTGTGCCCTTTGCGGAGTCTGAAGACCACCACCTGCGCTAATATGTAATAGGCATCATTTCTTGATATATTATATCTTCCTCGCTGGAGGCCCTACAGTCCATGCGAGAAATATGAGCTCAGAGGAATCGTTAGCGTCCACAAGGCGTCCAGCCATGTCAAAATGAAGCACAGCTGGGAATTGTAGGTCCATCATTGCCTTACACATTGTCCAGACACAACATGGGACATGTGAAACTTGCACGATCGCTTTCTTGTTCTGGTCCCCGTCAAATATAGGTAGTCATTATTTTAATCGGGTGGCCGAGTGGTGGAGCTGGTGGCAAGACGGATGAGTGGGTGGCTAAGCGATGGAGTGGGTGGGTGAGTGGGTGGCCGAGTGGTGGAGCTGGTGGCAAGACGGATGAGTGGGTGGCTAAGCGATGGAGTGGGTGGGTGAGTGGGTAGCCGAGTGGGGGAGCTGGTGGCAAAACGGATGAGTGGGTGGCTAAGCGATGGAGTGGGTGGGTGAGTGGGTGGCCGAGTGGTGGAGCTGGGGGCAAAACGGATGAGTGGGTGGCTAAGCGATGGAGTGGGTGGCCGAGCGGAGGAATGAGTGGTCGAGTGGAGGATTGAGTGAAGGAGTGGGTGGTTGAACGGAGAAGTGGTTGAACTAGCGGATGAGTGGGCTGTTGAGCGTAGGTGTGGGTGGGCGATTGGATGAGTGGATTCGAGCAAAGGAGTGGGAAATGGAGTGAAGGAGTGGATGGTCAGGGGGACGAGTGGGTGATCGAACGGATGCATGAGTGCACTAACGGACGAGTGTTAGGGCGAGTATAGGGGTTGGTGCACTAGCGGAGCAGTGGGTGGTCGAGCAGAAGAGTGGGTAATGGAGTGAAGGATGGTGGTCGAGCGAAGTAGTAGCTGGTCGAGCGGAGGAATGGGTGGTCGAGTGGAGGGGTGGGTGGTCGAGGGGGGGGATTGGGCTGTCGAGCGGAGGAGTTGGTGTTCGAGCGGAGGCATGTATGGTCGAGCGGAGGAGTGGGTCATGGAGTGAATGATTGTGTAGTCTAGCGGAAGGGTGGGTGGTCGAGAGAGGGGTGGGTGGTCAAGTAGTGGGGTGGGTAGTCATGTATAGGGGTGGGTGCACTTGTGGAAGGGTCGGTAGCCGAGTGGAGGAGTGAATAGCCGAACGGTTGAGTGGGTGGCTGAGTGGAGTGGGTAGCCGACTAGTTTAGATGTCTATTTATTGACCAAAGGGAGATACAGATTGGAGCAGTGGTTGATCTAGCGGAGGTGTGGGTGGTCGAGCGAAGTAATGGGAAGGCCGACCGCTTTGGATGTCTGCTTGCTTACCCCTGTGACATGCGCTCTCCCGTAAGGAATATGTTTTAGATCTCTATTAGAGGTTTAAATAAATTAGCCTCTACAGAGGGTAGCAATTTCAGTCAAACGACCAATATTCTTCACCCCTAAAACTCCTACCGCCGGGCTGTGTACTTCGAACAAAACATTCTACGAGTACTATCTATGGGTATGGTTTAAATTGTTTTCTGACCGACCCGTCAGTAAATATGTGCCCAGTAGATGCTCTTAGAGAAGCAACGTATACTCACGTACTTTCTCGTAGGCTTGTTCCAACAATGCAGCAGTGGTCACATGTTTCTCTTGTGCATAAAAAGACGAATTACGTGTTAGGACGACCCGGACCACTGCAAGACATGGCTAAATATTTAGAAAAGGACGTGTTTATCTTTCCACGAATTTGACCCAGGGGTGAGGAAAGCCGCGAGGCGCCTGCTTGTTTACTCATTATTAGATCTCTTATCATAACTCCTGAGGATACGCAAGATAACGATGCTGTTTGCGGGATTTCAACATCGACTGTCTAGTTGAAGAGGAGTTAAGGCTATGTTTTTTGCAAGGTTCTCTCAATGCTGACGTCAGATGTTGTTCTTCTGACCAGAGAGACAGTAGATTAAATATTTCGCTGGGATTAAGATGCAGACCACTGCTTGAACTGTTGCGGTTAGCGACCCAAAGCTGACTGTTAGCCTTAGAGCCACTGAACCAGAGCTGCCAAGCCCCTTTTACACCACCATCATGTGATCCTTGATAACATTCTGCAACAGAGCACATTTGCTAAGGAGAAGGGATATAAAAGGGAAGGCTAACTAGTTCTCAAAAATGTCAGCTGAAATAGGATGTGTTGGACCAGAAATATCGGAGTCGGGCTGTAAAATGCGACACAAATCAATCCGTTCTCCGAACAGCATCTTGCTACTCGCAAAGCCCTTTTGTCACCCACAGGTGAGAGCCAGAGGATGATAGTGCAAGAGACAACAGAAGGTGAACATGGCGAGTCAGACGGCCCGCGTGCGTCTGAAATCTAACTACGAGATTTTTATGTCTAACCACCATCAAGAATAGCACCACTGCCCCACATAGAGAATGTCGTAAGATGCGGCTAACTGTGTGACATGGCATAACACCGGCCATGGTTAGGTGGTATATTTAGAGCAGCTTCTTTCTCATCGATCCACTAATGTTAGGCTTCTAGTCCGGTGAGGTTCACGAAGGAGACTGCGTTTCAGGTCTTCGCCAGTCCCCCACAGCTTTTCGAACATGGTCGCTCTCCCAAGCCAGACTACCTCTCTTTGGTCTGCATGGGTCGGGCAGTCCTTCAGAATATGTTCTGGTGTTTGCTTTGGTGCTCCACAGTCGTACGTGGCGGTATCTCTGTCACCCATTATGTGGAGATGGGCCTTGAGTCTACACTGTCCCTTTCTGAGTCTGAAGATCATTGTCTGCCCATCTCTGCCAAGTTTGTCTATGTTGTCATTTTCTGACTTTATCTTTGTTCTGATTTCTCCATTCTTTTCTCATGGATCATTTGATGAGTGTCTTTGCTTATTTGCATCTTGAGCTCCTGCAGAACGTGCATTGTTTTATCTGTTTCTGGCTGTTCACTTTTCTTCGTTAACCTTTGAACCTTCAAGATTGTTTTGGACCTATCTTGCCTCCGTGTCCAAGGTTCTGGAATGAGTGCTTCCTACATTTTGGTTTCAGCTTCAAGGATGTCTGCGTATTTTCTGTGGATTTCTTTGGCCAGATGGTTGGGGCTTTTCCTTATTAGTCTGTTTTTTGTTCTCTCTTTGAACTTCTGGCGTAGAGGATGATCAGGTTACGAAACTGAGAAAGAGATTTGTATGTTCTGCGTAATTAAAGCGGCTCGATATTCGCTGTTTTTTCAAGTACTTTAATTGGAGTACTTTTCAATGACATAACGTCGGCCATTGGTTCAGTAGTTTGTTTAGAGTTGCATAGATGGCACTAAACATGCTGCAGGTCTACGTTGCTCTAGTTTTTAAGTCTATTAAGATGGACTCGCACATCGGTTATCCACCCGCCACAAGACTTGTCGTCCCAACCTATCGGAATAATAAGCTGCTCGAGCCTAACCCGCTGAGCAGGAAATTCTTCTCCCGGTTACATCCAGCTCATGCCAGAGCTGGGAGCTGCACATGGGCATCTGCCCCTGTAGAAGTGCATGTTGACTGAAAACTAAGAACCACCATATTTTGAAGCCAGAATTACCGAACCTGCTGGCACCAGACTTCCCAATAGATCCTCGTTTAAGAGTTCAGAGTGTATTTACTCCAATCACAGGGCTCTAAAGTTAAACTGTATTGTTTCTTTTCGTCACTACCTCTACGTGCCCGGAGTGGGATGCGCGGCTGATGCCTTCTGTGGATGTGGTAGACGCTTCTCATGTCCCCTCTCATGATTTGACCATGACTCCCTGTAACCTGTTACAAACGTGGTATATGTATGGTGTTAGTCCATCTTGAGTGATGAGGACCTTTTCTTTTTTCATTTAGCCAGTCCTTCCAGTCAAGTTTTCTGTAATTCCGGGTTGTGGATGGGTGCAGAGATGGCCGACAAGTCCGATTTGGGACCTGCATACTCACAGACAGTCGCGGGTCGGTAATATTTCACGGACTTCTCTGGCCTTCCTCCGTTGTTCAGTTGCAGTCGTTTTAGAATCCTCGCATAACACTGCTTCTCTGTGGAGAGCTGTACGCCAGGTTGTGCAGTCGTTTTAGAATCCTCGCATGACACTGCTTCTCTGTGGAGAGCTGTACGCCAGGTTGTGCAGTCGTTTTAGAATCCTCGCATGACACTGCTTCTCTGTGGAGAGCTGTACGCCAGGTTGTGCAGTCGTTTTAGAATCCTCGCATGACACTGCTTCTCTGTGGAGAGCTGTACGCCAGGTTGTGCAGTCGTTTTAGAATCCTCGCATGACACTGCTTCTCTGTGGAGAGCTGTACGCCAGGTTGTGCAGTCGTTTTAGAATCCTCGCATGACACTGCTTCTCTGTGGAGAGCTGTACGCCAGGTTGTGCAGTCGTTTTAGAATCCTCGCATGACACTGCTTCTCTGTGGAAGGCTGTACGCCAGGTTGTGCAGTCGTTTTAGAATCCTCGCATGACACTGCTTCTCTGTGGAGAGCTGTACGCCAGGTTGTGCAGTCGTTTTAAAATCCTCGCATGACACTGCTTCTCTGTGGAGAGCTGTACGCCAGGTTGTGCAGTCGTTTTAGAATCCTCGCATGACACTGCTTCTCTGTGGAGAGCTGTACGCCAGGTTGTGCAGTCGTTTTAGAATCCTCGCATGACACTGCTTCTCTGTGGAGAGCTGTACGCCAGGTTGTGCAGTCGTTTTAGAATCCTCGCATGACACTGCTTCTCTGTGGAGAGCTGTACGCCAGGTTGTGCAGTCTTTTGCAGCATCTTCCCATGCTTCGAGGTTTATGCTGAAGGCTTTTAAAGACGCTTTTAGTGTGCCTTTGAAGCGCTTTTTTGGCCTCCTTGGGAACATTTGCCCTTCTTTATCTCGCCACAGAAGATTACTTTTGGCAACCGATAGTCTAGCATGCAAATCACATGACCTGCCCAGCGAATCTGTGATTGCATCATGATGATATCAATGCTAGGGATACCAGCTCTCTCAAGAACAGCAGTGTCCGAGACCCTGTCTTGCCATTTGACATTCATCACCCGAGACAGTGTGTGAAAATGATTCAGCTTCTTTGCGGTACGCCTGTACACAGTCCATGTTTCACTTGCATATAGCAAAACAGGGACCACCACTGGTTTGTAGACCTTCAGCTTTGTCTTGAGGCTGATGCCATGTCGACGCCAGACGTTTGATTGTAGTCTGTCAAATATGGCGCTGGCTTTGGCGATTCTGACGTTCATCTTATCATCCATGACTACATTCTGAGACAGTGTACTACCGAGGTATGTGCATCTATTTAGAACTTTCCGTTTTTCTCCATTGATCTTGATGATTAATGATTTATTAAACTTACAAACGTGGTAAGGTTGTCAAGTACCATCGACATTAGGAAAGGACAGTGATGCGGGAAAGGGGAAGATAATTCCCCAACAGACGCGGACAATGCATTGTACTGAGCTACGATGACATTTAAAGTCAAACAAGGGACTTCTTTTGGTAAAGAAAGAATTGTCTTTTTCAAGTAGTCAATATGCCATTTATTTTTATCAATTTTTATCAATTACAAGAACGGTAACCCATTGTCTCCATTGTATGTGACCATTTGGATGGTTTGTTCCCTTGTCTATTTTGTCAAACGTTTGCCTTGCCCTGTTTGTAAGCCACATGTAAAATGTAAAAGGCATTACATCAGTTAAATTTTTCAATAACTACAAAGGCATGCTGGTTACACAATTGTGGCAGAGTAGGCTGCACTTAGGATGATATGATGAGTTAGGAACTGACATTTTACGTTACGGGAGACAGCCTTTTTGAAGACAACTGCCACAGTAATCTTTGTAACGAAGATTGGTTTCTGCGTACGCAAGTCATATCATTTCATCTGTTCACTTGTATCACTTATGTTGTTACGTCCCAACCAATACAATGGTACGCTTAGGCGACCACAGCCCGTCGCGTTGAATGACGCGCCCATGAAGATGATGTTTCATAGCCCGCATGGCTATCTTTGCTCTGATGTTTTTGGCCATTATGTTTGCCTCACGGCCAATGATTTTACTGGAATGCACACTAGTTGCCGACTGACACTTGTTTCCATGGAAACTTGTTGCTGTTTTCCACTTTGGTTATTTAGTTTGTTAATTTGTTGATGTTTATTTTTCTCTCCAGTTATCATGTAATGGTCATCGGCTATATGAAATATTATTTCGGTTACTCTGTGTCGTATATTCAAAGTTTATTGTACACGGCTAAACGTCACGAGATTGACGCCCTTAGCCCTATTTGCAGACAGTTTCGGTGTCTAGGAAATGTACACATGGGACAATAATGGATTAGAACACATTGCCTGGGAAATATTTGGTCCTGCCAGATTAGCAAGATGCCAAAGACACATCACTCACACTCTGACTGATGACCATATGACCTCATGTGGTTACAGGACATACAAAACAAAAACTGGTTGTATACAGACTCTGTGCAGAGTCTTCTAACTCAGTACATGACGTTAAGTTAAGTTATGACCACGTCTTATGGTTGCGTCCTAGGAGACCTGCCATTCAATAGAATGGCACACAATAGTGGAGGTGGCGATCTGTTTTAGCCAGGTGTTGCTAGGGCGGCCCCGACCACGCCTCAAGGATGAGCACGGCCTATTCCTGTCCCGCTTCTCCACAGCCAGCCGGGGCATTGTGGGCTGGCACTTCCCAGGGGAAGCGGGCCACGGGAGCAAAGAGGGAGAGACGACGGGAATCAATCGTAGAGGCAATTCGAGAAAGTTGAGCACGCAGGACTACATCACTATTGGAAATCAGTTCGTGCCAGTGGATCCCGAGGATGCGCCTCTAGTTGCGCAGGTGGAAGGCCTCAAGGCGCTGAAGGTACTGCTGCAATAGTGCCCAGGCCTCGGAGCGGTACAGGAGTATGCGTACGATGCAAGAAGAGTATAGCCGCCGCAGTGCACCCCTTGTTTGTGTTCAATCTGTGTAGCCGTTGTTTACATTTTTGTTCAATGCATCGTGAGCTGGCAATTACCATCATTTTCAACATTGATCTTTCCTCTGGAGCCTTTGGTGTCTGGACGTATAGTCTTATACAGCGGATTTGGCTTTAATGTATTCTTGTCTGCTATCCAAGCTAGTTAATACTCTGTCTAGCAATGTGGTGGAGTGCATGGCGTTCAAACCAATGTCTTTATTTTTCGAGATAAACTGCCATATTGTTATGTTTACTGTTAGTAATCAATTATACCTGCTAAATTAATATAGCAGCAAAGATAGATCTTTTTGGCAAGAGCAATGAGACACGACTAACCTGCTTTGTTGTTGGTGGGCGACTCTTGTAGTGAGTTGGTACAAAGTGCGTCCAGAACTTGAGATGTAGTGTTAAATAGAAAACTGTAAACAGCATTCCATTTATAACAATAATCCACTTCAGTATTTTGGATAAGCGACTGTTTGTTTTATATATATATATATATATATATATATATATATATATATATATATATATATATATATATATATATATATACATATATATATACATTAATATATAAATATATTGTACATATTAAAAGGTAAGATACATTCTATGAAGATCTCGAGGTACTTATCTTTACTTTTATCTGAGAATGATTATGCTAGGAGATTGCATCGTCAGGCGTAGATCACACTGTGTGGGAAAGTATCATTTTTGTTGTTGTTGTTGGACGCCCACAATGAGTAGGATACCTTTTTTGTGCGCCCTAAAAAGGACGTTGAGTGTTGGGTTATCGTAGTTTTCCTCCCATCCCGAGCGTGCTGATGAAGGTGGACAGGGGTCCTCCAGGCGGTTGAGAAATGCTTGGCTTCATCTGCGTGTCGCTCACTACTACAAGGATCATGTTGATCCCACACCTTGTAAAGCAGGTTACCAAGGAAACAGCCCGTTTCCAGGAAGGGCTACGAGGAAGCCAAAGTGAGGGTCTTGTCCAGTACGTTTTGCCTGAACCTAACATATCTGATCAGTATATTTTGCCTGACCAGACGTTAGTCTTCCTTCCCAGCATCATTGGTAGAAATGGCATAGGTAAATGTAACGACAACAGCCTATTTTTACTTAGGCCATGTGCTACGAATGAGCTTATCATTACCAACAACATCTTCTTACTCCCAGCTAGAAATAGGACAAGATGGATGCATCTCATGTCCCGTCACTGGCATCATATCGACTACACCATTGTCAAACCCCGGAACCGAAGTGATGTCAAAATAACTAAGAGTGTGTGAGACGCGGAATATTGGACTGACCATTGTCTCATCATGACCAATGTGATTCTAAAAGTCCAACCCAAGAGGCGTCCTTATAGGACAACAGCACTAATGAGACTAAATGTGGGGGAAAATGTAAGTGGGAGCCTGCTAAAAACAATTTTGCTACTAAGCTAGATACCAGACTGGATGAAATTCAGCTTGGTAACTCCAACATCAACCAAAACTGGGCGAACCCTAAGGGACACTGTTGATTCTACGGCGTTAAAAGACATTGGTCCCTCCACGCGAAAACACAAAGACTGGTTCGGCAAGGGTGATGGCGAAATTAATATTCTTCTTGACACAAAACCTCAATCCCACATGGTTCTTAAAAATGACACATCGTCCTTGTCAAAGAAAACGGCCGTCTCCTGCACTCGTAAACAATTTCAGACGATACCCAGGAAGTTACATAATTTCTGGCTAAGCAGACGGGCAGACGAGATCGAGATGTTTGCTGTGCGCTACGATCCCGAAAGGTTCTACGAGGCGTAGAAAACACTTTATAGGTCCACGGACTTCTGGTAACCATACAGTGCACGACGGCTATAGTTTGCTCATAACTGAGAAAGATCATATCCTCGACATTTCTGCAACATACTTAAAAGTATATTATCCATAAATGAAAAGGCCATTTAACGTATGCCCCAGGTAGAAATAAACACGGCCATGGATGAACTCATCACTGAAGATGAAGGAGATAAGCCATCAAAGCTCTTTCACCTGGAAGTGCCACAGGAGCTGACGCACCCACGCTCACTTTTCTGCTCCATGTGGGCTGAAGGAGTAGTCCCATCACAAGAAATGAAGGATGCTCTGCTCTTGTGAGAGTTGGGCTGACTACGCTGGATGACGCCAGAAGTCTAAATCATTTTCTCGTGAATTGCCTGTGACGCAAACTGAATATTTGATGGGATGACTATATTGCAGATAATGAAGTGTTATCCAGAGCTAACACGCCAAGTATTTATGGACATTTGCCCCCAAAAAGTCCATTGAGATCGCCTGGCCACCTTGCTCAAATGTCAATAGAATGCTTCCAAAGTGAGTCCTGTATAGTGAACTGAGTGAAGGTTAACGATCACAAGGACGTCCAGAAAAAGCATTTTAAGGACGGTCTGAGAGAGTCCCTTAATTGCTGTCAAATAGACATTAACAACTGGGAAAACCTGACTCAAAATCGTTCAACCTTGAAGAGTGCAGTCACAAACGGCGTTGGAATCAGCGAGGGTCTCCGTATTTAGGCAGCCTAGGATGTAGAATAACATGTGATGATGATAGCGGTCCTCATCGACGACGATGGATGCATTATTATTATCATATATATATATATATATATATACATCTACGTATACACTCAGGGATAAGATTAGGGTTGGGTGAATACGTACTGCAAATGACCTCCATCTTCAATTTTCGTCGTGCTCCTCGTGGAAACAGGATATGTTACAGCAGCCTGACCAACGAGGTGGGGATCAAGACTGTGATTCACATAATGGTGAGTATATTTAGAAGACTTATATTGAACTACAGTTAGAAAGACCTAGTTCAACCTTCTCCATTACATCTGGGGATACAATAAGATCCACATCAACCCATTACCAGAGAAAGAGAATGAAAGAGTGAACGAGGCAACACAATTAGTGTCGAAAGGCGACATAAACATGCATATCGGGGCTGGAAACCAGCCACACTAGCAAAGACGTTTCTATTCTGTAAGTTAATGACACTCTATTGCACTCATTCCTCCTGCCAACACTTGGCATTTGAACCTACAACCTTTTAGTTCCCAGACAGCCAACTTTACATGATCATGTAGCTATTGCTTTAAACAGTTTGTATTTGCCTTTCCGCTCCAAGTCAATCATAGGACCATCGCTTCATCTGACCCGTTACAGAATGTATGTATCTTTCTTGACAATCATTTTACATTACGAGGCTGCCAGTCGCTTTTTAAGATGTGCTTGGAATGTCACAGTGGTCCGATTCGGGGTATATACACACACCCACCCACACACACACAAACACACACGGAGGAGGAGGGGTAAATAAATTGCCTTAATTTCGTATACTCTGTTCAGAGTTGGAAATACGTTCCGGAAACTGGCTAAGATCCTGAACGATAAAAATAGTAGCCGACCACTAGTAATAACAGAGCTTCTTTTATTTCGTTTTCTTTTTTTCATTTTCGCTTATCCTGCTATGTCTCTCCGGGTCAGGTTATAGAGGGATCTCTAGAACGAGCCCGACTATGTGCCTCATAAACAGTGACATTCACCGCCTCAGATATTTCCGTAATCCACTTTTTTCATAGTCAGCCTTTGGCATTGAATCCGTTGCTTCTAAATAGTATTCCTTGTTGAGGTTGTGCTGTGTGGTGGTAGTCATGATACGTAGCGAAGCCATTTTAGTACCAGTCTAATACTGTTCCCATTAGTCTCCTGATGTCATCATTTCTGAACTTGTATCTTCTTGTTGCGCCCAATATTTTTTGCAGACATTTTTATCCCGTACTTTCTTGCACAAAAATGATTCCACCTGACACACTAACATCACCAAATATACTCACATCGCAGAGCGAAACTTCATCGCGAAGAATCAGAGAAGGCTGTGCTGTCCAAATAGCAGACTCCACAGTCGACTCCTCACGTGGATGCACTGGGTGCGGTAGAGCCTGCCGTGCCAGGATTGGTCCCTCCTGTCATATTAGAACCCATCTCGCGACACAAGGCTCATGCCATCAACATCTTCGTTTGCGATGAGCAACTATTATATTTACATTCAAAGGGCTTGACACATTTTAGCGTGACTTACCAGTCAGCATGATCGTGCTACAGTCACGCAATTTATGTTCACAAATTTAAACTAGGCACTAATTATCATTCATTTCTAAATAACAATGGCGAACCAAACCAAAATATCTTGTGTTACTTACACAGGATTAGCCCATTTCTTCTAAAGAAAAACTGCTGTCAGAGGCATTGCGTGTGTGTCCTTGAATATGGTTGGTAGTTTTAGCACTAAAGTACCATTTATAGATGGCATTAGTAGGTTTAAATTGTGACAGTGAAGGTCCATTTAGATTCACCATCATAAGCTAGCTTATGTGCAATCTATTTCAACCGTAACATCATTAATAATCGTGCGAGGGTCGTTATGTAGTAACCATTAAAAACAACTTTAATCGTCAAGCAAAGACTCGTCAACGGCGAATAGACAGCGCTTTTGGCCAGCCCTGTATATATATATATACACACACACACACACACACACACACACACACACATACACACGCACGCACGCACGCACGCACGCGCGCACGCGCGCACGCGCACACTCTGTCTGTCTGTCTGTCTGTCTGTCTCTCTCTCTGTCTCTCTCTGTCTCTCTCTGTCTCTCTCTCTCTCTGATATATATCGACGTACACGATCGATACTTTACAAATAACACAAAACGCACATTCGATTAGAACATTTTTGTCTATTATATTGAAGAACATAGTGATGACATTTCCATGTTTGCCAAGATGTTGCTTTTTATTGGTATGCCCAGTGTTATTGCAATGCCAAATTGTAGCTCGTACATTATATTGGGGCATAAGCTAGTAGTTTGGATCAGGAGTTCCCAATAGTGGAACTACGTGGATCCAAGGTGTACAATGAGCTTGTCATACATGCACGGTATGAATAGTTAATGGGTTATGGATAGCTGGAAGCTTTGCTAAAAGCATGCAGGACAGGAAGATATACTGCACTCAAAGGGTTGCTAGACGGTTTATTGAAAACACTGTTCGTGCGGACATATTTCCTGGAAGCCAGTGAAATACAAGAAGGCTGTTTACTGCAAGTCAGTGAAATGCTGTAATTACTGATACGAAAATACTGCAAGCCGTTGAAATTCGGGACGGTGTATTCCAAGCTAATGAAATACAAGAAGTGTTACTTAAAGCTAATAAAATATGGGAGTCGTGCATGTCAATAAAATACGAGAACGTCTCCTGCAAGCCAATGAAATACAGGAAGATTTCCTGCAAGCTAATAAAGTACGAGAGGGTGTTCTTTAATTCATTGAAATACCCGAAGACTAAATGGAGGACAATAATAAACTGGTAAATTTACTAAAAATCAATGAAGTAGGGAAAGCTTAACAGAGGTCAATAAAATACAAGAAAATAATGAAGGTCTGCTAAAAGTCGATGAAGCCAAGAACGGTTTACAAAAAGAACGGTTCAGTACATGATAATCTGATTAAAGCTAATAATGAAGTAAGAAAAAAAGGTTAATAAAAAATGAGCTCTGACTATATATATAACGGTGGTTCAAGACAATGTACTTATAATTAGCTGGTAGGAAAACTATACCCAAATCCAAAGTGAAAAGGAAATTTATTAAAAACCAAAACTGGACATGAATTGAGAAATGTTTCTAACCTCTGGCATGGATTGATAGACTTGGTACATCTAAGGGTCATAAACAAACATTAAGACAAGCACACAATCTGTGGCACCAGTCGACTCCAGCGAATTAGTGAAGAGAGTAAAGTCAGTGCAGGAGTGGATGTAACAAACGTGTCTCTTGGGTGTGATAGAACTAGAGTCAGTGGTTTTATATGAAGATTGAGTGTGTGGGTCACTGTATTTTATAGTGCTAAAGCAGGAGGAGAATAGAGCTAGTGACTAGAGGTTAAATCTATGGACTCATTTAACAGTCTACTAAATCTTATAGATTCATTTTTCAGTCTGGGAAATCCTTCAGACCATTTTGAGTCTGCTGAATTCTATTGGTCCTTTTGAAGATCTGGTGATATCTCTGGACCTCATTGTCAGTCCGATGAATTAGTTAGACCTCTTTGACAGTAAAGTACGTTTTATATACCACTTTGTCAGACCGATGAATTCACATCTATAAGCTATTTTGTCAGTATGGTAAATCCTTTTGGCAACTTTGACAGTCTGGTATGTTCTATAGACCACCCTGTCAATCTGGTTTGCTCTATATACCTCTTTGACCGACTGTCATGATCTTTGTACCACTTTCTCAGTCTGGTAAATCCTATAGTCAGTCTGGCATGTTCTACATACCGTAACCAGCTGCGGGTCTACATTGTTCTGCTGTTTTAATTCATTATGGATGCCGCCAGATCACGGATTTGCATTGAATTCACACTAGTCGACGACTGACACTTGTGTTCACGGACGCGTGTTGTTTGTTGTTTTCCATTTGGGCTAGTTAATTCATTTGTTTTTTAGTTATTTCTTCCTTCCGTGTATCTTGGCCTGGACATCGGCTATATGAATAGCACTACGCTTTAACCTGTCGTATTTTACGGTCTAGTTCACACGGCTGAACTTCACGAGATTTCTAGCCTCGGCTTAGTTGCTAACATCAGTTTTGGTGTGTGAAATTGTAGACACGACTATAATGAACTGAACACAATCGTAAAGAGATGCCCAACTCACTTAGACGATGAGTGAAGTCTCTAAGACTTCTTGTGTCTATGGGAAAGGCGCGACACACAATGTTAGACGTCATCACCCATCTGCTGCCTTGCGGGATACCTATTTTCGGGAAAGCTTCTGAAGTAAATCCTGAGAAAAAATCTGCATCCTGAGCTATCTCCAGTCGTCTTTTTAAATATCATGCCACTGATCAAGAGTAGCTCAGGACTAGAGAGTAAGGTTGACAAAAGGCGCAGGTGTTTCCTTACTTTAATCAAAATCACCGCACAAGTCACCATTTTCAGCTGACACAGCAGCAGAAAGGACTGTCGACATGGATGAACAAAGAGAGTGGTCTTTATCACATGTGATGGACGAATATCATATACCACTTTGTCAGTCTGATAAATCCTATAAACCGCTTTGACAGTCTAGTATGTTCATCATTATCAGTCCGTTGACTTTTCAAATTCAGCCAGCAATCCATTTTGAAGCTCAACCAACATGTATTTCAGCGAAATTCAACGCGATGTTATTTATCTTTTCCCAAGATCGTATAAGCCAATCGTTTTACTGAGTTTATTTCTTCCAACAATCAAGGACACGACCAATCAGACAGCTGAGTCTAATTTCTCCGACCACTGGAAACCTGTATATATCTTCCCGTCGGGTATTTCACTCTGCTTGGTCCGCATCTGTTGATATTCGACTCAGTGGCCGTGTTTTTAGAAGTCTAAGATCACCTCCGACAGTCCTGCTGTGATGTCCGGTAATCTGCCTTACCTGATCAAATTCATACCCGGGCGTCTGTTCATAGGCATTTATCTAATAGTGTGACGATTTGTTTAAAATAACTTCTGCTGTATTTGTGGTTGTTTGTCCTTGTTTTTAAAATATATTTATATTTTGTATTTTGATTTTAAATGTGCAAAGCTCATACCATTTCATCCAGCATTCTCAGACTCCCTGAGAGGACCTGGTGGACCGACATGGGGGTCCGTGGACCAAATGTTAATAACCGTTGCTATAAACAACTTTTGTGTCTTGTAAATTATATAAACATATTTGTCGGTCTGGTGAATCCTATAATCATATAAGACATTTTTCAGCCTAGTGAATCGTATGGACCATTTTGTCAGTCGTGTAATTCATATATCCTCTTTTGTCAGTCTGGACAGTCATATCGACCACTTGATCAGTTTGCTAGGCACATGGTCCCAACTGTTAGTGGTGAATTTTATGTCTCAGCTTTCTCAATATTTTATATACCTGCAATAAAACACAAATGATAATAAAGAAAGACATTCAGATTGTAATATAAAAAAAAGTTATTGCCTATCGCAAGCGACGATGGCCACAACATCAGACAGTTTTGTCTTAATAATTTGATGTGTGCTGTATTTAGATTATAGTGAGGAAGAAGCTGCGATGGTCATCAATCTCACTCTCTATTTCCCGAGTTACATTGGATCAGTGGGAAGTGAGACCAGGAGTCGCTTGAAACTTGCAGGATTCGATCGCCCACCGTTTCCGCTCATCACTGTGAGAGGCGAGTGCCTTAACCTCATTACTACAGTGACCCCCATGTTATTGTAATATAGACATAAGAACATGTTATTGTTTGTTTTGTTTTGTTTTTAGAAAAGGACAGATTTGGTATCTAACAAAAAATGTTTAATTAAACATACATTTGGGAAACTCATTATTGGTATGGCTTTTCAGTAACCACTGTTGTCCGCCAGTTGTATGATGGCATAATGGTTCGTGTACCGGATTATGGAGATCCGTATGAAGACTTCCATTCATGAACGGGGTAAACAAGACTATTTGCAGCTATGCTCTGATTATGTTCATGGTTCGCTCACAAATGTACATAAAAGATATTGGATGGATTTGAACGTATTCAATTTGAGCAGCATACACCGCCTCACCATGGTGAGAGATTCCCTTAACAATTGTTCAGAACAATGCATACAGTTGATTACTGTGACTGCCTAAGCAAGTGCTGCTCCTGAAAGACAGCCCTGTTTTGGGCTTGGTATAGGGAGTTTGAGAACGAACGGCGAACAGGACGATGGCGAAGAAGATGAAGAACACGAAGATGATGAAGAAGAAGAATAAGAAGATGAAAAAGAAGTAGAAGAAGAAGAGGAACAAGAAGAAAGACTGCTTGCGAATGTATGGAACCAAGAAGGGATTAGTGTCGCCACTAAGATCAAATTATGTTGTAATGTTGCTATAGCAACCCTTCAATTCGTCTGCAAAACTTTGACAGTCTATTGCAGACATGTCAGGTAACTCAACTATCTCCACGTGAGAAGTCTCTGAAAGCTGCTAATGATACTTATTTACTTCCCCCGTCATGTGCACCACGACACAAATTACGCGGATTGCTATGTCGCCCCCCCCTCAACATGTCAGCAATACTGCATATTTCCAGAAGGTTTAGACAGACCATCATGTAGTCTGGATCTTGTATTGCTGGTCTTTTGATGTTGATTGAAATCAACAGAAAGGTTGTTTTATGATTAATGATGCTTCAGCAGTGAAAGGATTGGTCGACCGAAAAGTCGTTTCTAGGGGATGTCGGATTACTGTGCTAATTGCAATCTACTTGGATGCTCCTTTCGTGTCCTGATGCTAGTGACCAGTTTGCAGGATAAAGTATATGACTCGGAAGTCATCAACAGAGGATTGAGCGGTCTCGAGGTCAAATGTTGACCTCGGTTGCTGGATATCGCGGGATCATATCACGATGTAGACCGCGATTTTTTCACCTGGGCATTCTGGTATTTCACCGGATGTCTGGGTAGTAGAGATCGCCCTTGTTCAGTTTAATGCACATTAATCCCTCGGCATTCGAGAACCGAAAAGAGTAGACTTAACGGCCGCGACCCGGGCAAATATCAAAATAATGTTAAAAATCTAGCGAATCTTCTGATCACCTCTTCTGATCATGTCACGCCATTGTCTTCTGTTAGTCAGTACGGGGAGTGGTGTTGAAATCTTCTGATCAAGTTACGCCACTGCTCTCTGTTAGTCAGTCCAGAGACTAGTGTTGAAATCTTCTGATCAAGTTACGCCACTGCTCTCTGTTAGTCAGTCCAGAGACTAGTGTTGAAGTCTTCTGATCATGCACGCCATTGCCCTCTGTTAGTCAGTCCAGAGACTAGTGTTGAAGTCTTCTGATCATGCACGCCACTGCCCTCAGTCAGTCCAGAGACTAGTGTTGAAGTCTTCTGATCATGCACGCCACTGCCCTCAGTCAGTCCAGAGACTAGTGTTGAAATCTTCTGATCAAGTTACGCCACTGCTCTCTGTTAGTCAGTCCAGAGACTAGTGTTGAAGTCTTCTGATCATGCACGCCACTGCCCTCTGTTAGTCAGTCCATAGACTAGTGTTGAAGTCTTCTGATCATGCACGCCACTGCCCTCAGTCAGTCCAGAGACTAGTGTTGAAGTCTTCTGATAATGCACGCCACTGCCCTCTGTTAGTCAGTCCAGAGACTAGTGTTGAAGTCTTCTGATCATGCACGCCACTGTCCTCTGTCCAGAGACTAGAAGTCTTCTGATCATGCACGCCACTGCCCTCTGTTAGTCAGTCCAGAGGCTAGTGTTGAAGTCTTCTGATCATGCACGCCACTGCCCTCTGTTAGTCAGTCCAGAGGCTAGTGTTGAAGTCTTCTGATCATGCACGCCACTGCCCTCTGTTAGTCAGTCCAGAGACTAGTGTTGAAGTCTTCTGATCATGCACGCCACTGCCCTCTGTTAGTCAGTCCAGAGGCTAGTGTTGAAGTCTTCTGATCATGCACGCCACTGCCCTCAGTCAGTCTAGAGGCTAGTGTTGAAGTCTTCTGATCATGCACGCCACTGCCCTCTGTTAGTCAGTCCAGAGACTAGTGTTGAAGTCTTCTGATCATGCACGCCTCTGCCCTCAGTCAGTCCAGAGACTGGTGTTGAAGTCTTCTGATCATGCACGCCACTGCCCTCTGTTTGTCAGTCCAGAGGCTAGTGTTGAAGTCTTCTGATCATGTCACGCCACTGCCCTCTGTTAGTCAGTCCAGAGACTGGTGTTGAAGTCTTCTGATCATGCTCGCCACAGTCCTCTGTTCCAACATATCTCTTCAGCTCAATTTAAACCTGCACCCAATATGTTCTCACACGTCTGTGAGATGTAATTGTTTCTGGAAACCCCTTTCCTCTTTTCCCCTTCTAGTATTGTTCCAAGTCTTAAGTTACGATCAAGCCAAAACAATCTACCTTTCTATATCCTCATCATTACTTGTCAATGTGACCCGATATCTTTAAACATTTGTTAACTTCACCTGTTTCTATCCATCATACTCGTTGCATCCTGTGATATCACCGCATCTCAAACGCTTCAAGTGTTACTACTTATTAATTAACTAGTACACAAGTATGGACAATAAGACTAAATGACAGTTACAGACTTTAAAATAAAGATGGAAATTATTTCCAATCTAAGTTCATGGACAAGCTTAAATATATCCGTATAAAGCAGGCTAAGAACCCTTGATGTGAAAGGATTTGTCAGCATTTGACAATGTTGCGAGAAGGTTAGCTGTGGTTCCGGTACTGTCTACATGAGCTGTCTGTCGGCATCGATCTCCTGTCTCTTCTTCGTGTCTGGTCTGGTTTGAACGTGTGTGCGGCTAATGTTGTTTAGCTTTGACAACCAGGCGGCTTTGCTTGTGTCTGTTCTGGCATCTCTTGATTCTATCATAATCATTTAAATAGTACCACACTGGTTTTGTAGATTTCTCTCACCAGAAGCGTCACACTCTGTACCACTCTCGTTCTTTTCGTGTCTAAGTCTTTCTGTCTGTACATGTATGCTTCCATTTGTCTATGTCCAAGTCTGTGTCTGACTTTCAGAAAGGTCCTCACGTCACATACTGCTTCAAACTATAACTCATTCAATCTCTTTATCTGTATCAATCTGTCTCTCTTTCAACATACACATGTTTCATGGTATCTGCCTTGCCTTCTACCTTTGTATCTATCTCATTTTTATATCTTGTTATATGTCTCTATTTCGGAGAGGAAGACTAACGTCTGGTCATAAAATATATACTGATCAGACATGTTTGTCAGGGTCAGTCAAAACATACTGGACCGAGGTCCTTACCTCGGTTTTCTAGTAGCCCTCCCTGGAAGCGGGATGTTTTCATGGCAACCTGGCTATCGAGGTTAGGGATCTATGTGATCCTGATAGCAGTGAGTGACACGCAGATGAAGCAAAGCATAGCACAACCGCCTGGAGGACACCGGCCACCTTCACCAGCACGCTCGGGATGTGAGGAAAGCTACTGCAACCCGCCACTTAACGCCCCTTTTAGGGGGCACAAAAGAGTTACCTACTCATTGTGCGCATTCGCAAAGAGCAACACCAACAGCTGGGTGGATAGGAGTGTTGAGGTCGTGGAAGTTGAACCCCGCATCTTTGCCGTAAAAGCGAGTGCTCTACCACTACGCTAGTCCATCTTCCTACCCTCCCCCCTCCCCTCCATCTCTCTCTCTCTCTCTCTATCACGACTGTCTTACTGAAAGTTTCACGTCGTACAACACTGCTTCAAACTCTCCCTCTCTAGCTCTTTATCTGTCTCAATGATTCTCTCTCCTCATATTCTTATGTTCTATATTATCCCTCTTTTCTTCTACATACCTGTGGATCATTTGTCATATCTTAATAAATACGTTTCCATTTCTGTCTTTCTAACACTTGCCTGTCTTACCGACATTCTCATATCACACACTTATTCAAACTCTCTCTCTAGAACTATCTGTCTTAATCTCTCTCTTTCTCTCTCTCCCTCTCTCTCTCTTTTTTCTCACTCTCCTTCTCTCCTTCCTCAAATTCGTTGTTTTACGTTATCTCTCTTTTCATCTAGATGTCTCTGCTAATTTTCGGTCCGTATGTGTTCGTGTGTTTCCATCTCTCTCTCTCTCTCTCTCTCTCTCTCTCTCTCTCTCTCAAAGACACAGAAAGACAAGTCTGTCTTACGACAAGTCTAACGTCATTTACTGCATCAAGTTTTCACTTACTAATCACTTTATCTCCAATTATGTATACCTTCCAATATGCTCTTCAACTACTTGCTATGCGTTTTAACATAAAAGTTCATAGTCATTATGTTTCTCTATGTTATTAGTCAATTTCTATCTTACTTTACCTTTATCTAGGATGTTCTCTTTCCATTTATGATTCAAAATCTCTCTCACTCTCTCTCTCTCTCTCACCCTCCTGATTTCAGGCAGGAGTTTTGTTGTTTCAGACAAGCGATCTGTATGTCTAGCTAGTAGCATGTTTATCCATCTGTTTGGTAGTACAGCCATCCGTTAGCCTATGAATATCTTTGCTGTGTATCCATTATGGCCTTCTTTTGATATATTCTAAAGAAGACCATAGTATCCACTTGTCTGTCCGTCGGTCCATCCAAAAAACCCGCCTGCCCGAAACCGACAGTCCGCCTGTCGATCCGTCGGTCGGTCGATACGTCTGTTTAGCTGGCAGTGTGTTAGGCAGTCTGCCAGTCGATCTGTCTGTCTGTCTATCTATATCTTTGCTGTATATTCATCTATATATGTTTGAATCACCTTTTCTATCTTTTTTGTTTCTTCCAGTCTCCCCGGCCCTTCTACATCAGTCAATTATCTCTTCAAATAAACTACTTCAATCCTACACGCTATATCATCTCCCTCCACCCCTATCCCCTCTCTGTCTCAGCCTTTCTGTCCCTTCACATAATTAGGTTTATGAGGTGGGTTAAGGATGTCGGATCCCTATGTGACAATTATGGCTCGTCTCCGGTACCCCATGAGAGGAGGATTGCTACCCGCTGACTGATAACTCAATACTGATCAATTTGGTTCCATTCACAACCTCGCGTTTCAGCTTATGAATGGGAAGGTAACACCACGAGTACAATTATTAACATGTTCTCCTAGTCTGCCGGCTCTTCTTGGAGACCAGAGCGACAGCATGACTTTCCTAAAACCAATTTGCATGAAAAACTGTATGCCGACGAGAGAAGTCTGATCTGTCAACTTCATTAGTTACGTATATGTTGATTTTTTTGGGTAAACCACCATGAAAATATATTATCGTGGTCGTCATTGTGTCAACAATAAAACGAATGAATTTGAATATGATTTTCCGTGTCCATAGCACTTCACCATACGACATATGTCCATTGTTCAGTCACCCTGACTGCTATGCCGTATACCTAGAGCAGATCTTCCATCGTATGGTGTGTCACGAGGTGTTCATGAGCACCACATTCACAGGTATAGTCGTAGCTGAAGCCCATCTCATCAGGGTGATTCTGCATCGGGTTACCTCAGGACCAAGGTCTATTTAAGTTTCTCCGTATTGGATATGGTAATTGTGCACCTTGTACGTACAAGACATAGCAAACACGTATCAATTGCATAGAATATTATCCAGTACCGATGGAGGTTAAATGAAAGGCAGTGATGGATAGCGCATATCCTCAGAAAGAAAGCAAGACTACAACCAGGATGTTAACCTTAAGAGGAGGTTACAATTGTAGAGGTTAAACACGGGGATTATCAGAACACCTCGGTCACTCAACATAAATGTAAACGATATTGCTCTTCAACAGGCCCATGCGTTAAAGTATTTGGGCAGAATATTTTTGACAGATGGTAGACTCGGCAGAGAAATCTAGACTAGGTGTAAGGACGCATCTGCCGTGACTTATCAGCTGTCAACACTACTCGGGCACTCGGTCATTAGTTTGGCAACCCAGCAACAGCTGATAAACAGTACATTTATACCTAATCTGTGATACCAGTGCCTAACATGTCCTTTATCCAATGGTACATGAGAGCAGAAATTCGACGTGTGTTACCAGGAAAGACAGAATGCGGAACGACGGCATTCGAAGTATGGTCAACACTAAGTCTACTGCAGAATACATTTTCTACGTTGGTACGGTCATCTCATAAGAATGCACCCTCATCAACTTCCACTGATGGCTCACAACGATGTTAGATCTGACTACATGGCAAGGAGGGGGCCGCGAAGCAGGTCAATTAATGATATTATAGGGATTGTGCAACGACACGAGCTAACATTGACCGACGCAATGCACCTGGCACAGGACAGACGAAAAAGATCCAATCGGGGCTTAACGGCATAAGTGGAAAGATAACTACTTAAACATGACGACACCAAATTATGACAACCAACTGACAACAAAAAAGTGTTTTCTTAGAGTAAAAAAGTGAAAAATGTAGTCGAAGCTGTTCTTTAAAGAGATAGAAGAGGGATGAAGAGCGGGAAGAAAGCTCTGGAACAACTGGGGAAAAGCGAGTGTAAATTAGGCCGATGGAGATAAAGAGCTCGTATCAGGATTGACAAAACCAGACAGTTTAGCAAATTAGGCCGATGAAGATAGATAGCTCGTATCAGGATGGACAAGACAAGACAGTTTAGTAAACTATGATATTCAGAAGTCATGCTACGCTCATAAAAAGTGCCAGTTCTCAAGAAATTGTTCTTCAAAGATCATTTAGTATGACCATATAGAAGAAACTGTTAGTTCTGGATAGATTGTTCTTCAACGCTCATTTGGAATAACCAGCTCAGAAAAAGTTTAAGTTCTGGTGAGTTTGTTCTTCAACGCTCATTTGGAATGACCACATCATTGACGTATCACTGCGTATTAAAAATTTTCTAGTGTAGTTTGTAAAAACGACATAATGTACTTTACAATAAAGTGATCGGGGAAGATTGCAGTAATTTGTAGAGTTAGGGCAACAGAACAGCAGAAAGGGGATATCGTTAGTTTTACATGAGAATCACAACCAGCTAGATTTTTCGGACAGTTGCTTTAAAAGTGAACCGTTCCAAATATCTTGGCTCAACAATCAGTGATGTGGGATAAAAACCAGAGGTCCTGACCAGAATAGCACAAACAACAGAACCACTTACACGATTGAAACATATTTTTACAGATAAATACTCTTCCTCTCCATTAAGGTCAGACTAATGCACTCACTGGTTCTTTCCATATTCCTATTCGCTTGCGAAACATTGACCATTACAGCAGACCTCAAGAGAAGAATCCAGGCTATGCAGATGAGATCTTTTAGAAAACTCATAAATGTCACCTACAAAGACCGTACCACAAATGATGAAGTATGACGTAGAATCAAGAATGCAAGTGGACTGTACGACGACCTGCTCACAACGATCAGAAGGTGAAAGGTGACTTGGTATGCCCACGTCTCGAGGCCCACAGGGCTTGCAAATACCATACTAAAGGGCACAGTACAATAAATGGCACGCGAAGGTGAGGACGTCCAAGAAAACGATGGGAGGACAACATCCAGGAATGGACTAACCTGCTACTCAAGGAGGCACAAAAAGCAACCTCAGCCAGAGTTGGATGACGAAGGATTGTGGAGGTGTCAGCAGGGGTGTCCTAACGATCTCATGAGTTCAATGGGAGGAACTGAACTGAACTGAGGTTCGGTGGTTCGATCAAGAAACGTCTCGACCAAGTAGCGGATGATGAAAACCACTATACAACATGGGAACCAATACTAGTGTCACGGCCATATGAAACTTAATAATCAAGACGCCACCTCTCGTCCACGTCGTGATCCTGGAAACATGTTGTGTCACAGCAGACTGGTCAACGAGGTGGGGATGAACGCTTAAACTCCCATTGTGGTAAGATAACTGAGAAACGTTATTCCCACACAAAAAGTACAACAGAGTACATAGCACCTGCTGTTCTTATCCAGATAGGGCACACTGAAAACCAAATTTATCATTTCACAATAGATCGGAAATGGAAATGCTGCTTACAGAATGTGAGGGTAAAGAGAGAAGTAGACTGAGGATCAGACCATCTCCTACTCTTAGCAACTACTACAGTAAAACTGAGGGCGTTTATAGATAGAGCAGTTCAAAAAAGCTGTAAATACAACACACAAAAAAACCTACCAAGTAATGGATACAAGCTTCATAAAATGGACACGCTGTAAGTGGCGTTCTATTCTTCATATGGAAAAAAGGTAACGTGATATTTTCAAGTCATTTTTAATATTAGCTTTATGACGGCCTTATTCTATGTGCTTCATTTTGCAGCTTGCCAGGCAGATGAGATACAATATCCTAACTTAACATTGTTATACTGTTTTGTAAGACTCTGTTGTCTGTATTCAACCAGATTCTTTTACATTCACTTGGTCTAAAAATACCCATGCGCATCAAATCTATTCTTGAATGCATTAATTGAGTTTGCCTCCACTAATTCCGGTGGCAATGCATTCCAAGCATTCACCACTTTTGACTACAAAAATATTTCCAAATATCTCATCTGGACCTTTCTTTAACTAATTTGTGTCCGTGCCCTCTTTTTCTTGTAGGTGGTTGTATTTTGAAAAACTTGGCAAAGCTTTACGGAGATAGAACAGTTAGTCTTACAAACGGCGGTGGTCTATGTAAGAGAAATCGGAACCTTGATCTGAGGATGAACGATTAAGAACAATGACTTTGTCCAGTCCTTTATAAAGAGCTGTATTAGTCAGTCTAACCATGGGGCAGCATAGGTTTCTGTTGTTAAGTACGTCTACATTGAACGGTCTGTATTATCCCGTCGTCATACGAGTACTATAAATATTATTCTTCGTCTTCTTTTTTTTTTTTTCGTTAGTGTACTGTTTGTGCCTGTCAGCGTCAGGTTATGAAGAGGTTTCTTGACCAGGCCCTAGTATGTGCTTCGTACACGGGGAGCTTTGCTGCTTCTGTTATTTCTGTTGTCCATCTTTTGCGGGATCGGCTCATGGCATTGCATCCATTGTGTCTGTATAGCATTGGTTTCTGAGGGATACTATCTGGTGTTTGACGTGTCACGTGGCCGAACCATTTGGTTTGCTGTCTCCTGATGAGGTCTATCACTGTTGTTGTACCTACTTGTTTCCTAATATCTTCGTTTCTGATTATATCTATTTTTATTACTCCATACATTCTGCGTAGGCATTTAATCTCTGTTGTTACAATATATCTTTTATTGTTGCTTGTCAATGTTCGATTTTGGCACTGATATCACAATGTGGGTAGGAATATTGTGTTGTATAGCGTTCTTTTTGTATCCATAGTCACGTGTTTACATTGTAATATCGGGGACATTTGCCCAATGATTTGACTTGCTGCATTATATCTGTGTTGGATTTCAGTGTTATCGTTTTCCATCTGCTAAGATTATGTTACCTAGGTACGTGAAATCTTGTCACTTGTTTTACTTGTTCTATTTGTTTTTTGTTTCTTTTCTTGCAGTCGTCATAATTTCGGTTTCCTCTGTGTTATTTTCACACCATAACCAGTATAGGTCTCATTTAGCTTGTACATATGTTCCTGTAGTTGTTTTTCTGCGGTAGCTATTATTGTTTGGTCATCAGAAAAGAGATGTTCATTTAAGTGATCACTGACGTTGTTTCCCTCACTAATGTTGGCATTTTTACACATTGCGTGTATATTTGGGATAAAGTGTAAATTAATAAAACAAACATTGTAAAATAAAATATGGCCGTTATCGTTGTAGCACTGCTGATCGCATCAGACAAGACAAACGACATATTATGCTTACCGGATGGAATTGCCGGTAAAGAGAAACATCGAAACGTGGTACTAAATTTAGAACAAATTAAAGATCCTCATAGCTATTTTCACAAGGAGGACAATTTTGATATATTTTGAAAGCAATTACAGGAATCTCGGTTTTATAATAAAGTCGGTCAACTTAAAATAGAGCTGAAAGCAATTTGCAATAATTGGTGAAGAAATTATGAATTTAAAATAAATGATTGTTCCGTATGTGGTTAAGATTTTCCACAGTTAAGCAAGTTTTTTTTTGTGTGGAAGAATCTATTTCTTTTTGTTTTGGTTCTTCTTCGCACGTTTTTTATACATTACCTCGTATATATATATATATATATATATATATATATATATATATATATATATAATATGCATACATACAAACATTCACGCATTAACGCATACACACATATACACTTGCACACACACACGCGCCCACACATAAGTGGGGCTTAGATCTTGCTCCTTATGTGTGCCGAGGACAGTAAGAAGATACATTTGATAAGCTAAGGATTGCTTGACAATAATTTCCATGAATCAAAGCTTGCTTCACATTCGACTCATACATTTGGCACATGGAATGGTTTCTTACTGCGGCACCCGCTTTCATTTCAAATAATATTGGGGCGACAAAAGATACGATTTGCACCAGAAAATACTCCAATTGTTGCGACTATGTGGCAGCTCCGTCCCCTTCCGGATTGTCCCGAACGGAGAGGACCGCACGCCTACATCTCATGTTAGTGCATAACCGGTTCCATTCATCAAACGCGATTGTAATATGGCGTACTGCTTCGGTTCATGTGACAATTTAGTGTTGATGTTCGTCCATCACAAGTGATGAGGACCACTCTCTTCGGTCAGCGTGTGGACAGTCTTTTCTCTTGCTGTGCCCGATGAAAGAAGTGACTTACGCTGATTTCGATTAAAGTGAAGAAGAAACTGCGCCTTTTGTCAACCTGAGCTACCTTCGGCCAGCGGCAAGATTTTATCGAGACGACTGGAGATGGCACAGGATGCTGATTTTTTCCACAGGGTTTATCCCCATAGCTTTTGCAGTGAACGGGTATTCCGCAAGGCAGCGGAGGGGGCTGACATCTAACGTTGTGTGTCGTGCTTTTTTCATAACCGCAAAAGGTCGTAGGTGCATTTCTCCCGGGCCGTGTTCTACTCCATAATAGTCATGTCTAAATTGCATTCACACCAAAACCGAGGCTGTCTGCATCCAGGGCGAATTGCGCCAATCTCGTGAAGTTCAGCCGTGTGAACTAGTTCGTGAAAATTCAACACAGTTTTAAGCTTAGGACTAATTCATAATAGCCGATTTCCAGGCGTAATAATCTGAATGAAGAATACACACACACACACAAACTAACGAATTAACCATTTCAAATGTAAAACATCGATACGTTTCTTTGAACTTAAGTGTAAGTCGTCGATTAGTGGAAATTCCAGACAAATCCGTGGCTTGACGTCAGCCAAAGTGCACTTTAGAGCAATGTAGACCCACAGCCATCTTTGCCGCTCTTCTGACATTTTAGTATATGCCGTGTGTATCGGTTGAGGTCTAGATGATCTGATAATGTTAAACACTAACCTATTAAAGCATAATTCGATATTAGTCTTAGTCGACCTGTACTTCTACATGCTCGAGCAGCTTTTTTGCTCTTCTGCATTGGAACAATTACCACAGAGGGTGGGTAACCGATGTGCAAGTCCACCATAATAGACTCAAACGCCAGAGCAAAGTAGATCCGCAGCCTGCTAAGCGCCATCCATGCTACTCTTAACAACCCACCTAACCATGGCAGCAGTATGCCATATCACACAGTTAGTCGCCTCTTACGACATGCTCTCTGTTCGGACAGTGGTGCTATTCTTATCTTTGTGATACACAAAGACCCCGGCAGACCATTCGCAAGATTCGATATTATTATGACAATTATTATTATACAAATTATTATTGTTATTTTACTTGACAGTTTTCCAGCAATTCTCCAATACAATTCATGACAGTTACAAAAATTGTATTAAAGGTACCAAACTACCAGGCTTTGCATTGTTTTTCGTTTTTTTTCTCCATTTCCTGGTAATTGTTAGTAAGTCTCAAAAATGAGATATCGAAGTGGTTAGTGCATTGGTTTCCCAGCTGAGCGATCCGGGTTTTGTCCACAGTTGGTGCGAGATATTTCCCGATCGCAAAATGACTGTCGGGGTTCACCCAGCCTAAATAATTGGCTACCAGAATAATCTAGGAAAGTAGGGGCGGCTGGTTTGATGTTGACCACATCACCCTTAGTGTGCCTTTGGTCAAGAAAAATATTGGTCGAGCCTAATACCATATTCCCAAATATATCACATTGGCGTGAAATCAGGATATTTACTCACGGAAATGCTAGTTGTTATTTGTTGTACCTGATGAAGGCCTATTTGGTCGTAACGAAGGTTCCGTCCGTGTTCTCGTCTCGTCTCGGTGCGGTATCTGACCATATCCATTTCTTTATTTTTATTGAATTTAATTTTAATCAACTTTAAACATTATTTTTTCTTAATTTCGAAAAGCATCCCTCATACTTATTTCCCTTTTTATTATTTTTTTAGAAAAAAAGCACGAAAACAATCTTGTCTTGTGGCTTGATTATGTTTGCTTTCTTTTCATTTTCTTTATCTTTCCGTCAACTCTGTTGGTTGTAGTTTAAACACACAAATTATGTTTGCTTTCTTCTCATTTTCTGTATCTTTCCGTCAACTCTGTTGGTTGTAGTTTAAACACACAAATTATGTTTGCTTATTTCTTCTTCTTATTCTTAATTCGTGTAGTCCTTCTTGTTCTTCTGCTTGTTCTTGTATTCTGGTTGTTCTTATCGTACTCCGTTCCTGTTGTTCTTTTTGTTTATCTCATTCTTGTTCTTCTTTTTACTTGCTCTATTTCTTTGTTGTCTTTGTTCTTCTTATTCTTCTTGTTCTTCTTGTCCTTCTTATTCTTCTTGTTCTTCTTGTTCTATCCGTTATTCTTGTTCTTCTTTTACTTGTTCTTCACGTTCTTGTCCTTCTTGTTCTTCTTGTCCTTCTTATTCTTCTTATTCTTCTTGTTCTATCCGTTATTCTTGTTCTTCTTATTCTTCTTGTTCTTCTTGTCCTTCTTGTTCTTCTTGTTCTTCTTGTTCTTCTTGTCCTTCTTATTCTTCTTGTTCTTCTTGTTCTTCTTGTTCTATCCGTTATTCTTGTTCTTCTTGTTCTTCTTGTTCTTCTTGTCCTTCTTATTCTTCTTGTTCTTCTTGTTCTTCTTGTTCTATCCGTTATTCTTGTTCTTCTTGTTCTTCTTGTTCTTCTTGTCCTTCTTATTCTTCTTGTTCTTCTTGTTCTTCTTGTTCTATCCGTTATTCTTGTTCTTCTTTTACTTGTTCTTCACGTTCTTGTCCTTCTTGTTCTTCTTGTCCTTCTTATTCTTCTTATTCTTCTTGTTCTTCTTGTCCTTCTTATTCTTCTTATTCTTCTTGTTCTTCTTGTCCTTCTTATTCTTCTTATTCTTCTTGTTCTTCTTGTCCTTCTTATTCTTCTTATTCTTCTTGTTCTTCTTGTCCTTCTTATTCTTATTATTCTTCTTGTTCTTCTTATTCTTCTTATTCTTCTTGTTCTTCTTGTTCTTCTTGTTCTATCCGTTATTCTTGTTCTTCTTGTTCTTCTTGTCCTTCTTGTTCTTCTTGTTCTTCTTGTTCTTCTTGTCCTTCTTATTCTTCTTGTTCTTCTTGTTCTTCTTGTTCTATCCGTTATTCTTGTTCTTCTTGTCCTTCTTGTTCTTCTTGTCCTTCTTGTTCTTCTTGTTCTTCTTATTCTTCTTGTTCTTCTTGTCCTTCTTATTCTTCTTGTTCTTCTTGTTCTTCTTGTTCTATCCGTTATTCTTGTTCTTCTTGTTCTTCTTGTCCTTCTTGTTCTTCTTGTTCTTCTTATTCTTCTTGTCCTTCTTGTTCTTCTTGTTCTTCTTGTCCTTCTTATTCTTCTTGTTCTTCTTGTTCTTCTTATTCTATCCGTTATTCTTGTTCTTCTTGTTCTTCTTGTTCTTCTTGTCCTTCTTATTCTTCTTGTTCTTCTTGTTCTATCCGTTATTCTTGTTCTTCTTTTACTTGTTCTTCACGTTCTTGTCCTTCTTGTCCTTCTTATTCTTCTTATTCTTCTTGTTCTTCTTGTTCTATCCGTTATTCTTGTTCTTCTTTTACTTGTTCTTCACGTTCTTGTTCTTTTTGTTCTTGTTCTTTGTGTGCTTGTTTTTTTTCTCTGTTTGTTCTTTTTGTTCTTTTCCTTGTTCTTCTTGTTCTTGTTCAACTTTTTCTTGTTCTTCGTAATCCTATCTTCTTGTTCTTATTCTTCTTGTTCTTTTGCTTGGTCTTTTTGTTCTTGTTCTTGTTCATTTTGTTTTCTTTGTTCTTTGTATTTGTCTTGTTTCTTGTCTTTTTTGTTTTTCTTGTTTTTCTTGTCCTTAATATTCATTTTTTTTTGTTCGTATTGTTCTTGTTATTCTTATTCTTCTTGTGCTTGTTTTTCTTGTTCTGCTTCGTCTTCTTGTTCTTTTGCTTGTTCTTTTTGTATTATAGTTTTTCTTTTTTTTGTTCTTTTTGGTTGTTTTGGTCCCATTGTGTTTATTGTGTTTTTGTTCTTCTTCCTCTTCTTATACTTCTTGTTCGTCTTATTTTTTTCTTGCTTTTGTTCTTCTGATTCTCCTTGTGCCTACTGTTCTTCTTGTTCTTCTACTTCGAATCCTTTTTCTTGTTCCTGTTGTTCTATTTCTTCTTCAACGTCTACTTCTTCTTTTTCTTGTTCTTATTATTCTTTTATTCCATTTTTTTCTTCTTCTTCCTCTTCTTCTTGTTCTTGTTTGTTTTGGTTCTTTTTCTTCAACTTCAACTTCTTCCTCTTACTTTTCTTGTTGTTCTTCTTCTTCTCCTTCTTCCAGAAATGAAAATGACACATTAGTGATGCCCTTATATGATTTCTCTGGTCCTCGTATTTTGGACACGGTTGCAGCAGTTCACTACTTTAGTGTCGTTATTTTAAATTGTAAATGTTTGTACTCGTTACTGACTCGAAGCGTTTACAGCTTAACCAGTTAGAGAGAGAGAGAGAGAGAGAGAGAGAGAGAGAGCGAGAACGAGCGATAGAGAGAGAGAGAAACGTAAGAAATAGAGCGGAAGAGGAGGGTAAGAGTGTCAAAGACGGAGTAATTAAACCAAAAATAGATATACAAGAGAGCGATTGAAAGAGGCAGAACCAGAGAGAGAGAGAGAGAGCTAGAGATACTCATAGAGAAAGAGAGAGGGGAAGTGTCATAGATTGAAAGAGCAGGAGGACAGAAAGATAGAGAGACAGAAAGACTGAGAGACATGAGACGAACATTTAGATACAAAGAAAGAGAAAGAGAGAGACTGACGGAGGGAGATAGAGAAAGAGTGTGAAAGAGAGTGAAAGACGGGTACATACACACACACACACACACACACACACACACACACACACACACACACACACACACACATATATATATATATATATATATATATAGAGAGAGAGAGAGAGATACCTCCTCATTCCGAGTACCAGTTTATGTATTCCAACATTTCACTGTTATCACGGACGTCATTAGCCTATAATTGTACCTTCTTCTAAAAGGTTCAGCTAGCCTTCTGACGAAATCACGTCGCTTTTAACCACACACAGAGTCCTTTTCATTACATCAGGGCGTTTTTATCATAACAAATAATCGGCATCCAAGCCTGAACTTTTGGGCAATGCTAACAAGAACTTAATCCTGATAAAGGCTGTATTCCAAGCAGCCATTATATTAATGAAAAGCTAAGGAAGCTGATTCTAGAAACGTTTCATGTTTAGAAGAATCATTTAACACATTTATCTTTCTCTGTTCTCATTTTAGCCACCTTCTTAGGTGGTATTCTATCAGGGATTTATCTTTCTCTGTTCTCATGTTAGCCACTTTCTTAGGTGGTATTCTATCAGGGATTTATCTTTCTCTGTTCTCATTTTAGCCACCTTCTTTAGGTGGTATTCTCTCAGGGATGTTGATAAAAGTATCAGTAGCTATAGTCATTCCTTCTTAAAATGGCATCTTAAACTGTTTACCGATGTTTATAGATAATTATCAGATCAATCGTTTATATGATCATCAGCATTATCAGTTCCGTAACCTGAAAGACCATTGGGGCACCAATACTGCAGATTGTTGGACCAGCTCCCGCCACCACTCAGTTTTGTGACAGGATATGTGTTCCAGCTGTGGACCTTCCCGTCACATCTATGATGTCTTCCCATCTCTTTTTCTGCTTCCGTCTCTTACACTTTCCAGGCACAATACCTTATAGGACCGTCTTGTTTAACCCAGACGATCTTGAAACATGCCAATACCATGTGAGCTTGGGTGCCCTTACCATAGACAATAGGTTTTATATTGGCCGAGCTCTCTCTTAACGGTATCACAAACTCCCATATTCGTGACGTGGTCTAGATACGAAATAAGGAGCATTCGAGGCAGACATCTCATCTCTATTGCACGCATCCTTCGTTCTAGAACCGCTGTCAGAGTCCAAGGTTCGTGCGCATAAGGGTAAACGGGAGTGAGATGTGCATGTATTAAACTCGTTGAATTTCAGATTGATGCTTGTGTCTCTCCATAGCGGCCTCAGTTTGGTTAGAGCAACCATGAACGTCTCTGCTCTTCACTAATGGCAGATTCGTGTCCAGAGCTTTCAAACCACGCTTACACACGTCTTTGAACTGAAACTGTGGTCGGCCGACTGTTCTTTCGCCATTCGACAACTGTCCATAGAGAATATCTTAGGGAATGCGACCAACTTGCATGCATTGAACATGGTCAAGACATCGTACTCTTCGCTACCTAAGGAAAGTGTACATGCTTGAGAGACCATTGCACGAGTGCACCTCTGCATTTCTCACTCTGTCCCTATATGTAATTCCAAGAATGGATGGCATACGCCGTAGATTGAAGATGTTAAAAGACTGTGCTCTTGTTTGGCTGCTAAAGTCTACCATAGAGGAATGTGCTGACGACACATGCATTGCACACCCTGGATGCAGAAATAATTAATCATTTATTGACTGTCAGCGGTGGTTGACGCACATTATTCTTGTTGATGAATATTATTGGATATTATTTAGGGTATACTTTATGCTTGATACTACTTTCTGTTTGACTTATTACACTGTTGCCATTTGTGCCGTTTCACATTTGTCTTGTCTGTCATAAACTCATGTTGATCTTGGAAGGTCGGTGCATGCCTGTTGTTGTTCTAATGTTATCGTTTTAATGGTATTAATTCTAATGGTATTGTTATATTGTTATTGTTCTTTTGTTCTATTATATAGTTGTTGTTCTAATGGTGTAAATTCAAACGTTATTGTTTTAATGTTAATGTTAAATTGTTATTGTTCTAATGTTATTGTTCTGGTGTTATTGTTCTGTTGTTTTGGTTCTATTGTTATTGTTCGGTTGTTATTGTTCGATTGTTGTTGTTCTAATGATATTGGGATATTGTTATTGTTCTAATGTGATTATTATATCGTATTTGTTCTATTGCTATTGTTATATTGATATTGTTCTATTGTTATTGTTCTAATGTTAATGTTATTACTTTAATCTTATTGTTATATTGTTATATTGTAATTTTTCTATTGTTGTTGTTTTAATGTAATTGTTCTAGTGTTAATGTTATTCATATATTATTGTTCTAATTATGCTTAAATATTATAGCTCTAATGTTATTCTCATATTGTTGTTCTAATGTAATTGTTCTAGTGTAATTGTCCTAATGTTATTATAATGTTGTTGTTCTAATGTTATTGTTTCTTGTATTGTTGTTATAATAGTATTGTTCTAAAGTAGTTGTTTTAAAGTTATTGTTGTAATGTTATTCTTCTGCCATTATTGTTCAAATGCTGTTGATCTTATGTTCTTGTTATAATGTTTTATGTTAGTGTTACTCTCCCCATGTTATTCTAATGTAATTGTTCTAGCGTCATTGTTCTAAAGCAAAGCTACATGCTGATCCTGCTTGTATTCCTGCCATTTATGGTATCACTGTGTGGCATCCTGTTTGTTGGGATCGTCAGCATTTATATCGTCGTTTACATTAACATTCCCGTCTCGGTTCGGGGAGCCTAAACGCTAGTTCAGTGAAGTACAACAGGCTAACCAGGATGTCGCGTCAGAATCAGGCACAACATACTGACCAGGACATCGTGTCAGGGTCAGTCACACCTAATTGACCAGGACATCGCGTTAGGGTCAGACATCATACTGACCAGGACATCGCGTCAGGATCAGGCACAACATACTGACCAGGACATCGGGTCAGGATCAGGCACAACATACTGGCCAGGACATCGCGTCAGGATCAAGCACAACATACTGACCAGGACATCGCGTCAGGGTCAGGCACAATACACTGACCAAGACCACAATCTCTCTTCCCTGTAGTGTTCCCTGGAAACAGGCTGTTTTCAAGGCAGCCTGGCTGATGAGATGTGGATCGATGCGATCCACGTAGTAATGATGCATGCAGATGAAGTAAAGGGGATGTCAGGAAAGCTTCTACAACGCGCCACTTAAAGTCTATTTTAGAGCGCACAGAAGAGTAAACTTACTCATTGTGGGCATTAAACAACGACCACCACGGCTCAACCCAATGGGAGAAGCTGGTTGTTGCTGTGAATGTTCAAACTAATTGTATTCCTATAGGAGTCATGCAAGTGTGTAATGATTCACGTGACTGCATGCAAATATGTATATTGTTTTGCGTAAGTAATGTTTTCTCTTTGTTTTATTTCATGCAAGCGTATACGATATCAAAGCATCCCGTAACCAGTGAGGTCGTTGGGGCACACATGAAGACATCTTTACAACACCATGCCATCCTTCTCTGTCAGCGGCCGCTACCTATGCCTCTTCTAGTCGGACATTGGTCCATTCTTTTATGTTGTCATTAGACCTCTTTTTGGGACGGCCTCTTCGTCGTCTGCCTTGCACCTTTCAGTGCAAGATCGTGTTTGCAAGACCGTTTGATCTCGATATGTGACCGTACCAAGCGAGTTTCCTTCTTTTGACAGTTGCCAAGAGGTATTCAAAAGGCCCTATTGCTGTTGTAATTCTTTCTCGTATTTCCTCATATGTAACTTGATCTTTGTATGTGACGTTTAGCAGCCTTCGGAAACATCTCATCTCCCTCAAGCCCTGTATCCCCCGCTGCAGGTCAGCTGTAATTGTCCATGTCTTACAAGCATAGAGGGATATTGACAGGACACATTAATCTGATTTTCGTGCATAGTTTTAACCGTTTGTCTTGCCAGATTTTGTTGAGCTGTCCTAGCTCCGCTATTGTCTGTATGGCCCACACCTCAGA
The DNA here is from genome assembly GCA_036924085.1 of Ariolimax columbianus. NCBI lineage: Eukaryota > Metazoa > Mollusca > Gastropoda > Stylommatophora > Arionidae > Ariolimax > Ariolimax columbianus. The sequence goes on along the minus strand of JAVGWX010000008.1, from coordinate 42,503,765 downwards.
TTGGTATCCTTCATCACTGACAATCGAACTCAGATATTTAAAACGGTCGATTACTTCAAGTTCCTGGCCATTAGCTTCTATCATACGGTTGAAGTCCTCGGCGTTGTTGGTCATTAATTTTGTCTTTCTAGCGTTTATCTCCATACCATAGCCAAGAGCTGTTTGATCGAGTCTTCTGACCAATTCCTGGAGTTATGCTTATGTACGCGCTAACCCTTCAATGTCATCTGCAACACGAAGGTTGGTAATCGTTCGGCCCCCTATCTTGACAGTACCAACGTGACATCCAAGTGTCTCACTCATAATTCCCTTTAGGAATATATTGAAAAGGAGAGAGTGTACACCCCTGTCTCACACCAACTGATGTGTAAAACCAGTCACCTCGCGTCCCATTCACAAGAACTGCACTGTGCGCCTTGTCATACAGGTGTTCAAGGACCTTTATAATATTTCCGTTGAGTTTATACATTCTCATGGTTGCATATAGTGTTTTATGCCATACCATATCAAACGCCTTCTTAAAATTCACAAACACATGATGCAATTTTTGCTGCTGTTCTAGATATTTCTCGCTTAGCAGCCTTAAATTAAATATATGTTCTGCATTGCTTCTTCCCTGTCTGAACCCTGCTTGCTCCTCGGCAATAATGTTCTCTGCTTGGGCTTTCAATCGGTCGAGGATAAATCTAAGCATGACCTTGAAGGGAGCGAAGAAAACACTAGATGGGATTCAGAGATATCGAGAGATAAATGGAATCATAAAGACCAAGATGAAACAGGCCAAGGTGGAATGGATAACGGCTCATTGCGCAGATATTGAACGAAATCTGGGACGAAATGATGCCAAGGGAGCATATAAATTAGTCAAGGACTTAGTAAGACCTGTCCAAAGTCGAAATACGACGATTAAGGACAAGAGTGGGAATTGTCTCACAGAAGCTCCCGACATTCGTGAGCGCTGGACAGAGTACTGTTCGGAGCTATATACGCTTGAAGATCGAGGTGACCCGAGAATTGCGATGTCTCCTGAAGTGAGTCTGCTTGAGGAAAATCAAACGATAACAAGGAAGAAGTATATGAAGCCGTGAAAATGCTGAAGATAGGGAAGGCTGTCGGTGTGGATAATATTCCAGCATAGCTGGGAGGTGAGGCGACAATTAATACCCTGACTTACATCTGCAATAGAATTTGGCAGACAGGAGTGTGGCCCACCTGCTGGACAAAATCAGTCATTATACCACTGCCTAAATCAGGAAACCTAAATATGTGTCAGAACTATCGAACAATTAGTCTGATAGGTCATCCAAGTAAAGTTCTCTTGAGGAAATTACTTAACAGACTGAATCCTCAGGCGGAGAGTATCATTTGCCGAAGAACAAGCGGGCTTTCGAGCGGGAAGGAGTACCATCGAGCAGATATTAAATCTTTGTCTACTGAATGAGAAGTACTCAGAGTATTATCAACCACTCTACCATGCCTTCATTGACTTTCGAAAAGCGTTTGACAGAGTGTGGCATGCGGCGCTATGGTCGACAATGAGGCATTATAAGTTCACCAGTGATATGGTGAAGGTAATTGCAAACCTTTAGCAGTAGGCGACCAGCGCTGTCTCAGTAGAGGGAACGCTAGGCGATTGGTTCCGTACGACGGTGGGTGTGAGACAGGGTTGTAAACTCTCCCCCACACTCTTCAATATCTTCTTGGAGAGAATAATGGAGACGACCTTAAAATGACATGTTGGCACGGTTAAAATAGGTGACAGGCTTATCACAAACTTCCGCTTTGCTGATGATATTGATGTATTGGCAGGCACAGAAAGGGAACTCCAGGAGTTGATTGGTAGATTGGATAGAACGGCCCTGAGTTTTGGTATGGAAATAAATGCTGATAAAACGAAGCTCATGACCAATAACGTAGCAGGGTTTCAATCTGTCATAGAGGCAAATGGGCAGATACTTGAGGCGGTGAAACGTTTCAAATATCTTGGATCATTGATCAGCGAAGAGGATTCGAAGCTAGAAGTAATTGCAAGAATAGCACAAACAACAGCGGCGCTGACTAGGCTGCAACCTACCTGGCGAGACAAGCGCCTCGCCCTCGGCATAAAAGTCAGACTACTGCGCTCTTTGGCGCTGTCAATAGTTCGGTATGCCTGCGGGACCTGGACCATTACAGCAGATATCCAGGGCAGGATACGTGCAATGGAAATGCGGTGCTATAGAAAACTCCTAAATGTTACATATAAAGATCGTGTCACGAACGTAGACATCCGTCAGAGAGTTGAAGGAGCTATTGGTCCTTTTGAAGATCTGTTCACAGCTATCAAAAGACGAAAGATGGCCTGGTGCGGGCACGTCGCGAGGTCCAACGGAATTCCCAACTCGATACTCTTTGGATTCGTACCGGGACAGAGAGGGCGTGGACGTCCAAGGAAGAGATGAGGGAACAACATCACTGAGTGGTCAGGCCTTCGTCCCGGTGAGATACGTCAGGCGGCGACAGACAGAGAGGGTTGGCGTAGGATTTTAATGTCTTCATGTGTGCCCCAACGACCTGATGGGTTACGGGATGAACTTAACTGACCTTGATAGGGTGGCTGATGAGGCTTATTGTTATTGTTATGTAAATTTTGCACAGCATTAAGTTTCCAGACTTAAGTAACGGTACAACCATTGATTTTGTCCATAAGTCCGGCCAGTTTCCTGTCGCCAATATCTTTTTGCAGATGTGTGTCTGGCCTTCCACCACTATCTTCCCATCTGCATGTAAGAGCTCTGCTGGTATATTGTCTACGCTGGCCGTCTTACCTCTTCTCAATTTCTTTACCGCTGCAGCTACCGCTTCCTTCGTTAACAGTTGGTTATCCTCTATAATTGTTGGTGTTGGAGGGATTGTATTTCCAAGTTCATTTCGTCACTCATCGTTGTATAACTCGGAGCAGTACTCTGTCCATCGTGGCAGTACGTCATTGTCCCCAAAAAGGCACTTGCCGCTTTATCCTGGATCATAAAGTTCCTGTCTTGTCTTGGTGTTACCCACGTTGTATGGTCCTTTAGCGTCATTTCTGTATAATCTGTCTTCGATGTTTGTACATTGTTCACATATTCACACTTCTTTCGCATCTCTTATCTTGTGTTGTATCGCTTTCTTGACCTCCTTATATCTGCCGACCTCATCAGGTGGATGTTTTTTGATTTTTTAGCGACCTTCTTCTGTCACAAAGGTCGTGTAAATAAAAAGAAATGTTCGTTAATATCGCCCCTGGTTGTAATTCATTTATAACTTGATTAGTTTTTGTATTTGTTCGGGATATTTTGTGTCTTGGCTATCGTCACATGATGCATAAGAAGTTCTAGAGGGAAATCCTTATTATCTGTCAATGTTCACTCCAATGGGAGCGTGCTGCAATCATTCTGGTTGACCTCGTTACTGCCATTCTTCGCCAATGAGTATGTGCTTTTTGGCACTATTGTTTTATGAGTACTTTGTTTCACGTAGGCTTGTTTTCTTCTGTGTTTTTTCATAAATGTAACTCATTCACTCAGGAAAATTTGGAAGGGCGACAGAACTGATAGTTGAAATCCCGAATTATAGTTATGAGGATAGACTCCGAGAAACTGGCCAACAGTGTCTAGAAAAGAGAAGAATTCGAGGTGATTTAATACAGGTCTAGTGTCTAGCGAAGAGAAGAATTCGAGGTGATTTAATACAGGTTTATAAAATAATGAAGGTAAAGGATGCATTAGACTTTAACACGTTTTTCAATGTACAGCCACCTACTAGAACAGAAAGCACACAGCTGAAATCAATTAAAGAAAGAACGATTAGATACTAGGAAATATTTTTCTTAGTCAGAGAGTGATGACTGCTTGGAATGCATTGCCACAGGAAACAGCGGAGGCATGGTCAATTGATGCATTCAAGAATAAACTGTATGCGCATTGTTATTTTCAGATCAAGGGAAGTAAAATAAACTGTTTGTATACGTACTCTGCAGAGTTTCCTATACCACTATACAGACATTAAATTAAGTTACGTTAAGTTAAGTATATTATAAATTCAGAAAATTGTATTGAGAACATTTCAAATGCAAGTATGACAATAGTTCAAGCGAATATATAGATTTTGTAGCAATGTAAGAAAGTATGAAAGCCAATATATCGGCTTTATGGAGTGAACTAGTTAAACTTTCCAGTCGCATCTGGAGCACACACCTTCAACATGTACCTACCAAGTCTTTCAGTCCTGGGTCCTGCCTTTACCTAGCTTTCTCCACTTTCTGATTTGTTTATCTCAAGCGTTCTTCTCAAGTTTTGGTGTTGTGTAAAGCTGTTATAAGAAAAATAAATGGTTGCTCGTGACCAGTATAGAAAGCAGTAAGGTTGCAAAGGAGGACAGTTACAACAGTTGTGGACATAGACATGCCTGATTCCGGTTATTTGTTGAAGCATACATCTCCTGCTTGTATAAATTCACTGAGTATATCATGGCAACCTGGTGAGTTCCATTTCTTCAGGGCTTTTAATTTCGGAACTGACTTCTTCTATACTAGATACCGGCTCTGGATCAGGTGGCCTAGGCCTTGCGTTGGAACCGCCTCCGTTGTTTTCATACAATTCCCTGCAGTATTCTTTCTATCTCTCCAGTATATTCTGTCAGTGCACTGTCATTGTTATCGTGTATGACATGCAATGCCGGTTTGAATTCGCCGGTTAGGCGTTGATTTCCTTGAACGCATCTCCTTCTTTCTCTAGCTCTTTTCGACTCTGATTACTAAGACTGAGATGGTTATGTCGCGTGAAACGAATGTCAAATGCCAGCATTCCGAACCAGTTACTCCTGGGTGAACTCATATCGGGTACCATATCACAAAGAAGGCCTAAATTAAGATACAAGGACATTTGCAAAAGATCCGTGAACGATTTTCCGATCAATCCAAATACCTGAGAGGACATTGCAGAGGATAGAGCTACATGCAGGGCGACCTTAAGGAAAGACATCGAGACATCAGAGCTAGTTCTGATGGCAAAGATGGAAGACAAGCGACGCAAAAGAAAGCAGTCTACACCACACCAATCGAACTTTTTCTGTTTACACTGCTGTCGTCCATGTCAATCGAGAATCGGTAAAATCAGCCACGAAAGTCGATGTCCCTCCTGGTCAGATGCTGCCACCGCCATCTCTACAACAGACTAGCTTACCATTTTCCTACGCGTGTTCAGGATGTGTTGTTTCGTGTCCTTCCGGATCTCGTTTCTAATGTCTCTTGTATTGTTTCTGCATATGTCGCTACTGCACTCTTTCCCAGATTTTAATTTTTGTTCTTTCTTCTGTGAATCACATGGTCTTTTCTGTATTGTAACTGATTATATATATATATATATACGATGAGTGTTCAAATTAAATCATACCAAAATGCAACACGTGAACATAAGTGCGATGCACACGATGACGTCAATTCTGGTGTAAACAGCACATTCTAACCGTCAAGTTTGCAAAATGTCATTATCCTCCTACTTATAGTTGCCTCAGTAGACCGTTGAAAACATGGCGGGTGTGATACGGAATCCGTCCACACCATAAATGACGTCGTCACGCTCATCGCACGTATGTTCACTTGTTGCAGTTTGGTCTGATTTCATTTGAACACGCCTCGTATATATATATATACATACATACATACATACATACACACATACATACATACATACATGCATACATATACACGCAGACACGTATGAAGTACTTAATTACAGGCTTTTAAAAAACTAATTCTGACGTACCTAGGGACCTGATCGAGTTATCATCGATGTATCATTTTCTGTGCATTTTATAACTCGTGTAGGTAAATGTTTGTTGTTGTGTGTAATCATTTTTCTTTTTCCTTCCTATTCCAGCCAGCAGCAACCCTACACGCAGAACATTTCTCGTTATCTTTCATCTGACAGTTTTTTCGTGAACGTAGAACTTCCTTAATATATGTAAACATTGTCCTTGTAAAAATAGAAGATTTGTCCTCGTTATCTGGGAGCTGCCCTCAAGTGAGCAGGCGTAGCTATCCACTTAACTGCTTGTGAATTTATGCTTCACTAGTTCTATATAACAAGTTCGTATTTTTGTGTTGTGTTCTCTTTCTCACTTCCAATACCCGTTTCTTCTTACTTGTTTTTTTGTTGTTGTTTCATTCTCAACCCTCCTACGCAATTCTCTCCATGTCCACCTTTATCGTCATTTTCTTCGTCAACTTTTCCTTCATCTTAATTTATTCTTTCGTTTCTCGGTTTGTTCTTCTTCTTATTATAATTATTCATATCCTTCTTTTCCATCCCCTCTACCTGCACCTCCTCCTCCTTATTGTTGTTGTTCTTCTTCTTCGTCTTTTTTGACTTCTTCTTTTTCTCCTTCTCTTCCGTTCACCTCTTAGCTCTTCTTCTCATCTTCCTTATTTTTGTCTTCTCTACTACCCCTTCTTCTTATTTAATTGGTGTTCTTCCTCTTCGTCTTCTTGTCCTTTTCCTTTCTTGTCATTATTCATCTTAGTCTCGTTCTCATCATTGTTCTCTTTAGTCTTTATATACTTAACTTTAAGAAGAGGACCCAGTGATTTCGAAGTAAGGTGTTCGCCTCCTGTGCTGGAGGTCGCGGGTTCAAATTCCGGTGGAGACATCGGGATTTTTTCATTTGGATCATCAGGTAAATATTTTCCCTGATCTCTGGTTAGTGAGATCAGACACCCGAGTCCAGTGGCGTGCACGTTAAAAATAGCTTAGCAGTTGGAAATCGAAAAGAGTAGGCCTAACCTCCGCTGCTAAGGAAAATTCAAGTTTTATATCTACTCAAATTATTCTAGGAATTTTCGCCCCACAGAGAAAATGTCGCAAAAAGTGGGCTGTGTGGCCATAACAACAGGTCTTGGTTATGTGGTTAGCAGAGCGGCATATATGGCCCATGACAAGCTGCGGGTCTACCTTGTTCTAATTTACGCTTACACCTCTACCAGTCTCAACAATAGGCGATCGTATATTCCAGGGGCTAACAGATGCTGTTATTGACCTGGCAAGTCACCAGTGGATTTTCAACTGCCAAAAAATATGAAACATTGTAGGTCGCACCTCCCCACGACGTCTAACGACATAAGTGGACTGAAGATAGATGATAGATCGACGATTTCAGAGGTCAGCAGGAATTTAACTACATTAAAAAAAAAAAATTAACACAAAGAAAAAAGAACAACAAAAAAAAACAACAAAAGGTTTTGGCAATGATATTAATTGTACAATCTCAACTTAGTATGAATCCTTATTTCTCTGGATTTTCATATATTACTCAGTATCAGGAGGGAAAGAAGACTATCGTCTGGTCAGGTAAAATATACTGATCAGACATGTTAGGATCAGGAGGGGAAGAAGACTAACGTCTGGTCAGGTAAAATATACTGATCAGACATGTTAGGATCAGGAGGGGAAGAGGACTAACGTCTGGTCAGGTAAAATATACTATCAGACATGTTAGGATCAGGAGGGGAAGAAGACTAACGTCTGGTCAGGTAAAATATACTATCAGACATGTTAGGATCAGGAGGGGAAGAGGACTAACGTCTGGTCAGGTAAAATATACTATCAGACATATTAGGATCAGGAGAGGAAGAAGACTAACGTCTGGTCAGGTAAAATATACTGATCAGACATGTTAGGATCAGGAGGGGAAGAAGACTGACGTCTGGTCAGGTAAAATATACTATCAGACATATTATGATCAGGCAAAACATACTGATCAAGACCCTCACCTCGGCTTCCTAGTAGCACTCCCTGGAAACGGCTTGTTTTCATGCTAACCCGGCTAACGAGCTTAGGGTTCGACGTGATCCCCGTAGTAGTGAGTCACACGCAGATGACGACAAGCATAGCACAACAGCCTGGAGGACACCGGTCCACCTACATCAGAACGCTCGGGATGTGAGGAAAGCTACTGTAACCTGCCACTTAACGTCCTTTTCAGGGCGCACAGAAGAGTAAACTACTCATTGTGTTCATTCGCAAACAACAACTCAGTATCAGGAACGCTGCCAGTATCTTTCCAATTATAGTTATTCGCGTAGTGGTGAACTTACGCAGGAAAAGCCTCTCTTGCACTGCAGCTACGAAAACCGCCGATTAACTATCGAGGTGTAAGACGAGCAACTGTAAACTGCTAGAAAAGAAACGTCAAGAGTTAACTGAACTCATCACGAGAAGCTTCGAACAATAAGAACACAAGAAACCAGTGCCACATGGGAAGTTTGTATTCTCAGTTGTAAAATAGAGTGCACCGTGAACATGCTAGCAAATATACAATTTCAAGAAATGGCCACATGATATGAAAGGAAAACAACGACGGAAATAACTGAGCAAACATGATGTTGAAGGATTTGGGGGAACAAACACCCACGCATGTCTACATAAATACATCCTGATGAGCTGTCTGCAGTATTCCATGTAGGATTCGCGCTAGTGTATACCTGCACTGGAAGTAAAACTAGCACATAGTAATGTTTATGAGCCACGTACAGGTAAAACATGGTGTAATATTTTCTTCAAATAAGATGGAATTAATATGATAGTATTACACTGATCAAAGTTACTTGCTTTGAAAGTTGGTAATTTCACGTTTATGATATTGTGTAGATAGCAATCCTTAAAACGGCTGAATGTCTGTTTGATTATATCTCTGTCTCATCTTATGTCTCTTTATGTTCTGACTCTTTGATCTTTGGTATCCTTGATGTTCTTTATCTTTTATCTTTGGTCTCCTTGATGTTGTGTCTCTTTGATGTTATGTCTCCTTGATGTTCTGTTTCCTTTATGTTCTGTTTCCTTGATGTTTTATCTCCTTGGTGTTCCATCTCCTTGGTGTTCTATCTCCTTGGTGTTCTATCTCCTTGATGTTCTATCTCCTTGGTGTTCTATCTCCTTGATGTTCTATCTCCTTGATGATCTGTCTCCTTGATGATCTGTCTCCTTAATGGTCTGTCTCCTTGATGTCCTGTCTCCTTAATGGTCTGTCTCCTTGATGTCCTGTCTCCTTATGTCCTGTCTCCTTGATGTTCTGTCTCTTTGATGTTCTGTTTCCTTTATGTTCTGTTTCCTTGATGTTTTATCTCCTCCTTAATGTTCTGTCTGCTTGATGTTCTGTCTCCTCGATGTTTTGTCTCCTTGATGTTCTGTGTCCTTGATGTTCTGTCTCCTTGATGTTCTGTCTCCTTGATGTTCTGTCTCCTTGATGTTCTGTCTCCTTGATGTTCTGTCTCTTTGATGTTCTGTCTCCTTGATGTTCTGTCTCCTTGATGTTCTGTCTCCTTGATGTTCTGTCTCCTTGATGTTCTGTCTCCTTGATGTTCTGTGTCCTTGATGTTCTGTCTCCTTGATGTTCTGTCTCCTCGATGTTTTGTCTCCTTGATGTTCTGTGTCCTTGATGTTCTGTCTCCTTGATGTTCTGTCTCCTTGATGTTCTGTCTCCTTGATGTTCTGTCTCCTTGATGTTCTGTCTCTTTGATGTTCTGTCTCCTTGATGTTCTGTCTCCTTGATGTTCTGTCTCCTTGATGTTCTGTCTCCTTGATGTTCTGTCTCCTTGATGTTCTGTCTCCTTGATGTTCTGTCTCCTTGATGTTCTGTCTCCTTGATGTTATCTCTTTGATGTTCTGCCTCCTTGATGTTCTGTCTCCTTGATGTTCTGTGTCCTTGATGTTTTGTCTCCTCGATGTTCTGCCTCCTTGATGTTTTGTCTCCTTGGTCTTATGCCTCCTTGATGTTCTGTCTCCTTGATGTTCTGTCTCCTTGATGTTCTGTCTCCTTGATGTTCTGTCTCCTTGATGTTCTATCTCCTTGATGTTCTGTCTCCTTGATGTTCTGTCTCCTTGATGTTCTGTCTCCTTGATGTTCTGTCTCCTTGATGTTCTGTCTCCTTGATGTTCTGTCTCCTTGATGTTCTATCTCCTTGATGTTCTGTCTCCTTGGTCTTATCCCCCCTTGAAGTTCTCTCTTTGATCTTATATCTCTTTGATTCTATGTGTGTTTGTTCTTACCATTTTGTTTCGAAAGTCCCGATCTTCTAGTTCAATATTTGTGTGATTGTCCTTGTCTCGCTTCCATACATTGCCACCAAGAATACGCATGTTCGTCAATAAAGAAAGAATGTATACAAGAGATAAAATGGTCCAAACCCACGCCTTCTTCTCTGGTGGTACCCATTGTTTGTGCTTAACATTTGTAATATTTCGATCCTATACAATAATAAGGTAACATCAATCACATATATTGAAAATGCAATCAAAACGTACATTTTAATTTCAATCTTCAATTGATTACAGTGTAACTCAAGACGATCTGTTAACATTTCAAGTTCCACGATTGCTGGGTCTGCTACTTAGTAAAGGTTCAGTGGAATTAGCTGAGCTGACAGCAAGTGGCGTCACATATATAGTTCTATAACAACACGTTAATACATTTTTTTTTTAAATATTAAAAAAATTGTTTTTTCTTTAAAGTACATTACTTCAGCACTACTCAATGTTGACAACTCGTAAAGTTAGGTGTGATAGTAATCCACAAAATTGGGTAACATATTTGGCACGTCGGTCAAGGAAGATGTACAGGGAACCAAACCTAGAGAATGATATACAATTTGTATATATATATATATATATATATATATATATATATATATATATATATATATATATATATATATATAAAAGGATCCCTGCCGATTGACGATCATGGACCTCCGTCCATTTTTATCACGTGCGTCCTTTACCAACTCTGTTGTTGATTGTTGCCCATGTCATTCGATCAGGCTGTCCATCGTCTTCTCTCTCGGTCTACCTCTGTATCTCTTTCCTATTATTTTTTCCGTTGTTGCGACGTGTTCTAAGCCGCCTCTTCTCATAACATGCCCAAAAACGAATGACTGTCTTGTTCTAATTTTTGCAATAAGTTGTCTTTGTGGTTGTGCCTCCTAGAGTACTGTATCATTAGTCTTTGTGGTTGTGCCTCCTAGAGTACTGTATCATTAGTCTTTGTGGTTGTGCCTCCTAGAGTACTGTATCATTAGTCTTTGTGGTTGTGCCTCCTAGAGTACTGTATCATTAGTCTTTGTGGTTGTGCGTCCTAAAGTACTGTATCATTAGTCTGCTTTGCAGTCTACGGGAGCCACATCATTCTTCAGTAACACCACATCTACGTTGCTTCCATAGATCTAAGCGCTTGCTTGCTAATTGTCCATGATACACTGCCATATGTCAGCATTGGTTCCACGTAGCATCCAATGACTCTTTATATATATATATATATATATTCGCTTGAAAAAGAATGGTGTTTAGATTTTATGGAAAACTTATTTTGGTCCACTAAAGCCACGTTTATCCCCCAAGCCTGCTGCTCTTCGAAGGTTGAGCGTAGCTCATCGGGAAAACCAATGCTTTAAACCAAGCCTGTAGTTGTTGAGTAGACCAGACTGTACTGCTGACAAGTATCCTCGTCTTTACCTTATTCTTGAGTCGCACTGCTCGCGGAAATGTGATCTGTGATATGGTTTCCTTCCTATAGCAATTACTTAGAGCGAACCTTTACTCGGATTATTGCCTGCGTGTTGAGACGTGAAGTAAGTGAGAAAACTGCTGGTCTTAGTCAGTTTTTGTTTCACATGTACAGATAAGGGAGGGGATTTTTGGGTGCTCTCAACTTGATGCTTTTACACGAACTTTCTTTTGCAACCTAGTTATGCCTATGCTTTTTATGTAGTCTGTTGATACATTTATTCCCCCTTTACAGGTACATGCATTCATCTGGCAGCTCAGGTAACGTTATTTAGACAACTGACAGCCTGGATAATATTTTAACGTATTTGACATTCTGGACAAGTCTATTAACTTATTTGTAAGACTGAAAAAGTTTATTAACTCATTTGTAAGTTTTGTCTAGGCTATTAACTTATCTGTAAGTATTGTGAAGGCTATTAACTCATTTGTCAGTCTGGAGAATCTGTTAACTGTGTGTAAATCTGAAAAAGTCTACTATCGTATTTGACAGTCTGGACAGGTATGTTTCTTAAACTTATTTGTAAGCCTTGTGAATTCTATTAACTTCTTGTAAGTTTTGTGAAGTCTATTAATTTATATGTCAGTCAGGAGAAGTATGTTTACCTATTTGTGAAATCTATTAACTAAATTAACACCACGATAAAGTATATTAATCAATTTAACATCACGAAAAAGTATATTACCTTATTTAACACCATGATAAAGTCTATTAAATAGTTTAACACCACAATAAAGTCTATTCACTAATTTAACACAACGATAAAGTCTATTCAATAATTTAACACCACGATAGTCAATTAACTAATTTAACTCCACGATAAAGTCTATTAACTAATTTAACACCACGATAAAGCCTATTCAATAATTTAACACCACGATAAAGTCTATCAACTAATTTAACTCCATGATAAAGTCTATTAACTAATTTAACACCACGATAAAATCTTTTCAATAATTTAACACCACGATAAAGTCTATTCAATAATTTAACACCACGATAAAGTCTATTCACTAATTTAACACCATGATAAAGTCTATTAACTAATTTAACATCCCAATAAAGTATATTAACTAATTTAACACCACGATAAAGTCTTTTGACTAATTTAACACGACGATAAAGTCTATTAACTAATTTAACACCACGATAAAGTCAATTCACTAATTTAACACCACGATAAAATCTATTAATTTATTTGAATCTCGCTAAGTCTGTATAATTATCTGAAAAATCTGGTAAAGTGTGTTAACTAATGTGTTAGTCTGGTGAAACCTAAGGATTGTCTTGTGGGGAAAAATGGTTTTAACTGCATTAAATTATATGCATAGCGAAAAATTAGGTTTAGTTCTTCTTCTTCTTCTTCTTCTTCTTCTTCTTCCTCTTCTTCTGCTTCGTACGCAGTCAGACAGTAACCATTATTTTTTCGAAAAAAGCGGCGGTCATCCTGAGGCTGTCGCCACTGCCATAGAGCTTGTCTTGCAGTTCCACTGGTGATGGCCACATCTGCTCTCTCTGATCCTCGTATGTCGGGCAGTTCTGCAGCAGATGTTCAGCGGTCATTTTACCAGTACCGCACGGGCATTCGTCGGTACCACCTATCTTCAATTTGTTGAATAGGTGGTACCTCAGTCTATTGTGGCCAGTGCGAAGTCTAAAGACAACGACCTGCTCTCTTCGGTTCAACTGGTAATAGGCATCGTTTTTGGTGTAACCATTATGTTCGGTTTCCCATTTGGTGATGTATCTGGATTTGATAAGCCGTTTTGACTCTTCGTACGTCATACTAGTATCTGTTTGTGGTAGTCTTGCACCTTCTTTTGCCAGTCTGTCTGCCTCCTCGTTGCCTTGGATGTTGCAGTGTGATGGGACCCACTGTACCACTACCCTTTTTGGTTCGGACTGCTGGCACAGTTTACAGAGTGCTGCTCTTAAGTCATTAAGCTCAGTGTTTTTCTGGCTTTTTAGCGCTGTGACTACGGCGAGAGCATCTGTAAGCAGGACTATATGGCTTTCATTTTCATTGTGTGTCACCATTTCTTCCACTGCCGCCCTCAGTGCCTCTGCCTCCGCTCTGAAATTGCTTGTGTACTTACCAGTAGCGAATGACAGTGTTATTTGTCTGCCATTTGGTAGGTTCAGGAATGCTCCTGCCCCTCCGTTCTGTGTAGTGTTTGTTACAGAACCGTCGGTGTATGCATGGGTCCAGTCCATGCTTGGGTAGCTTTTCGATATGAAGCTTAGGGTAGTATCTCTCCTTTCTTTTTCAGTCTGGCACAGTTTTTGTTTCCAATACCTGGTATATTTTCTACCACCTCTGGAAATATATCCTGCCTCCAGGTAGGTTTTCGTACAGTAGTGATGGGTTTTGGTGTTGTTAGTGCGTTTATGGGATCTTCGTGCATCTTTGCTTTGGCTATTTCTGCAAAGTTTCTCCGCTTTAGTTTCACATTTCCCAAATTGTTTAGTCTCTGATGCATTGGATGGTCAGTCAGTCTTCTGAGTTTCTCTGACTGCAGCTGGGCTCTGCAGTCTCTTCTATCGGTCATGGATTGCAGTTTTGTAATCTTTTCAAGTTCTACAATTGGCGTTGACTTCATGCCTCCTGTTATAACTCTCATGGCTTTTTTTTGAAGTTTGCTAACTTTATCGAAGTTCGCCTTTGCTGCTGTTGTCCATGCCGCAATGCCATACTCGAGAACTGGTCTCACTCTTCCAGTGTACAGTTTCTTTAGTAAGTTTAGTTCAATTCAAGGGCCATCTCCGCATCGAATATCGGCTGCAATGGATCTCTAGTACTCTCTCTCTCTCCCTCTCTTACCAAAATGGTGCAACCTGATAGGGTCTGTCCAGTCCAACAACTGACCCATTTATACCGTCGTTTGCCTCTTGGACGACTGCTCTCTACTCTACGCATTATTATGACCTTCAACAAGAAGGTATGTCTTGTTATATGTCAACAGTTACTGGTATAAAAACGGTAGACAATGATTTTATAATTTAGCTGTCAGTATATATATATATAATTGTCACACATTTACCTCAACGTTTTTAGTTACAACATTTTCCTAAATATGTCAATGTACATATACTATTTAGTGGCGGTTTTGCCACAATTGGGAGGAAGACTAATGTCTGGTCAGGTAATATATACTGATCAGACATGCTAGTCAGGGACAGACACAACATACTGTCCAAGTCCTCACTTTGACTTTCTTGTAGCCCTCTCTGGAATCGGGTTGTTTTTATGGCAGTCTGGCTAACGTGATGAGTGATCAACCTGATCCCCGTAGTAGTGAGCGACACGCAGATACAGTCAAGCATTAGGTAACCTCCTGAAGGTTTCCGGTCCACCTTCATCAGCACGCTCGTGATGTGAGGAAAGCTACTGCAATCCACCACTTAACGTCCTTTTCACGTCCCACATAACAGTATACCTACTCATTGTGGACATTCGAAACATCAACAACATTGCGACGATAACAATTTTGTCGAGTCGAAAAATATTCCCTAGTGCATACAAACATACATACCTCACAAAGAGTTGGAACAGAAATCATCCGTCGTGGAAGCTCTTTCGTTCGCCGGGATGAGATCTGCCAACGTTTATGGTTCTTGTTGTCTTGTGCAGTTACTCATTTGTTCGGAATTTTGGATGGCTCCACATTCACAGTCATCGTCGTCCGAATATCTCCATTTGTTGAAGTTCTTCTTCTTCTTCGTACGCTGTCAAACGTCAACCTGTATTTTTTCGAAAAAAGCAGCAGTCATCCTGAGGCTGTCGACACTGCCATAGATCTTGTCTAGTGTTGCTACTGGTGATGGCCACATGTGCTTTCTCTGCTTCTCGTATGTCGGGCAGTTTTGCAGCAGATGTTCAGCGGTCATTTTCCCGGTACCACAAGTGCATTCGTCAGTACCACCTATCTTCAGTTTATTGAGTAGGTGGTACCTCAATCTGTTGTGGCCTTTGCGGAGTCTGAAGACCACGACCTGCTTTTTTCTGTTCAACTGGTAATAGGTATCATTTTTTGAGTAGCCAGTATGTTATGTTTCCCATTTGGCCATGTATCTGGCTCTAATAAGCCTTTTGGACTCTTGTTGACAGCACAGATCCACTGAGGACCAGGTCATCCTCATAGCCCAGGAAATAGAAGATGCCTACCAGGCACAGAAACACACAGTAGCGGTTTGGGTGGACGGCCAGAGTCCAAGTACAAGGGCAGATGAGCAAAAAGGTGACACTCGAGCAGGGAGTACCCCAAGGGGGAGTACTGTCACCCACACTCTTCCTAGTGTATATAAACGACAGTACAGAGAATATACCAACAAGAGTCCATAGCTCAATATTTGCAGACGATCTGGCTATGTGGACCTCTGAAAAGAATCTCACCATAGCAAGAAATCGGATGCAGCAGGCCCTAACATCGCTGGAAGAGTGGGCGAACTCATGGCTGGTCAAAATAAACGAGGAGACACCACATGCAGAATATTCTCGATTTCAATCAAACCACAAAACACCAAATTAAGCCTAAATGGCAAATTCCTGCAGCCAAACGCCAACCCAAACTACCTGAGAGTCACATTTGATCGGCGCATGACATGGAAAAGTCAGATCGAGAGAAACCGAATGAGAGCCAGAGAAAGAATGGCAATCATGAGGAAACTTGCTGGCACAAGCTGGGGAGCAGACGAAAGCATACTAAAGAAACTGTACACTGGAAGAGTGAGACCAGTTCTCGAGTATGGCATTGCGGCATGGACAACAGCAGCAAAGGCGATCTTCGATAAAGTTAGCAAACTTCAAAACCAAGCCATGAGAGTTATAACAGGAGGCATGAAGTCAACGCCAATTGTAGAACTTGAAAAGATTACAAAACTGCAATCGATGACCGATAGAAGAGACTGCAGAGCCTAGCTGCAGTCAGAGAAACTCAGAAGACTGACTGACCATCCAATGCACCAGAGACTAAACAATTTGGGAAATGGGAAACTAAAGTGGAGAAACTTTGCAGAAATAGCCAAAGCAAAGATGCACGAAGATCCCATAAACGCACTAACAATACCAAAGCCCATCACTACTGTACGAAAACCTACCTGGAGACAGGATATATTTCCAGAGGTGGTAGAAAATATACCAGGTATTGGAAACAAAAACTGCCAGACTGAAAAAGAAAGGAGAGATACTACCCTAAGCTTTATATCGAAAAACTTCCCAAGCATGGACTGGACCCATGTATACACCGACGGTTCTGTAACAAACACTACACAGAACGGAGGGGCAGGAGCATTCCTGAACCTACCAAATGGCAGAAAAATAACACTGTCATTCGCTACTGGTAAGTACACAAGTAATTTCAGAGCGGAGGCAGAGGCACTGAGGGCGGCAGTGGAAGAAATGGTGACACATAAAGAAAATGAAAGCCATACAGTGCTGCTTACAGATGCTCTCGCCGTAGTCACAGAGCTAAAAAGCCAGAAAAACACTGAGCTTAATAACTTAAGAACAGCACTCTGTCAACTATGCCAGCAGTCCGCACCAAAAAGGGTAGTGGTACAGTGGGTCCCATCACACTGCAACATCCATTGCAACGAGGAGGCAGACAGACTGGCAAAAGAAGGTGCAAGACTACCACAAACAGAAACTAGTATGACGTACGAAGAGTGAAAACGGCTTATTAAAGCCAGATACATGACCAAATGGGAAACCGAACATACTGGTTACACCAAAAACGCTGCCTATTACCAGTTGAACAGAAGAGAGCAGGTCGTGGTCTTCAGACTTCGCACTGGCCACAATAGACTGAGGTACCACCTATTCAACAAATTCAAGATAGGTGGAACCGACGAATGCCCGTGTGGTACCGGAAAAATGACCGCTGAATATCTGCTGCAGAACTGCCCGACATACGAGGATCAGAGAGAGCAGATGTGGCCATCACCAGTGGAACCACAAGACAAGCTCTATGGCAGTGTCGACAGCCTCAGGATGACCGCCGCTTTTTTCGAAAAAAATAATGGTTACTGTCTGACTGCGTACGAAGAAGAAGAAGAAGAAGGACTCTTGTTGAAGTTCGATTTACATCTGGACACTTCCGCTCTTAAACTGTTTAGGGCTTCCCACAACATGCATGTCATGTTATGAACTATCGCAAGTTCTTCTTTGATCTCCTTCCATTTCTCACCATATCTTTGGCGCCTTTTTTGGGGTGCTTCTTCTTCTTCTTCTGCGTACACAGTCAGACAGTAACCATTATTTTCTCGAAAAAAGCGGCGGTCATCCTGAGACTCTCGCCACTACCATAGAGCTTGTCTTGCAGTTCCACTGGCAATGGCCACATCTGCTCTCTCTGATCCTCGTATGTCGGGCAGTTCTGCAGCAGATGTTCAGTGGTCATTTTACCAGTACCGCACGGGCATTCGTCGGTACACCCTATCTTCAATTTGTTGAAGAGGTGGTACCTCAGTCTGTTGTGGCCAGTGCGAAGTCTGAAGACAACGACCTGCTCTCTTCGGTTCAACTGGTAATAGGCATCGTTTTTGGTGTAACCAGTATGTTCGGTTTCCCATTTGGACATGTACCTGGCTTTGATAAGCCGTTTTGACTCTTCGTACGTCATACTGGTATCTATTTGTGGTAGCCTTGCACCTTCTTTTGCCAGTCTGTCTGCCTCCTCGTTGCCTTGGATGTTGCAGTGTGACGGAACCCACTGTACCACTACCCTTTTTGGTGCGGACTGTTGGCACAGTTTGCAGAGTGCTGCTCTTAAGTCATTAAGCTCAGTGTTTTTCTGGCTTTTTAGCGCTGTGACTACTTCGAGAGCATCTGTCAGCAGGACTATATGGCTCTCATTTTCACTGTGTGTTACCATTTCTTCCACTGCCGCCCTCAGTGCCTCTGCCTCTGCTCTGAAATTGCTCGTGTACTTACCAGTAGCGAATGACAGTGTTATTTTTCTGCCATTTGGTAGGTTCAGGAATGCTCCTGCCCCTCCGTTCTGTGTAGTGTTTGTTACAGAGCCGTCGGTGTATGCATGGGTCCAGTCCATGCTTGGGTAGCTTTTCGTTATGAAGCTTAGGGTAGTATCTCTCCTTTCTTTTTCGGTCTGGCAGTTTTTGTTTGCAATACCTGGTATATTTTCTACCACCTCTGGAAATATATCCTGCCTCCAAGTAGGTTTTCGTACAGTAGTGATGGGTTTTGGTGTTGTTAGTGCGTTTATGGGATCTTCGTGCATCTTTGCTTTGGCTATTTCTGCAAAGTTTCTCCGCTTTAGTTTTCCAGTTCCCAAATTGTTTAGCCTCTGGTACATTGGATGGTCCGTCAGTCTTCGGAGTTTCTCTGACTGCAGCTGGGCTCTGCAGTCTCTTCTGTCGGTCATGGATTGCAGTTTTGTAATCTTTTCAAGTTCTACAATTGGCGTTGACTTCATGCCACCAGTTATCATTCTCATAGCTTGGTTTTGAAGTTTGTTAACTTTGTCGAAGTTCGCCTTCGCTGCTGTTGTCCAAGCCGCGATGCCATACTCGAGAACTGGTCTCACTCTTCCAGTGTACAGTTTCTTTAGTATGCCTTCGTCTGCTCCCCAGCTTGTGCCAGCAAGTTTCCTCATGATCGCCATTCTTTCTCTGGCTTTCATTCGGTTTCTCTCAATCTGACTTTTCCATGTCATGCGCCGATCAAATGTGACTCCCAGATAGGTTGGGTTGTCGTTTGGCTGCAGGATTTTGCCATTTAGGCTTAGTTTGGTACTTTGGGGTTTTAATGAGAGCGAGAATATTGTGCACGTGGTTTTCTCCTCGTTTATTTTGACCAGCCATGAGTTCGCCCACTCTTCCAGCGATGTTAGGGCCGTTTGCATCCTATTTCTTGCTATGGTGAGATTCTTTTCAGAGGTCCACATAGCCAGATCGTCTGCAAACATTGAGCTATGGACTCTTCTTGGTATATTCTCTGTAATATCGTTTATATATACCAGGAAGAGTGTGGGTGACAGTACTCCCCCTTGTGGTACTCCCTGCTCGAGTGTCACCTTTTTGCTCATCTGCCCTTGTACTCTGGCCGTTCTTTGTTTGAGGTAGTGGTTGATCCACTTGTACATCTTCCCACAAACATCACTTCTTCTTAGCTTGACTCTAAGTCCATCCTTCCAGACTTTGTCAAATGCCTTTTCCAGATCCACCCAAACAGCTACTGTGTGTTTCTGTGCCTGGTAGGCATCTTCTATCTCCTGGGCTATGAGGATGACCTGGTCCTCAGTGGATCTGTGCTGTCTAAAGCCGGCTTGCTGTGGAATTAGTATTCGTTTTTCTTCCAGATGCCACATCAGTCTGGTGTTTATCATCCGTTCCATCAGCTTGCCGACACAGCTCAGTAGGCTTATGGGCCTGTATCCATTCGGATCTGTTTTGTCCTTTCCTGTTTTTGGTACTGGTACCAGTATTGCATCTTTCCATGCCTGGGGTACAATACCCCTTTTCCAGCTTTGGTTCAGGACTGACAGTAGTTTTTCCTTCGCTGTTTGGCCCAGCCCCATCAGCATTTCGTTTGTTATCCCGTCTTTTCCGGGAGATTTCCTTCTCTTTAGTGTTCTCATAGCCTCTTCCATTTCGCGCATTGTTAGTTTGGCCATCATGTGCTCTTCAGGAGCCGTATTTTTGTTTTCGTGCCCCTTTAGCTCTTCGCTAATGTCTGTATGCTTATCTGCAGGGACCTCGATGTGGTTTGCTCTGGCATAGTGATCGACAAAGGCGTTTGCGGCTTTCTTACCTGTGATCAAGTTCTCGCCTTGCTTGATAGTAATTTGTTTATTTGACGGGGTTTCGTCGTTCATGGCTCTGACTAGCTTCCATAGCTTGTTCCCTTCTTTGTCCAGGTTTAAACTTTCCGTTTTATTTTTCCAACTTTCTCTTGCTGTTTGCTTGAGAGTGTGTTTGTACTTCGCCGCGGCGGCTTTGAGGGCGATGTTTGCCTCCACGGATTTTTCTCGTTCTGCCATGTTTCTAGCATTTGTTACTGCATCTTCCACTTTCTGTAACTCATCATTCCAGTAGGGCTTATAGTTTTTCCTAGCTCCTCTTGGGATGGTTTCAGTGGCGGCTTGCATTATTGCCTTGCTTAGGCTCTCTACCATGGGCTTCATTTTGGTGTTTCGTGTGTTGATGGTTTCACACAGCCCATCTGTCAGGATTGCAAATCTGTCCCAGTCGGCTCGTTTGTAATTCCAACGTGGGAGCGGTTTTGTTTCCTGTGGGCCTACTTCCATGTCAATGGTTAGCCTGATCGGCCTGTGGTCGCTACCTGCCAGTTGGTTTAGCACCTGGCGGTCTATTTTATAGTGTATGTCCTGTGTGGAGAAGGCCAAATCTGGAGTCGAGGTGGTATGCCATGTTCTTGAATAGAAGCTAGGGCTATCCTCCGGCCTATTGATTAGGGAGAGATTTGCATCTATCTCCCAATCTTCCACTTCGTCACCTCTGCTGTCTGTGTCAGAGTATCCCCATCTCTCCGAGTGGCTGTTGAAATCTCCAACCACTATGCAGTTGGAGTCTCTGACCTCCATACTCGAGAGCGATAGGTCTCTGTTTGGTGGTCCGTACAGATTGAAAATGCGGAGCTTCGTCTCTTGAGCCATTATGTCAACTCCTACAATTTCTGCTTGTCCGGTGTGATTGACAGGTACCGCGCTACTCGGTATGCTGTTTCTGGTCAGTATCAGGACCCCTCCTTTGTGGCCTTCTCTATCTAGACGGAAAGTCTGGTATCCTCTGATTGAGAATTTATGGTTATTGTTGAGGTGCGTTTCCTGGATACATGCCACGTCAATCTTACCTTCATGCAGGTGATGTGTTAGGGAAAGTTTTTTGTTAATGACTCCCTCCGCATTCCACTGTAATATTCTGAGGGTCTTGAAGTGGAATTAGTACTCGTTTTTCTTCCAGATGCCACATCAAATCTGCAGATCAATAACGCATCAATCTCAGGCATCGCATTGAGTGATTGATTGATTGAAAATTTGTATTGTTTTTTTTTTTCAAATCATGAATTTTCATTTTGAAGAAATGTTTAATGTGTTGAATCATCTGTCTACCTATTTCATTAAACAGCATTGGGAGGTAACTTAATTCGTCTGCTAGATGGATGGATTATGGCTGCTTCTATTGGCTGCATTGCAGGGGTTCCCATTGCTCTCAAGTATTTTTTTGTTTTGTGTTACAAACTCTAATTCCGAGTAGTTATACAGGCACGTTTATTATACACTATATACTTTAATAATTTGGCTTGGCTTGGCTTCGTTCATTCTCAATATCCCGCTACCAAGCCCTAAAAGGGTATTAAGTAGGCGAATATAGTCCAGAGAACGGAATGCGTTGCGTCGTAGCTTACAGCTTGACTCCAATATTTGTACGTTTCTGTCCGACACATCCGACTTCAGCAGTCTTTTTTTTATTACATGGGTTAGCTTTCCCTCTTCGATCCCTTCTCTTTAGCCAGTCTGCTCTGTTGCAGTTTGTTATCCAGGATCACCGCGTGGAGGTGTAGAAGGGTCTTGGCAGCTCTGGTTCGCTGGCCCTGACGATAGTTGTCAGATATGGGTCGCTGTCGGCTGCAGCTCCTGCGCTACTCAGCGTCTTGATCCCGCAAAATTCATTTA
This sequence comes from Ariolimax columbianus, assembly GCA_036924085.1. Taxonomy (NCBI): domain Eukaryota; kingdom Metazoa; phylum Mollusca; class Gastropoda; order Stylommatophora; family Arionidae; genus Ariolimax; species Ariolimax columbianus. The sequence goes on along the minus strand of JAVGWX010000008.1, from coordinate 42,481,536 downwards.
ACTATCCGCTTATCCGTGTGTTCAATACTTGTAGGGAACTTCTTGTTGTTTTATTCAGTGAGTAAGCAGTGTTAGTCGTACCCAGATCGTGGTTACTACAATACATATACAAGCGTAATGAAGTAAGTAGAGATGCCATTAATATCTCACACAGCAATGCTGTTTTACCCATAAGGGTTTATCATCTTCTTACTTTACACTGTTCCATATTACTCTGCCCAACAATCACACTCTTACACAACTTTCATAAGCGATCTCTGGGTCAGGCCCTTCAATTGCAATGAGGTTTGGGTTGACCTCTGAGAGCGCCCTAATCAGCGTAGGTACATAAAGACACGCAAATGCATCCAAGCACTGGTTATTACATCATCATATCACATAAAAGGCAGCTTACATGCGTGGAAAAGGGCGTGCCTTCGCCAGCAGAATACAGAGAGGTAAACACTTTATTTTTTTTTAATTAAAAAAAAACACCAACCCGTTGGTATATGGCATATTAGGAATTATGGCCGCCTTTTCTTTCCAAGATTATTCTGTTGCGCAATTCTTGAGGCTGGGTCGACCCGTGGATCAGTTTTCGATCGAAAAAATCTCGCACTAACAGGAGACCCAATCCCGGCCGCTTGGCTTGAAAGCAGTACACTAACTATTAAACAAAGTAGTAATGGGTCAGGTATTCGCTTCAGGTGAGGCCTAGAACCACCACTACAGCAAGGGCCTCTATAGGAAGCCTGCTTTCAGTCATTTAAAGTAGCGGTTTAAATAGCTTGATGTTGTGGTCGAGAGCTACGGCTCTGGCTTCTCGAAGCGAAGAACGGCGTCTGTTCGAGCCCCGCAGTTTTCAAGCCACCCATGGTCTCAAATAGGTGGCTACCAGAGTGTATGTATCCTGAATTACCGCCAGTCGTCTTGACTTACGTCTTGCCACTGGTCTAAGGTAGTTCGAGACCAGAGCGTGAGGTCGATGACCAGCCCAGCCTCTTTCTCACTATAATCCAAATACAGTGTAAGTTACATCATCAAGACAAAAAACCCCCTTATAATGTCACCATAATCTCTTGCGATCTGCAACTACGTTTATTTTTTTTAGCTCGATTAAGTTGCTAGTCTAGTGAATTACCGGTGTTAATCGCCAATTATGACATGCTCAGAAGATTACAGCAGTATTCATATTATCATTGTTTGTACCATATTAAATCAGTGGGGGAAAATTATCTTACGGCACTACTCATCAATCAAATTTGAGACTGGTATATCTTCTGCGACCAATTGGCCCTGTGATATAGGACAATTTAGGAATCCCTGCTTTACAATGGAGAATGGAGTTCTGCTATAGTATAGATACATTTGGCAAATGAAGTACCGTCTATTTTTACCTTTAAAGAACAATTCTGTTATTTTCCTATTAAATGTTTTTTTTAGAGCTATCGAGTGGTCCGCCGTGGTCTTGGTGTATGACAAGAACAAGAATAGAACCACTGCCCCACAGAGATCATGTCGTAAGAGACGACTAACTGTGTCACATGGCATAACACCGGCCAGGGTAAGGTGGTTTGTCAAGAGCAGAATAGATGGCGCCTAAGAGATTGCGGGTCTACTTTGCTAGAGTGTTAGTCTATTAAGATGGACTCGCACTTCGATTTACTACCCTCCGCGGCACTTCTCCCAACGCAGTGGAGTAATAAGCTGCTCGGGCCTAGCCGCTACGCAGAAAATCTTTAGATATGTTGAAATTGATGTCTGAAAGCATACAGAACGTGTTTTGCCTGTCGATCGTTTCCTTCGGAATGCAACAATGACAGATGGCCATCCCGGGTACATTTGCTAGATAAACTAGTCACACAAGAAGCCTCATATCTACCGTTAGCTTCAGGTGGTGGGGGTGGGTGTGGGGGTGTGAGGGAAACTGCTGTGGTTATCTGATGGATAGTATAGTATGAACGAATGACTATGAGAGAAATTTGGTATACGAGAGAAATTGATGATATTATTTGAGAAATATCCGGCAGGACAACAATATAAACTTTCAATTGACTGCCAATTTATGAAGGAAATGTGTGGTTATTTGAGGGATACTTTGTTTGGCCACGAGAGAAACTTACAATTGACGGCCAATTTATGAAGGAAATGTGTGATACTATTTAAGGGATTTAATTGGCCACGGCGGATATATGAGACGGAAGCCCAGTTTTATGAAGGACATTATACAAAAATAAAAATGATCATTCCCGTTTTTTCAATTGCTGGATTCTTCAATGGAGATTTATAGTTCCGGGTGTGCTGGCTGTTTTTTTCCAACTCCATTATTTACAGGAAAAATATCTCGGCCTTTACCAGGGTTTCGAACCCGTATCCCGCGGATAAGAAGTACCCTCACTTCTCGATCTTTGGATTATATGAAGGTAATACATTAAGTGCTAAGGCTTCTCTGCTAGAACGAGAGGGCAGGTCGTCGCTGAGCAGATCGGGTCAAACAAAAACGTAGTCTCCAGTACGATAACGGGGATGGAAACAGGGTATGCAGCACTGTAATGGTTATCTGAAACCTCTTTAACAAGTACAGTCATCTTGTCATACTCACAATCCTTATTTCGGAAGTTACAGAAAGGCAGGGCATTAGTAGATGGCAGCTGTAGAGGCATTGAACATGTAAAGCCTGGCCCACACCATACAGTACAATACAACAATACAATATTACGCTTAGACGACCAGGGCCCCTCGCGTCGAATGACCATGTCCATGCCCACGTCTAATGGCCGCGTCCCAAGCGGCCTGCAGTTTTGTTGGGGAGGTGACGATCTGTTTTTGCCAGGTGTGCGAAGGCGGCCCAGAGGACGTCTCCAGGATAAGCATGGCTTCTTCCCGTGGATATACTGCTCTGGTCAGTCTGGGGTTAAAGGCAACGAAGGAGCTGACATCTTCGCTTCAGTTACCAATTACGGGTACACTAGGTATGGATGGAAGTGACGTTTTGAAGTCTATCAATGATCACCTTTAAGAATGATAACACCGCAATATATGAATTTGAAATTAACAGACAGCAGATCTTTGATATCGAACAAGGTTCGAATGGACTAGGATACAAGAGATAACGGACCAGAAGTGTGTACAACCAACTAGCTGCAGGAACCATCAGTATACTTGCCCTTCGCCATTTACTGAGAAAGATTGGTCACCAGTTATGTCCAGAGTGCAGTAAAGGCGATTCTTCTGACTAGAACAAAACGTGGTGATACAAGAAAGAAGAAGAAAGACATACACAGTAGAAGATTCTATTTTCAAATGAAGTCTTGCGAGGAGGTGAAGTTGAGACAGGAATAAAGAACGGAAAGTATCTCATGCGAGAGAAACCTCCCAGCGAAAAGCAATTTGAAGATGAAGAGAGCGTGAAGAGTGCAAATAAATGAGATGGGAAATGAACAAGGCACGTTCTGCTGAGTAAGTGGAGGGCAGATAGGGATGGTGGAATGCGATTACGTAAATGAAAGTGCTGAGCTGGAACCACGACGACGAGATAACCGTCCATGGATGTGTGATACGAATTAGAGAGAAAGCATCATTCCTATCAGGCGTTGTCCAAATTTAGAAGAATAATTTCACCGGACTCTGTTACAGTCATTATCGCAAGAGTTGCAACTGGTGTCTGTCTGCTTGTTAATGATAGAGGACTCTAGACAGTAATGCCACGTGGGGTAATTTGATCAGTGGAATAGTACCGCAACACCGTACACCCTTTCTTTGATGAGTCTTCTTTTTATTTGTTCAGTTTTCTCTTGTTAGGAAGAATAGCAGTGACTCTTTACAGCAAAGTTTACCTCGTTATACCTGGCACGCGAGCCGCTGATTAGCGCAGTGGTAGAGCACTGGATTTTCACGGAAAGGTACGGGGTTCAACTCCCACCACCGGCATCTCCAGTCAGCCCAGCTGTAAATGGGAACCTGACTTACAGTTAGAGAAGGAAAAAGAAACGATGAAGAGAATTGGCCAACCACCTCACAAACTCATACTTAGTATACTGAAGTCGAAGAGAATTGGCCAACCACCTCACAAACTCATACTTAGTATACTGAAGTCGAAGAGAATTGGCCAACCACCTCACAAACTCATACTTAGTATACTGAAGTCGAAGAGAATTGGCGAACCACCTCGAAAACTCATACTTAGTATACTGAAGTCGAAGAGAATTGGCCAACCACCTCACAAACTCATGCTTAGTATACTGAAGTCGAAGAGAATTGGCCAACCACCTCACAAACTCATACTTAGTATACTGAAGTCGAAGAGAATTGGCCAACCACCTCACAAACTCATACTTAGTATACTGAAGTCGAAAAGAATTGGCCAACCACCTCACAAACTCATACTTAGTATACTGGTCGAAGAGAATTGGCCAACCATCTCACAAACTCATACTTTGTATACTGAAGTCTATGAACGTTAGTTGCCCATAGCAGTGGCGATGATGTAACCTAAGATGTATTTGGATTATAGTGAGAAAGAAGCGCTGGTCATAAACCTTACTCTCTGATCCCGTACTACATTGAGCCAGTGGCAATACATAAGTCAAGACGACTGGAGGTAATTCAGGATACATGCAGTCTGGTCCCACCTCCTTTGAGACCAGGGGTCGCTTGAAACCTGCGGGGTTCGAACCTATGCCATTTCCGTTTATAGCTTTGAGTGGTGAGTACCTTAGCTCTCGATCACAGCGACCCGCTACTGAAGTCCTTAACACTTCATTCCTGACCAGAGGTCGTCTGCTGAAGGACTGCCATTAACCTCGAACGCACATTTGCAGAGAAGCATCCGCAAATCTGCCATTTGATTTGTTGAATTGATGAAAAGAGACAAGAACAAACATTTTAATAAGTACAGTGACAACATAGACGAGCATACATTTGTTTTAGAATAGCTAGGAGATGGTCAATTAATGCATTCAAGAATAAGATTAGATGCATTTAGTTATTTTTATATCAAGTGAAGGTAAAAGAAACTAGTTGCATACAGGCTGCTGAGTCTACTATACCAGTATAAAGAAGTGAAGTGAAGTTAACAATGCATATTTTGAAATCCACGAAGAACCGTTTGTTTTATTTAAATGGCAATTGCTAATTTTACCGAAACTCTTCTATGCTAGGTCTGTGTGGTCTTTTATTTGTATTCTTGTTTTTATACGACGAAACATCTGCTGCAAAATTGCCCGACATACGAGGACCAGAGAAAGCACATGTGGCCATTACCAACACCGCTACTTTCTGTGAACAAATTCAAGTCGACATCTGACAGCGTACGAAGAAGAAATAACTTGAGTAATAAAACAATTATGTATATATGAAAGGGGCGTTCAAGTCAAACCGATACTTTAAAAAAAAAAAATTTTTGTTTCTTCAAGTTGTCAAAATGTAATTTATTTTTCGATATATTCTCCTGCAACGTTCATGCTCTTATCCCAGCGTTCAAGTAATGAATGAAAAGCTTCAGTGTAGAATGATTTTTCGGTATGTCTGAATCAATCCACAACAGCCTGTTTCACTTCGTTATCATTGATGAAATGCTGACCTTCCAAGAATTATTTTAGGGGTCCAAATAGGTGGAAATCACTTGGATTGAAGTCTGACCTATAAGTTGGATATGGCAATACTTCCCAAACCGGGTTGCTGCAGATAACGCATACTGATGTCCGCCATATGAGGTCGAGCAGGCTTGAACTCTTCTCTACCGGTCAAAAGCTGAAAGCTGTCTTGGCACCCAACGTGCACTAACCGTCCTTCTTCTTTCTTCTTCTTCTTGTTCTTCTTCTTCTTGTTCTTCTTCTTCTTGTTCTTCTTGTTCTTCTTCTTCTTCGTACGCTGCACCAACCGTCAGAAAATGCGAATGTTCATGAAAAATAATGTTGACCGTACCCAGAGAAAGGCTTGCCTCTTGTGCAATTGTGCGGCAGGCTATGCATTCACTTTCCAGGATAAGACGTTCCACAATCTGGATATTCACAGGAATGACTGGTGGGTTGAGAGCCCCAACTGCCGGAATCACCACTCACGGATGTACGGCCTTCTCTGAAACGTTGACACATTTCATTGTCTTACTGCGGATGAGTGTCTCAGCATGTATTGTGATTGCAGTCTTCTGTGAATTTCCGCCGGTTTCACGTCTTCTTTCACAGTAGACTTACTTCATCACAATACTCTGTTACACACAAACTCTAACAGTGTTGTCCTCCATTTGTATTTATCTGTCTCTTGACTGGCCCATGGCAAGTGGGCCACCTAGCAGTAATAGAACATAAGTGTCCCTAACTAATGATGGTAGTTCTATCATGCATCAAACAGTCCTGGTTTGATTTGAACGCCCATCGTAAAGAGTTAGTTGCGGTGTTCTTTCTCCTTGCGGCGTTATCTTTTCACTTCTCTGTAGTGTTTTCACGTAGTGACTGATCTTTTGAGAAGTATTTCAGTTTATTGCATTCTTTATACAGATGGCTCAGTTAACAAAGCCACATCCAATTATATATTAAGAAACGGAGAAGAAACAACTCTAGTGCTAACAACAGGAACATACGGTACTTCAACAACTTCCGCGTGAATTATGGGCACTGAAGGTTGCTGAAGAGCTTATAATCCAAGATGAAAATATACGCCATTAAAACATATTATTCATGACTGAAATATCGAAAGAGCAGCGCATGTACTACATGACAGATCTCTCAGCAGAACATGCAAGGTTAGTCATTCAGTGGATCTCCTGCACTGCAATATCGAAGACAATGAAGCAGCAACGTCTGGAGGAAATTCCCCACAAACAGACCTGAACACCACGTCTAATGAAGCAGAGGTCATAATTAAAGTCAACTTCACGGAGAATTGCACTGATCAGTACACATACTTGTAAAAGAAGTCACATACTGTGATTTAATTAAAAAAGATGAAATCGTCATCTTCAGACTGAGAACTGGGCAAAATAGACACATTTGTCATCTTTACAACAAAACAAGAATTGCTACAGACGATAATTGTCCATGTAGGATGGGGAAACATTCATCAAAGCTGCTCGCTCACAAAGGAGAACATAAAACAATACTGAACTCGTGATATAAATCAGCCTTACAAACAACAGAGTCCTTTGTACGAGAAACCAGAATCTTGACCTGAGGATAAACGGCGAAGAAAACGAAACAGGAGCATTACATTCAGGAGAGGTTAGATTTACCACATTTGGTACGCCCCGGGGTGCATGAAGAGCTTCTACAACACGCCACCAGACCGTAACCATCAACAGTAAAGAACTAGCTATGTTTAGCTTCGTCAACAATAACAACACAATCGCCTGCCCAGTAGATAACCATCTTCAATCCCCTCTAACAATCTTCACAATAGAAGCCAAACTCAAATTCCTTTCTCGCCAAGAGGGGATCCAGAGATTCGCACGGCGTTCTAAGGGTAAACATGATAAATAATATCTCCTGCCCATATATTAAACTAATGACAGACTATGAAGGCCCTGTCAAGTATACGTAAACATTCCATTAACAAGGGTACTTCACGGATATCAATACCTAGCTCTAACCAGCCCAAGTAGGCAATATCCTTGTCACAAATGCCCATAAATCGTCTGTGGCTCATAAAACAGGCAAATGCAATGCAGAAATGGCCGTTTCAGCGTTTCGACGAAATGAGAATAAATAAACAAAAAGATTAACGGTGAGATAAATGCATATTAACATGGGCTGTAGTAAAACTAGATACTAAAGTTATCGAGGATCTTAGAAATGTAGTAGTGCAGTTTTTCAATGTAACTGACGTTTATTTAGTCAAAATAGAAACATTGCAAAAAATGAGAAGGATTCGAACCTAAAATTATATATACACACACATATCATCATCATTATCATCATCATCACCATCATCACCATCATCATCACTATCATCATCCCCTTGTTGATTAAACTGACGTTTCTCTGAACATGTCTCTCCATTCGATCCTATACCTGCATCTCTTTTCATGTCAGCATATGTCCATACTTAAGTGACTCTGCATGCCTGATAGGTAGAGGTGGTTCTTGGTCACCCCTTCCCTCATGTCCCCTAAATCTAGCCATGTAGTATCTTCTGTGGAAGACTTTCATATTGTGCCCCAAACAAACTCAATCGTTTTTGTTATATCAATTTCAGTATGTGGCTTTGTGCGCCTATTTCAGGGAGAACATTTTCATTGGGTCTTCTTTCTGTTCAGCTCACGCCTTTCATTCTACGGTAGCCTCCACATTTCAAACGCTTCCAAGTTTTCTTTATCCTTGTTTGCTAGAGTCCATGTTTCAGCCCCATCTAGTGCAACTGGCCATATATCAGTAGCGATTAATCTTTTTATCAGTTGTATACGGATATTCTTTTAGGTTAGAAGGTTCAGTTTTTATCTGAATCTCGGCTCCCCGCCCCTCTCCCTTTTTTTGTTTAGTCAATTCAGTCCTTCTAGATATATGCAAAAATAGTTTTTAAAAAATAAAATAATACAACCACAATGCATAATAAGTGAAGGATCGTAATACAATAAGGGACGTGCGATTTTAAAACCAACAGGAATTAGAAATGACGTTTGCTGAAATACAAGCAAGGTCAGAAAAGAAAACTGCATGTGAACATTAACGGACATGCACTGCCGTTTCAACCTTCAGATGTCTTTTTCAAGGACATACAGCGACTATCATTTGATTACTTCTGTATTATAGCAGAATTGTATTCATACAACACCTGCTTAGCATGTATGTATACACCAATAGAGATCAACAGGGACAAGCTGAATCGATAGTCTTAGCTTGAAGATTAGTTCTGATGTCTGTCTTGGTTTAGCCGCTTCTCTTCTACTCTGCGCGTGTTAATGTCAAATGGTACTTGCAATCGAGTGTTCAGAAAAACAGGCGATTGTTCGGTTGTGTTGTGCATGAAATAGGGCCTCTCCGTTTGGTCTTAATGCAGGCAGCGATTGGGTAGCTATTTAAATTTGTGCCTATTGAGCGGCTAACAGTCGATTATCAACTGCCAAGTGTTCTTTACATAGGATCTCCGTGTTTATCATCAATCTCTCATACAACGAGTCGCTGGTCCCATCTTCCTTCAGACGCTATAACACTTGTGGAATTGCCACCGCTTCGCGCTGTCGTTCGTTCGTTACTAGAGAGGCAAGCTTTACCTCTAAACTATAACGACGCCTCCCCCATCTCACCCCCCTCTTCTTCGCCAACCTTCCCCCTCCCCATCCCCGTTGTTGCTGAAGCCATGAACGTTAATAACAACAACTACGGCAAATATAATTTTCAGCTCATCACGATCTTGGTCAGACCACATTGCACTGGAAATGAATGCACGTGTTGGATTTAGTTTCTTTGTTTTGTTTTTCTGATTCTGTACACGGAACTTTCCACAAAGTTCTATAAAAATCGTCACATTACTAAAAGCTGGTTTTTCATTGACCATTATAGGTATTATATGTGAATAAAAGATGTAAGTCTGCGCATTTTTGGTTTGGTCTGGACTACGTTAAAGAGGGTATTTGTTTAACCCATTAACTGCAGTTTTTCTTGTCTGGAAGTTCGAGTTGGTGTCCGATGTACATGTTGTTCCACTGTCTTGTCTGTTGTTTGTTGTATGCCCTTTTCAGTGCTTAAAATATACACATTTTTTGTAATCGGCGTGGCTAAATTATTTACTGCTTTTCTGGCGAAGTAGTTTCCAACTGTTTGTATTAGCCCCGTAGCTTTGTCAGCCAGCATTGGTATTTAGTTGTACTGGGGCAGTCTCTCTGGCATGAGGGTTGTATTGTCGTTAAAAAAGGATATTCAGGTACGGCGTAGTTAGCGCTGAGGGACAGAAACAATTGAAACACAGGTTATAAGGAACAAAGAAGAAACGAAAACAACTAACACATCACAGCACATACAATGACAATATATATATATGTATGTATGTATGTGTTTATATATATATATATATATAAATATAAACATTAAATATAAATAAAACAATATTTTTGGACATACAGACAGATACATTGAAAGATGTAGAGGTAACGATACAACAATGCAAACTTACACATATAGACACATGTCTATATACGTGCATGCATTCATACATATACACACACTCACGCGCGTTCAGTCACACATACATACATACATACATACATACATACATACATAAACACACATACACAGGCATACCTACAATATACATACACACACACACATACATAGACATATATACTATATATACGTACATACATGCAGGCAATCTACTCATGACCTAGACGGAGTGTATAGATAGCTATTCCCTTATATACTGCCTACTGTACTACACTAGTGGTAGATGTGATTGTTTTAAGATCAGGTTTTTCAAAAACTTGTCTCCAGATTCTAATCCAATATTCTTATTTAAGCGGTGATTGAGCACTTCATGAAATAATCGCTGTCCGACTTTTAAACTAGGGCGGGATGATCAGTATAAGCCGACCTGACAGTCATGTAGGTGCAAACGGGTGAAACTCACGATTGAGGTAGTTAACGGCAAAACCATTGCTTGCAATTATGTCTCATATTTTTTTCATTTTAATAACATAATATGTCGAGCCCACAGGGATATAAGGTGTGATATCTGACATCAATATCATCATCTGGTTGATCAGTCCTAAGACTAGTAAGGTTGTCTGAGCATGTCTCTCCATATGACCATATCTTCTGTCTGGTTGATCAGTCCTTAGATTAGTTGTAAAGTTGTCTGAGCATGTCTCTCTATTTAGCCCTATCCTCTGGTTGATCAGTCCTAAGATTGGTTATAAAGTTGTCTGATCATGTGTCTCTATTTGATCCTTGCCTCTGTCTGGTTGATCATTCCTTAGATTGGTTGTAAAGTTGTCTGATCATGTCTCTCCATTTGACCTTATCCTCTGGTTGATCAGTCCTAAAACTGGTTGTACCGTTGTCTGGGAATGTCTCTCAATTTGACCATATCCTTTGGCTGATCAGCCATTAGACTAGTTAGTTGTAGGGTTGTCTGAGCATGTCTCTCCATTTAACCCTATCCTCTAGTTGATTGCTAGGCGATTGGTTCCGTACGACGGTGGGTGTGAGACAGGGATGTATACTCTCCCCAACACTCTTCAATATCTTCTTGGAGAGAATAATGGAGACAACCTTAAATGGACATGTTGGCACGATTAAAATAGGTGACAGGCTTATCACAAACTTCCGATTTGCTGATGATATTGATGTATTGGAAAGCAAAGAAAGGGAACTCTAGGAGTTGATTGGTAGATTGGATAGAGCGGCCCAGAGTTTTGGTATGGAAATAAATGCAGATAAAACAAAGCTCATGACCAATAACATAACAGGGTTTAAATCTGTAATAGAGGCAAATGGGCAGGAACTTGAGGCGGTGAAACGTTTCAAATATCTGGGATCGTTGATCAGCGAAGAGGGATCGAAGCCAGAGGTAATTGCAAGAATAGCACAAACTACAGCGGCGCTGACTCGGCTGAAACCTATATGGCGAGACAAGCGGCTCGCCCTCGGCATAAAAGTTAGACTAATGCGCTCTTTGGTGCTATCAATATTTCTGTATGCCTGCGAGACCTGGACCACTACAGCAGATATCCAGGGCAGAATACATGCATTCGAAATGCGGTGCTATAGAAAAATCCTAAATGTTACATATAAAGATCGTGTCACGAACGTAGTAATACGTCAGAGAGTTGAAGACGCTATTGGTCCTTTTGAAGATCTGTTCACAGCTATCAAAAGACGAAAGATGACCTGTTGCGGGCACGTCGCGAGGTCCAATGGAAGTACCAACTCGATACTCTTTGGTTCCGTACCGGGACACAGAGGGCGAGGACGTCCAAGGAAGAAATGGGTGGACAACATCACTGAGTGGTCAAGCCTTCGTCCCGGTGAGATACGTCTGGCGGCGACAGACATAGAGGGATGGCGTGGGATTTTGGGAGTGTCTTCGTGTGTGCCCCAACGACCTGATGGGTTACGGGATGAAGTGAACTGAACTAGTTGATCAGTACTAAAACTGGTTTTGCGGTTGTCTAAGCATGTCTCTCTATTTGACCATATCCTCTTCAGTTCTTTTTATTTAAGCGTGTATGCATGCCTGAGATGTAAAGGTTGATCTTGATCGCTTCCTTCCTCTTTTCCTCTGTATCTTGGCCTCTAGTTTCTTCAATAGAAGACTCGTGTCGCATATTGTGCCCAAGTCAGCCCAGTCTTTGTTTATGATAATGTTGTATATATGTCTTTTGCTCCCCGGTGAGGATATTGTAATTAGATCTCATTTCTCTCCAACTCACTTGTTCCATTTTATGGTAGCATCACATTTCAAACGCTTCCCACATTTCCTATCTTTGCTAGGGTCCACGTTACAGATCTATACATTGCAATTATCAAACACCAGCAGTGGTTTTTTCTTTCTTTAATTGTACCCTGATATTCTTTGATGCTAGCAAATTTTTGGTTTTTGTCTTTTTGAAGGTGTTTTTTTTGCCAATGTAATTCGTGTGTTAATTTCCGTCTCCTTGTAGGCATCTTCTGTGATGATTTGTCCTAAATACTCTCCAGTCTAAATGGTAAAAGTAGTCAGATAGCAGAAATAACTGTCATGAATGAAACGTTTTAGTCTATATTGCACTAGGTTTAAACTTTGTATGTGGTGGGCTGGCCAGTTGTCTTCTTCACCGCTTTCCTTGCTGCAACAATAACTAAGATACATACATAAAGGTGTTGGCTGGAGCGTTTCCATGCAGTTATCGAACCGTTACTTCGCTGTGAGAAAGATGCGCATTTCAGCTACCCAGGCTATCAGCTGTAAATTGGTTATTATCCTGTATATAACTTACATATATAGAACACATTTTTTTAGTCCTGTTAAACGCAGACAGAACCAGGACGGTTTGGGAAAACGTTTGCCTTATAGCAGTTTTAAGGGGAACTGAGACGCACATCCGGTCAGGCACAACATACTGGCCAGGACGTCGGGTTAGGGTCAGGCACAACATACTGGCCAGGACGTCTCGTCAGGGTCTGTCACAACATACTGACCAGGACGTCGGGTCAGGGTCAGACACAACATACTGGCCAGGACATCGGGTCAGGGTCAGTCACAGCATACTGGCCAGGACGTCGGGTTGGGGTCAGTCACAGCATACTGACCAGGACCATTATCTCTCTTCCATGTAGTGTTCTCCGGAAACCGGCTGTTTTCAAGCAGTCTGGCGGACGAGATGTGAATCAACGTGATCTCCCGTAGTCGTCATGTGAGGAAAGGTGCTACAACTCGCCACTTTACGCCGTTTTCACGGCGCACAATAGAGTAAGCCTACTCATTTTGGACATTCACCAACATCAACTTTGATCCATTCTGACCTTATTTGCCTCCGTTGTTCTGATGCACACCTCTTTCAGCTAGTCTTTGTTATATAAACAGAAAACTTCTTTTTCTTCTTCTTCTTCTACGTTCGTTCTCAATCTCCCGTTAGAAAGCCTTAAACAGGGCCTTGCAAGTAGCAGGTTGTAGTCCTGAGAACGAAATACGTTGTGTCGCTAGTTTACAATTTGACTGCGATATTTGCACCTTTTGGTCTAACCCCCCCCACCCCACCTCTCTCTCTCTCTCTCTCTCTCTCTCTCTCTCTCTCTCAAACATTTATGAGTAGGGAATTGCTTTAATTGTTCTTTCATTCTACCAGAAAACTTGCGATATATTTATTTTCACTTTGTGTAACGTTTCTTTAGTCGCATTTTATGACGTCCTATCCTGCAATGACAGCTGCCTTTTCTTGTCTATACGAGCACAGTGACCTTAACAGAGTACGATATGATGTCACCGGGGTGTAATTGCTTCTCTATTAAGGATAAATGTAACCTATATGGGGGGTGTAGTTAGGGCGTCTATGGGCTATTATTTCTTTTCTATTAATGATTGCCGTGATCCACGTGGGGTATATAGTAGAGCGTTTCCATGGCTGTAATTTCTTCTATTAAAGATCACGATAACCTACATGAGGTGTAGTTAGTGCGTCTTTGGTTTATTATTTCTTCTTCATTAAAGTTTAAAGGTTAAATACGAGATCTCGACTTTATCGACGCAGGTCTCTCGTATGTCTCGGGCTCTCTCCGCAGAACGGTATGCCGACTGCTGAGCACGACGCATGAAGCTCGTAGCTCCAGAAATGAACCCAGGAATCTCCGGAAAAAATTGCCAACATGAACCGACATCCGCTGTTCGAATTCGAACCCATACCCCTGAACACGAGGTAAATTGTTTGACCACTTCGCCATGACAGCCATTACCTACATAGGGTATAGTAGCGCGTTGTTGGGGGCTGTTATATCTTCTGCTACAAATACTTGCCGTAACCCCTACATAATGGTATTATGGAATGTCGTGGTTCTATTATTTCTTCCCAAATAGTTGAAAAAAAATTATCATTCGGTTCACATGTCAGTGATTCCTATTCGAAATATGGTACACTAGGGGTGATGTGGTCATCACCAATTCCGTCGCTTTTACTTTCCAAGTTGATTCTGGTACCAAATTGTTATGGCTGGGAAGGTTCATAAACCCGTTTTGCGATCGGAAAAATCTCGTGCCAAGTAGAAACCGAAACCCGATCGCTCGGTTCCATCATCCCAAACAGAGGGCCCCTTATTGTCCTGAGCCATCTTCTCCAGTTTTCTCTGTGACTTTCTTTATTGCGTTTATATCTGTCTCTAACTATCCTTGTATTTTAGCCTTTCTCAATCCGCCCGACCTGGGAATTATATATCAGGGACTGCTCTGTAATGATATCACCCGGGTTTCATAGCATATCAAACTCAATCGTCGTCAGTGTTGTTAATGTAGCTCTTTCCAACAGTTCAGCATCATTGATCTAATCAAACCATTTCAATGCTTCTATTCTTCACCAACGTCTATTTATTAAAGTCCGTATCACTTTTTTTGTTGTTTGTGTTGTTGTTCATGTCTCAGCGGAGCTATACAATAGGAATATACCCAAGATATGCCCCAGTAAAGAATAATAAGCCCACTCTAACCTGCCAAGCATACCATACAAGACGATCATATAGGGTTGTGCAGCCGTATCTTATCTGTCACGCTCGGGTCGACCCAGCCTAACAAATCGGGGACCAAAACAATTCTTGTACGTAAAGACGGCCGGCCTGATGCTAACTAGTGTGCCGTTGGTCAAGTATATATATATATATATATATACACACACACACACATATATATACACATGCATACACATTCACACAAAACTATGGGGTGCAAGGTTAGTTATTAAATAATATAATAGCAAAGTGTATAAGCCAAAGTACTGTGAGAACACCAAGCTGGCTCACTAAGTGGTTTGTAGTTAAGACAGGGGTAAGGCAGGGATGTGTACTATGAACACATTTGTTCATTGTATAAATGGATGAAATAACAACTAAAGCAAAACCAGAAACCGTCACAATGAACGAGCTCCTTTTTGTAGATGATCAGTCTCTTTCATTCCGACGAACAAAACCTCCAAGAACATCTGAATGCCTTTGACAATGCCTGCAAAAGATATAATATGAGGATTAGTACAGCAAAGATTGAGGCAATGAAAATCAGTAGAATAGAGAAAACACTAAATATACATATACAAAGTACAGAGCCAGTGAACAGAGAAGTACAAACCAGTGAATTCAAATACTTGGGCAGCGCGTGATTACACAAGATGGAAGACTAGATAGAAAGGTGGAATGAAGAACACAAAAAGCTAATGCGGTTTCACATCAGTTCACATCAGTTCACTTGCAGGCTTTGGTGAACGAGGTACCGAAGAAGGATATACTGGTGGTACAGGGACATTGGAATGCCAAAATTGGCGAAGACATGGTACGTGACTGGAAAGGCACATGTGGAGCATATGGAAATGGGACCACGAACGATAGAGGACTGAGACTCCTAGAATTTTGCGTATTATAATAAGCTAGTGGTAGCGAATACGCTAGGACCACATAAAATGTCGAGACGGTGGACTTGGCACAGCCCAAATGGTACGCTTCATAGTCAAATAGACTATATTCTGGTCCAAAGGAGATTCAGATCTAGCGTCAATAGCGCCCGGACAAGAAGTTACACAGGGGCCGATATAGGGAGCGACCACGACTTAGTGCTGATGACCATGCATCTCACACTAAAGAAAGTTCTGAAAAGAGAGATAACTAGACTGAGATTTGACTTGGAGAAGTTGAAGTATCCGGATATAGTGGAGCCCTTTGGAGCGGTGATGGGGGGGGGGGGGGGGGGGAAGATTCGCACCTCTCTTGGTTCTTAACGAGGAGCCAGATGTTGAGACGATAAATGAAGCCGTGAATTCGGCATTAATCTCCACGGAATCTGAGGTTCTAGGTAGGTGCAGGATTAAGAAGAAAACATGGATCACGAGTGAAATACTGGATTTATGTGACAAGAGACGACAAATGAAGAGAGCGAAGAAAACACTAGATGGGATTCAGCAATATAGAGAGATAAATGGTAACATAAAGGCCAAGATCAAACAGGCAAAGGTGGAATGGATAACGACTCAGTGTGCAGATATCGAACAAAAATCTAGGAAGAAATGATGCCAAGGGGGCATATAAATTAGTCAAGGACTTAGTAAGGCTTGTACAAAGTCGAAATACAAAGATCCAGGAAAAGAATGGGAAATGTCTCACAGAAGCTCAAGACATTCGTGAGCGCTGGACAGAGTACTGTTCGGAGAGCGCTGGACAGAGTACTGTTCAGAACAATATAAGCATGAAGGTCGAGGTGACCCCAGAAATGCAATATCTCATGAAGTGAGTCTGATAGAGGAAAATCAACCGATAACAAGGGAAGAAGTATTTGAAGCCGTGAAAATGCTGAAGAGAGGGAAGGCTGTAGGTGTGGATAATATCCCAGCAGAACTGCTACAAGTGGGAGGTGAGGCAACAATTGATACCTTGACATACATCTGCAATAGAATTTGACAGACAGGAGAGTGGCCCACCAGCTGGACAAAATCAGTAATTATACCACTGCCTAAATCAGGAGACCTAAATATGTATCAGAACTATCGAACAATCAGTCTGATAAGTCATCAAAGTAAAGTTCTCTTGAAAATAATACTTAACAGACTGAAACCACAGGCAGAAAATATCATTGCTGAAGAACAAGCGGGCTTTCGAGCAGGAAGGAGTACCATCGAGCAGATATTTAATCTTCGGCTAATGAATGAGAAGTATTTAGAGTATCAACAACAACTCTACCATGCCTTCATTGACTTTCGAAAGGCATTTGACAAAGTGTGGCATGCGGCGCTATGGTCAACAATGAAGCATAAGTTCAACAGTGATATTGTGAGGGTAATTGCAAACCTTTATGAGCAGGCGACAAGCGCATTCTCTGTAGAGGGAACGCTAGGCGATTGGTTCCATACGACGGTGGGTGTGAGAAAATGGATGTATACTCTCCCCAACACTCTTCAATATATTCTTGGAGAGAATAATGGAGACGACCTTAAAAGGACATGTTGGCACGGTTAAAATAGGTGACAGGCGTATCACGAACTTCCGATTTGCTGATGATATTGATGTATTGGCAGACACAGAAGGTGAACTAAGTGGTAAAACGTTTCAAATATCTGGGATCGTTGATCAGCGAAGAGGGATCGAAACCAGAGGTAATTGCAAGAATAGCACAAACAACAGCGGCGCTGACTCGACTGAAACCTATATGGCAAGACAAGCGGCTCGCCCTCGGCATAAAAGTTAGACTAATACGCTCTTTGGTGCTATCAATATTTTTGTATGCCTGCGAGACCTGGACCATTACAGCAGATATCCAGGGCAGAGTACATGCAATGGAAATGAGGTGCTATAGAAAACTTCTAAATGTTACATATAAAGATCGTGTCACGAACGTAGAAATACGTCAGAAAGTTGAAGACGCTATTGGTCCTTTTGAAGATCTGTTCACAGCTATCAAAAAACGAAAGATGGCCTGGTGCGGGCACGTCGCGAGGTCCAACGGAATTACCAACTCGATACTCTTTGGTTCCGTACCGGGACAGAGAGGGCGAGGACGTCCAATGAAGAGATGGGTGGACAACATAACTGAGTGGTCAGGCCTTTGTCCCGGTGAGATACGACAGGCGGCGACAGACAGAGAGCGATGGAGTGGGATTTTGGGAGTGTCTTCGTGTGTGCCCCAACAACCTGATGGGTTACGGGATGAACTGAACTGAACAAAACTATGCTATCAGACATAGAGTCTCCCTAAGTTACAAGAAAGACAAATCATGGTTAGCGAAATGAGGTGTTTGAGAAAAGTTATAGGGCTGGACAGATTGAGAAACGAAATAATCAGACAGACTGGGTGCAACACCGTGCATGGAATACATAGACAGAATAAAATGGTTCGGGCACCTGACAAGAATGCAACCAAAGTTACCAGCTACTTGTATCTACAGTACCATACATCAAGGTTGCAGAGCAATAGGCATACCACGTAAAAGATGGATAGATGATGTTAGTGAGACACTGAAGGAAACACGGAATGGCAACAACATCGGCGACAAAGCTGACATACGACAGAAAACTACACCTCCTAACGACATCTAACGACACAAATGGACGATGATGATTCACACACACACAGAAAATGTAAAATTAAACATTTCAAAAATGCCTTTTAATGATTGGAATAAATACTCACATTTAAATATTACGATTCTTGGATACGTAGACGATGAATACAAAATTGAATGGTGGTGATTTATTGAAGAAAGTCGAAAGATGATATTGTGATAACGCCGAGTCGATTGAGTGAAAATGGAGAGAGGTTTGCAGAAGAGCGGGATTGCCGGATCTGATGGAAGCATAATGGAATATCGAGTGAGCGGACGAGGTGTCGAATGTATAGGTTCTAGTTATAATTGAAAACTCGGTACGTGGTGCAGAGAGTGTTGGGTTGACCATCGTCTCGTGATCGTGGAGTTGAGTTGAAAAGCCCAACTTAAGAGGCGTCCTCGGGGAATACGAACCACAGACGAGATGACATGTGCAGAAGCTGAAGGTAGAACTCATTAGAAACAGCTTCACAGATAAGTTAACAGGAAGACTGGATACGCTAGCAGGAAGACTGGATACGCTAGCAGGGAGACTGGATGAGCTAGCATTGAGACTGGATACGCAAGCAGGGAGACTGGACGAGCTAGCAGGAGACTGGATGAGCTAGCAGGGAGAATGGATGAGCTAGCAGGGAGATTGAATGAGCTAGCAGGAAGACTGGATACGCTAGCAGGGAGACTGGATACGCTAGCAGGGAGACTGGATGAGCTAGCATGAAGACTGGATACGCTAGCAGGGAGACTGGACGAGCTAGCATGGAGACTGGGTGAGCTAGCAGGAAGACTTTATATGCTAGCAGGGAGACTGGATACACTAGCAGGGAGACTGGACGAGCTAGAATGGGAGACTGGACGAGCTAGCAGGGAGCCTGGATGAGCTAGCAGGAAGACTGGATACGCTAGCAGGGAGACTGGATGAGCTAGCAGGAAGACTGGATGAGCTAGCAGGGAGACTGAATGAGCTAGCAGGAGACTGGATGAGCTGGCAGGGAGACTGGATGAGCTAGCAGGGAGACTGAATGAGCTAGCAGGGAGACTATATGAGCGAGCAGGGAGACTGGATGAGCTAGCAGAGAGACTGGACGAGCTAGCAGGGAGACTGGATGAGCTAGCAGGGAGACTGGACGAGCTAGCAGGGAGACTGGACGAGCTAGCAGGGAGAATGGACGAGCTAGCAGGGAGACTGGGCGAGCTAGCAGGGAGACTGGACGAGCTAGCAGGGAAACTGGACGAGCTAACAGGGAGATTGGATGAGCTAGCAAGGTGACTGGAAGAGCTAGCAGGTAGATTGGATGTGCTAAAAGCAAGACTGGATGAGCTAAAAGCAAGACTAGATGAGCTAAAAGCAAGACTGGATGAGTTAAAAGCAAGACTGGTTGAGCTAAATGCAAGACTGGATGAGCTAAAAGCAAGACAGCATTAGCTAAAAGCAAGACTGGATGTGAAAAAAGCAACACTGGATGAGCAAAAAAGCAAGACTGGATGAGGTAATAGCAAGACTGAATGAGCTAAAAGCAAGACTGAATGAGCTAAAAGCAAGACTGGATGAGCTAGCAGGAATTGATGAAGTAAAAGCAAGACTATATCAGCTGAAAGCAAGATCGGATTAGCTAACAGGCAAACTGGATGTGCTAACAAGCAAACTGGATGAGCTGAAAGCAAGATCGGATGAGCTAACAGGCAAACTGGATGTGCTAACAAGCAAACTGGATGAGCTGAAAGCAAGACCGGATGAGCTAACAGGCAAATTGGATGTGCTAACACGCAAACTGGATGAGCTGAAAGCAAGACCGGATGAGCTAACAGGCAAATTGGATGTGCTAACAAGCAAACTGGATGAGCTGAAAGCAAGACCGGATGAGCTAACAGGCAAACTGGATGTGCTAACAAGAAAACTGGATAAGCTGAAAGCAAGACCGGATGAGCTAACAGGCAGACTGAATGACCTAAAAGCAAGACCGGATGAGCTAACAGGCAGACTGAATGAGATTCAGCTTGAAAATGTCCCCACCGATAAGAAACTGTCTACACTAGAAGATGCCGTCTACTTTACAGCCCGAACACCCTATGCTACATTCACGCGCATGCGCAAGGACACGTTCAACGAAAATGATAATGTAATCAAGATCAACATAAAGCGACAAACACATCAGGCCCTTCTACAGCTTTTACAAGTGCTACCGCAGTCAAGCCGAGGCTTGAGGAGATGCACGATTTTTGGCTAAGCAGACGGTGCTACGAGATCCAGAAGTTCTCCTATGGCACGCCAATGAGTATGGCACACACATAACGTTTCACACGCATTGCAGTCTATTTATGAAACATTTGATCAAAGCAGAATATGTAGGAATACAAATACTAGCATCTTTTATCGGTATATTATAATAAGGACAAAATTCGAGACTTCCCAATTACTAACGCTGTTCATGTGTGCCTTACGTGCGGTAGAGTTTTTCACGCTCAGATTGAACTGTAGAGTCATATGCAGTCACACTTGAATAAAAATGTCTTACGCTGTCGCCATCTTTGTTTGCTATGGACAACTACGAGGCGTGTTCAAATGAAATCGGACCAAACTGCAACACGTGAACATACGTATGATGCATATGATGATGTCACATCTGGTGTAAACAGCACATACCAAAAAATTTTGTTTGCAAAATTGCATTTTTCTCTAACTCATAGTTTCCTCAGCAGACCGTTGAAAACATGACGGGTGTGATACGGAATCCACTCAGTGTTGATCAGTGAGCGTTGATTCCGCTTCTAACAGCTGAAGGATGTCGACCAGTAATTAACGCAACAATATGCGCCTGACCTGGTCTCGGAAGATCTTTCGTTAACTCACGTCCTTCTTTAAACATCGTTGTCCAGTTCTTCACTGTTGTTTTCGACAAACTTTTGTCACCATACACTGCTAGCATTTTGCGATGAATGTCAAGTGGTCGACATCCATCAGCTGTTAGAAACTCTAGACGGATTCCGTATAACACTCGCCATGTTTTTAACGGTCTGCTGAGGAAACTGAGTCTGAGGATAATGCAATTTTGCAAAATTGACGTGTTGCTATGTGTTATTTATACCGGAAGTGACGTCATCATGCGCATCGTATATTTGTTCAAATCGTACCATTTAATTTCAACACGCCTGGTATTTTTTATTAGTATTCTTGTTAATATTATGTATCAGTGTGTGTGCTTGCGTGCGTGTGCGTGCGTTCGTGCATACATGTGTGTATGTATCACCTGTGATGAATAAGAACGGCCTGACGTCCCTGATCGTGTCACCAAATCGACTGCTGGGCCTCAAGATACGTATTTATGAAGGGTCGGACGCAGCCTGCGGGCCATGCGTTTTAACCACTTATCAAGATTGTGGTCTTTCATACAGGCAAACCCACTTCACACATTTCACTTTCAGGCACTTAATCGCTGTTGCGTTCATTGATTGCCTTCCTGCCTGCTTGACATGCGTCTGTACGAAAAATCATTCATACCTCCATAGACTTGATATCACGGTCATTTCCCCACGTGACGGGGTTCTAGACCGCATTGAAAATGATCAGAAAAGTCTGCAGGTAGTTGACAAAATGGCACGTATCCTCGAAAACTATGCTTGACGAATGGAGTTTACTTCATCTGCCAAAAGCTGGTCAATATTGTTCCACTGTTATTGATCTCCGTCTGACTGACTCTTGGAGATTTCGTAGCAACGTTTGTTTTGAATGAGGTCGATGCCAGATACGGTGTCGGTTGGCGATTGTAGCCAGCGGTGTATGCCAGTTCAACTCCAGCAGTTACCAGAGGTGGGGGTAGATTGTGCAGTGTTGGTAATTAGTGTTTTACAAGCGTTGCTGCTACTATATCCAACTATCGCGTGTTCTCGGTGGATATTGCTAGAACAATTATTTCAGTGTTCAAAGTTTAAAGCAAATGTGATCCCATAACATGCACTGCCATCAGGAATGACGTGTCTGAGATTTTATTGTACTAGGTTTCAATTGTTTGCTCTTTGTATCGTATTTGGTGACACGTTTTCTTCCGTGCTGCATTTCTTTCCAGTAAGACAGTACTTATTTACAGCTAAGTGAACTGGAACACGTCTTTGTGAATTTTGTGCCTGTTTTTTGTTTGTTCTTTTATTTCTTGGCTATATATAATTCTTTTTGCGCTCCAAAAGGAGCATGGAGACTTTACTACAGGGAGCCTGCAACATTGCATTTACAGCGTGGGTTTCTGTGGCATTAACTATTTCATGATGATGATGTTAGCAGCCTATACAACCCTCATTACTAATCCTTTTATCAGGATGTTATAAACATATCAAAACCATAATTATTCTGCTTGGATATTTTCAATCAGTTTTGTCTTGATTTCGTTCTGTAACTGTCAGCATAATTCTATCCTGATATTTTTTGAGTTTAACAATTTCTGTTTCTCACTAAAGCCCTTTTTTGCCAATGCAATCCTTGTTCGAATGGCCGTCTCATTGTTGTGGTTTGCCCCAAATATGTAAAGGTATGTACTTGTTCGATTATTTCTCTTTTGCTGTTTCGTTGATTTGTTCAAGCAGCCTTTCGAATGTTGCTATTGATCTACTCTATGGCTTGCTCATCGGCAAATGTAATGGCATCAATGTTCCAGTCCTGGACTTTGACACTCCTAAAACAACTTGGAACAACATTTTCCATCATCATCACATAATATGCGTGATAGAGAGTTGGTAAAACCAAGCAACCTTGTCTTACCTCTCGTCGTATTGACTAGATCTGTTAATCCTTCTTTAATTGAGACATTCGCCTCATACAGGTTTTTGGTTAACCTAATGATTGGTTTCTCTATAACTATCTGTTGCAACGTCTGAAAATGTTTGTTCCAGGAGACTCGATCAAAGGGTTTTTCGTAACCAATGAAGCACATAAATAGCGGTCGTCTGCGAAAATCCGCAATGATCCGATTGCATATTCCTCTGGCCTTGCGAAATCTAAATGTGTTATCATTTATCGCCTTCTTCTCTTGTTTCGGAGTCTCCCACTAATAATGTTAAATAATATTTTAGATCCTGTGATATTAAGCTTGGTATTATCCTGGTTTCTCCCATCCTAGTTGGCATGTCTTATTCCGTATTGCAGTTGATAAATTAAATATTTCAAATAGTATATTTAGCGTTATTCAGTTTTATCAATAGTATATTCAGTATTATTAACAATATATTCGGTATTATAATTTTAAAATGGTAAGTATTAATATTAATCTATTTAGTGTTATTAATATAATTTTCGGTAATATTATTAGTATATACGGTATTATTAACAGTATATTCAGTATTATGTGTACCTTCCCCCAGACCTAGTAAGCCTCAGGAAGTTGTAAAATACCTACTTCGTATAGCTGAAGCATTCGGCTACCTGGCAACAGTCATTAACATGCATGTTTGAATACCGGGATTCCAAGCATTCAGTATTATTATTATATTCGGCATTATTAGTATTTTCAATATTAATAATAGTATATTAGGTTTTTGTTATTAATATATTCAGCATTATTATTGTTATATTAAGCATTACTATTTTTAGTAAAATAAATATTATTTTATTAGTATATTCAGTATTATTAATAGTATTTTCAGTATTATTTTTTGGGGGGTAAAGTAAGTATCATTATTTGTATATTCAGTATTTTCAATATTAGTATAAATGCAATCCTGATCAATCATCTTATTTTCTCCAATATGAAGCATATGTCACCTCTGCATCTCTTTCATTGGAAAGTAAACATGTTTTCCAACGTTTGCATTCGTTCACCGCTGTGCTCCGATGTAAAGCATAGCTTGTGCTTTTACGTGAAACATGTACCTCAGCTTTAACTGTGACTGATTATAATGGCAATGTTATTTTTTTACATCCAGACGCTGCTGGTCGAAAATCACAAGCCTTGTTAAGTCGTTCTTTCGACATGCCTGTAAGGTGACAGTGGTTACATTCTTGTATGGGGTACTACACATGGAATGGCCAGTTATTATTAATAGCATATTCAGTATTATTGGTATGCTATTTACATACATTGATGACGAAGTTTAAGAACAATAACGTCACGCCAAAATGCACAAAATCAATGTGAAATAAAGGAAAGAGACAGAGGAAGGTCTAGAGAGAAAATGTTGGGTAACCTGAGAAATTGCATGGGCGACAATCAACAACAGATTTGGTAAACGACCGACGTGATAGACATAAATGGAAGTCCAAGATCGCCAAAGGCAACCAGCAGGACGCCTGATGATGATGATTATCATTATTGTTACTATTATTATCATTACTGTAGCCAGGCACAAGAGTTTAACATAATATGAAATGAATTCTCTTTTGGTGAAGTGATCTTATTTGTGTGTTTTTTTCATTTGGCACGATACCCAAAGAATGATACAATAAGTAGCGTACACACTTCTAGCCTGTAGCAGTTTGATCACGAGAAGACACGTCTTGGTCGCCCTATTATTCTATGTTTACTACTATTATTATTAAAAAAGTAAAGTAACCCATAACATTACTGCCTTAGGAGTGTGAGATGTTAGCGATCTCACATTTCAAAGGCTCCGCTATATAAGGGCGGTAGCTATGTGCCTCCCTCGGCGCTTTTACTTCCCCGACTGAGCCGGTACCCATTTAATGCTGGGTCTAGGCTGGATCCGTTGCGGTCTCAAACATTTCCACCTCAACTGGGGAGTGAACCCAGGACCACTTAGATGCGAAGCGGCTAGCTAACCACTGCGCTATGCAGCTCCCTATTTTTAACATTGTTTTTGTTATAACGGTATGTCAAGAGAAAAATGTTGCTCCTAAAATATCAAGTAACAATTCATTAGTTTTCTTTTGCTTCGATTTTGGGCATTTGTGTGTGGCATTGGTCTTACACTTCGACTTCAGCGTATCTAGATATTATACAACGTATTTGCTAAAGTCTGGGACAGAGAAGAAATACCAGCAGACTGGAAAGAAGACTTTCAAGTCATATTGGCGGGGATGGCGTGAGCTAGTGGTTAAGTGACGCGGCTCACAATCCAAAGGTGCTGGGTTCGATCCCCATCACAGCACCGGCTGTTAGTCAGGGGATGCAAACCCTTAGAAAATGCAGGAGGAAGCAGACCTTTACATAAAATTCATGCTGAAGTCGGATGCGCTGGGCTGACAGGCACACAATAAAAATTACGGTGCAATGCACTCCGTTATCTGCGAATTGAAAAATAAGGCAAGAGCAAATCAATTTAAAAAAAAAAAGTCATATTGGCAAAGAAGTAAAATATGCAAAAGTGTACACATTATAGAGGGATAATGTTATTATCTGCTCCTGGGAACATATTGAACATCATCGTACTAGGTAGGTAGGCGGGTAGTTTGATTAGGCAACAAGGCTTTGTCGAGCCAATCACCCATGATGTCGATCAGTGGTTGAGGCCGTGTGCAATGGTGAGGAGGTAAATCTTATTTGATCTAACCAGGTAGTGTGTGGACTGCCGCGGGGGCGAAACCATGGCGGCGGGTGTCGCTTCCTGCCCTTGATGTCCATTGCCTGCTTAAAGAGCTGGTGTGTGGATGCATCCTCGGCTAGGTTGGCCAGATGTCCATATGTAGTCAAACGGCGAGGTATACCCGTCGGACTTCTTCGTTTGCGGTTCAGTCATACCAATGAATTCACTTATGTCTGAGCATGTGGAAGACTTCAACTCGTTTCTAATCGATCTAAAGAATAGTCCAGGTTTCAAAACCAAGCATCATGATGGATATTGAACTTGGATTATACTTATTTAGGGATCAAGATACTGAGCAGCGCATGAGCTGCAGCCGGTCAGCGATCCATATCTGACTGCTAGTGTCAGCGCTAGCGAACCAAAGCTGCAAAGACCCTTCTATACCTTGACGTGATGAATCTGGATTGCAGGCTGTAATAGAGCAGCCTGAATAAGAAGAAGGAGTCGTATGGCGAAGGCTAACACAGTGCTAAAAAAATACCTGCTGCCGAAACTGGATGTGTCGGACCAAAAGGTGGAAATATCGCAGTCAAGCTGTAAACTAACGACACAACGCATTCTGTTCTCCGGACTACATCTTGCTACTTGCGAAGCCCTGTTCACGGCTTATTATCGAGATATTGAGAACGAATGCAGAATAAGAAGAACATACTTAATTTAGCCATCAATAGACAACAAATGTGTTTCTAGTTTGCTCTTTTTGTGATGCCTAATTCACCGGATAACACAACAGCCTCTGTTGTCTTTGAATAAACGACATTTCTTTAACCGTTTCCATGATATTAATTTAGATTTGTTATATAGTATCCTCTGTATTATCGATTGCGTCTGACGTGCGTGCGAGCATTCATCTAAGCTACACAACTTTCTCCTCTTCCTTCACACGACCCATCCACATTTTGTATCTTCGACCGGTACTTAAATTTCTCCATCCATTCGCCCATCTTCCTCTCCCGGTCCATCTATCGATCATTGGAGATGTCTACACTCTCTCCGCCCCTCCATTCATTTACCCAGCTTTCTTTTCTCAAGCAGCACCTACTGTCTCCATCCATCCACCTATCTTCTTCCCTTCATCCACATGTCAACAAATGAACGTATCCATACTTCTTTCATCCACCCATCCACCAGTTGGTCTCTAAATTCATCCATCCCTTTTCCATTCAACCTCTTATATGTTCATCCATCTCGCCACGTATACGTGAATCATTCGACCTTTCCATCTGCTCACACATCCATCCACATCCGGCTTCAAAATCCACCCCTAGTATCCAAAAAAAAAACAACAACAACATCCAGCCATCGATCCATATAACCATCAACATCTTCCATCCATTCAATTCATCCAGCATCCTTCCAAAACCTACTCAAAGGCCCTCATCTATCCAAATCCACCTACTCATCCACCCAAATATCTACCCTTCCATCCAGCTACTCAAGCATCCGAATATGCATCAACCCATTCATTTACCCAATACACTTCGCACCAATCTACCCCCACATACAAACCCAACCATCAACCCACCCATGTCCATCCAAAAATCCAGCCATCGACCGACCTAACTATCTAAATCCATCTGTCCATCTATTTCACACCTACCCATCCATCTATTTCACATCCACCCATCCACCCATTTCACACCCATCCATCAACCCACCCATTCAACCAAAACTCATCATCCACCCATGCATCCACCCATGCATCCACATAACTATCCACCATTTTATCCATGACTGCCTCCACAACTATCCACCCTTCTATCCATGACTGCCTCCACAACTATCCACCCTTCTATCCATGACTGCCTCCACAACTATCCACCCTTCTATCCATGACTGCCTCCACAACTATCCACCCTTCTATCCATGACTGCCTCCACAACTATCCACCCTTCTATCCATGACTGCCTCCACAACTATCCACCCTTCTATCCATGACTTCCTCCACAACTATCCACCCTTCTATCCATGACTGCCTCTACAACTATCCACTCTTCTATCCATGACTGCCTCCACAACTATCCACCCTTCTATCCATGATATATGTCTTATTCCCCCCACAAATATGTCTCAACTAGTATAACCCCTTCACGCCACACATATTCTGTGAGCTTTCAACTTCAACTTAGTAAAAGTGCACTCCGCCATTATGTTTTCTTTTGAAGAAAAATTGACAAACAAAACGATGAAGCTAAGTCTGCTTGTCGTCCTGTATACCTTTCCTCCATGCTTGTGCAACACTGCATGCGGCTGCCGTTCTCCTCTTCCTCAGCTATCACGGCTTGAGCGCTCAATTGAAAAGGAGAGGAGAGCTAGTTGTTAGTGGGAAATTGTTGGGAGGAACAGAAGGGAAAACAAAACAACAGCTTTTATCTTTCCTTTTGTCGTGTCTGTGTGACGTCAATCGAGCCTAGTTACAGTTAGATCGGAGTGACAGACAGACGAAGAGAGCGAGAGAGAGAGGAGAGTAGGGTTAGGTAAGGAGGGTAATATCAGAGCCAGCATGGGAGGGTAGTTATTACTTTGTATTTTCCTGCCCTCCACTACCCATTTCTGAAAGCGTAGCTGCAGAGATTACAACCAGGCGAGTGGCTGTATTAGTTTGTATATCGGTACTAGCTTTTTCGCTAGCGCTATCATTACTAGTACATTTAACTTGTTTGTCTTCACTCTTTCACTTTTCTCTCTCTCTCTCTATTTTCTCACTCTGTATGTCTATTTTTGTTCCACCATTTCACGCTTGTTCCTTATTCTTTTACTTTCACTCTGTTCTCTGTCAAATTTACGTTCTTTCTGTTTGTCTTTCTCACTCCTCTCTCATAACTTTTCTTGTCTTTCTCTCACTCTGTCGACGACTTTCTTTCTCTTTCTCTCAATGTTTCTTTCATCTTCTTCTTCGAACCCTTTCAGTCGTTATCTTGAATATATCTAATGAAAGTAGTGGTTATCCTAAGGCTATTGGTATCTCCACATGACGTGTACGTGAATGAGGTGATTGACAGCCGTGCTTTCTTTGTTCCTCGTATGTTGAATACCTTTGTAGCACATGCCCAGTAGTCATTTTGTCAGTGCAACAGACACACTAATCTAAATGTCATATTCTTAGTTTGTTGAACAGATCACATCTCAGTCTGCTGTGGGCTCGTTGTGGAGTATTATTGCCTGCTCATCTCTGTAGATCTGGTAAAATGTCTTATTTGTTTAATGGCCTGCGTGCTCTGCTTCAAATATTTCTCTGTATAGTAAATACACCTGCTAAACCTCTTGACCTCTTCATAAGTTATAACTTTATCAGGTTGAGGTAGCTCTCTACCTTCTATTGACATTTTGTTAGTCTCTTCATTACCAAACGTATTGCAATGGGATGGAATCAGATGTGTCACAACCCGTAATGTAGTTCATATAATAGCACTCTTAGCTTCTTTAGGTCTCCGATTTTCAGGCTTCCTAGTATCCACAGTGTGTGGCTGGACACAATAATGTCTATATCTGCAGTTGTCTCTTGTAAAAACCTCGCTGTGTTTTGTAGTTCACGTACAGGTCCATAAAGTTTCCCATCCAGTGTTGATTCTATTAGCGAGTGGGTTTGTCTGTGTACATCATATTCAGGGTAGAGTTCGCAGTTTGTCCTTTGGAGTCTGGCGTGTCTGTCTGGATGTACAAATGGCGAAGTTGCCAATCTTAAGTTGTGTGTACATATGACTGACTTCAGCTGTGTCCTGTTCTGATGCCCAACACAACAGTTTGCTCTTGTCAGTTCATCTTGTGATAATGTTGGTGGATCTCTGCTTAGTTTGCTCATCACTTTATTCTGTTGACCTGTAACTGGTACATCTGCACGTCTGCATCACCTTCCTTTGCCAGTCGATCTGCTCTCTCGTTTCCTGGTATTCCACAACGAGAAGGTATCCACCGTATGACAATCTTGCACTGGTTACACAAAGTCGAATTTGTAGACCTGGCAGTTACCCGAACTCCAGTGCTTGTAATGCTAATTTTATATGTGTCAAAAATACTACAGCTTGTGGGGACCGAGATTGATGACCAACAGTTTTTCATTTACTATCTTATTCCCTGGATTTCTGCCTCAGGGTTATAACATCATTTTTTGGTAACCGTATCTCTAACTTTACTTGGCGATTCGATGTATACTCCCGCTCTTTAATTCACTAATGCATTATGTGATGGCACATCTGTGTATACTCGAACTAAGATGTCTATTGGATTACGATCACTTTATTATGTAGCGGATACCTAAATAGTTAACGTACAATTATCTTGTCGGCACAAAGTATATATTAATTAGATCAATTATTTGTATTGGCTGCCGAACACATAGAACGCTGGCAGATGTTCACGCTGCCCTACGAGTTGACTAGACCAATGTTTCCTAACATTTTTACACTCGCGTACGGAGGGAAACAGGAAAAATTGTTCATACTGATGAAAACAGTCAAATGTGTTCACTGACCGATGAAAATATATTCGCCGACAGCTCAGACAGAAACAAAATCCCATTATTTATATAGTATTTTACCTATTAGTTGTTAAAGCTTAAATTATGAAATGAAAATTCTAAAACCATTAACAAAAAAAACAACATCTTCCGAGTAGTAAATAGATCAGCGATTCAGCAGCAATTTCCTTTTTCGCGGACGCAGAAAATTTCTCCGGATCGGCGGTTGGGAACCACTGGACTAGACAACACAGACACACCCGTACAAGCAGGCAGTCGCCTATGACGTTTACCGTGGAAACCAGCTAGGCAATAACAGGTCCGGCCAATCACTTGA
Source organism: Ariolimax columbianus (assembly GCA_036924085.1). Taxonomy (NCBI): domain Eukaryota; kingdom Metazoa; phylum Mollusca; class Gastropoda; order Stylommatophora; family Arionidae; genus Ariolimax; species Ariolimax columbianus. Next base: position 42,450,546 of record JAVGWX010000008.1, on the reverse strand, counting down.
TGAAATCGAACGCATGCTTGGTACAGTGTTCGTGACCCAGTCCAAACACGCTCATGTGAGGCACTCGTGATTATTAGTACCCGACTGTATTAACATTATTGGTAAGTAGTCTACGAGGAAAGCGGGATCTCTCTCTCTCTCTCACCACCTTCAATCCGTTAAGACCCTAGCATGCGTCTCTAACAGCAATATCCTGTTAAATAACCTTCTTTTCGTCTTTTCATGCTAAGGCACGCCCCATTTAGCAATAAATCGTTTCTCTGAGTTATATGACAATATTCGGTTCATTAAATATTAAACAACAACCTTGCTTGAACTCCTCTAAAAGTTCTGACAAACTCTTAGCCCGAGGACTATTATCGCTGATCCGACTTTAGTCGTGCAATGATTGCGGACCAAGTTGAATACTTCGATTACCAGTGCGAGCCGAACAACGGCTGTGTTAATGCAAGTAGCTGTGTTAGTAACTGTTTTATAAGCCAAACTGATCTGTTACCGTCTTGAACCACTGATCTGCCTGGTGTGTTCCAGGCTTATGTATTGTCCTTTCGGGATTTCTGGCGGTCTAGGATAGAGATTATCGTATACTACTGCTGAGATTATCGGTTCTACTACCTGTTGGGTAGAGACAGGCTCTATTATAATGCTACTAGGTCAGTGTCAACGTAATGAGCAAGTTTCGCACCCAGGTCCAAGTCGTGCACATTGAGACGTGTTACAGTGGAAATCGAAATTGTGAACCCCATAGTGGTGAATCTTCTGATAAGCCTTGCATTAGACTACCATGAAAATAATTCAGATCCAATTTCTTCAGACGAATGAAAAGTAAAGTCACAGCAAATTAGATATTTGAGAGCATTCGTTAACTATTTACAATTCCGCCTAGGCTGATTAGTTTGTGTCTTAACCCATTACAGTCATACCAAACTGATTAGATTTGTGTCTTAACCCTTTACAGACACACCAAACTGATTAGATTTGTGTCTTAACCTTTTGCAGTCATACCAAACTGATTAGGTTCGTGATTTTTTCATTTTTTAGTCAGACCTAATTAATAAGTTTCATTTCTAAAGAAACACATCCAATCTATTAGGCTGGACTGTGAAGGGTTAAGATTACATAACTTAAAGATATACCAGCAAAATAAGGCTAAGTGCCGACCATGAAATACGGTGACTTACATAAGTATCTAAGTCGGTGAATGCCACTGTGCATGAGACACACAGTAGGGTTGGTGCTAGATATTTCTTCATAACCTGATACTGAAAGGCAAAATAGGATAAGAGAAAAGAAGAAGATGGAAGAAGAAATAAAGATACACGAATATCTTGAGAAAACAACACATATCTGTCCATCATGCTTCATATTGTCCTCTAGTGTAAGTATGGGGCAACTATTGTAGTTTGCATTCTTGCATGAGACCTGCGCCGAAGCATTGGTATGCTCGCGACGTATTAGTTTCCTTAACATTTAATTTTACATTAAGATGTCGACAGTCACAAGCACAACTTTCCGTTATCACTTTTCATTACATCCTTTTCTTCTCTATGAGAAACAATTTACTACAGGAAGCCTGCAGCAAAGCATTGATATCTTCGTGTAGTAGTGTATCGACGAGTTTGTGGACGACCGGTTAGGATAAGTGTGTCTTAGCTTAGATGACACGGGTTCGAACCCCGTTAATTCGTAGGTTTCTATATTTGAGATTGTGGCTGTCCAATGCCCACAATGAGTAAGTTCACATTTTCGTGCTCCTTGAAAAGGGCGTTGAGTGACGGGTTGTAGTAGCTTCCTCACATCTCGATCGTGCTGTTGACGGTGGACTGCGGTCCTCAAGGTGTCTGTGCTATGCTTGGCTTTATCTGCGTGACACTCATTACTACCGGGATCACGTCAGTCCACATCTCGTCGGCCAGACAGCCTTGAATACAGCATGTTTCCAGGAAACGCTATACGGAAGAGCGATAGTAGTCTTGGTCAGTACATTGTGCCTGACCCTAACGCGATATCCTGGTCAATAGGTTGGGCCTGACTGAACTAGAGTGTCAGTTCACGGAGGCAAATTACGATATGATTGTGTGTAAGTGCATTATTTATCAGGACAACTACAATATTTCAACACACACACACACATACACACACAGACAAAAATGTGACAGAACAACATACAATATTTCAACACGCACACACACACACAAACACACACAAAGCGATTTTTAAATTACATTCAGATAAAATCAACTACGTGCCATCATAAAAATCATGAACCTAGTCGGCACACTACGTGTCGACTTTAACTATAAATTACCGTTATTCTACAACCTTGCAAACATCCCTAGCAGACTTCAACAGTGGGGACAAAATGTCTAGATGATAACGTGATAGATATATTGGTTATCTATAGCACTTGATTGCATATGATGCTGCCAGCTCTATAAGCAACCATGATGGAAAGTTTAGCGAGTGATTCGTTGTGCGTGGGTTATTATCTGGTACTAGTATGTTAGCCTTTCTACGACAGACAATGTATTATTTCTAAATATTCACATAACGGTTTCCGTGCAATAATAATAAAAAATAATGCTAACAATAATTTGTCCATCGTCGTTGATGAGGACCACCAACATAATCACGTCATAATGCAACTTTGAGTATGTGTATACGCTCATGACTGATCAAGCCAATTAGAGCCTGGAGAAGTCTGGGAAACGACTGGCAGATGTAGTCAGCAGTTATCACTGCTATTGTCTCTGCTCTTGATTTCCTGAGCTGCCTGGATACGGAGACCCTCGCTGAGTTCAACGCCGTCTGTGACCGTGCTCTTCCATGTTGAGCGATTTTGAACCAGGTTCTCCAAGGTCTTAATGTCTGTTTGGCAGCATTTAAAGGACTCCTTCAGACTGTCCTTGACACGCTTTATTGGCCGTCGTGATCGTTCTCCTTCACCTAGTTCGCTATACTTGAGCCTCTTTGGAAGCCCTTGACATTCGGGCAAGGTGGCCAGTCCATCTCAATTGGGGTTTCTGCGAAAGGAAATACTTTGTATGTTGGCTCTGGACAGCACTTCAGTATATGTGATATGGTCCTGCCAGCGTATATGCAATATGCGTTTCAGACAGTTCACGTGAAAATGATTTAGCCTCCTGGCATCACCAGCTTAGACAGTCCAGCTCTCACATACGTAAGCAGGGTGGGGACCTTCAGCTTAGTCATTAATCCATGCAATAATCGTGATACATTTATCTAGATGTGCAGTTGGATATAACTTAGTAATGGCTACGGGATTCTACAGTACATTTAGCAATAACTACATGCTTTGTGGCAGCCATGGGCCCCATTGGTATATTTTAGATGTAAACTAAAAGTCGAGTAAGTGACATGCCCTTTGCAGAACTTTGCTTCTGACAACTGCTAACTTATTTGGCAGTTATGAGTTTCTTTGACATTGTGGAGTTCGGTAGGTTGCCATTACTTTCGGTACCCGGAGAAGCGATCGTACCAAGAAAAGAAATCCGTGTAAGCCAAACTGGACACGGCGCATTCGTAGGCAGTGAGTTGGGAATGTAAAAACTAGCGGGTTTCACCCCTTCGCCACACTGCCTCAAGATGAACACTATAGGGGGATTGTTGTTGTTTAATGCCCATAATGAGTAAGTTGACTCTTTTGTGCGCCCTGAAAAGGACGTTAAGTGGCGAGTTGTAGTAGCCATCCTCACTTCCCGAGCATGTTGATGACGGTGGACAGCGGTCCTTTAGGGGGCTGTGCAATGCTTGGTTTAATCTGTGTGGCGCTAACTACTATGGGGATCACATCGATCCCCATCTCATCAGCCAGGTTGCCTTGAAAACAGTCTGTTTCAAGGAACGCTACGTGGAAGGCCAATTGTGATCTTCGTCAGTGTATTGTGCCTGACCCTGACGCGACAAGGAACACTGAATGTTGAGAATGTACAATATATCATTGATTCATATCATCATACATTTTTAATTGTGGTGAATTCAGTATAAAAGTCTTCACTTGAGGGCATAACGACAAAAACAACAGCTTAATATGTACTCGGACATTGAATATGTAACCAGAACTGGTTAGGGAACTGTTTAAAAACGCAATCAAGATCAAAGATTGCTTTTGTGAAATTGATATCAGCTCTACAAGATAGAGCACTCTCTTTCCATTGTCTCCCTTTACCTGTCATGTTCAATCATCCATCTCTCAGCAGTTTACATCAGCGATTCTCAAACTGAAATTATATGGGGACTACATAGTCTTTGCATTCGTACTTACATTCCCAGCAATGTTTGCTGGAAAACAAGCTGGGTTATGTTGCACTTTTTTGGTCGACACTAATACCAGATATTGAATGTTTGTTTACAAGGTCGCCCTTCATATAAGCGAAGGTTATACGCTCTCAGCCAGGGAAGAGTTCTTCTGGTTATTTAATGGTGTATATATCATTGTGTTGCCTAGTAATCATCGTTTAGTCCGTATACAGATTATGTGTGTTGATGTGCATGTGTGCGTGTGTATGTTCACATATATATATATATATATACACACACACGCAACACACACACATACAAATTGTTTAATCGTATCGATCTAAGTTGGAATTTGTCAAGTACTGTATGCTCGAGTAATTTTCGAGAGGGCTTCCTTCTGTATGACAGAGACGTTAATGGGATCAGTGTTACACTGACAGCATGTCGTAAGAGGCGACTAACATTCATGTCTAACCCCTCTAGAGGGACGATGTGGCTAACATCTAGTCAGGCAAAACTCATTGATCAGAAAATGTTAGCCAGGGTCAGGAGAAATATACTGGCCAAGACCCTCAACTGACCTCTTCGTTGGTCGTCATGGAAACAGGCTGTTGTCGAGAACAACAGTCTGGCTAACAAGGTCAGGCTCGACGCGATCTCTGTAGTAGTGAGCAACACGCAGATGAGGCCAAGCATAGCACAATCGCCTGGATGATTTTGGTGCACCTTCATCAGCACGTTCTAGATGTGAGGAAATCTACTGCAACACGTCACTTAACGCCCTTCTCAGGGCACACATAAGAGTAACCTACTCATTGTGGGCATTCGGAACATCAGCTCTAGAGTAGTACATTCTAGCACTCATCGACTTGCACGTACGACCATTCACGTAAGCCAAAAACCGGATGGTCTCTAGTAATAAATATACATTATAGAAGAATCATACTAGATCAAATACAATTAAAACAAAAATAGCACAGGTGAGTAGAAGCGAGCTCGTTTATTGGAGTACCAGTATCAATGTCCATTGCTCCTTTCTGGTCATAGGTCATAACAACCCTTCTCCAGCAAGTTTGAGCTGCCCTTTCTGCTTCTCTCCAGTTGAGGTCCAGGGACCGAAGTTCATTTTCAGTGTTTTTCTGCAGGTTTTTCTTCGTCGACCTATCTTCCTCTTCCCTTGTGGATTCCACGTATGAGCCTGTCTGGTCACGTTTGATTTCCGAAGCCTTTGTCCTATCCAACATCGTTTGACCTGTTGCTCGACTAGTTGCTGTTGGCTCCTTTCCCACTGTCTACAACAAACCAGCCAATACCCATTATCATTAATAGCCTTATATTGACAAACTACTGACGTTTCCTTTGTATTGCTGTTGTCGCTCTCCAAGTTTCTGCTCCGTACATGAGTACTAACTTGACATTGCCATTAAACAAACTGAATTTGCTATTAGTCTCCTCCCCCCTCCCTCGATTTCCAAATGGTATTCAGTAAAAGGAATGCTGTCCCTGCATTTCAAATTCTAGCCCTTTCATCTGCCTCTGTTTCCTCTGAAGTATCAATGGTGGTGCCAAAGTATTTGAAGCTGCTCAACTATTCCAATGCCTTACCGCCATGTTTGACTGACCCTTTGCTTAACTGTTGATTTTAAACAGCTTGGTTTAATATTTAGTCCCAGTTTCGCTGAATACTTCCTCACCTTATTTAGCGTTCCTGCATTTGGCATTAAGAATATCTTAAATGATCTCCAAAATGTATGTTCCAGCAAAGGTAGAGTGTTTTCCAGCTCTGTAGATTGTCACGGGGAGAGGACGATATTAACATGTTGTAGACGCAGCTGAGTTATACACACAATCAAATTTAATAGTTAGACGAATTCGTTGGGGGAAATCAGTGGTCTGGAGGAAAAGTGTGTGCCTCGGGTGGGGGACTCAGTGGTCTCGAGGTAAGGTGTGCGCCTCGGGTGCCGGAAGTCGCGTGTTCGAATCACGGTGGTGATGGGAATTTTGTCACGTTTATCTTCTGGTAAAGATTCCACCGATGTCTGGCTAGTGAGATCGGACTCCCGTGTTCAGTGTCGAGCACCTTAACAATTTCTTGACAGTTGGAAATCGAAAAGAGTAAATTTAACGACCTCTGCCCGAACAAAATTCAAGTTAAAAATCTACCCAACTGACTTGTACGGTTCCCCAGGTGGTTTGTTAAGAGCAGCTATAGAGGGCGTCTAACTGGCTGTGGGTCTACTTAGCTCTAGTGTTTCAGTTTATTTAAGATGGAGTAGCACATCGGTAAAAACCACTCTACAAGAAACTGGTTGCATAAAGACATTGAGATAAGCTTTTAAGTTTATCTCTCCTACTTTTTGTTGTGTACAGAACACACGCTTTAATATAACCAAAACGATTGTTGTACGTGATTGAAATTACATGTCTTTGACAGAAGCTGGTTACACTTGATTAAACACACAACAATTTCAAGTTATACCAGTGAAAAATTATAGCTCGAACGATTGTGTGTAAGAAGTACGTATCGTCAGGTAGACTGGACGTGGCTTTAAACAACGGGAAGATGTGGACTGATAACAAATAATACAATTGAACACATTTCTGGTTTGTTTTAAATGACCCCTTCAGAATATGAGCTGTCAATATGGTTATTTATTGATGATGGGGATAATTTAGCTATATCTTTTTTTGTTTTATGTTTTTTTTTTGTGTTCGCCATGTTCGCGTTGTGCGGGGGGATTTGTTTTTATCTTGTGCATGTCGGCCCAGTGCATCATATTTCGGCATGCATTTTATGTAAGGGCCTGCTTCCTCATGCATTTTCTAAGGGTTAGCTTCCCCGGTGTAATGGCCGGTACTGTGATTGGTGAACCAACTCAGTACCTACGGCTTGTGAGTGGTGTCACTTAACCACTAGACCTCGCGTCACCTGGCAGCTTTTGGCAGACAGCCCAATGCCTCTCAGACAAAAGCACTCGTCATCTTCAATTGTTGTAGAGTGTGGTTTGTATGATGTAGTGGTCTGTGAGCATCTGGTTTCGTAGATCGGTTTACCCTGAACACAGAGTCTGGAGGTGCTTGGCTGATTTCTCGTGGTGGTGACACTATCAGCAATGTGGTTCACACATTGGATCACGCATTGAACAAAGAAAGCTGTTGATTTAAAGCTGAATAGAGATCTGATACATGAGGTTGAAAGTTTCACCTATTTAGTAATAACTTGACTCAAGATGGATGTACTACAAAAGAAATGTCTACTCGAATTGCTTTGATCTCATATCCAACAAACACATATATGGAAATCAAATTCCTTGAGCAAAAACACACAAAGCTCTCACTGTTTAACCCCAACATAAAAATGCAAAAGCTGGGAAACGATAAAGACACTAGAAAACAGCCTGAATACTTGAGAAAGCAAGTGGCTAAAAAAACTTTTGTACAATGGCTGGGAAGAATTTAAGACCAACAAGCAAATAAGAGAAATCACAAACCAGGAATATGCTTCTACCATCATTTGGAAAGAAAACAAAAAAACCTGTAATTACACACATCAGGCATGTGCTTAAAAAAACACCAACAGACTCCCATTATGGACAGTTATGTGAGCTCCAGATGGCAGCAGAAAGATATGTAGACCAAAAAAGGCTCTTGGCATAAAGAGATCAACATACAAGAACTTGGAAAAGCAATGTCACACAGTTTAAACTGAAGAGAGGGTGTTTCTGCCTTAAACGCAGTATTTCACGTTCAAGGAACATAGACAAAGTGGCTAGGTGTGAACATGTCCTCACGGTGGAATAACCTCAGTACTTCACCGTTATAATCAAGATTATTTTCACTCAGAATCCAATAGTTTCTGACCCTATAAACAACTAGATATATCCCACAGAATACCATAAGCTAGCGACACAAAATGAATCATCATGGAAACGTGATAGGTGATGTCAAATCTTATATTTACCAACAACGGATTCGTCCTTTCAGAGTTAAGTGGGTTTGGTTACCAAAGAACGTGTACCTTTTCTTGAAAATTAGAGAGAGAGAGAGAGAGAGAGATAGAGAGCGAGAGAGAGATAGAGATGGTGATAGAGACAGAAAAAAAACACATTGAGAGAGTCAGAAAGGGACGTAATGCGGAGGAGGCACACAGTGAGAGAAAAACAAAGAAGCAAATACATAATATATATGTATATATATATATAAAGATAGATAGATAGATAGGTTGTTAGATAGGTAGGTAGGTAGGTAAAGAAAGGAAAAGTAAGGTATGGTAAGGGTTGGGTTGGGCAGATTGGGTGAGGTGAGATAGATAAAATATAGATAAAACAAGATAGAGAGAAAGAGAGAGAGAGAGAGAGAGAGAGAGAGAGAGAGAGAGAGAGAGAGAGAGAGAGAATGAGAGAGATTGACGAAGGTGGATGTCGAAGCAAACAGTGATATTCAGAGAATAGAAACATTTCCCCATTTGTGATCCTCTAGGGATGTAAGAATGCTATTTGTTTTCCAAGTCACAAGAAGACGTGCCATGCCTGATTTAACCTTTCGGACTTCTTTTGCTTATTTTGCATTCGATATATGTTTAATTGTCACAATGTCTTAATACTCCTCCTTCTTAAACATGGACCCAATGAATATAGCTTGCCCTAACTTGATTTTAGTAAGACTTTACATTATAGGCATTGAAATTGGCTTTTAGTCATTTCTATATTCGTTTCATTTTCTGGAGTCTTGCTATTTGGAAGCTATTGTCGTGCAGCTTTTACTTCCTAGTTAAGGAGTAACGTTGCTCATCGTAGCCATTGAACAACAACAACTTCCTGGTAATTATTTTATGATATTCATTGTTCAGCTACTCGGGTACAACACACTACCCGTGCACCTGGAACGTGTTACAGCAGCCAGGCCGATGAGGTCGGGATCGAAATTGTGATCGACGTTGTGGAGAACGTGTTGTGAATCTTTGCATTATACTAAAGTGAGAATTACACATACTCACTTTCTTCAGTACGCCGTAGAGTAAAAGAAGAGATATTACAAACTGCTACCAGAATATGTATGCCAAGAGCGAGAAACTCGGTACGATTTTGATCTTGATCTGGATGACCCGTTCCTCAGCGTAGCTGCGAGTCTCAACTTCGTGTCCAACGGACCCTGTCTTGGGCCACGGATGTCCAGTGCATGGTAAGTGCTCCTCTAGAGGATGTTGTGTACAGCAAGAGAGTCTGACCAACGCATTGGAGGTCTTCCCCGCGGTCTCTTTTTACCTCGATGGTACCAGATTGCTGTTGCCGTGCTACATCGACCATAGTTTCATTGCGACACGTGACCTGTCCCTCTCTGCTTTGCCTTTTCTGCATAGATTACTGCATCGTTCACCAAAGACATTCGTCGTATGTTGAGATTTTGTATACATTGGTTCCGGAGAGTAATTCTGACCAAGCGTTTTTCAAGAGAGGCCTTGGTCACTCTCAATTTGTCCTCCGGTGATTTTATTAGTGTCTCAGAACCGTAGCACATAGCAGGGATCACAGTTCGAATCGCTTCTAAATCATAGTCTTCAGGTCGTTTGATTGTTAGAGTGTCGGCTTCTAACGACAAAGGGAGAGGGAACAATCCCCACCCTCAAAACCTATCATTCTACCCAGCAATACATGCATGCCCGACTGTTAGTGATAAAAAGGCAGGAAGGGAACTTGCCATCCCATCTAAAACAATCGTTGAGGCTAACTACAATGAAGTCCATAATACCTCGTTCTCTTCTTTCTGTGCTACGCTGCTTGTGCACCGAAGCGTCGCAAGAAGAATCGATTTTTGGTTTTCGATCCATTGAACATTTTGCGGGCCGTGTGCATGCTGTCGTGTTTAGTAAGATTTATTTTTGCCCCCCAATCATCTCCTAGGGCGATGTATTTAATAAAGGTTAAGCTTTTTCCTCATTCAACATAGTTCATTTTGTTATATAAGGACGTGTAAACGATTACACACTTCAGCAGCACCAATTTACTTTTGGTGCTTTTATTCTGTGGTAGTTGTCTTAGTCTTAGTCCATCCTGTACTTCTACAAGGACGGTTGCCCTAGTGCAGGTTCCAACTCTTGTGCGAGTTGATGGTAGCATGTTGGTGCATTTCTGTGCTTAGCGAGCTGAGATCGAGGAGTGCTGCATTATCTGGTCTTGTGCGGGTCCAAGCTCAATGTCTAGTTGGTTTTGTCTTGGGCACGGGTTGTCCAGTGGATGGCTAACTTGTGTCTCGAGCACGGGTTGTCCAGTGGATGGCTAACTTGTGTCTCGGGCACGAGTTGCCCAGTGGATGGCTAACGTGTGTCTCGGGTTGTCCCGTGGATGGCTAACTTGTGTCTCGGGCACGGGTTGTCCAGTGGATGGCTAATTTGTGTCTCGGACACGGGTTGTCCAGTGGATGGCTAATTTGTGTCTCGGTCACAGGTTCTCCAGTGGATGGCTAACTTGTGTCTCAGGCACGGGTTATCCAGTGGATGGCTAACTTGTGTCTCGAGCACAGGTTGCCCAGTGGATGGCTAACTTGTGTCTCGGGCATGGGTTGTCCAGTGGATGGCTAACTTGTGTCTCAGGTTGTCCAGTGGATGGCTAACTTGTGTCTCAGGTTGTCCAGTGGATGGCTAATTTGTGTCTCGGACACGAGTTGTCCAGTGGATGGCTAACTTTTTTCTCGGTCACGGGTTGTCCAGTGGATGGCTAACTTGTGTCTCGAGCATGTCCAGTTGAAGGCTAACTTGAGTCTCGGGCACGGTCCAGTGGATGGCTAACTTGTGTCTCGGGCATGGTCTAGTGGATGGCTAACTTGTGTCTTGAGCACGGGTTGTCCAGTGGATGGCTAACTTGTGTCTCGGGCACGGTCCAGTGGATGGCTAACTTGTGTCTCGGGCACGGTCCAGTGGACGGCTAACTTGTGTCTCGGGTCGAGTTGTCCAGTGGATGGCTAACTTGTGTCTCGGGCACAGGTTGTCCAGTGGATGGCTAACTTGTGTCTCGGGCACGGTCCAGTGGATGGCTAACTTATGTCTCGGGTACGGTCCAGTGGATGGCTAACTTGTGTCTCGGGCTCGGGTTGTCCAGTGGATGGCCAACTTGTGTCTCGGGCACGGTCCAGTGGATGGCTTACTTGTCTCGGGCACGCGTTGTCCAGTGGATGGGTGACTTGTGTCTCGGGCACCGGTTGTCCAGTGGATAGGTAACTTTTGTCTCGGGCACGGTCCAGTGGATGGCTTACTTGTGTCTCGGGCACGGTCCAGTGGATGGCTAACTTGTGTCTCGAGCACGGTAAAGTGGATGGTTTACTTGTGTCTCGGGCACGGTCCAGTGGATGGCTAACTTGTGTTTTGGGCACACGTTGTCCAGTGGATGGCTAACTTGTGTCTCGGGCACGGTCCAGTGGATGGCTAACTTATGTGTCGGGCACGGTCCAATGGTTGGCTAACTTGTGTCTCGGGATCGGGTTGTCCAGTGGATGGCTAACTTGTGTCTCGGGTTGTCCCGTGGATGGCTAACTTGTGTCTCGGGCACGGGTTGTCCAGTGGATGGCTAATTTGTGTCTTGGACACGGGTTGTCCAGTGGATGGCTAATTTGTGTCTCGATAACAGGTTCTCCAGTTGATGGATAACTTGTGTCTCGGGCACGGGTTATCCAGTGGATGGCTAACTTGTGTCTCGGGCACGGGTTGTCCAGTGGATGGTCAACGTGTGTCTCGGGCACGTCCAGTGGATGGATAACTTGTGTCTCGGGCACGTCCAGTGGATGGCTAACTTGTGTCTCACGCACGTCCAGTTGATGGCTAACTTGTGTCTCGGGCACGGGTTGTCCAGTGGATGCCTACCTTGTGTCTCGGGCATGTCATATGGCTAACTTGATTCTCGGACACGCGTTGTACAGTGGATGGCTAACTTGTGTCTCGGGCACGGGTTCTCCAGTGGATGGCTAACTTGTGTCTCGCGCACGTCAAGTGGATGGCTAAGTTATGTCTCAGGCACGTCCAGTGGATGGCTTACTTGTGTCTCGGGCATGTCGAATGAATGACTAACTTCTGTCTCGGGTACGGGTTGTCCAGTGGATGGCTAACTTGTTTCTCGGGCACGGGTTGTCCAGTGGATGACTAACTTGGGTCTCGGTCACGGTCCAGTGGATGGCTAACTTGTTTCTCGGGCACGGTCCAGTGGATGGCTAACGTGTGTCTCGGTCACGGGTTGTCCAGTGGATGGCTAACTAGTGTCTCGGGCACGGTCCAGTGAATGGCTAACTTGTGTCTCGAGCACGGTCCAGTTGAAGGCTTTCTTGTGTCTCAGGCACGGTCCAGTGGATGGCTTACTTGTCTCGGTAATGGGTTGTCCATTGGATGGCTAACTTATGTCTCGGGCACGGGTTGTCCGGTGGATGGCTTACTTGTGTCTAGGGCACGCCCAGTGGATGGCGAAATTGTGTCTCGGGCACATGCAATGGATTACTAACTTGTGTCTCGGGCACGTCGAGTGGATGGCTAACTTGTGTCTCGGGCACGTCTAGTGTATGGCTAACTTGTGTCTCGGGCACGTCCAGTGGATGGCTAACTTGTGTCTCTGGCACGTCCAGTTGATGGCTAACTTGTGTCTCGGGCACGTCCAGTGGATGGCTAACTTGTGTCTCGGGTATGTCCACTGGATGGCTAACTTGTGTCTCAGGCACGGGTTGTCCAGTGGATGGCTAACTTGTGTCTCTGGCACGGGTTGTCCAGTGGATGGCTAACTTGTGTCTCGGGTACGGTCCACTGGATGGCTAACTTGTATCTCAGGCACGGATTGTCCAGTGGATGGCTAACTTGTGTCTCGGGCACAGGTTTTCCAGTGGATGGCAAACTTCTGTCTCGGGCACAGGTTGTCCAGTGGATGGCTAACTTGTGTCTCGGGAACGTCCAGTGGATGAATATCTTGTGTCTCGGGCACGTCCAGTGGATGGCTATCTTGTGTCTCGGGCACACGTTGTCCAGTGGATAGCTAACTTGTTTCTTGGGTTGTCCAGTGGATGGCTAACTTGTGTCTCTGGCACAGGTTGTCCATTGGATGGCTAACTTCTGTCTCGGGCACAGGTTGTCCAGTGGATGGCTAACTTGTGTCTCGAGCACGTCCAGTGGATGGCTAACTTGTGTCTCGGTCACGTCCAGTGGATGGCTAATTTGTGTCTCGGGCACAGGTCTTCTAGTGGATGGCTAACTTGTGTCTCGGGCAAGTCCAGTTAATGGCTAACTTGTGTCTCGGGCACGGGTTATCCAGTGGATGGATAACTTGAGTCCCGGTTACATGTTGTCTAGTGGATGGCTAACTTGTGTCGGGCACAGGTTGTCCAGTGGATGGCTAACTTGTGTGTTGGGCACGGTCATGGAAAGGGTCTTCTTGTGATATCTTTTCGTCCCACGGGTCTCACATAGTGGTTCCTGTTCTCCAGTGCGTGTCGTTTCTTCTAACTACAAAAAGACGCTGTGATCGTGTGCCGTAGTCTACGGCGTGCAACGATATCTGCGTCTTTCAATCCAACACAACCAGTTTCAGCACGACATTTTTGGGGTGCCTTCATTTTACCATCTATATTTTCCTAGCTAGCCAGTGCAGCCTGTTAGTTCACAGCGAGGTAGTGATATATGCGTCTTTCGCCCCGACACATCCGGATTCATCACATTGTCGCGTTTGCCTTCCCTCTACTATCACTATTCTCTTAGCCTGTTTCCAGGACCACCACGTGGAGGTGGAACTTAGTCTTTGTTCGCTGACCCTGACGGAAGCAACCAGGCTTGAGTAGGTGGCTGCTGTCGGTTCAATCGGTGATGCATCTTTGGTCGCGAGTGAAATTAAGCAATGTGAATCTGTTTCATTTGCCTGTACTTTCTGGCTCGGCACTTAGACCATTCATATTTATTGTAAGTATGTGTATATTATTTTTGCTAGCATACTTTCACAATAGACAGCATGGGAGCATACTATCTGACTCAGACCGTTTTACAATGCGACGTCTCAGCTCGTAAATGTTTCGTTTGATTTCGATAATGGAGCGTAGAGGAGCAGATGGTGGCATGGTTCACAACCAAAATGTGCTTGCATTCGGATTCATGAAACAGCACAGATGTGCTCGTGCGGGAAGTAAACCTAATACATAAATTCGTGCCTAGGTCGTTAGACGCAAACCGCAGTACAACGCACTATCTCCGTAGGAATCAAAATGAAATATATCTGGCATCGTAGGAAGTGAGGTGGGGGAGTGGTAACCATTGCTATACTCATTCATTAGTTTTCAAGAAATGATGTGTCTATTAATAGGTTTAGGTTAACATTCATGATTCTCATATATTGGACGAAGGATCTCAAACTCCAACTACTACGAGGGCCGTACGAACATACCTTTGAAGCCCCAAGGATCTCGTTAAGACAACTCCGATGGCCAAAGTTCCTCACCGTACAACAATCTGCCTGTGCCCACGGTAACGAACTTCTGAACGTGGCGTCGAGTGTTTTATCCAACGGTTCATCTACGCGTGCATTGTTTATCATTCGCATATGGCACTTAGTTTTACAGCAATTCTTGTACATCATTAACTATTGTAAAAATGTCCCGACTAAAAGGTATGAAGATATCATTACCACCAGCAATATCTACACAGAAGACCTGCCAATAGAACTGTACAATATGACACAAATATCATCAATTTAACAATGTAAGGTTCTCCCCCTTCCCGCACCCCTCGCCTGCCTCACAGTCCCCACCCTCTAATACACCAAATCATTACACGCCCGGCAACTCACATGAACCTCTCTCAACCAGCCTGTCTATGTCTCCATAGTCTGCTTGTCCCTATAATAATCTCTTTCACCTTCTAGAATGTTTTAGCTTTCAATATAAGCTAGCACTGTTCTTGTCGCTTATTATTTTCAATTTCGTCGTATTTTTCGTTGGCTTCGCCACACCTTTGCCCACATTTGCTTTCTTCGTAAACAACATAAACAATGTCGTAAATAGTTCATACTTCTCTATATGCTCTGTAACTAAAAAAGAAAGCGACAACATTGTATCAATATTATTACAAAAACCGAAAGCGTGACCCATCTTTTACAGATGTATGCCAAGATGCTGAGCAGTAAATGAGATGTAGCGGTCAGTGACTCAAGGTTACTGCTAACGTCAGGGTCAGTGACTCAGAGCTGACTGCTAACGTCAAGGCCAGTGAACCAGAGCTAACTGCTAACTTCAGAGCCAGTGAATCAGAGCTGACTGCTAACTTCAGGGCCAGTGAACCAGAGCTGACTGCTAATTTCAGGGCCAGCAGCCCATGGCCGACTGCTAACGTCAGGGTCAGTGACTCATAGCTGACTGTTAGCGTCAGGGCCAGCGACCCAGGTCTCCCAAAACCCTTCTCCACCTCCACGTGGTGATCATTGAAAACAGGCTGCACCAGGACAGACTGGCTAAGAAGAAGGATTCAAAGAGGGAAGGCTAACCCGGTACCCAGAAATGCCATGCTTAAGTTAGATGCGTCAGAACGAAAGGTACAAATACCGCAGTCAAGCTGTAAACTGCGACACAACGCATTTCGTTTTCTGGACAAATTCCTGCTACTTGCAAAGCCCTTTTCAGGGCTTGGTAGCGGGAGTTTGAGTTCAGGGCTTGGTAGCGGGAGTTTGAGTTCAGGGCTTGGTAGCTTGCAGTTTGAGAACGTTCAGGGCTTGGTAGCGGCAGTTTGAGAACGTTCAGGGCTTGGTAGCGGCAGTATGAGAACGTTCAAGGCTTGGTAGCGGGAGTTTGAGAACGTTCAGGGCTTGGTAGCGGCAGTTTGAGAACGTTCAGGGCTTGGTAGCGGCAGTTTGAGAACGAACTACAAATAAAAAGGAATGCATGTTATAATCCAAACGCATCAAGTTCACGCCTTGTCTAAATACGTCTTTGATGGTGTTCGATTTGGTTTTGCTCAAATCTGTATTGCCCAACTTACTTACTTGACATGTCTTGAGCACCATGTCAGCCATCATGTTTCATATGTTTAGCCACGTGGATTGCCTTGCCATTTCCGATCAACATGCCATTCATGTTGCATTTTTCCAGATGGTTTGAGCAAATGATGAGGAGGTCTGCTTTTAGATGTATCTTATATCTCTTTATGTTCTCCCTGCATTGCGACACACCAGTTTGGAGTCTATTAAGTGATTTCCATTTCAGGTGAACCAAGTTGTGTCTAGTTGTACATTTAATAAACCTCGCACTGCACCTGTTGTCCAAACGTAGAGTACATTGAGCCGTTTCTTTCTTTCAATTACTGATTCCGCACGTCTTCGTTTTTCACTTGATACTATGCCGATTATTAGATACATCTCTTCAGATTAGGTAGATTTTACGCACCATGTTACTATCCGGCATGTTCATCTATTGATTTGTCAATCAAACCCCACAATTACAAGGACACACCCAGTGAATTATGTAATTGGCTCATCATGTATTAGGTTTCTACTATCTTATACCCATCCTATTACTTCACTCATGAAGCGGACCACACAATGTCTCTTCTGGCTTCAGGCTTGAGACCTCTGCCTTAGACAATGTTTGATCACATATTACATTTATCAACCAACCCATAAAACATGTTTCATCACTAAAGTACATGCCAATCGTCAATGAGATACTTTTCATTTGAAGCTCAACTAGTGCTTTTACCAAACTCCAGCCTCGCTTTTTCCTCCGCGTGTTATTTGCCTACCAAATATTTGCATTCATCTCCCTCGTAATAATGTTCAGAAATCGTTACTACGTCATCACCATCATGTTTCATGCCTCGTAGCGTTCGCGATCAATTCCTTCCCCAACCATCTTTATTGTGAGCGTTCCAGCACTTCACATATTCTTTGTTAGCCCATCCCGCTTGTCATGTCACCATTGATCCTCTTTTCTCTGCCGTCTTAGAGCTCTCTTGACCTAAATCTGTCCAGTTCTCAGGAGGAGGACAGCAATGATTAGCATGAGAGAGATAGAGGTAGAGGTAGAGGTAGAGGTAGAGAGAGAGAGTGAGAGAATTAGAAATGATGACATCATGCATATGTGAAAGTAAAAAAGTCAAGTAACTCATAGCATTACTGCCGTAGGGGTGTCATGTGTTAGCGATCTCACATTTCAAAGGCACAGCTATATGAGGGCGGTAGCCATCTCCTCTTCCTCGCCGCTTTTACTTCCCGGACTGAACCGGTACCCATTTAAGGCTGGGTCGACCTGGGAGCCATTGCGGTCTGAAAAAAACATTACCGCCTCAACTGGGGAATGAACCCAGGACCACTCAGATGCGAAGCCAGCGCATATGAGGCTTGTTTAAATGAAACCGGACCTAACTGCACCAAGTGAACATACGTACGTTGCGCATGATGCCGTCAATTTTGGCGTAAGCAGCACATACTAACTGTCAAGTGTGCAAAATTGCATCCTCTTCCAACTCATAGTTGTCCTCAGCAGACCAATGAAAATATGGCGGGTGTGATATATACTCCGTCCAGAGATGATCAGCGAGTGGTGATTCGGTTTCTAACAGCTGAAGGATGTCGACTAGTTGACATTCATCGTCCAGTTGACGTTCATCAGAATGCAGGCATTGTATGGCGACCCGAATTGCTGCATCAATTTTGTCGTTGTCATCTTCTGACGCAACGATATGCGCCTGACCTGGTCTCAGAAGATCTTTTGTAAACTCAGGTCCTTCTGTAAACATCGTTGTCCAGTTCTTAACTGTTGTCTTCGACACACCTTTGTCACAATACACTGCCAGCATTCTGCGATGAATGTCAACTAGTCGACATCCTTCAGCTGTTACAAACCGAATAACCGCTCACTGATCAACTCTGGACGGATCCCGTATAACACCCGCCATGTTTTCAATGGTCTGCAGAGGAAACTATGAGTCGGAGGATATGACATTTTGCAAACTTGACGGTTGGTATCTGCTGTTTACAGCAAAAGTGACGTCATCATGCGCGTCGTACGTATGTTCACTTGGTCCGGTTTCATTTGAACACACCTCGTTTTATATAATCCAGTGCATGTGCTTAATAAACAACATCGGGAAATTGACATTTCTGTGTCGTATTATGTGATTAAAACGAGATATACTACCATTACTCCTCTATAAACAATTTCATCATTTTCTGAAGAACGATGAGGAACCTATTTATGATGACGTCCTTTCTAATTGGCTGACACTCATGTATACCCTCGTATTTAGGCATATGTCCTATTAATTTAGTCTATGAGTTTTAGCATGACAATAAAACTCGTAGATGTCACCTATAAATTTAGCCTGCGACTGTAGCCGATGAATCTAAATGCCTGTGTATTTTGTCTTTCAACATTAATAATTAAATACTGTTACAAAGTAATATATTTATATTATATTTCCTATCTCCAATTGTATGTACAACATTCTCCTCAAATTACCTAGCTCCTACTGTATGTACAACATTCTCCTAATATTACCTAGCTCCTACTGTATATACACGATTCTCCTAATATTACCTATCGGGATCAAGATGCTGAGTAGCGCATGAGCTGTAGTGGTCAGCGACCCATGGCTGACTGTTAGCGTCAGGGCCGGCGAAACAGAACTGCAAGACCCTTCTACACCTCCAGGCGATGATCCTGAATAACAGACTGCAACATAGTAGACTGGCTAAGAAGAAGGGATGGAAGAGGGAATGCTAATCCGGTACTCAAAAAATGCTTGCTGAAGTCAAATATGTTGGACCAAAAGATGCAAATATCGCAGTCAAGCTGTAAACTACGACACAACGCATTCGGTTCTCTCTGGACTACATTCTGCTACTTAGGCCCGTGTCAAGGTTCGGTAGCGGGAGATTGAGAACGAACGAAGCCAAGCCAAGCCAAGCCATATTTCCAACTGTGTGTACAACATTCTGCTCATCAACCACATTTCTGCAGTTGAAAAAGAATGCTTTGTTTGGTTCTATTTACTTGGATTTTATTTATGTTCACCACATCACCAACGTTTCACATTGGCCCCAAATAGGAGTAATGCATAGCAGACATGTCATAAGAAACGACTATGAAGCGTTGTGCGTGGATTCAAGTATACCGAAATTTAGAAACGTTGAGCTACAATACTTTCGAAGATATGAACAGGTTAACTAGCTCGAAAATTACTAGAAGATTTAGCGTGAATTTTGTTGATCACGTTGTGCTCCATAGGGAGCTGAAATGTTTTAATAATGTTGATGAAATCAACTTCGAAATGTGCTCATTCATCATCTGATCAACCATCATTTTGGTCAAAAATTTGCTTCATATTATAGTCTTGAGTTAACTAATGCGTTCCTAGAGCAGATAGAGTAGCTGACAAACTTTCTTACCATGCTACAGAACCGAAATATTGACTTCAATTAATGTCGTATTTATATTTTAAAGTTTCTCTATAACAACTTTTTGCTTGAATGTATAACTATATCTCGAATACTTCCTACCGGGAGTAATACTTTTCAAATAAAAATCTCTCCAGAAGACTAACTATTTCGAAGGGAATGACGATATACTACAAAGAAGTTCAGTTGTTTTCTCAAACATTTCAGCCTCAAGAACTGTACACTCATGCTAAGATGTAGTTGTGATAGAGTATCATATGTGACAAGCGACACTATAATGGTGCGTTGGCCCACATCCTACTTTAGCTACAAGCCTTCCTACTCACTGGAAGATCCCTTTGTAACGTCACATTCCTAAACCGACAAAATAAAAAAAACTCATTTTGTGTAATGCGTTATTATCAATCTAGGCTCCACATAGAAAAATAAAACAAATTCACTGTAAAAAAAAACACTGCCCTGAAAAAAACCACATATCAAACTTTGTTTACCGAACACGCTATTATAATTGACACGTGGAAGTTATGTTATATAGTCTGCCTACGAATGTGACGTTTCAAAGAAATTTCCTCCTGAGTCAGTAGATCAGTAGCTAAAATAGGCTGTGGTTGGCCCAAGAGGTCGAGGATGCTGCGGCAAAAGAAATATGGAAGACGTGTAGAATATATGAAAATGTAAGCACTTCACGGATGCACAAAATATTTTGAGATACTTGTAAACAGTCCAAGTCCTAAAAAATCCACCTGACATTCAATCGACGGAACTTGAACAGTTCATTGTGAAAGACCTAGTAGACCTACAGTTAGGAAAGCCATTGACTTGTGAAAGATGTTAAAGCGGCTGGCTGTAGCATATAGAGCGATTTCAAAGTACACTTTCCACACTTCGACCGAGTTTTCTACAAATTATTTAATAAAGTTTGTGAAGAGAGGAAATAACCGGCTACGCAAAGGAATCATATGTAGTCAAGTTGTCAAGGAAAGGAACTTACAATAGTGCGTCAATTGACGAGGAGTAATGTCAGTTCCTGGGAAGACATTGAACATGATACTGCTAGTGAGACTCAATGATACCATTGGCCTCCAATTAAAAGACAGACATGTCTTCCTCAACTAAGGTTCTCTGCTGACCAGATTGAGTATAATAGTTGAGCTAAGTTTTGAAGCGAAGAATTGAGACCTGCCTAACCATACGTTTAGCACTTGAAAAAGCTGCACGTATGTTTTATAACAATATTCCTCACTGTCCCAGGTAGTCGTCTTCACAGAAGCACTATTGTTATTACAAGCTCTCAGGGATGGCAAAGTCACACGCTGGAAGACTGAACCTAGCAAGTTAGCTGTCAGATAGTGAACCATACTTCAGTGCCTTCCATCATGTTGTAGCGAACCGGGAGTGAGAAGGCATGTTAGCTTGCAAAACGGGATGCAGGATATCAACAAAAATAATAATCCGCTTACGGCAACAAAGGCCTGTGGCGTCGATCGTCTGTGACCATGATCAATAGCCGAGGTCTATGAAGCGTTTTGATGGGGTGCCGGCGATCTGTCGCAGTCATTGTGTGCGACTCGTGGGGTGGGGGGGGGGGGGAGGGGGGAGGCAAGGTTTTTGTTCACCGCTGAATTCGACAGCCTGGTGGAGGATCTGGCAGGCTGGGTCAGATCTGGGCACGATATTCTCCAGACGATTTTGTCGGACGACGCAAATGTTGATAACCTCATCTTTTAAATGCACTAATTGTCATTGTCTCCACTACTTTCTGTGGCAATGCATTCCAAGAATTTACCACTCTCTGATAAAAAATATATTTCCTAATATCTAATCTGGACCTTTCTTTAGTTAATTTGTAGCTATGCCCTTTTTTTCTTGTAGGGAGTTGAATTTTGAAAAAAACTTCTTATAGTCTAATTTATCCGTTCCTTTGATTATCTTATAAAACTGTTTAGTCACCTCGATTTCGTCTCTTCTCTAGACACTGTAGGTCGGTTTTTCTGAGTCTTTCCTCATAACTGTAATTCTGGAATCCCACTATCAGTTTTGTCGCTTATTTTTGAATCCATTCCATTATGTTTATATCCGATCTAGGATAAGAACTCCACACCTGTACACAGTACTCCAATCTAGGTCTAACTAAGGCTTTATACAGTTTGACTATCACTTCCTTGCTCCTGTGTTTAATATTTCTTTTTATCATTCCTAACATTGCATTTGCATTTTTCACTGCTATCTGGACTTGCTCACTCACCTTACCTGAATGATCTATTAGAACACCTAGGTCCCTTTCCTTTTCTATCTTTCTAATATTGTTATCTCCCATTCCGTAATCATGTTCCACATCCAGTGAAGATACTTATTTTATTTGCACTTTGTTGTAGTTGTGATACAGAAGAGCACAGTCGTCCTGATCCCATTTTCGTATGTAGAAATATTGTTCTATAGCCAATACAAATGGAAATGGTAATAGAAAGCAATCTTGTCGCTTCTGTTATGAATTTAAAGGACCCCGAAAGCTCTCCATCACGTGGACCTCCACTCCAAATTTCTGTTGGTTTTCTTAATTATGTTAGTGAACTTCAGGGGCACTCCAACGTGTCTGAGCATATTATAGAGTGATACCTCACCTAAATTCATCATGTTTAAATTCGCTCTATGATAAGGACTCCATACCTGTACACAGTACTCCAATCTAGGTCTAACGAATGCTTTATACAGTTTGACTATTGTTTCTTTTCATGGTTAACGTTGATTCCCATCACAGGTAGATCATCACCATAACCCTGAATTGTGGTCTTGACACATGAAATATGGAGACTCATGTGTGAGGTTGATCGTTTCAGGTGTTTCAGTGTCTGAGAAACCGAGCCTGGTATGAGAACGAAGTAATTGACATCACATCATTATATCATCATCGTAGGCGTCTCATTCTCTGTGGACCATTAGCGTGGCGCTCTATGAGTTTTGTCCACCTCTGTGTCCTTATTTCGACACTGTCTGCTAAGACTGTAAAGACTGATCCACGAGTGACAGCCCCTGCCACATATCGTCCATCTATGCTGAGAAGGCTACCTTCCGGGGTATTCCTAGATATCTTCAGTCATTCTCCTTTATCCACAGTCAGAACGCCTCTTCGAGCGTCGGCAGCCACTATTCTCTCCAATTGACTTGTCTCCAAACAGCACAATCCTGAGCAAGTGATTCCCAGCATCTCTGATTGGATGTCGCATGACTTCGTGTCCCAATCACAGTGTAGGACGTCCAATTTTTCCAACTCCAAATTACATACATTTTGAAAACGAGAACTATCCAGACTGTTGAAACAGAACAGGACCACATCAATGATGGTTATCACACATGTGACCAGCACGAATAGCTAAGACAAGGACACATTGAATCTCGTTGTTGCCACTGTTCTCCACTCTCGCCGCAGTACTTCTTAATATGAGCATAGACACAAGAATACGTTACCACAACATGTATAATGTCATTAATTTCTCTATTGACTGGCATCAAAAACTGTTATCTGACATTTAATTTCACACAACCTAAGTGCTCACTCTTGAGCTTTGAATGTCGACCATGCTTGAGAATAGTAACAAGGAGTTGGTGACGTTATATAGCATGATTGCTTCTTGAAAAACCTACGTTTCGTCCATTTCCAAGTAACGATATGTGGTGCTCTTGTTAATTTATTTAACTTGATTTGTATTTGAAATCCATTGAAACATATCTGCAACTATCACTTTCCATCAATTCTTTTGGTAGGTCCTCTTCCTCTTTTTCATCCTCCTGTTCTGCATCACTTTCTTCTGCTGCTGCTCATATAGCCTCAAGGAAACGAGCTATCCATGCTTTTATTTCAGTATGGTAAAGTTTACATAGTTTCCATGAGACCAATAAATTGCTCACACAGTAGGCGTTTGGCCAGTGTTAATGACTGGATTTAAAAGTCCAATGTGTCAGAGAGTATTCAACCCTCAAGGGGTTATTGGAAGCCGTCTTGCGTGTATTCAAAAACGGTTAAACAGTTTTTGCCTTTTTTAAAATTTCATTTCCAATCTCACATCCTCGTTTGATCGATTTTGAAAAAGCCATAACAATAGAGGTTCGTAACGTAACAAGGGATTAGATGGGAGGAAGTTAAATGGATGTTATATACACTGCCGGGAAATAGATTACATATGGATAATACATAACTCGCTGACAAACAAACAATTGCTAGGCTGTGTTCCACACGCTACGGAAATGGAGGGTTTTGATAAGGGTGGTTTCCTCACTCTTGACGTAGCAGGGTTAATTTTACATTCCGAGGCGTATTGAATAGCGTAGACGTGAATCATCTTCGCTGTAGTGCTATGCATGGTATTATTCATGATGAACGCCTGGTTAGAATGATACCTTCTACTGCGGGAGTCATGGGGTCGCTACTTGATAGCTTCGAACTCCAGTCTACTCAGTTGTAAATGAATACCTGATATACAATTAGTAAAGGCGAAATACGAGGAATTGAAATGGTCACCGGACCTCACATTAAAGAAATTGATATTTCGTAAAAAAACCAGTACCACTTCATCATCGTATGCAGTATATTCTATGGGATTACGTCCACCTCTATTTGTCTCACCTTGTTTGTGACGTCCAGACGAAGGCGCTTGATCCGGTGACCTTCGTCCACACGTCTTCTTCGACAAACATCCCACGCATAATCGAAACAGCCTTCGAATGTATACTCTCCCCCCACGAAAATCCGAGGCTACCTAAACTAACTCCACCATCTATCGATCTCTAAGCCGTGGCATCCCAGGAATGTCTGCAGCTTCAGCAAAATGATGATGACTCATTCTGTCTCGCTGGTTTACCTGTCAATTTACCGAAGTTGTTTTTCATAACATATAGAAGCAGACCTTGTTGTGTCCCTTTTCTGGTACAAGATTGGCACAAAGTAGATCAGCTTGTCTGTCATTTCTGACGATTTGTTTCCGTCGGGAGATTAAGACAGCCGACATAACAAGCGATCGACATTGTGGCCACTTTTACTATTGTACAGGGGAGGAAGACTAACGTCTGGTCAGGCAAAATATACTGATCAGATATATTAGTGACGGTTATGCAAAACATACTGATCAAGACCCCTCACCTCGGCTTCCTAGTAGCCCTCCCTGGAAACGGGCTGTTTTCATGGCTAACGAGGTGAACGATCGACGTGATCCCCGTAGTAGTGAGTAACACGCAGATGAAGCCAAGCATAGCACAACTGCCAGGAGGACCCCGGTCCAGCTTCATCAGCACGCTCGGGATGTAAGGAAAGCTACTGCAACCCGCCACCTAACGTCCTTTTCAGGGCGCACAGAAGAGTAAACTTCTCATTGTGGACATTCGCAAACAACAATAACAAGAACAACAACAATAACAACAATTGTACAGGCTCGCTACCAGCGAGTTTTCCATCCTTACTTAACGTTTGGACATAATACAATACAAATTGAATAGACATACCTTGGAGTGTGAGAAGCATAATGAGTTCATAGAAAACTTTGCAAATTAGCATTGACATGCCGGCATGAACGGTCGATATTCACCAACACATCATAATGTCTCATTCACTGCACGCTCTTGGTTTTCCATTATATCTTTTAATCCAATGAACGTGATTCAATCACATTTGACATGGACATACTGTGATCCAGTTGAATGACGAGGAACTCCGTACTGGTTATTTTGAGCAGAATGGGGCCACATGCTACACCTCAAATGTCAGCATGGCTGAAATTGCTTCCTTCTTTAAAGATTGTTTCAATTCTAAGGAACTTTGGTCACCAAGGTCGTCTAACATTACCCAACCCGATCTCTTGCTATGGGGTATGTTGAAAAGGAAAGTGCGTCGGAACAAGACAATAAATCTCATGGAACTGCAAGAAAACATTCGGCGGGAAATTGAGTCTGTGACTTCTAAGGCGTTGGTGAATACCTTTCGTAAGATGCAGGCATGCCGATGCTAATTGCGACCACTTGTAACATTTTGCTATGAGCTCATTATGTCTCTCACACACCAAGGTATGTCCATGCAAATTTATTTGAATTGTGTTCATTTGTTTAAAAGTTACTAGTGAAAACCATGGAGCAGCTGCATGTGGGAAAACCTGTAGTTCGACTACACAGACACATATCACAATAACATCCAATACAGCTGGAGGATATGGAGAAAACGTGTAGAGGAGTATATACACGCAAATAGTCTCAAAGTATAACTAGACAAGCACTGGCATTGAACCCACAGAGTAAGAGCATAGTGAGAAAGCCAAAGATCATCTCGTGATGCTGTTCGACGCAAACGACCTGACCTACGCACAACGGGAACTTGGCAGCTCCATCATGACAACGCACCGGCCCATTCTTCGCATCTCATTCCGACTTTCTTGGCCAAACACAACCTTCCTCTGGGTTCGCTAGGCTCCATATTCTCCCGACAAAGCTCCTCGCAATTTTTGGTTGTACACCAAGCTGACAATTCCGCTGAAAGAGACCCGATTTAAGTCAAGAGAAGACATTATGAGAAGTGCTACGACCCAGCTGTACTCCATTCACAAAAATGCCTTAATGATAGAAGTCCAAGAATAGCGGGACTGCTGGTAGAAGTGTGTGGCGTCCAAAGAAGTATACTTTGAATGGGATTAGGGTTTCAAACCTCCATGTGAATAATTCAAAGCTTAAAGGTCTCATAATTTTGAACACATTTCGAATGTGGTCAGGATTTTATTCAGCAATGTAGTAGCATATGGTCAGGCACTCAAAACTCTACACCCGTTCAAGTATCTAGGATCACTGATCGAGGTCTTGCAGCCTGAGATAATTGATAGAACAGCACATACAACAGCCGCACTTACTCGTTTGAAACCCATATGGCAGGATAAACGGCTCGCCCTCAGTATAAAAGTTACACTAATGCGCTCATTGGTCCTCTCAATATTTGTGTATGCCGGTGAGACATGGACCATAACTGCGGATATCCAGTGCAGAATACAGGCAATGGAAATGAAGTGCTTTAGAAGACTCTTCAATGTTACATAGAAGGATCGTGTCACGAACGTAGAAATACGACGAAGAGTGGAAAACGCAATTAGACCTTCTGGTCATTTGTTCACAGCTATCAAAAGGCGAATGATGGCTTGGTATGGGCACGTCACGAGGTCCAGCGAAATTTCAAATTCTTCTTCTTCTTCTTCTTCTGCGTACACAGTCAGACAGTAACCATTATTTTTTCGAAAAAAGCGGCGGTCATCCTGAGGCTCTCGCTACTGCCATAGAGCTTGTCTTGCAGTTCCACTGGTAATGGCCACATCTGCTCTCTCTGATCCTCGTATGTCGGGCAGTTCTGCAGCAGATGTTCAGTGGTCATTTTACCAGTACCGCACGGGCATTCGTCGGTACACCCTATCTTCAATTTGTTGAATAGGTGGTACCTCAGTCTGTTGTGGCCAGTGCGAAGTCTGAAGACAACGACCTGCTCTCTTCGGTTCAACTGGTAATAGGCATCGTTTTTGGTGTAACCAGTATGTTCGGTTTCCCATTTGGTCATGTATCTGGCTTTGATAAGCCGTTTTGACTCTTCGTACGTCATACTGGTATCTGTTTGTGGTAGTCTTGCACCTTCTTTTGCCAGTCTGTCTGCCTCCTCGTTGCCTTGGATGTTGCAGTGTGACGGAACCCACTGTACCACTACCATTTTTGGTGCGGACTGCTGGTACAGTTTGCAGAGTGCTGCTCTTAAGTCATTAAGCTCAGTGTTTTTCTGGCTTTTTAGCGCTGTGACTACGGCGAGAGCATCTGTCAGCAGGACTATATGGCTCTCATTTTCACTGTGTGTCACCATTTCTTCCACTGCCGCCCTCAGTGCCTCTGCCTCCGCTCTGAAATTGCTTGTGTACTTACCAGTAGCGAATGACAGTGTTATTTTTCTGCCATTTGGTAGGTTCAGGAATGCTCCTGCCCCTCCGTTCTGTGTAGTGTTTGTTACAGAACCGTCGGTGTATGCATGGGTCCAGTCCATGCTTGGGTAGCTTTTCGTTTTGAAGCTTAGGGTAGTGTCTCTCCTTTCTTTTTCAGTCTGGCAGTTTTTGTTTGCAATACCTGGTATATTTTCTACCACCTCTGGAAATATATCCTGCCTCCAGGTAGGTTTTCGTACAGTAGTGATGGGTTTTGGTGTTGTTAGTGTGTTTATGGGATCTTCGTGCATCTTTGCTTTGGCTATTTCTGCAAAGTTTCTCCGCTTTAGTGTCCCATTTCCCAAATTGTTTAGTCTCTGGTACATTTTATGGTCCGTCAGTCTTCGGAGTTTCTCTGACTGCAGCTGGGCTCTGCAGTCTCTTCTATCGGTCATGGATTGCAGTTTTGTAATCTTTTCAAGTTCTACAATTGGCGTTGACTTCATGCCACCTGTTTGTTATCCCATCTTTTCCGGGAGATTTCCTTTTCTTTAGTGTTCTCATAGCCTCTTCCATTTCGCGCATTGTAAGTTTGGCCATCATGTGCTCTTCGGGAGCCGTATTTATGTTTTCGTTTCCCTTTAGCTCTTCGCTAATGTCTGTATGCTTATCTGCAGGGACCTCGATGTGGTTTGCTCTGGCATAGTGATCGACAAAGGCGTTTGCGGCTTTCTTACCTGTGATCAGGTTCTCGCCCTGCTTGATAGTAATTTGTTTATTTGACGGGGTTTCGTCGTTCATGGCTCTGACTAGCTTCCATAGCTTGTTCCCGTCTTTGTCCAGGTTTAGACTTTCCGTTTTATTTTTCCAGCTTTCTCTTGCTGTTTGCTTGAGAGTGTGTTTGTACTTCGCCGCGGCGGCTTTGAGGGCGATGTTTGCCTCCATGGATTTTTCTCGCTCTGCCATGTTCCTAGCATTTGTTACTGCATCTTCCACTTTCTGCAACTCATCATTCCAGTAGGGCTTATAGTTTTTCCTAGCTCCTCTTGGGATGGTTTCAGTGGCGGCTTGCATTATTGCCTTGCTTAGGCTCTCTACCATGGGCTTCATTTTGGTGTTTCGTGTGTTGATGGTTTCACACAGCCCATCTGTCAGGATTGCAAATCTGTCCCAGTCGGCTCGTTTGTAATTCCAACGTGGGAGCGGTTTTGTTTCCTGTGGGCCTACTTCCATGTCAATGGTTAGCCTGATCGGCCTGTGGTCGCTACCTGCCAGTTGGTTTAGCACCTGGCGGTCTATTTTATGGTGTATGTCCTGTGTGGAGAAGGCCAAATCTGGAGTCGAGGTGGTATGCCATGTTCTTGAATAGAAGCTAGGGCTATCCTCCGGCCTATTGATTAGGGAGAGATTTGCATCTATCTCCCAATCTTCCACTTCGTCACCTCTGCTGTCTGTGTCAGAGTATCCCCATCTCTCCGAGTGGCTGTTGAAATCTCCAACTACTATGCAGTTGGAGTCTCTGACCTCCATACTCGAGAGCGATAGGTCTCTGTTTGGTGGTCCGTACAGATTGAAAATGCGGAGCTTCGTCTCTTGAGCCATTATGTCAACTCCTGCAATTTCTGCTTGTCCGGTGTGATTGACAGATACCGCGCTACTCGGTATGCAGTTTCTGGTCAGTATCAGGACCCCTCCTTTGTGGCCTTCTCTATCTAGACGGAAGGTCTGAAATCCTCTGATTGAGAATTTATGGTTATTGTTGAGGTGCGTTTCCTGGATACATGCCACGTCAATCTTACCTTCATGCAGGTGGTGTGTTAGGGAAAGTTTTTTGTTAATGACTCCCTCCGCATTCCACTGTAGTATTTTGAGGGTCTTGAGGTTTTGGCCAATAGAAGTTGCCCCATAGCCATGTGCCTTGACTCCACGACACATGGGTGGGTGACCACCAGTAGTCAAGGGTGGGCCCCTTCGAGGCGTGAGGCCCGGCACTATCGCTGCCTGGCGGGACTCCGCAGGATGAGCGCCATGCGTTTTTCTAATAGGTTGTACTGCCATCATACTGTGATTTACGTTGCACTGTTTTGTTAGGCTTGCGGCCCCGTGCATCCGATTTCAACAGGCGTTTCTGTAGGGATGCCCTCCTTAGCCTTTGGCTGTCCCCAGCCTATCTACAAGGCAGCAGTTGTTTATGATCAGATTTCAAATTCGAAACTGCATGGTTCCGTACCAGGAAAATGAGGGCGAGGACTTCCAAGGAAGAGATGGGCAGACAACATGACTGAGTGGTCAAACCTTCGTCCCGGTGAGGCACGGCTGTCGGCAGCGGACAGAGAGATATTGCGTGGGATTTTGGGAGTGTTTTCAAGTGTGCCTCAACGACCTGATGAGTTACGGGATGAACTAATTTGAGTAGAATATCTCTCGCCGTCAAACCTAAAACAACTTCATGTGTTCAATGAGTCAGTCTTGTCCATGCTATTATCGACTAAACTCTGCAAACCACTTTTCTATAATGTTCCCATAATCCTCTTGTTTGGCATGTGACGTCAGTGCCATTGTCGTATTGATTAATCTCTGCCATCAGACAATCTTTGTTTTTATTAATTAATTTTGTGTGGGAACTCGCAGCACGGATGAAAGAAGAAGGCAGTATGAATGACAGAACCTTTTTGTTTCTTCAACTTTGATGTCCTAACCACAGTGCGGTATAACTTGTGTGGCGAGGAGAGAAAAATCAGACAGACCATAATGTGTATGGGGGGAATGTATATGGTTATTCGATAGATACGCCACAGTTGTACCGGGATTGAAACGAATATCAGTACTGTAACATTCTAAACAAGCTGGAAGAGGCGACGAAGAGAGTTGTGAATGGGGTTGTCAATTTTATCATGTGTATCATGTAAAGCTATTGAAACCACATAAAGTAATAAAAACAACTACTATAAAGCATATTAAAAACCACCACTGTAAAGCTATTGAAACCAAGTAAAGCAACAAAAACAACCACTGTAGAACTATTGAAACCACCACTGTAAAGCTATTGAAACCACCACTTATAAAGCATATAAAAACACCACTGTGAAGCTATTGAAACCACCACTGTAAAGCTATTGAAACTGCTACTATAAATGCTTAAATACAGACTTCCTGAATTGGAGACAGATTTAGTTGTTGTCTGTGCAGCGTGTAGTCTAGTAGACAGTCAGCTGGCTTG
The DNA here is from genome assembly GCA_036924085.1 of Ariolimax columbianus. Classification (NCBI taxonomy): domain Eukaryota; kingdom Metazoa; phylum Mollusca; class Gastropoda; order Stylommatophora; family Arionidae; genus Ariolimax; species Ariolimax columbianus. The sequence continues at coordinate 42,419,746 of JAVGWX010000008.1, read as the reverse complement.
CCAATACTGGGATTACACCGCGTCAGGGTTCGAAATTATGGACGGACAGTTAAATAAATCCGGGCGTGGTTCATTCCTGGTACTTTTTCTTCTTCTTCTTCTTCGTACGCAGTCAGACAGTAACCATTATTTTTTCGAAAAAAGCGGCGGTCATCCTGAGGCTGTCGACACTGCCATAGAGCTTGTCATGTGGTTCCACTGGTGATGGCCACATCTGCTCTCTCTGATTCTCGTATGTCGGGCAGTTCTGCAGCAGATGTTCAGCGGTCATTTTCCCGGTACCACACGGGCATTCGTCGGTTCCACCAATCTTTAATTTGTTGAATAGGTGGTACCTCAGTCTATTGTGGCCAGTGCGAAGTCTGAAGACCACGACCTGCTTTCTTCTGTTCAACTGGTAATAGGCATCGTTTTTGGTGTAACCAGTATGTTCGGTTTCCCATTTGGTCATGTATCTGGCTTTAATAAGCCGTTTTGACTCTTCGTACGTCATACTAGTATCTGTTTGTGGTAGTCTTGCACCTTCTTTTGCCAGTCTGTCTGCCTCCTCGTTGCCTTGGATGTTGCAGTGTGATGGGACCCACTGTATCACTACCCTTTTTGGTGCGGACTGCTGGCATAGTTGACAGAGTAGTGCTCTTAAGTCATTAAGCTCAGTGTTTTTCTGGCTTTTTAGCGCTGTGACTACGGCCAGAGCATCTGTAAGCAGGACTGTATGGCTTTCATTTTCTTTATGTGTCACCATTTCTTCCACTGCCGCCCTCAGTACCTCTGCCTCCGCTCTGAAATTGCTTGTGTACTTACCAGTAGCGAATGACAGTGTTATTTTTCTGCCATTTGGTAGGTTCAGGAATGCTCCTGCCCCTCCGTTCTGTGTTGTGTTTGTTACAGAGCCGTCGGTGTATGCATGGGTCCAGTCCATGCTTGGGTAGTTTTTCGATATAAAGCTTAGGGTAGTATCTCTCCTTTCTTTTTCAGTCTGGCAGTTTTTGTTTCCAACATTCCTGGTACGATTGCTCCTCCAGTCGACCCAGCTGTAAATAAGTACCTGACATATGTGTTAGGTAAGGTATAAACAGCAAGGAATAGAACTGGCCACCCCAACTCGCATAAGCTACGGCTTAGTTCATGAAAAGTTATCTTTATCCCCGACGGCAGTTGTTGCCATGGGGCCCACCTTTACCTTTACCTACTGGTTGTCTGCCCTATGGCTTTCGAGGAGCATACATATGAATAAATCAACCAACAAACCAGTCAGCCAATCGATAAATCAATCACTTATAAATACTTATAAATAAATAATCAGTGCCTACTTCCTCTTAGTTCATGGTCACTCACTGACTGACAAAGCGGTTAGTGACAACCGCGCCTGATGGACAGCAACACTCTTCCTCCACTTCACCTTGTCTGCAGTCATCCTTCGTACAGGACCCTAATTTTGATTAATAATGTATATCTTTCAGGTGGTACCCAATGGTCTCGAGGTAAGGTGTTTGCCTCTGGTGTTGGAGGTTACAGGTTCAAATTACGGTGGATACTGGGATTGTTTCATGTGGATCATTCGGTAAAAAATTGCACATGATTTCTGAATAGTGAGATCAGACACCTCTGTTCAGTGGCACGCACATTAACATTCCCTTTGTAATTGGAAGTCGAAAAGAGTAGGCTTAACGGTGCTGCTCGGACAAAATTCAAGTTAAAAATCTACTCAAATTATTCCACGGATTCTCGTCTCACAGAGAATATGTTGCAAAAAGGGTACCGTGTAGCTATAACATTATGTCTTGGTTATGTGGTTAGCGGAGCGGCATAGATGGCACATGACATGCTGCTGTTCTACCTTGCTTCTAAAATAGGCGATTTCCAGAAATAGGCGATGGTATATTTCAAGGGCTACCAGCCGAGATAACATATGCTTGGATTGACCTGGCAAGATACTAGCGGATTTTCCAAAAAAAACAAAAAACACACAGGTGCACTGAGGATAGATAGGTAGAAATATTTATATTCTTATATCAGCATCTACAGTTCTCCATCAATATGAATGCTATGAATCTTTCTAAGGCGGTTTGTGTGAAAAGAGGACAAGGTATAATTTTGTGTGACTCTCCAGCACCAGTACCATTCAATGTAGCCATTATAATCTTATGTGATTGAATGCATGTGTATTTAAAGTCTCTTGTCGTTGTTGGTATGTTGTCTCTGTATCCGTTAAGGACCTCTGTTTGCTGAGGACTATATCCCGGTTAAAGGTAAAGGTGGGTAATTACAACATTTGCTGTCGGGGATGAATATGGCTCTTCATGGACTAAGCCGCAGCCTAAGTGAATGGGGGTGGCTAGTTCCCTTCCTTGATATTTATTACCTTCCCTATTTCATACGTCAGGTACCCATTTACAGCTAAGTCGAATGGCGGAGCGGTCGTACCAGAAACGAATCGCGCCCGTATTTTTTTTTCTGTCTTTCCGTAATTTCGAACCCTGGCTCGGTGCATACCCATTCTTAGCAAGCCAGCTGACTGTCGACCAGGCTACCCTCCCTGAATATCTCTTAGTGTATGTGTGATTTGTTTCTGCTGTCAATAATTGTCTTGAAACTATTTTATTGTAGATTAACTAGTTCTCTCAGGCTGTTCGCTCTATCGCAACCAATGTCAAATTTTAACTTAACCTGACATGAATGTCCGTTGTCCGTTTGGAAAGACTTCTATTTCTCCTATTTTAATCAACTTTCACATAACCTAGAGAGCTGAGATTGTGTATACGGCCTGTACTATTGCGATCTATTAATTATTACTGTGTCCATGATCTGTTATAGGAGGGTGCCTTTTCACATTCAAAATGCAGTGTTAGACAACTGTGTAGAAACGTCAGGACTAGATTTACCGTTTTACATATTTTGGATAGTGTGTCGTTCGTCATAATTCTTCTTCTTCGTTCGTTCTCAATCTCCCACTACCAAACCCTGAACTGGCTTAAGTAGCAGAATGTAGTCCAGATAACGGAATGCGTTGTGTCATAGTTTACAGCTTGGCTGCGATATTTGCACCTTTCGATCCAACATATCCGACTTCCGGAAGCATTTTTTGAGTACCGGGTTAGCATTCCCTCTTCGATCCTTTCTCCTTAGCCAGTCTGCACTGCTGCAGCCTGTTATCCAGGATCACCGCGTAGAGGTGTAGAAGGGTTTTGTCAGCTATGGTTCGCTGGCCTTGACGCTAGCAGTCAGCTATGGGTCGCTAACCACTGCAGCTCATGTGCTGCTCAGCATCTTGATCCCTGTCATAATTCATTATCCATGAAGGATCATTGAATAAACTGAAGAAGGGTACATGAATAAACTTAAGCTCTACATCTGTATACTGATTTAGAAGACTCTGTATACAACCAATTTCATTTACTTTTCCTTGCTCTAAAAACTATGCCCATCCAATCTATTCTTAAATGCATTCATTGTCCCTGCCTCCACCACATCCTGTGGCAATGTATTTCAAGCATTCACTCTCTGACTGATAAAATGTTTCCTAATATCCAATCTGGACCTTTCTTTGAATAATTTGAAGCTATTGCCTCTAGTTCTTGTAGCCGGTTGTAGCTGGGCCTCTAATTCTTGTAGCTGGTTGAAATTTGAAGAAAAAAAACTTGTTATAATCTAATTGATCCTTTCCATTGATTAATATATGAACCTGTATTGTCCTCTCGAATTCTTCTCTTTTCTCTGGACAGTGCAGACTCGTTTTTCTAAGTTTATCCCCATAACTATAATTCTAGAATCCCACGATAATTTGTGTAGCTCTTCTTTGTATCCTTTCTATCATTTCTATATCCACTCCGTGATAAGGACTCCACACCTGAACATAATACTCCAATTTAGATCTCACCAATGATTTATATAGTTTGACTATCACTTCCTTGCTTCGATGTGTTTAAAAAAAAAAAAATCATACCCAGCATTACGTTTTCCTTTTTCACAGCCACCAGGACTTGCTCTAGCACCTTATTTATATGTATGATCTATTTTAACAGGTCCCTTTCCTTTTCTATCTTTCTAATATTGTTCACTCGTATCATGTAATTATGTTTCATATTTGATCTTCCCATGTGAATGACTACATTTGTCTACATTAAACTCCATCTGCCAGCTCACATACCATTTATTAATAGTGGCTAAAACTTATCTGCCGGAGAAGAGACTCTGCAGTATAATTTTGTGTCACCCGCAAAATTTTCAATCATCGATGCGATATCATTATCCAAATCATTCATTTATATCAAGAACAAAATTGGTCCCAATACCGATCCCTGAGGCACTCCACTTAAAACATCACACCAGTCAGAGTACTCCTAATTTATGCTTACTCTCTGCCTTCTGCCTGTTAACCAATTTTCTATCCAATTGGCAACTCCTCCACCTATACCATGTGATTTCAATTTTCGAAACAATCTCTGATTAGGTATTCTATCAAAGGCCTTTGTAAAATCCAGATAAATAACATTTAATGGCTCTCCAATATCTAATATTTCGGTAACCTCTTTCATGAATTCTAATAGATTCGTTAAAAACGATCTCCCTTTAGTAAACCCATGGTGACTATTTTTGATTAAATTAAACTTGTCAAAGTGTACTAATATGTTGTCCTTAATAATGACTCTACAATTTTGCAGAGTATGCTTGTCACTGCTCTGTAATTGCCTGGATCTGATTTCTTGCCCTTTTTGAGCAAGGGGATCACTCCTGCATCTTTCCAATCTCTTGGAAAAATCCCCTTCTCAAAAGTTTGTGAATAAAATCTGGACAACGGTTTTTGCCAGCAAGTATCTGAGATCAAATATTAAGTCTATTAATTTGATATGCAAGTATGCTTCCTGATGAGGTAAGTGTGTTGATGGAGATGGAGATAAATAATATATTTAAATAGAGGGAATTATGAAGAATGATTGAGAGAGGTCAGAGGTGGGTGAAAGATACGTATCAAAGCAAGGTTAATCAAGGAACGTCAGGAACACCTAACGAAGCATTCAAAGGATCTGTTGATGGCATTATTATATATCTGTCTAATCTACATGCAGTTTATGATTGATCTTTCATGTCGTGTTGTATTCCAAAAGTTTGTGATATGAAAGTTTGAATTTGTATAAACTCCCTTTCTCACTCTTGTTGTCTGTGTTCCCCGCTCCAGTCACTCTACTCCCTCTCTCTCTCCCTCCCTCTCTCTATCTCTCTCACTCTCTGTATCCTTGACTCTTCGCTTCATATGACTGCTGTGGTTGACGACTCCCTTCTATTCTGCAGACGTGCCCAAACCACTGATGTTAAGATTTTTCCACTCGAGTCCGCAATAGCTGGATTTCTAGATCGTGCCGTATTGTCTGATCGCGTACCTTGTCTCTTCTTGTTACTTGAACCACTTTCCTTAAATATCTTATTTCTAAGACACGGAAAGTGGCTTATATGGGCTGTAGTTATTGCCCGTGGTTTACATTCATAAGTCAAAACTAGTACACATAGGTATCATCATCATGTAGCATGTCCTTTATGGAACGTCGCTCCCATCTCAGTCTGTCTAAAAGAAACTCCCTTGCCAAAACGCCAGCCTCCGCCACAACCTATTTGCAAGGGGACTCCTCTATTTGTTGCATTAACAAATCTACTAGATGCTGCACTTCCAGTTGCACAGTCGTGTTTGCTACGTCCCTTATAGGCTGTTACAGCTCTAGGGAATTAACACTGCTTGACAAGTTTCAGATACTGTTCAGATACCTACAGTTTTAGAATGGAGATGGAATCAGTTTCATAAGATGACTAAAGGGGTCTCTTTAGCAAGGGGAACCATCGTGACTGACGCGCGAGTCGAACTTCAGAAGGTACAGAACGTATGGCTGAGATACGAGTGGATAGCAGCTGTTGAGGCTTCGAACCTACAGGGGTTGACATGGATTTACTGGTATAGTCATGTTAGTGCTCAGGTCAGTAAAAGAGCGGACATCTTGGCTTCACATGCTCCCATTGTAGGTACCAGTACGTTATCGATAGATATGAGTGACATTTTGAAATCAATTACTCACCGTCTGTTTGATAAGGACACCGAAATAGAAGAATCAGTAATCAACATACTGCAAAGTTTCGACATCAAACGAGGTTCGAGCGAAGTGGGGCGCATGAGAGGACGGAGCAGGGGAGTGTACAACCAGCGAGCTACAAGGAACATCAGCATCCAGACCCTGCATCATTTACTGAGAGAAAGACTGATCACCTATGGGAATAACCGGAGTGCAGTGACGTCGATTCTTTCAAGCAGAACATAACAGATACTATTCGCTCTGCAAAACATCATGCCTCTTCTCAACTCTCGAGACCTCCCTGGTTTTTGCTTTTGAACTGCTAAGTAGTTATCACTTTTTTCTGCAGTTCCTTTTTGGTGATTATAATGTAAGTCTGGAGTGTTTCTGATTTGGTGTTCAGGACCACACTATTAACAAACGCCAGCTCCGACATACAGACTGTTCTCATTTTTCAGTTCGCTACCGAGTAACGTTTAGTCCTTTCCTTACCGGATTTGATGACATCACCAATGAGTAGAACGAAAAGGTTTGGCGATATTATGTCGTTCTGTCTTACCCCACTGGTGGACCTGAACTCCACTGAATGTTTCCTGTACAAATTTAATTTCTGCAAGTCTTATTAGGAAGCTATGCATGGCGTATATATAGATGCATGATATGTGCTCCTTTCCAGGCATTCTCAAGGAGTCTTACCTGCTGTTAACTTTAACAAACAAAGGTTATTTTCGTAATCGTGCTAAAGAGATATATTATTTATTTTCTTGTTTGAAGATAAGGTTTTGAATACATCAGATGACCTTGAAACTAAATTGGGCTTCCATCTGTGGCTCCTCCCGGCGTCTTAGTCTGCGCTCCAGTATTCTGCATGTATCAAAGAATGATTTGCTATGGACACTATAGAGGGATATGCCTCTAAGATTTTCACAATACCGGTTGTCACATCTTTTTAAAAGGTTGGCATGTTGATTATTAATTTCCAATCCTTTGGTAAAGCCTTTACCTTCCCCAATGTTGCTTTCACCTTCTCCAATGTTGCCTTAACCTTCTCCAATGTTGCCTTAACCTTCTCCAATGTTGCCTTCACCTTCTCCAATGTTGTCTTCACCTTCTCCAATGTTGCCTTAACCTTCTCCAATGTTGCCTTCACCTTCTCCAATGTTGCCTTCACCTTCTCCAATGTTACCCTTCACCTTCTCCAATGTTGTCTTCACCTTCTCCAATGTTGCCTTCACCTTCTCCAATGTTGCCTTCACCTTCTCCAATGTTACCCTTCACCTTCTCCAATGTTGCCTTAACCTTCTCCAATGTTGCCTTCACCTTCTCCAATGTTACCCTTCACCTTCTCCAATGTTGCCTTCACCTTCTCCAATGTTGCCTTCACCTTCTCCAATGTTGCCTTCACCTTCTCCAATGTTGTCTTCACCTTCTCCAATGTTGCCTTCACCTTCTCCAATGTTACCCTTCACCTTCTCCAATGTTGTCTTCACCTTCTCCAATGTTGCCTTCACCTTCTCCAATGTTGCCTTCACCTTCTCCAATGTTGCCTTCACCTTCTCCAATGTTGTCTTCACCTTCTCCAATGTTGCCTTCACCTTCCCCAATGTTGCCTTCACCTTCCCCAATGTTGCCTTCACCTTCTCCAATGTTGTCTTTACCTTCTCCAATGTTGCCTTCACCTTCCCCAATGTTGCCTTCACCTTCCCCAATGTTGCCTTCACCTTCCCCAATGTTGCCTTCACCTTCCCCAATGTTGCCTTTACCTTCCCCAATGTTGCATTTATCTTCCCTTATTGATATAATTTCAAATTCATTGATGTCCTCCTGTCTTAGAGTCTTTCGTACCTTGAACTTGGTCGTCCTCCGCACAGAGGAGCTTTGAGAAATAGTCTTTACCGTCATCCGTTATCTCCCTTGTAGAGGTAAACATAGCACATTGTGTTTTTTTCAAATTTCTCAAGGCACTCTTAATTTTTTATCTTGTTATCAATGGTTTTGAAGAGCAGCATTTGGATTTCTCCGTCATTCTTTTTCAGTCCTTCTTCAAAATCCTTCCATGTTGTTGTTTTATGCTTCATATTCTTTATATGTCTCCGTTTTTCCTGCTATATTTTGAATTCCAAGTATTGTTTCCATATCTTTTTAGGTTTCCCTTGTTACCAATTTCACTTTTTCTGTACACCAGGGTGTTTTCTATTTATCATTCTTGGTTCTGACTTCAGCATATAACTCACTGCTTTGAGGATTGGCTTAAATTTTTCCAGACAGCTTCTATATTATCGTATAGTGCCTCTGCACCTCCCACTGCTGTTAATGCAAGTTATAACTTATGGCTCTCGTGGCCTGTAGATCTTTTCCTGGCTTTCTCTTCTCTTCTGTGCTTATTGTGGTGGTTGTTTTGACGGGGCTATTATTTCGGTCCTCTATGTTGTCACGAAAAAGTGGCCAGGTCGATTTCTGATCATGTACATGCTTTGGCAGCTCTCGTGTACTTCAACGAATCTTTCCTCACAATGGCATATTCATTGACGAATTTCTGATTCCTTGTCGGTTCACATCGTGTCTAGGGTGTGTTTGTGCTTATGAAGGATTATTAAATGTGCTTATGAAGGATTATTGTGCGTGCTTATGAAGGATTATTATATGTGCAATTACGAGGTTTTGCTCATTTGCACAATGTGGATGTTCGTCTTACATTGTCGTTCAGAATATCTTCACCGTACCTCCAAATCACTCCGTGTTATCTAGAATGACAATTTCCCACACTGAGATTGTTATTTCCAAGAAGGATAGTGTCCTGCAGTGAATCTTTCACAGTAACGTCATGAAGTCAGTCTTTCACTGTAGTGTCATGAAGTCAGTCTTTCACTGTAGTGTCATGAAGTGAGTTCTTCACTGTAATGTCATGAAGTCAGGCCTTCACTGTAATGTCATGAAGTCAGTATTTCACTGTAGTGTCATGAAGTCAGTATTTCACTGTAGCGTCATGAAGTCAGTATTTCACTGTAGTGTCATGAAGTCAGTATCTCACTGTAATGTCATGAAGTCAGTATTTCACTGTAGTGTCATGAAGTCAGCCTTTCACTGTAATGTCCAAATATAGAATTTTTTTCCATATGGCAGATCTTATTGCAAGAAATCAAGGTAGCACCTTCGCTCACAAAAACCCAAAACCAGCTGATGCAAAATATCACCTGTGACATGTCGACGACATGTAATTATTGACTTCACGGGTACAAAATATCTTCATAATGTCTGACCAACGATAGCTCAGCTTGTATGAGCGGAGGAGTGTAGTGGAAAAGTTGGTAATTCATAGGTCGATGGTTTAAATCCACCTCGTGGCAATTGTTTTTTTTTTCAAAGTTGTATTATAATAACCTTTCCAATTTTAAAAAATTATATTTTGAAAACCAATTATTGAAGACGTGAATTTAATTTCTCAATTTCAGAATTGAATTTGTAGACACGGAATATTTTACACAACAATATATTTATGCATTTTTCAGGGAACATTGTTTGTATAAAATGTATACTTACAGAAGCAAATGTTGTCAACGGTTTTTAATGTACGTCATTGCTAGTCTGCCTGCATAACTACCCCTCTGTTCATCGCCTATTAGGTACGTATTTTTTTTTTTAAAGATTTATTGTTTGTGTCAATGCACCTGATTCGAATCCCGCCGTGTCCAGGTTGACAGACAGGAGATTTTTATCACTGCGATCTCTCCTCCACGTACGGAAAGTAATGACAATCTACCGTATTGCACACCTGCCAAGAAACTTATAGCCCGCACACCTGCCAAGAAACTTATAGCCCGCACACCTGCCAAGAAACTTATAGCCCGCACACCTGCCAAGAAACTTATAGCCCGCACACCTGCCAAGAAACTTATAGCCCGCACACCTGCCAAGAAACTTATAGGCCGCACACCTGCCAAGAAACTTATAGGCCGCACACCTGCCAAGAAACTTATAGCCCGCACACCTGCCAAGAAACGTATAGGCCGCACACCTGCCAATAAACTAATAGCATCCAAATAGGTTTGCGGTTGTAAGAAGCGATGTTTTGTAAAGGACATGCCGCTTACTTGTACTTGATTGTATATACGTGTAATCTAGTTTGTTGATAAAGAAATGAAATCGGCCTGATGTGTCTCTACTGAGGCTGCTGTCTTTTGGACTTCATGCAGGCCTCCTGTTGTGGTCTCGTCTGTTTATTCAATACTGATAGGTAAACCTACAAATATAGAGGCCACACAACTATCCACAATCAAGCCTGCTAGGAAGACAGTACCATTTCTCGAAATATATTAATATATTTGTTTCAATTTTATATTCTGAAGTAGAATTGCAGACGTATACTTCTTCTTCTTCATCGATCAACTGATGCTATACTTCTAGTCCGGCGAGGTTCACGAAGGAGACTGTGCGTTTCAGGTCTTCACCGGTCCCCCTCAGCTTTTCGAGCATGGTCGCTCCCCGAGTCTAGACTGCGTCTCTAGGGTCTGCATGGGTAGGGCAATCCTGCAAAATATGTTCTGGTGTTCGCTTGGGTGCTCCACAATCGCACGTGGCGGTGTCTCTGAGACCCTGGAGGCAGGCCTTAAGTCTACTATGACTGACTTATACAAAATACTCTCCTGCAAAGATGGGAAATCTGGTTAAACAGTTTTTTTTCATCGAAGAAAAGAGACCAGGTTTATCTTTATAGCATGTACAAGTTTATATTACATAGCAATCGCATGAACATAGTCAACAAGACAACGGTGAACTAAGCTACATCCCGTTACAATCACAACTAGTCCATTTCTGGGCTAGAATGTATGTTGGTCGAACTTGTTCGTCAAACATCATTGTTGAGACCTAACACAGCTTGTCTTTAGTTCCTTTCTCTCCCTTTCTATCTCTCTCTAGATTTCTCTCTTTCTCTCTCTCGCTTCCTCACTCTCATCATTCATCACTCTCATCATTCCTCACTCTCATCATTCCTCACTCTCATCTTTCCTCACTCTCATCATTCCTCACTCTCTCGCTTCCTCACTCTCATCATTCCTCACTCTCATCATTCCTCACTCTCATAATTCCTCACTCTCATCATTCCTCACTCTCATCATTCCTCACTCTCATCATTCCTCACTCTCATCATTCCTCACTCTCATCATTCCTCACTCATCATTCCTCACTCTCATCATTCCTCACTCTCATCATTCCTCACTCTCATCATTCCTCACTCTCATCATTCCTCACTCTCATCATTCCTCACTCTCATCATTCCTCACTCTCATCATTCCTCACTCTCATCATTCCTCACTCTCATCATTCCTCACTCTCATCATTCCTCACTCTGATCATTCTTCACTCTGATCATTCCTCACTCTCATCATTCCTCACTCTCATCATTCCTCACTCTCATCATTCCTCACTTTCATCATTCCTCACTCTCATCATTCCTCACTCTCATCATTCCGCACTCTCATCATTCCTCACTCTCATCATTCCTCACTCTCATCAGTCCTCACTCTCATCATTCCTCACTCTCTTCAGTCCTCACTCTCATCATTCCTCACTCTCATCATTCCTCACTCTCATCATTCCTCACTCTCATCATTCCTCACTCTGATCATTCCTCACTCTCATCATTCCTCACTCTCATCATTCCTCACTCTCATCATTCCTCACTCTCATCATTCCTCACTCTCATCATTCCTCACTCTCATCATTCCTCACTTTCATCATTCCTCACTCTCATCATTCCTAACTCTCATCATTCCTCACTCTCATCATTCCTCACTCTCATCATTCCTCACTCTCATCATTCCTCACTCTGATCGTTCCTCACTCTCATCATTCCTCACTCTCATCATTCCTCACTCTCATAATTCCTCACTCTCATCATTCCTCACTCTCATCATTCCTCACTCTCATCATTCCTCACTCTCATCATTCCTCACTCTCATCATTCCTCGCTCTCATCATTCCTCACTCTCATCATTCCTCACTCTCATCATTCCTCACTCTCATCATTCCTCACTCTGATCATTCCTCACTCTCATCATTCCTCACTCTCATCATTCCTCACTCTCATCATTCCTCACTCTCATCATTCCTCACTCTCATCATTCCTCACTCTCATCATTCCTCACTCTCATCAGTCCTCACTCTCATCAGTCCTCACTCTCATCATTCCTCACTCTTATCAGTCCTCACTCTCATCATTCCTCACTCTCATCATTCCTCACTCTCATCATTCCTCACTCTGATCATTCCTCACTCTCATCATTCCTCACTCTCATCATTTCTCACTCTCATCATTCCTCACTCTCATCATTCCTCACTCTCATCATTCCTCACTCTCATCATTCCTCACTCTCATCATTCCTCAATCTCATCATTCCTCACTCTCATCATTCCTCATTCTCATCATTCCTCCCTCTCATCATTCCTCACTCTCTCGCTTCCTCACTCTCATCATTCCTCACTCTCATCATTCCTCACTCTCATCATTCCTCACTCTCATCATTCCTCACTCTCATCATTCCTCACTCTCATTATTCCTCACTCTCATCATTCCTCACTCTCATCATTCCTCACTCTCATCATTCCTCACTCTCATCATTCCTCACTCTCATCATTCCTCACTCTCATCATTCCTCACTCTCATCATTCCTCACTCTCATCATTCCTCACTCTCATCATTCCTCACTCTCATCATTACTCACTCTCATCATTCCTCACTCTCATCATTCCTCACTCTGATCATTCCTCACTCTGATCATTCCTTACTCTGATCATTCCTCACTCTCATCATTCCTCACTCTCCTCATTCCTCACTCTCATCATTCCTCACTCTCATCATTCCTCACTCTGATCATTGCTCACTCTCATCATTCCTCACTCTCATCATTCCTCACTTTCATCATTCCTCACTCTCATCATTCCTCACTCTCATCATTCCTCACTCTGATCATTCCTCACTCTCATCATTCCTCACTCTCATCATTCCTCACTCTCATCATTCCTCACTCTCATCATTCCTCACTCTCATCATTCCTCACTCTCATCATTCCTCACTCTGATCATTCCTCACTCTCATCATTCCTCACTCTCATCATTCCTCACTCTCATCATTCCTCACTCTCATCATTCCTCACTCTCATCATTCCTCACTCTCATCATTCCTCACTCTCATCATTCCTCACTCTCATCATTCCTCACTCTCATCAGTCCTCACTCTCATCATTCCTCACTCTCATCAGTCCTCACTCTCATCATTCCTCACTCTCATCATTCCTCACTCTCATCATTCCTCACTCTGATCATTCCTCACTCTCATCATTCCTCACTCTCATCATTCCTCACTCTCATCATTCCTCACTCTCATCATTCCTCACTCTAATCATTCCTCACTCTCATCATTCCTCACTCTTATCAGTCCTCACTCTCATCATTCCTCACTCTCATCATTCCTCCCTCTCATCAGTCCTCACTCTCATCATTCCTCACTCTCATCATTCCTCACTCTGATCATTCCTCACTCTGATAATTCCTCACTCTCATCATTCCTCACTCTCATCATTCCTCACTCTCATCATTCCTCACTCTCATCATTCCTCACTCTGATCATTCATCACTCTCATCATTCCTCACTCTCATCATTCCTCACTCTCATCATTCCTCACTCTCATCATTCCTCACTCTCATCATTCCTCACTCTCATCATTCCTCACTCTCATCATTCCTCACTCTCATCATTCCTCACTCTCATCATTCCTCACTCTCATCATTCCTCACTCTCATCAGTCCTCACTCTCATCATTCCTCACTCTCATCAGTCCTCACTCTCATCATTCCTCACTCTCATCATTCCTCACTCTCATCATTCCTCACTCTCATCATTTCTCACTCTGATCATTCCTCACTCTCATCATTCCTCACTCTCATCATTCCTCACTCTCATCATTCCTCACTCTCATCATTCCTCACTCTCATCATTCCTCACTCTCATCATTCCTCACTCTCATCATTCCTCACTCTCATCAGTCCTCACTCTCATCATTCCTCACTCTCATCATTCCTCACTCTCATCATTCCTCACTCTCATCATTCCTCACTCTCATCATTCCTCATTCTCATCATTCCTCATATTAGCTCTAGCAACAGCATTCTCGCGTGCAGTTTCTTTTGATCATTTCTGGAGTAGAATGTCGTTTTTCGTCAATTTGGAACAACATTCTTCAGACGACGTAAGTTAGTCTTTAGCTTCCCTTCCCCATTTGTCTTTCTTTCCCCATCTCTTTCTCTCTCTCGCTCTCTTTCCTTCTATCTATCTATCTATCTATCCATCTATCTATCTATCTATCTATCTATCTATCTATCTATCTATCTATCTATCTATCTATCTCTATCTCTATCTCTATCTCTATCTCTATCTATCTCTATCTCTATCTCTATCTCTATCTCTATCTCTCTCTCTCCATCTCCATCTCCATCTCCATCTCCATCTCCATCTCCATCTCCATCTCCATCTCCATCTCCATCTCCATCTCCATCTCTATCTCTCTCTCTCTCTGTCTCTCTGTCTCTCTGTCTCTCTGTCTCTCTGTCTTTCTGTCTCTCTGTCTCTCAATCTCTCTGTCTCTCTGTCTCTCTGTCTCTCTGTCTCTCTGTCTCTCTGTCTCTCTGTCTCTCTGTCTCTCTGTCTCTGTCTCTGTCTCTGTCTGTCTGTATGTCTGTCTGTCTGTCTGTCTGTCTGTCTGTCTGTCTGTCTGTCTGTCTGTCTGTCTGTCTGTCTGTCTGTATGCCTGCCTGCCTGCTTGAATGCCTGCCTGTCTGTCTGTCACTCCCTCTTATACTTCCTCATTACCTGTATGTACCATATTCCCTCTAAGAACAGAATTCTCGCATGGAGTAGTTTACCATTTCTGTCCATGTTTATGAGATCTAACGAAAGCAAGATGTCTCTGCGATTGAGCAAAAACGTCTTGCATACGTTTGTGGACATTACCCGGAAAGGATTGTTTGAAAGCTCGAGTTATCTAAGAATATTCATGCTACATCAGAGCTCGTTTGTTTGGTCAGGGCATCGAGTTGAGGAATATATTATAGATGTATAGGATTCGTATAAGAAATATCAAGTTGGCATCAAAGTGATGTCAAATGACACTGTGAGCCTGTTAGAACATTAGAAACTGTCATTAACGTGTGTTTTCATTGCTGTAGTCAGCCAGGTATAATTATCTGCATTGGGTGACCCAGTGGTTAGGTTTCGGACCAATTAGTCACTATGCAGGCTTTTTTACACCAGTAATACTTTTTTTGTTTTTATGTTGCGGTTTCGGATGAAATACAATTCTAGCCAGCCAAACAAGCCCAAAGATGAAATGTCAACATCGAGGGCTACATCATTGAATAAGTGCAGAGGTTTTCATATGTAGGCCAAATTATTACAGATGACTTCCACATTCCAGGGTAGAAGGTTAAGTTAAGATTTGTCCCATAGTAGTTGCACTACTGTCGGGAAATGAACTTGTTAGAGACTTCAGTATACTAAGTCAAGGTTTGTTCTATAGTAGTTACACTACTGTCAGGGAATGAACTTGTTAGAGACTTCAGTATACTAAGTAAAGGCATGTTACATAGTAGTTGCACTACTGTCAGATTTTTAACTTGAATTTTGCCCGAACAGTGACCATTAAGCCTACTTTTTTCGGTTTCCAACTGCCAAGAGCTTTTTAGATTGCGGGCCAATGGACACTGAGGTATGATGTCACTACTCATAGAACAGGGACACTTTTTATCCTCGTAAAAAAAATCCAGGTCTCAACCGTGAATTGAACCCGCGACCTCCAGCACCCGAGGCAAACCCTTACCTCGATACCACTGGGTTATATTAGGACATTTTGGCAATTACAAATATTTGACACCCAGATCTAGGCTAATGATTGGCATTGACAGGTAATTAGCCATGCTAGGAGTGGCTTTTTCAGCAAGTAGTTGAAACAACCCAGCCACAGAAGGGATGTACCAGTAGTATTTACTTATGTTCTCAACATTGTCATCCTGAAATAGAGCACACTGCAGTGCAAATGGACAAAATACTATCCTGGCTACATAGAAAACGATGCCTACCACCAACTCTCAAGGCGAGACCAGGTGATCATTCTCTGGCTGCGCACAGGGCACAACAGACTGAGATGTCATCTTGGCGCTACGGACCTTTTTGTCTGCGGTACAGCCCCGTTACACCAG
The DNA here is from genome assembly GCA_036924085.1 of Ariolimax columbianus. Classification (NCBI taxonomy): domain Eukaryota; kingdom Metazoa; phylum Mollusca; class Gastropoda; order Stylommatophora; family Arionidae; genus Ariolimax; species Ariolimax columbianus. The sequence goes on along the minus strand of JAVGWX010000008.1, from coordinate 42,403,436 downwards.
CACTCATTGCACGTTCTGCCCATCCAATACCGACAAAAGAAGTAGCATTTGGCAACAGCCAGTGTCCTTCCACGAGAAGCTGTACGGAAATGCAAAGAGCCCCAAGTCGACTGATCCCTTCGTTAGAGTAATTGAAATCGAGGACTGAAGACGAACGAGGAAGACGAAGAAGAAGAAGAAGAAGACGGATGCCTTTAAAATGAATTGAGCGAGATAGAGAAGACTAAGGTCTGGTCAGACAAAACACACTAATCTGACAAGTCAGTCAGTCAGGTAAAATATACTGGTCAAGGCACGCCCCCCCCCCCCCCCGCCTCACTTAAGTCTTCCTGAAAACAGGCTGTTTTCATGACCATCAGGATAACGAGGTGGGGAAACGACGTGATCCTCGTAGTAGTGAGCGGCACGCAGATGAAGCCAAAGAAAACACAACCTACTGGAAGACCCCGGTCCACCTTCATCAGCACGCTCTGGGTGTTAGAAAAGCTACTGCCACCCACCACTTAACCCCCTTTCCAATGCGCACAAGAGAGTCATCTTACACATTGTGGGCATTGAACAACTACAACAACAACAATCTACGAACAGATTAAGCCAGAGGAACACATTTTGAAAAGTGAGACCCAAGTCGCGATATAAGACTAAATTTTTAAAAAGAAGTAAGAGAGCACTACCATTTAAAAGCAACCTTTCATATCTGGCTACATGCAAAACAACTATAATAGCTAGGCACAAAGAAGAGAAAGGCATTCATGTCTGACTGACACGCGTGTTGTGTAATGCGCATGTCATTCCTGTAAAGTGCTTTTTGTGCTTTAAATTCTTACTTGTTATTCACCCCTAGAGAAGTCTTTGTGGTATACATACAATCTGCCCAACTGTGTGCCATACAAATTACTTTAGTAACACATTGTGCATGTAGTGTTGATTTCAAGCGTTTGTGTGCTTTATATGTTTGTTTGTTTTTGTTTGTTTCTTTCTGTTCTTTTCTTGTTTACTTTGCCAAGTTTTCTGCTCTTAAATGAATTCATCTCAGTGTTCTTTTTTTTTTTTTTTTTTATTGTCGCGATTTTAAAACGAAAACTTGAATTTAATTTGGCTTGACCTTGTCATGAAACGGTGACTTCTATTTCTCCTATTTTAACTAACTTCCCATTACCCTAGAGGGATTAAATTGTGTACACAGCCTCTACTGGTCCGACTGTTAATCTGTCAAATTTTGACGGACACAGGACAGATCATTTAAAATCTTGAACCGAAAAACGTAGTTTTTATATTAACTATTATGGGAGGGGGTTGCAGCGGTCAGCGACCCATAGCTGCCAAGACCCTTCTACACCTCTATGCGGTGATCCTCGATAACAGGCTGCAACTGAGCAGACTGGCTAAGGAGAAGGGATCGAAGAGGGAATGCTAACCCTGTACTCAAATAATGCTTGCTGAAGTCGGATGTGTTGGACCGAAAGGTGCAAATATCGCAGTCAAGCTGTAAACCACGACTCAACGCATTCCATTCTCTGGACTAAATTCTGCTACTTAAGCCCTTTTAGGGTTTGGTAGCGGGAGATTGAGAACAACGAAGCCAAGCCATATTTACTATTATATAAACACGTATGTTAAATTGCACTCACCCATAGTGTCGTGACATCTCATCACGCATTCGTTTCAGAAAGTTTTGAGTGGAAGATCGCGGCGGGTTTGCCCGTAAATTCAGAAAAAAACAAAAACAAATCATATCTTTGTATAAATACACGCCTCTACCGTAACCTTGAGGAACCTGAAATGCTAGTCCGGTCAGACATAACATACAACCAGGATGTCGAGTCAGGGTCAGGCACAATACACTGATAAAGAGAACAATCTGATTTGCATGTAGCAATCGCTGGAAACCGGCTGTTTTCAAGGCAGCCTGGATGAAGACATGTGGATCGTCACGCAGATGAAGCCAAGCATAGCACAACCGCCTAGAGGACCACGGTCTACAATCATCAGCACGCTCGGGATGTGAGGAAAGCTACTACAACCCGCTACTTAACGCCTTTTTCAGGGCGCACAATAAAGTTACTATTTGTGGGCATTAAACAAGAATAACCGTAGAACATCGTCTGTTAATACTTGTTTCAGATGTCAGTCCAAGCCTATCAGCTCCATGTTCAGCACACATTGTCAATAGAACATCGTCTGTTAATACTTGTTTCAGATGTCAGTCCAAGCCTATCAGCTCCATGTTCAGCACACATTGTCAATAGAACATCGTCTGTTAATACTTGTTTCAGATGTCAGTCCAAGCCTATCAGCTCCATGTTCAGCACACATTGTCAACAAATACACGCTAATTCTTTCTGTCATAAGGCAACCTTTCCTTCTTTTCCATTGCCGTCCCTGTTTCTTTTATGTGCATCTCAAATTCTCTTCTCCCTGTGTGTTCTGGTCTGCCTCTACTTCTCATCCCTTGGAGGTTCTAGAACAACATCAGAGACTATCTTGATATTCTATGGGAAACCAGATCCGCTTTTCACCTCATGTTACACTTATATATTTCTTTTTATTTCGACACATTAGCGATCTTCTAATACCATTTCATTCCCTCTGTGATGTTTAAAGAAGTGCCTGCTTTAACGCAACAATATGCGCCTGACCTAGTCTCGGAAGATCTTTTGTTAACTTGCGTCATTCTTTAAACATCGTTGTCCAGTTCTTCACTGTTGTCTTCGACACATTTTTGCCACCATACACTGCTTGCATTCTACGATGAATGTCAACTGGTCGATGTCCTTTAGCTGTTAGAAACCGAATCACCGCTCGCTGATCAACTCTGGAAAGATTCGTATCACACCCGTCATGTTTTCAACGGTCTGCTGAGGAAACTATGAGTCAAGAGGATAATGAAATTGTGCAAAATTAACGGTTAGTATGTGCTGTTTACACCAGAAATGACGCCATCATGCGCATAGTACGTATGTTCACTTGTTGCAGTTTGGTCTGGGTTCATTTGAACACGCCTCGTATGATGGGCGGACACCAATTATGTATCTTTCTGGTTGTAGAGTTTCTTGTTTTTTTAATTAAAGAGCTATACATTAGTTAACTTGTCCATATTTGTTGAGGTTTTCTTTGTTTTAAGTTTCTACAGGATGAGGTAGCTGGTCAGCCCCATGCCTAACCATCCTTAGTATTCTCAAACGACATGCTTGGCAGGTTTACAGTTTTATTTTTACTCCACTTTCGGGTCCCACCAACAATCAAGTATCGCTTTTAAGTAACCACACCTATGTCCCTCTTTTGGCTGTCTCTGCTGGACATCTCTCCATCTTTTCTTTATTGTCGCTATTTTCTCTGATTAAATGTTACTTTTATAAGGCATTTCGGTATTTTTTTTAATTTCATTCTTTCTCCGTCTTTTCTTCTTCTTCTTCTTCTTCTTCTTCTTCTTCTTCTTCTTCTTCTTCTTCTTCTTCTTCTTCTTCTTCTTCGTCTTCGTCTTCTTGTTCTTCTTCTTCTGCTTCTTCTGATTGTTTTCCGTTTTCTCCTTGTTTGTTATTTTTCCTTTACTTCTATTTTCTTCTTCTTATTCCTCTTCCTTTTATTCTTTTTATTCCTCTTCCTTTTATTCTTCTTCTTCCTCTTCAGCTCCTTCTTCTTATTATTATTATTTTTCTACTTTTTGTTCTTGTTCTTTGTTTTTGAGTACCTGTTCTTTTTGTTGTTGTTGATGTTCTTCTTATTTTACTTCGTTTTCTTATTTTTTTTCCTACTTCTTGTACTTTTTCTGTTTCCGTTTTGGATCTCAAATAACCAGAACTATTTTAGTTTTGAAATCAACTCAGGATTATGTCCATATTTCGTTTATTTTACCTTTAAATATTAGTCATGTTAATCTTCACTTCATTGAGCCACTTCATATAAGCTTTCTTTTTCTTCTTCTTCTTTGTCTTCTTTCCTCCTCTTCTTCTTATTTTCTTCTTTTCTTTCTTCTTCTTTATTCCTCTTCTTCTTATTTGTATTATTTTCCTCCTGTTCTTCATTTTCTTCTTCTTTTCCTTCTTTTTCTTCTTCTTCTTCTTCTTCTTCTTCTTCTTCATCTCCAGCTTCTTCTTCTTGTTTTTTGTTTTCGTCTCCTTGTTCTTTTTGTTTTCGTCTCCTTGTTCTTTTTGTTGTTGTTTCTCTACTTTTTTCTTCTTTGTATTCCTCTTCCTTTTATTCTTCTTCTTCTTCTTCTTTATCTTCTTCTATGTTCACTCTGACGCAGCCACATCTATTTCCCCCAGTTTCGGTCTGTCTTTGGTTTCTCTCATTGCCTTTCAAATTTAGTTTTTCTTTACTTCCAAGCTGCGTTTTACTTTTTGTTCCCTTTCGCCCAGCACCATTACATTACATATACATTATGGAGCTTCAACCTTCTGTTTTCAATGACTCTCGAATGTTTCTCCTCACATTTTCTGTCTCAGCCCTCGTCATTTTCTCTAATTCAGACTTGTCTTTGTGCCCCCTCATGTCCTATGGCTGATATCTCACATCTTACGGTTAATATATCCCCCTAACCCTTGCCAACCGATGGGCCTCACTCCGTCATCTGTGATTATTCTCTTTCTATCAACAACCCGAACACGGTCTATGTTCAATGCTTGTTCAGTTTGTAACATTCCAGTGCTGTCTTTCTTTCACTGTATGTTCTCTCGCTAGATTTGTATGCGTATGCGCATGTAATACATTCTTTAACTGGATCTATCTAAATCACGATCAGCCTTGTTCACGCCACTATTATGCCCCCGACAAGAGAATGCTTATAAGAATATCATACCCTGCATGATAATGCTTGCGACAAATTATTTCCCCCAGCAAGACAAACCCTTCGTCAAGAAATGCCCTCGACAGGATAGTACCCCGACAAGAGAACGCATTTGACATGAGAGTACCCCGACAAAAGAACGCCTTCGACAGGAGAGTACCTCGACAAGAGAACGCTCTCGACAGGAGAGTACCCCGACAAAAGAACGCCTTCGATATGAGAGTACCCCGACAAAAGAACGCCTTCGAAATGAGAGTACCCTGACAGGAGAACGCCCTCGACAGGAGAGTACCCCGACAAAAAAAACGCCCTCGACAGGAGAGTACCCCGACAACAGAACGCCCTCGACAGGAGAGTACCCAGACAAAAGAATACCATCGACAGAAGAGTACCCCGACAAGAGAACGCCCTCGACTTACAGAATATCCCCCTACAAGAGAATGACACTTACATGCTAGTCATCAGCTCATTTTAAGCAGAACTATGTACGACTATGTTCAAATGAAACCGGACCTAACTGCACCAAGTGAACATACGTTCGATGCGCATGATGATGTAAACATCACATACCAATCGTCAAGTTTGTAAAATGTCAATATCCTCCGACTCATAATTTCCTCAGCAGACCGTTGAAATCATTGCGGCTGTGCTACGGAATCCGCCCAGAGTTGATCAGCGAGCGGTGCTTCGGTTTCTAACAGCTGAAGGATGTCGACCAGTTGATCAGCGAGCGGTGCTTCTGTTTCTAACAGCTGAAGGATGTCGACCAGTTGATCAGCGAGCGGTGCTTCGGTTTCTAACAGCTGAAGGATGTCGACCAGTTGATCAGCGAGCGGTGCTTCGGTTTCTAACAGCTGAAGGATGTCGACCAGTTGACATTCATCGCAGAATTCAAGCAGTGTATGGTGACACAAGTGTGGTGAACGAAAGCTCCGGCGACGGTCCACCCGAATTGCTGCATCAATTTGGCGATGGCTTCTTCTGGCGCAACAATATGCGCCTGACCTGGTCCAGGAACATCTTCCGTTAACTCGCGTCCTTCTTTAAACATCGTTGTATAGTTCTTCACTGTTGTCTTCGACACATGCTTGACCATTAAAGTGTCGGTCTTTACTACGGGGATCTCGTCGATCCAGACCGTGTTATCTATACTGCCAATAAACAGTGAGAACTGCGTGGACTGACGGTTACTAACATAGTTTGATCAGTAATGCATTGCCTGACCGTGACTAACATTGTCTGATCAGTATATTTCAACTGACGCTGACTAACAGTGTATGATACATTTTAAATAATTATACTGTATATAGTACTCCATACGAAATAATTGTTTTAAAATATTGCCATACATATAGTGTCACTAGTGAGATCATTGAGGCTAATACAAACTAGCAAGCTTTTTAATATCTCGTTGCAAAGTTGTAATAACAGAAGATCACCTCTCATTGTAATATCAAGTCGGTTGCAAGCTTTTGATAAAATGTGAGGAATTCAGTTACAGCCACATTGAGAAGTGGTACATCCAACAAACAATCATAAGTATTTGTGGAAACATATCCACGATTTCACTGCTAATCCAGAATTATTGTCTGGTGATTTTGAGTAATGTTTTATTGTTGTTGTACTCTACAAGTGTGGATCGGGTAGCGTAGTCGACAGTGAGCTGGCTTGCTAAGGCTGGGATTACAACGCGCCATAGCTCGAATTCACGGACGAACGGAGCACAATCCTGGCCGTGATTCTGCCTGATACGAGTGCTTCTCCAATCGATCCAACTGTAATGGGTACCTGCCGTATGAGTTCAAGAAGGTAAAAAGATCAATGATAGGAATTGGTCACCAAATATCACATAGGCGTAGTACATGACGAGTTATCTTCAGCACCGACGGCAATTGTTGGCATGGGACTGGCCTTTATCGTTTACTCAATAATACATTTTTCAACCGCATTTATCTGAAATGGATTCACCTATCCGGTCTGGAATATCGATGTACGTGTGATGTTAGTCCATTACATGTGATGAAGACCACTCCCTTTGTTCAGCCGTGTGAACAGAGAACACGGCTGAACAGTCTTTATTCTTCATGTGTTCGCTGAAATGTGTTGCTTGCGCTGTGATTGGATTACAGTGAGAAAGAAACTTCCAGTTTTGTCAACCTCACTCTCTGGTTCTGAGCTACCTTTTGGCCAATGGCAACATTTTATCGAGTTGACTGGAGATAGCACAGGATGAAGAATGTTCCTCAGCGTTTACTCCCGTAGCCTTTCCCGAAACAGGTATCCCGCAAAGCAATGGAGGGGGATGACATATATCGTTGTGTGTCGTGCCTTTCCCATAACCGCAAGAGGTCGTAGGGACATCATTCAGCGTGCGAGTTCTAAATAGCACAGTCATACGAAAACCGATGCTGCATACAGCTAGAGCGAAGGGCGCCAATCTCGTGAAGTTCAGCCGTGTTAACTAGACCGTGAAAATACGACACAAGTTAAACCGATATGTTCAAAATGCAATATGAACCATGAATATGTAATTCTGCGTCAATATTTGCCAGAGAGAGAAATTGCATTAATTCATGACGTCCAAAACAACTTCAGAATAGATTTAATTTTCCAAGAAAAGCAGCGCTGACCTTTTTTAAGATTGCAGTTATCTCCCTCTTGCAACTGTGTGTTCACCTCTCTTCTTCTTCTTCGATCAACTGATGCTACGATTCTATTTTGTGAGGTTTACGAAAGAGACTATGCGTTTCAGATCTACCACGGTCCCCAATAGGTTTTCCAGGAAGGTCATTCCCCCGAGCCCGACTGCCTTTCTTTTATCTGAATAAGTGTGCCAGTCCTGCAGGATATGTTATGGTGTTTGCTTCGGTGCTCCGCAATCGCACGTGGTTGTGTCTCTAAGAGCATTTCTGTGTAGGTGAGCCTTGAGCCTGCAATGTGTCGTTCTGAGTTGGAAGATCCGTGTCTGCCAATCTCTGCCAAGTTTGTCTAAGCTGTCATTTCCTGGCATGTGTCCTTTGTGCTGATCGCTCCATTCCGTCCTCATGGATCGATGGGTGACCCTGCTATAACTCTGTGGAGGGTGAGTATATTTCCTCCCACTTCCTGTTTTTACGGCCTCATATGCCTTCTCGTTTCCAAAGATCACACAGTGGGCCGAACCCCATTGCAGGACTAGATCTGTTTTTTTACGACAGAGCAACTGAATGTTAAATTATATTTCACCGGAGAGTCTATCTTGTCTTATGCTTCAGATGGCTTGGAGTACGCTCATGGAGTCTTTTAGAATGACCGTTTTTCTTGTGATTGTATTTTGGCTGATATAAATCTGAGTTTGTTCACCAAGTTCGACTTTTCAAAATGTTTCTGACCGATAAAATATGTCACATAAGGAGAAATGACCTGTACTACAAGCTGCTTATCACTTATAAATAATACAATACATCTTTAAGGTATAACATACCGACACAGCATACAATACTGCCTTAAGGTATAACATAACGACACAGCATACAATAATGCCTTAAGGTATAACATAACGACACAGCATACAATAATGCCTTAAGGTATAACTAAACGACACATCATTCAATAATGCCTTAAGGTATAATATAACGACACAGCATACAATATTGCCTTAAGGTATAATATAACGACACAGCATACAATAATGCCTTAAGGTATAACTAAACGACACAGCATACAATAATGCCTTAAGGTATAACTAAACGATACAGGATACAATAATGCCTTAAGGTATAATATAACGACACAGCATACAATAATGCCTTAAGGTATAATATAACGACACAGCATACAATAATGCCTTAAGGTATAATATAACGACACAGCATACAATAATGCCTTAAGGTATAACTAAACGACACAGCATACAATAATGCCTTAAGGTATAACATAACGACACAGACAATTTCTCTTCGATAACCATCGCAACTCTGCATGTATCGGCAGGTGTATGCAATCGTTGTTGGGAAAAAATCTTGAAAGATCTTGAAGTGGATTTAATTTGAAGTTCACGTCTTTTATTAAAATAGAATACTAATCACGCAAACGTCCTCCCAATATTTTTTGCCACCACAAATTGACGTTTCACTTCCAGTGGACGCATATAGACTTGACGGACATCATTTTTATCAGGAGCAATACATCCTCTGTACCTACCTACCACCAATCAGCATAGTCAGTGCCACAAAACATTGTTTATTCTAGTGAAATATTGTTTTCCTGGAGATAACTCCATCTTAAAAAATGGTCTGACGTTTAGTGTCTATCTGAAGCTATCGGGTAAATAACATTTCCTCGTTGATCGTCATTAAGAAGGAAAACCTGAACATATGTCACAAGAAAGGCCTCATTACCGCATGGCGTGATTTCATCGATTTCTAAGGCAATTTTCTGAACGTGAAGTTTGGTAGCTAGTTGTTTTTCTACATCATCTGCCATTTCATCAATACGTCTCAATCCTGATGAGCTGCTCAGAGGCATGACCTGAATAATGTAAGTTATGGTTCCTAACAGCAGAATTTACAACTGACATTACAGGCAAAATCCATGTTTCGCCTATATCTACCACAGAGAAGCAAACAGTTCACAACATTACGCGTTTTGAATATCTCGGATCGACAATGAGCAACAGCAGAGATTGTCAGCAAGAAATAAAGAGACAAATGGCCATAGCAATACAGAGGTTAGAACACTAACACAATGACAAAAATAAAGATCCGGATGATTTACATCTTCCCAGTGACAACGTGCGGATAGGACACAAACCCCGTGGAAGAAGATTGGATGCTACAGGACAGTGCTCAAAATACCATGGATAGTGAAAATGAAAAGCACAGAAATGCTACAGGAGTTCGATATAGAAAGATACTGGCCAGTAAACAGCATTACGTTTAGGAAATCACATATTTCGGTCACATCAAACGTCGCAATGGCCTAGTAAGATCGATACTGGATGACATGGTACCTGGAAAGGAAGCCAGATGCAGACCGATGAGAAGATGGACAAGGGACATTACAGAAGCTCAGGTGTTGACAGTGACAGAGACCGAGAGAACTGGCCATAGATTGAGTGTCCTAGAAATCGTCTGTTTTGAGAGCGGTCTTCTGCGAAGGCGCATGCTAGCTACTGGTGATGATGCTATATTGAGAAATTAACTTAGAAATCGCATGCGATGCAAGTAAACCTTCGTCGACTTTAGATGCTCTATTACTGTTCTTGAAATTATCCAGAAGTTAAAAGAAAAATAGTCTGGCTATGTTCCCCTTCCTGTCTTTGTACATAATTCTCATTTGAATCCTTATATAGTCATACGCAGTGACAACGTTAAACTGTAAGGTCATTGAATAAAACCATAGGCAAGGTATTCAATGAAATATTGACGACAACATTGTTTTCGTAGCCACAATAACCATAATATTTTCTGTTAAAAGTAGGAACAATAATTTATTTAAACAAAATCAAATTTTAATAATTCATAATATCACTGATATGAATTCATAATTTTAGCAGAAGTAAATTTGTAATCAAATCAAATCGGCATTGCAATGGCAGAAGATATGTATTGATGTCTTCTTCTTTTTCTTCTTCTTCTTCTCTTTCGTTCTCGAACTCCCTGTACTTAATCCTGAATATGGCTTTGCAAAGGAGCAGGATTTAGTCCAGAGTAGTTTACAGCTTGGCTACGATATTTGTACCTTTCAGCCTGACACATCCAGCTTCAGAATGACATTTTTGTATACATGGTTACCCTTTGTTCTTCCATCCTCCTTAGCCAGTCTGCCTTGTTGCAGCCTGTTATACAGGGTCACCACGTCGAGGTAGAAAAGGGTCTTTGTAGCTCTGGGTCACTGGCCCTGACGATTGCAGTCAGCTTTAGGTCGGCTACAGCGCATGCACTTCTCAGCATCCTGATTATGCATACAACTTGACAGAAAGATTTACGCTCTATACAGCAAAACAATTTACGTTACACCTCGTGTATTAACGTTTATTTATATATCTATATAGTCGACCTCTTACGGAATTTTAAGCATAAGCTGGTTTGACAGGAACGCCAATACAATCCTACGAAAGATGTCAATGCCACGCCAAATGTAGCTTGACACGACGAGATTTCATGGAGGTAGACTATATACGTACTGCGAACTACTCCATTGAGCATTACTCGTTAGGCACCCGTGCGAAACCCTCAGGATATACATTACAAGTATATCCCTGCAAAAATTAAAATTGACTTGGGCCCATTGAGGTGCACCATTTGCATGGTTACAATACCCCACAGTAAATGTTAACAGACATTCTGGTATATATATATATATAACATTTACATAGAAAATAGCAAATACAATGGTTTACTAATTAGGATTGCAACTGAAGCTCAATTGTGGAAAATAAATATTATGAGTTATTAGACTTAGATTTGCGAAACTTTCCTTCTCTGAAAAAAGTGTGTCGGTTGTATACTTCTCTCTTTGATTTTCTTTTTATTTTATATCGGGAATAAAAGACTAACTTTTTGTCAGGAACAATATTCTGATCTGACATGTTAAGGTAACATGTCAGGTAAAATATGCTGGAAAAGGCACACCCACCTCAGCTCTTTAACTAGCATTAACTTAATTTACTTAACTTAACGTCTTTATACTGCTTTAGAAGACTATACAGAGTTTGTATACAACCAGTTTAATTTAGATTAGCTTGCTCTAACAGCTATGCGCATACAATCTATTCTTATATGCCTTAATTGTCCCTGCGTCCACAACTTCCTGTGGCAATGCATTCCACGCATTCATAAATATTTTCTAATATCTAATCTGGACCTTTCTTTAGTTAATTTATAGCTATGCCTTCTTGTTCTTGTTGGTGGTTGTATTTTGAAAACAAAAACTTGTTATAGTCTAATTCATCCGTTCCTCTGATCATCTTATAAACCTATATTAAGTCACCACGAATTCTTTTTTTCTAGACACTGTCGGCCGGTTTTTCTGAGTCTTTCCTCATAACTGTAATTCTGGAATCCCACTATCAGCTTTATTGCTCTTCTTTGTAACCTTTCCAGCATGTTTATATCCCCTCTATGTTGACTATCACTTCCTTGCTCCTATGTTTAATAGTTCTTTTTATCATACCTAACATTGCATTTGCCTTTTTCGGACTTGTTCACTCAACTTATCTGTATGATCTATTATAACCCCTAGGTCCTTTTCTATTTTGTCTTTATAATATTGCTCTCGTCCATTCTGTATTATTTTCCATATTAGTTCAACCCATGTGGATGACTGTACATTTATCTACATTAAACTCAATTTGCCAGCTTACAGACCATTCTCGAATTTCATCTAAATCCGACCTCAATATATCCACTTCTGCGTTAGATGGGAAACTACTGCACAGTTTTGTGTCATTAACGAATTTTGCAATCATGGATCCCAATATCAATGTAAAATTGTTATATATATATATATATATATATATATATATATATATATATATATATATATATATATATATATATATATCAAGAACAAAATTGGACCCAAACCCGAGCCCTGTGGCACTCCACTTTTTACTTCACATCACTCAGAGTACTCCTTATTTGTGCCAGCTCTCTGCCTTCTTCCCGTTAACCAATTTTCAATCCATTTGGCAACTTCCCTACCTATTTCATGTGATTTTAACTTTCTAAATAATCTTCCATGAGGTACTCTATCAAAAGCCGTTGCAAAATCTAGATAAATAACATCTACTGGCTCCCCGTTATCTATCATTTTAGTAACCTCATCCTTGAATTCTAATAGATTTGTTAAGCACGATCTCCGTCTAGTAAACCCACGCTGAATATTTCTGATTAGACTAAACTTGTTTTAATACATTACAATGTTTTCTTTGATTAATGACTCACAATTTACAGACTATGCTTGTTCAACTCACCGGTCTATAATTTGCTGGATCTTAATTTTTTGCACTTTTTGAATACGGGGATCACTCTAGCATTTTTCCAATCCCATGGAACAATCCCTTTTGCAAGTGATTGAGAACACAATATAGCTAATAGTTTTGCTAGTTGGTCTCAGCAATTTTGGATAAATACCATCTTGACTGCACATTTATCCACTTCCAACATATCCAATTTAAAAAAACAACTCTTTCTCTGTAATAAAGATTGATCTTAATCCCGCCGTATCCATGTCTCTTTGAAAAAATATCTAAAGGCTCTGGGATCTTGGAGCAGTCTATTTTGTGTAGACAGTGCCAAAGTACTATTTGAGTAGATTAGCTTCCTCCCTCTTCTCATTTTTTATTTTTCCTGTGCGGCCTACTTTGTCTTTCATTCTTTGTTTATTTTTAACATAGGAAAAGAAGGCTTTACTCTCAGTCTTGATTCTCTGAGCAAGTTTGTTTCGAAGTCTATTTTTTTGCTGTTTTATTCACTTTCTGAGCTATGTTTTGCTTGTCCAAATATTTTAAATATGTTACTTTTGATTTACCTGCCTCTATATATTTTTTCCATGCTTTATTTTTAGCTCTTCTACATTAAAATACAAATCTAGTTATCCCTCTTTTTTTTGCTTGAGGTTTACTTCCTACATGGAACACATTCATCTTTTAGATTTTCAAAAACTGTTTTAAAACTCTCCCACTCTTGTTCAACATCTGTTCCTACGACACTATCGTTCCAGATTATGTGACTCGCTGCTTCTTCCATCTTTTTAACATATGCTTGAGAGTAGTCGTATGTTTGCGTGTTTGTGTTTACTTCTTTCCCTGCTATATAAGTCCCCAACGGATGATCAGACGGTCTCTTGAGCCAAACAGTTCCGCAACGGTAACGTTTTTAATCATATTTTCCTCTGTAGTAAAAACTAAGTCAATCGTGTTTTTGCCTCTGGTGACTGCTTCTACATGTTGAATCAAAAAAATTTTCAGTTATGCACTTAACAAAAGGTTTTGATTCTACAAGTGCTTCTGCCATATCCCATTTCATTTCTGGAAAGTTGAAATCCTCCATTAATAATAATTTCCGTTCACTTGCCTTTTCTATGCTACTAATCAGCTCCTCGTCTTCCTCTTGCTTTGATTGCCATCTATAGCATACTCCAATCACTTTCCTTCTTTTAAAAATTGTTAGGTTTGAATATCTCTCTTTAATTATCATTAACTTTCTTATTCTGAATGACGCTGCATTATATGTATGATGTTAATAAGAACGGAGAACATTCACAAAATAAGCGAACGATGACAGTCAGGTCAGAGGTATAATAATACACAATCACATTATCGCATTATCCTCGGTGCCAGTCCGGTAGATGTGTCCTATGCGACGAAGTCATCAATATGGGGCATGCGTCCCGATCTTTTGCGGTGGTGTGCCAGTGCGAGCGTAGATCTTTGGTTAATCTACTTCTCCGTCACCTAGGTGGGCAACCCTGTGGACGTGTATAGGCATATGCCACCAAGACATTGTTTTACATGTCCATCTGTTGTCAAGTATGTCGACCACATGTCCAGTCCAACTCTGTTCGCGTGATATCGCTGCTCTCACAACGTCTCGAAAAAAAGTTGTATTTCGAATTTCTTCATTCCGAATCTTATCACGCATAGAAATGTTTAGTACGCGCCGTTCCTTTACTAGCTTGTTGTCTTGGAGCTTTTCTGCATCTGTTTTGGGCAAGTTCCACACTTCGTATCCGTAGCTGATTGCTGGAATGGCCAAGGTATTGAAAATGTGTACTCTTGTCGTGATGTTTCATATCTTGGGGTATTGGCTTATTGAAGTTAAAGGAAAACCAAGCTGCTTGTTGTCGTCTAGAGAATCTGTGATCGGCATTTATATTTTGTCCTAGGTAGATATATGAAATAATAAGCTTTATGGTTTCCCCTCCTAGCTTAATGTTCTGTTTTAGTCTGTGAGGGTTTCAGAGACACTGCATTTTACTTTTATTTATCTTCAGACCAGCAGCTCTGCTGAAGAATGCACACTGTTAAATTGGTCTTATGTTAGTTTCAATGCAACTGAACGTGTTAATTAAGGTGGAATTTGAAATTCCCGCGATTTACCGTATAAACTCTGAATGTGTAAATATACTAAAACAATGATTTGACACACCTGTTTTCCAGATTTTTTGTAAGGGCAACAATACCATTAAGGATTTGACTATAATGTTATATTTTAGATACTACATAAATGTCGCATATATAGACATGTACAGAATCTCCACCAAAAAAATATAATCCGAATCTTTCTGTATCCATGAATAAATGAGCTGTGATGCTGATTTTGCCGATAAACCTTACATGGGATTGTTAGAAACCAGTCTGAGGACGCAAAGACGTGTTTGCACTAACTTGCTGATGAGAAAAGTGATGCAAAGGAAACTTTATTTTATAAACCTAAAACCACGTTTCGCTGCAAAAGTAAACCACAGCAACACGGAAAGTGGCCTTATACATGTTGTATTTGATGATACACAAACAAAAGTAAACCAAAGTAACACGAAGTGGCCTTATACATTTTGTATTTGATGATACACAAACAAAAGTAAACCACAGTAACACGGGAAGTGGCCTTATACATGTTGTATTTGATGATACACCAACAAAAGTAAATCACAGTAACACGGGAAGTGGCCTTATACATGTTGTATTTGATGATACACCAACAAACGTAAACCACAGTAACACGGCAAGTGGCCTTATACAAGTTGTATTTGATGATACACAAACAAAAGTAAACCACAGCAACACGGAAAGTGGCCTTATACATGTTGTATTTGATGATACCCCAACAATTTGTATCTGAGCTCAGAAGAAAGAACTATCTATCACCTTTTCAACTGGATTGCTGTAAATTGTAGGCTAGTGGGGTGTCGGACTGTAAGAGTTAGAGTAGTAGATGTACACAAAACATTGTTCCTAAAATTGATGTTTATCATAGAACAGTAGGCGCCAATGTCAGTACACTGACACTGGCTTCCCAGACGACAGTCGCGGTTCAGTTAGTGGCCGGATTTTTTCTCGAGCGCAAATCAGATCTTTGGGTCGACCCAGCCTCAGAAATTGAGAAGTAAAATAAATCAAAATGCACACCTAATACAATACTCTCAATATGTCATACCGATGAGTAATCTGGACCTTTGCTTTTCGTTGTTGTTGCTGTTGTTGTCTTATAATATATATTTTTAAGTGTCCAACACGAAACACAACGCCATACACATTCTCCATTTTTGTTATCCCATTAAAAAAATAAATTCTATGGCCCTTCAGGAAATCGATGTATCATACTATGGGCCTTCTTCATCATCATCATCATCTTCATCTTTTTGTCCTTTCTTTTTCTTCTTCTTCTTCTTCTTTTTCTTCTTCACTGCGATCAACTAAAGCTATGTTTCTAGCTCGGTGAGGTTCACAACGGAGACTGTGTTATTCAGGTTTTCACCAGTCTACCCACAGCTTTTTGAACCATGGTCGCTCTCCCAGGTCAGACTGCCTCTCTTTGGTCTGTATAACAGTCCTGCAGGATATGTTCTGGTGTTTACTTAGGTGCTCCACCATCGCACGTTGCGATATCTCTAAGACCCATTCTGTGTAGGTGAGCCTTGAGTCTGCAATGTCCCGTTCTGAGACTAAAGATCTTTGTCTGCCCATCTCTTTGAAGTTTGTCAATGCTGCCATATTCTGGCTTGTATTCTTCCTGGTTTATTCATTCCGTCCTCATGGATCGTTTGATCAGTGTCTTTCCTTATTTATAATTCTGTGGATGTCGAGTCTGCACACCACAGTGGACGATATAGCCCACTTTGAGAAATACTGTCGTAGACAATGGAGAAAATTACGTTCGGGATTGGTAAGGCCCTCAAGTAAAACTGAGCAGCTCAACCTTGAATATCTATATAAACCAAGTTGTAGGAAACGTCAGTTGGTAAGACGGTCGCACTCACAATAAAAGTCGTCATTTGGCTGCTGAATTATTAGGTGTACAAATTAAACAAGTAAGAGCAAGTTTAGATTGTTATTAGTGGTAGTGGTACAGTGGGTTCCGTCACACTGCAACATCCAAGGCAACGAGGAGGCAGACAGACTGGCAAAAGAAGGTGCAAGGCTACCACAAATAGATACCAGTATGACGTACGAAGAGTCAAAACGGCTTATCAAAGCCAGGTACATGTCCAAATGGGAAACCGAACATACTGGTTACACCAAAAACGATGCCTATTACCAGTTGAACCGAAGAGAGCAGGTCGTTGTCTTCAGACTTCGCACTGGCCACAACAGACTGAGGTACCACCTCTTCAACAAATTGAAAATAGGGTGTACCGACGAATGCCCGTGCGGTACTGGTAAAATGACCACTGAACATCTGCTGCAGAACTGCCCGACATACGAGGATCAGAGAGAGCAGATGTGGCCATTGCCAGTGGAACTGCAAGACAAGCTCTATGGTAGTGGCGAGAGTCTCAGGATGACCGCCGCTTTTTTCGAGAAAATAATGGTTACTGTCTGACTGTGTACGCAGAAGAAGAAGAAGAAGATTGTTATTATCAAACTTGTTTCTAGTTTTTCTTATTCCTATTTCTCGGAATATATACACAGAACAAATATTCAAACAGATAACAGGAAAACCAAAGATTGTCATTGGAGGAGTGGCAATGAATAACTTTAGATATGTGGATGATATAGTTTTGATGGCAAAAAGGGAGCAATAATTGTAGGAACGTGTGACAACAGTATACAAAATAAGTGATTGAATTAGAACGTGTGACAACAGTATACAAAATAAATGATTGAATTAGAACGTGTGACAACTACAAAATGAGTGATTGAATTAGAACGTGTGACAACAGTATACAAAATAAGTGATTGAATTAGAACGTGTGACAACTACAAAATAAGTGATTGAATTAGAACGTGTGACAACAGTATACAAAATAAGTGATTGAATTAGAACGTGTGACAACTACAAAATAAGTGATTGAATTAGAACGTGTAACAACAGTATACAAAATAAGTGATTGAATTAGAACGTGTGACAACAGTATACAAAATAAATGATTGAATTAGAACGTGTGACAACTACAAAATAAGTGATTGAATTAGAACGTGTGACAACAGTATACAAAATAAGTGATTGAATTAGAACGTGTGACAACTACAAATTAAGTGATTGAATTAGAACGTGTGACAACAGTATACAAAATAAGTGATTGAATTAGAACGTGTGACAACTACAAATTAAGTGATTGAATTAGAACGTGTGACAACTACAAAATAAGTGATTGAATTAGACATAAGTATGAAGATGACGTTGGGTCGGTATGGTCGAGAGGTAAGGCACTCGTCTCTCAAAGCGATGAATGGAAACGGCGTAGGTTCGAGACCCGCAGGTTTCAAGCAACCTGTTGTTTCAAAGGAATTGTGACCAGAGTGCCTGCATCCTGAACTACCTTCAGTCGTCTTGATTTATGTCTTGCCATTAGCTCAAGGTAGTTCGGGACCAGAAGGTGAGGTTGATGCCCAGCGCAGCTTCTTCCTCATTATAATCCAACTACAGCGCAAGTTAGTTACATAATCAAGACAAAACCGTCTGATGGTGTCACCGTCATCGCTTTCGATGGCCAACTAACTGAAACATAACGGAAACAAAAAATATGATACTTTGAAAAAGTTACCAGACACCGTGTGTATGTAGATAAAAATAAAAGATCAACTGCTGGAACAGGTAAAGAGTTTCTCCTATCTAGGCCATACAATAACGGTATTGATAACCCACATTTACTCACCAGGGCAGACTTACTAGGGAGAATGGATCGAAAAGGGAAAGCTTAGCCGTTACCAAAAATGCCTTGCTGAAGTCAGATGTGTCGGACCGAAAGGGGCACATATCGCAGTCAAGCTGTAAATTACGACACAGCGCATTCCGTTCGCCGGACTACATTCGGCTACTTGCAAGACACTTTTCAAGGATTGATAGCGGGGTTTCAGAACGAACGATGATGAAGAAGAAGAAGATGATGTAATAGCGGAAGAAGGCAGATGCGACACATAAATCAGAAAGAGAATAGTTTTGGCCAAAATGGTATTCATCAACATGCAACACATACTGACATCCAAACAGATCAATAATTAATTGAAAATGATAATTGTCAGGTGTTATGTATACTCATCACACCCATATGACGCATAAACATGGACACTGAATAACATGTTGGAAAATAGATTCGAAGTCTTCGCCATATGAGTTAATGGAAGATTGGGTCGCATTTCGTGGACAATGAAGAAAACAAACGTGGAGGTATTTAACACGCTGATAGTGAAACGATAATGAATTACCGAAAACAAGGTTAGACAGTTAAGATACGACGATATTTAAGACCATCCTAGAGGACAGAGTGGAAGGCAGTCGTACAAAGGGGAAACAACGTTATAAGTGGGCGGATAACATCAGGAGATGGACTGGAAAAACGCATGTCTGATTGCACCATTACGGCAAAAATAATACAATTTAATTGTTATTATTTGTTCTGTGTTGTTTGCTAAGTTTTTAAATATAAACTTGAAAGCAGTTCAAGTGCCATCTCCGCATCGATTGCAAACAATACAGAACAAATAATAAAAACTGTTAAATTGTATTATTAGACTGACACTTACGAGACTATTCTTCGAAGAAATATTGATGAATATGCTGGTCTTTCTTATGTCTTATATTTATATGCAAACATTCATGAACCATGTCTGTTCACATTATATTTATTAGGAATAGACTATATTTGCCCACACGCAAAACACTGTAGTTTGCCGTTGTTGTTCATGATAAGACGTTCCTTAATATTCAATTCAAATGTCGAATCCACAATGAAGGTTTGCTGCACCGAATCTCCCACATTCTCCATCTCTGGTCCTGATTGTACACACATACAGACTGCAGCTCGCCCATCCCTTGATGGTATACTCCCATTTGTAGGGTTGCGTACCTCGTTCTCGACAGCCGTAAACCTTTCCCTCTAGTGTGGTTTTTACAATAGTGTCATGTCTTTTAAGAACATATTCTAGGCCTGTTATGTCTCAGAGTAGTCTTTTAAGAACACATTCTAGGCATGTTATGTCTCCAGAGTTAATTCTTTTAAGAACATATTCTAGGCCTGTCATGTCTCAGAGTAGTCTTTTAAGAACATATTCTAGGCATGTTATGTCTCCAGAGTTAATTCTTTTAAGAACATATTCTAGGCCTGTCATGTCTCAGAGTAGTCTTTTAAGAACATATTCTAGGCATGTTATGTCTCCAGAGTTAATTCTTTTAAGAACATATTCTAGGCCTGTCATGTCTCAGAGTAGTCTTTTAAGAACATATTCTAGGCATGTTATGTCTCCAGAGTTAATTCTTTTAAGAACATATTCTAGGCCTGTCATGTCTCAGAGTAGTCTTTTAAGAACATATTCTAGGCATGTTATGTCTCCAGAGTTAATTCTTTTAAGAACATATTCTAGGCCTGTCATGTCTCAGAGTAGTCTTTTAAGAACATATTCTAGGCATGTTATGTCTCCAGAGTTAATTCTTTTAAGAACATATTCTAGGCCTGTCATGTCTCAGAGTAGTCTTTTAAGAACATATTCTAGGCATGTTATGTCTCCAGAGTTAATTCTTTTAAGAACATATTCTAGGCCTGTCATGTCTCAGAGTAGTCTTTTAAGAACATATTCTAGGCATGTTATGTCTCCAGAGTTAATTCTTTTAAGAACATATTCTAGGCCTGTCATGTCTCAGAGTAGTCTTTTAAGAACATATTCTAGGCCTGTCATGTCTCAGAGTAGTCTTTTAAGAACATATTCTAGGCCTGTCATGTCTCAGAGTAGTCTTTTAAGAACATATTCTAGGCATGTTATGTCTCTAGAGTTAATTCTTTTAAGAACATATTCTAGGCCTGTCATGTCTCAGAGTAGTCTTTTAAGAACACGTATTCTAGGCATGTTATGGCTCCAGAGTTAATTCTTTTAAGAACACATATTCTAGGCCTGTCATGTCTCAGAGTAGTCTTTTAAGAACATATTCTAGGCATGTTATGTCTCCAGAGTTAATTCTTTTAAGAACACATATTCTAGGCCTGTCATGTCTCAGAGTAGTCTTTTAAGAACACATATTCTAGGCATGTTATGCCTCCAGAGTTAATTATTTTAAGAACACATATTCTAGGCCTGTCATGTTTCAGAGTAGTCTTTTAAGAACACATATTCTAGGCATGTTATGCCTCCAGAGTTAATTGTTTTAAGAACACATATTCTAGGCCTGTCATGTCTCAGAGTAGTCTTTTAAGAACACATATTCTAGGCATGTTATGTCTCCAGAGTTAATTCTTTTAAGAACACATATTCTAGGCATGTCATGTCTCAGAGTAGTCTTTTAAGAACATATTCTAGGCATGTTATGTCTCCAGAGTTAATTTTTTTAAGAACACATATTCTAGGCCTGTCATGTCTCAGAGTAGTCTTTTAAGAACATATTCTAGGCATGTTATGCCTCCAGAGTTAATTCTTTTAAGAACACATATTCTAGGCCTGTCATGTCTCAGAGTAGTCTTTTAAGAACACATATTCTAGGCATGTTATGCCTCCAGACTTAATTCTTTTAAGAACACATATTCTAGGCCTGTCATGTTCCAGAGTACAGTCATATAAGAACAAATATTCTAGGCCTGTCATGGTCCAGAGTACAGTCATATAAGAACACATATTCCAGGCATTGTTATACTTCCAGAGTAGTCCTTTAAGAACACATATTCTAGACATGTTATGTCCCGGAGTCTTTATAAAAAAACAACACGAGGAACCAGCACTCTCCAAGAATATTTATACTTTTCTACATTTATTCGTAGTTATTATATTTTTTACGTTTTTTTTCTTCTTCAAAAACAACACACATGTCCTGTTTAATTTCTTAGAAATAGCTCCGTATTTTAGACAGTAAAACCATTATTAAGCTCCGTCTCCAAATGTTAAAGAGGCCTACATTTATGATTTGTCGGCTTTTTTTTATATGTCGTTCAACAGTTCTATTTTCACCGCTAGTTTCTCCCGGACCTCTATATTTGTTATCTTTTATTCCCGTGAAATACAACACATTCTTCTGTACATCTACATCTCCGGGGACTACTACTATCTTCTAGCTGCTTATTCAGTGCATACATTCGGCATTGTAAAGTAATGATTAGTATATACTCGCATATCACTTGATCATTAATTGTTTTAAGTTATAGCCTAGCTCCCTAGATGTGAATATCTTCTTCATTCTGCTGAATGCATCTTTTGTCATACATATTCTCTTCTTGGTTTCAGTTGCACATTTGCCATCATTGGTTTTTGTTGTTGTTTCTGAATGCCCACAATGAGTAGGTTACTCTTAGGTGCACCCTAAAAAGGACGTTAAGTGGCGGATTGCAGTAGCTTTCCTCACATCTCGATCGTGCTCATGAAGGTGGACTGGGGTCCTCCAGACGGTTGTGCTATGCTTGGCTTCATCTGCGTGTCACTCACTACTGCGAGGATCACGTCGATCCCTCACCTCGTTTGACCCTGACCCTGACTAACATGTCTGATCAGTATGTTTTGCCTGACCCTGACTAACATGTCTGATCAGTATGTTTTGCCTGACCCTGACTAACATGTCTTATCGGTATGTTTTGCCTGACCCTGACTAACATGTCTGATCAGTATGTTTTGCCTGACCCTGACTAACATGTCTGATCAGTATGTTTTGCCTGACCCTGACTAACATGTCTGATCAGTATGTTTTGCCTGACCCTGACTAACATGTCTGATCAGTATGTTTTGCCTGACCCTGACTAACATGTCTGATCAGTATGTTTTGCCTGACCCTGACTAACATGTCTGATCAGTATGTTTTGCCTGACCCTGACTAACATGTCTTATCAGTATGTTTTGCCTGACCCTGACTAACATGTCTGATCAGTATGTTTTGCCTGACCCTGACTAACATGTCTTATCGGTATGTTTTGCCTGACCCTGACTAACATGTCTTATCGGTATGTTTTGCCTGACCCTGACTAACATGTCTGATCAGTATGTTTTGCCTGACCCTGACTAACATGTCTGATCAGTATGTTTTGCCTGACCCTGACTAACATGTCTTATCGGTATGTTTTGCCTGACCCTGACTAACATGTCTTATCGGTATGTTTTGCCTGACCAGACGTTAGTAATCCTCCCCTTCATTGGTTATGATATGTCCAAGATGTGAGAAATTTGTCACTTGCACACAGACCTCCTCATTACGGAAGATGAGGCTAACGTCTGGTCAGGCAAAACATACTGATCAGACAATGTTAGCCAGGGTCAGGCAAAACATACTGATCAGACAATGTTAGTCAGGGTAAGGAGAAATTTACTGGCCTAGACGCTCACCTGACCTCTTCGTTGGTCGTCCTGGAAACGGGATGTTATCGAGGACAACAGTCTGGCTAACAACGTGAGGTTTGATGTGATCCCCGTAGTAGTGAGAGACACGCAGATGAAGTCAAGAATTGCACAAGCGCCTGGAGGACCCAGGTCCACCTTCATCAGCACGCTCGGGATTTCAGGACAGCTAACACATTCTGCCACCAGTTCCGGCCTTTTCATGGCGCACAAAAGGGTTACCAATCCAAACAACAAAGCAACCGTCTCATTTATTTTGTTATACCACATTTTCAGTTTCTCCTTTGTACTGCTTGTTATCATAGTTGCTAGTGTGTTGTGTAGTATTATTGTTTATGCTCCACTCTGCTCAGCACTTGTATATACCTTCAATCAAATCATTTTGAAAACCCTGTCATCTTCCTGTGGAGTATAGGTCCTCTACAAATAATCGCCAAGTCTTCCTTTCACGAGCCATCTGAGCTAATTCGGTCCACGTCATGTTGGCTACCTCCACATTTATTTCCAGCTCATTGAGTGTCTCGATCATCATCTACTTCTATTGCCATGTGGATTCCAAAAACAGAGCTTGTCTGGTAATATTATCCAATTATTTCCTTAATGTGTGGCCTATCCATCGCCTCCTCCATATTTCATGCTCCACTGGTAATTGTCCCGTTTTTCGCATCAGTTCCACGTTGGTGAACCTATCGTACCATTTCAACCCTTGTATTTCTCGCAGGCAACCATTTACGGACATTTATGACCTCTGTTATAAGCACCTGTGTTGTCCTCCATGCTTCATTGCCATATAATAGAACGGATTTTACGTTGGAGTTGACCTATTTTGCTGGTGGTTTTAATTTATTTTGACTTCCATAAATTCTTCAATGCAATGAAAACTCTTCTCGCCATCTGTATTCCTAACTGAACGTCGTTTTGAATACCTCCTAATATGTCTATATTGCTGCCAAGTTATGTGAACGACTCCACATTTTTAAGGTTAGTGGCTCTCAACCCAATTCCTTCATTGTTAATATTTACCTTAATATACATTATTTAAATGTTCAATCGTGAGCTTCTTATGGCGATACCTAGTAAACAAGTACAGATAACTAGAATGAAAAATCACTGAAAGCACGCAAGAAACGAAACGCCGACTACTACTGCGAAACAGTCCACTACCAATAAATAGTCTGCTAATTTCTATATTCGTAATTCCACATGGCATCTAGTTAAACTGCCCGGCCTCCTGTTTATTCTTCTCCTATTTCCAGTTTTCTCTGATCGGCTTAACTTCTCCACTTTTGTTTGTTTTCTCCATTGCCAGTATTCGTCTCTTCAGTTTAACTGTTCTACTTGTGTATGTTTCTGTATCTATAGTCAGCATTCGTTTCCTCAGCTTATCCTACCTATTCTTCATTGTTTTCGTCGTGTTGTATCAAATTAACTCTCTCACCGCTTTGTTTCTGGTTGTCTACGTATTCTATTTTTCTCCCATCAGATGAACTATCCGATCGTTGTCTTTCTTGTTCCCCCCAAATTCCATCATTCTCCCATCTGACCGTTTTATTTCTTGTGGTCTCCATATTTTATCTTTCGCTCATGAGAGTCGCTATCTGTTGTTCCTTTCTTGTTGCCTCCATATTTAATCTCCACTCACCAGTTTTCTCGAAGACAGCCAGTTCTACAAGACAGTAAATATGGGTACCAGAACAAGTAGGGCGGATTTAACCACACACAAAAACGTCTGAAAAGTTTCAATTTTGTCGGCGATAAAAATCAATTTCCCATCTCCATTTTACCGATTGAAAGACTGCTAGCGGCATCACTACCGCCGTGAAAGACCCGCCTCTGCGGAACGTGGTCCGACCCCTGTGTGTTATCTCGAATGTGTCAACGCTTGTTCTCACCCTCAGCCTTTTCCTCCATTCCCGCATCTCCTGTACTCGCACGCTCGCGCCGAGAGGGAGAGCATGCTCGTGTTTAATTCAAACTACCAGATACACACCTTGTAGTGTGGCATATCGGTCCAAGAACAATCAGCTAATCAATGCTTTGTTCTGATTGACCTTTTTCGATCGGAGGTAGAACAGTGTAACAGTTTCCTCACCAAAGTGCTTATATTAACGGCATATAGTAGCTAGCCGGATATCTACAGTTTCTCGTGGCTCCATTCTTCATTCCTGTGTAGTTAGACATAGTTTTCCACCGATTTATGTATGCATTAATGTGTTAACCATGTTTCCATTTGTTATTGTTATCTGGCGGTAAGAGCGTGTATCCGAACAGTTAAATATGCCGGCCTTCTAGTTCAAAGAACACGCGTTTGTATCCTGGTAAGATTCTAGATATTCTCTTATCGTGTGAAATTAAAACCTAGTCTACATATTGTGCGGCGACTGCCTCGGCAACTCGTCTTTATTCCTTAACCCTACTAATCTATGCGGGAAAGTACCGCAATGATAATGGTAGTTTTAGACCGTGAGGTCTCAAATAAGCTGCCCACCAAACCATATCCTCTGTTCCGCAATTGTTAGGACCATTACAAAGGTGGGTTAAGAGGTCATTAAGGTTAAATGACGGCTTGTATAATATTGCGCATGGCCATCCTCTTCCTCTTGTTCTTACGATTCTCATGAAAACTAGCATTCACTGTTATATTTGCTTCATGTATGCAATGTGTTTCAAAATATTATGTGAAATTCAAAAGGCTATTTCATACTCAAGTGTCTTCTGGTCTACGTTACGGGCTGTTTCATGAACGAGCTAGATGTGAGACGGACTGGATGTGTGAGGTCATGACCTGGGAAGTATTCCATTCGTGAGTTATTCAACACAGATCTCAAACTTGAACCACCTTGTGTCGCAAATTGTTAAATCCGATATCCCAGAAGTCGCATTCACAGGTCACCCTGTATGGGCTGTCAGACCTCCTTCAGCTTCACGTTAATATATTCTCAGAAAAAAACACATCAAAACAAAACAAAACAGATTGAACAAAACAGAAATATAAGTTTGATAGTCATAGTTAAGCCGTTCCTCAACAAGGGAGTTAGTCTTGTGTAGATCCCAACCCTGTCTCAAGCCATGTAGTTTTGTAACAAAGAGACCAGTGGACGATTTGATTGTTCATGCCTACTGACATCGCCCTGCGCGGCGGTCATGCTGGTGCTGTAGGGGTCTGGGCTGTTGGTTCTGTGGTTGGTTCTAGTAGGCTCGTTCCTGATCAGCGGCCAGAATTGAGCAGGATCGTTGGTTTCACTACTTTTGTCCAGTTCTTCAATCTCTCCCTCTTCCCCATTTAATCTCTTATTGACTTGTAATCGGCTGCCCCTTGCTTAAGTTTAGAAATTACACTAATGGGAAAGCCGGAACAAGTTATTCTGAATGACATCACCATGAAAACGCCTGAGTATACACATTTCTAGTTCAACTGTCGGAGAGGCGAGCAGAGTTGACGAGGTCACATACATCTACACCATTCAGTGAAATTGACTTCGACTCCGGCATGAACTTGGGTAGGGTTAACTTTAGTAGCATCTTAGTCTTAGTCTTAGTCGACTTGTAATTCTACAGGGGCATACGCCCATATGCAGGTCCCATCCCATGTGAGCTGAATGGAGCCAGGAGGAGGATTCCCTGCTTAGTCGGCTAGGCTCGAGCAGTTTATTACTCCCCTATGGAGGGTGGCTGATGTGCGAATCCATCTTAATAGGCCCAAACACTAGAGCAAAGTAGACCCGCAGCCTGTTAGGCACCATTTATTCTGCTCTTAACAAACCACATAAACATGACCGGTGTTATGCCGTGTCACACAGTTAGTCGCCTCTTGCGACATGCTCTCTATGGGGCAGTGGTGCTATTCTTGTCTTTATCATACACATTAACCCCGGAAAACCACTCGGGACATTTAGTAGTATAATAGCATCCAACATTAGACAATTTACAACACATGTCCCTTTGAAAGTTACATTTAAAAAAACTCTCAAGTACAGTTGAAGATTACAACCTTTCATATTCCCGTTGCTATGCGATTACTAGTTAGTTCGTTGTTGTTGTTTCTCTTACTTAAAGCTTGTGTTCTCTAGCAAGTTCTTAACTTGTATTTATGTAATGCAAATTGCATGTCCTAATGAGGGTTTCGCAGTAATAATAATGATCGAGTAAGCGTCAAAGCCCTGTTGCTTCGATTGACTACTACCATGTCTAACTGCTGAGGTTGTGCCCATGCATAGCGTTTTCACCGAAATCCCTACAGACTCCCCAGGTGGAGCCGTGTACTCTGCAGCCTGGGGATGAAGGCCGCTAGGGGTGTGTTAGACCAATGTTTGTGTCAAGCTGTCCGTGTCTGTCCGTCTTAAACTCTTTGTTTCCATTTGTCCCGTCGCCGAGGCTTCTGACTAGTCACCTGTTAGTCAGCGTGACACTTGCTGTGCTGAGAATACGTTGGGAGAGGTATCGTGAAACCACCGGTGAAGGGAGGGGCGGGAAAGAGGAAGTCGACTAGGTCCGAGCATAAATGTCCTTGAGTAGTGATAATCTGGACTGAATTCTAGTGTGCACTTAAGTGGAACGTTGAACGCCGTCATGGACTGGTTTCCCAC
Organism: Ariolimax columbianus; assembly: GCA_036924085.1. NCBI lineage: Eukaryota > Metazoa > Mollusca > Gastropoda > Stylommatophora > Arionidae > Ariolimax > Ariolimax columbianus. The sequence continues at coordinate 42,375,613 of JAVGWX010000008.1, read as the reverse complement.
GGCTTGGAACACGCACGAAATGCAGCATAAAAAACAGTAAAACCGATCGAAAGCACATCAATTCCACAGAATAAAGTCCTTGATACCACCTAGTGAAGGAGTTGCGCATTATAATCTGAATAGGAACCACCAAACATCGGAAAACTCAGCACAAACACCGGAGAGAGTCGATAGCACATCCATTAAGGCGCTGCCATCTTACTTTTTCAGAACCGTCTGTTTCACAGTAACTGAAGTTATTAATTGATATTTATATCATTAAACTTAAACTCATATTTATTCGGCGTTACCATTTTACTTCTAAGCAGGAGTGTACTAAAAGGATAGTATGCGCATTTCGTAGCTGTTCTTCAGTCCTATACATCCAAAAAGCGGACTCCAACATCGGGAATAAACACTGCTATTGCAGTTCTAATAGTGACATTTGTCGTTAAAATAATAGTCTTATAATAGTCTGCTAAGGCCATCATGGTATGTGACCACGATTGATGGCCGATGTCCATAAGGCATATCGTTCGGATGATATACACGCGATTTGTCGCATCTAGGTGTTGCCCGGGTGGCCCCCGCGACGCTTCCATATGGGTCAGGGTCTTTTCCCGACCTCGATTTAGACAACCAGGAGCAGGATCTAGCAGGCTGAGACATTCTGGAACAGTGTGCCAAGTGATCGAAGACGGAGAGACGGTGACGATCAATGGCAGAAACAATACTATCGAGATGTGCTTGTCGGACGGGTCATACCAATGGATCACACGGATGTGCCTCTGACTGAGTATATGGAAGTCGTCATGGCTCTTCTGATCTCTTTCTTTGACACGTTTTGGGCCCAAACATAAAGATTTGAATGAAACAGGATTTGTAAAGACACGATTTGGTATCTATGGAAGCACTTTGGTGGAACCAGACTCATTTATTACCATTTTTTGTATTTTTGAAATATGAATGCTAATCAATCAACCAACCCATCAATCAGTCAATTAATCAAACCCGTTATCGTCCTATCTAGCACATGTCTTCAGCAAAAGCACACACCGTCCTCCTGTCTTATGTCATCCGTTCCAGCTGTCTTCACGTCTTTCTTATCATAGGAAGCGCGTTAAAAAAAGGTAGGTTTTGCTCTCGTTCTACCTGAATGTGTTATAGCGTGCTGGAACTACTATCATTAATTAAGGGTTCTTGTGTCCTATTACTGTAATGTGGCCCACTTGCCATGGGCTAGTCATGTGACAAGTAAATAAAAATGATGGGCAGCACTGTTAGTGCTTGCATGCAACAGCGTGTTGTGATTAAGTCTTTTGTGAAAGACAGCGTGAAACTTGCCGAGATTTACAGAAGACTGCAATCACAATGCTGTAATGAGACACTCAGTCACTGAATGGCATTGGAATGGTGTCAACGTTTTAGAACCCACCACAATCATTTCCAGGGAATATCTAGATTGTGGAATTCCTTATCCTGGAAAATCGACGCATAACCTGTCGCGAAATGGTACAATAGGCAAGATTTACTGTGGGTACGGTGAACACTATTATTCATGAACATTTACATTTTCGGAAGGTTAGTGCACGTTACGTGACTAGACATCTTTCTTCTCTTGATCGGCACAGATGAGATCAAGCCTGCTCGACCTCATTTGGCTAACCGCACCATTTGCAGCAACTCGACTGAGATATGTTGCAACATCCACCTTACTTCCCAGACCTCGCTCCAAACGATGTCAACCTGTTTGGACCAATTAACGAATTTCTTGGAGGCCAGCATTGAGGACGATGTGAAACAGGCAGTCCTGTATTGGTTCAGACAAACTGACAAATCTTTCTTCGTTGAAGCTTCTCAGGTATTATTAAACGCTTCGATAAGTACATAAACGTTGCAGGAGATTAAATCGACAAATAAATGCTATTTTGACTACTTGAACACACACAATTTCCTTACAAAAGGTAGTCCCAGTTTGACTTAAACGACCCTCGTATTTAGTCTGTCTCGATGTATGGTTTCCATGATTGTTCAAATGATCCGCCTTTTCTCCTACCCTGGGAATTCCATAACAGAAATCGCAGTGTAATGGTATAATATTCTACGTTTAACCATTATTATTTTTCCGACTGTATGTATATGAGTTGATGGATCTCATTAATCCAGCGGAGAGCAAGTGAATGACCGTACACGGCATGAAGCTAACCTGACCAAGGACATATGTAGATGCTACCATAATGCGGTCATTGGTTCATCTAAGTTGTTTTCTTGCCGCTCTTTCTCTTTTTCTTCTTCGTCGTCGTCTTCTTCTTCTTTTTATAATTATTTCACTGCAGCCAGAGTAAAGAGCTATCAATACAGTTGTTTAACTCCAATGTCAAGTCAGTACTCATGTACGTAGAAGAAACGTTGAGAAGCTTTTCCGCATTTGGCCACCACTGGCTTATCCGAACCTGTCCCACTCACTTATTACGCTCTCCTGGACACCCTTTCTGGCCGCTGTCCTTCATTTAGAGTCAAGCCTTCGACCCGATACGTCCCGATGTAAGAAACTATATCAGATAGGTACACCATTTTTTCCTTATATTTTGATATCTCCCATACATGTATTCATGCCTTCTTCTATGATTTTCTAGTTCAGCATTGTTGTTATTTGTTGTCCCTGATGAAGGCCTATTGGTCATAACGTAGGTTGTGTGTGTTTTCTCGTCTAGGTGCGGTATCTGAACATACCGCTTTAAACAATTTTGATTAAATTTAATTTTAATAACTTTTAAACATTTTTTTTCATTTATTTTTTCTCACTGAGAACGACAAAGGCAATGAAGAGGAAACTCCTGTCGTTTGTCAATAAATGTTTGCGGATGATAATGGGTATAGGCTGACAAGACATTCTGAGGAACGAAGACCTATGGGAAAGGAGCCAGCAACAACCAGTTGAGCAACAAATCAAACGTAAGAAATGGGGTCGGATAGAATACGTGCTAGAGAAAGGAATATTAAACATGACCAGACATAACCTGACATGGAATCCACAGAGAAAGAGGAAGAGAAGTAGACCAAGAAACACTAGGAGAAGAGACTAAAAAATAACTTTGTGCCCTGGACCTTAAACTGCAAAAACAGAAAGAGCAGCTCCAGATCGAACTTGCTGGAGTAGGGTTGTCAATGGCTATTTCCCGAAAGGAGCGACTGGCTTTGCTTGATTGTTTGAATACAGTTGGCGTCTTGTGTCAAAGAAACTGCCTCCAGGTTGCCCACGAGGCAATTATCTCGGTTTCTTGTTAGCCATTCAAAGCTTGAGACACGAGTGGTTTTTAACCTGGTTGAAGAGCGTATAGTCTAGCAAAAATCTTCTTCTTCATCAATGGCTCCGCTTCATCAATGGCTCCGCTTCATCAATGGCTCCGCTTCATCAATGGCTCCTCTTCATCAATGGCTCCGCTTCATCAAAGTCATGTCTGTCGCTGTCTTCATACGATGGGTTGCGTTACACTACGATCGTCGTCCCGGTACTCAGTGTATTCGTCTTCGGTACTCTTTGTGGGAGTGGGGGAATTGTGGGAGGGGGCTACTTTCGTTAAGTTCAGTTAACACATATTCAAAACCAATATAATTAACACAGTTATCGTTTCATCGGATATATACATAATCACCGATCATGTATGTTACGTCACGACTATAGGGGAAGCCGCATTTATTCCTCAACTGTTTATTTGTCAGCCAGGCCATAGCAATGGGAGTAAACGACATAATGAAAGTGTTATAAAATAGTTATGGTTGGTCTAATATTATTTTCTATTGAAAAATGGATGTTATTATTCCTGCTGGTTTATGATTTTCTTGAAATATGTGAAGAGGAAAGTAGCATCACTGTATTTACTGCCTGCCATAGTTGTTGGAGTGTTATTGCTTTCATTGTATGACATTTCAGATTATTTGTAGTGAGATGAACAGATCCTTTCCTTGTTGCTCTTTCTCGTATAACCTTTGCTTTTATAACTAAATATGCAACAAGCGTTTTGGTCTGTTCAACGTTGACTCCAATTATAGAGAACTATTTTATAATGCTGTATCTGGACACTAATTATCGACCATTATTTTGAATTATATGTAAACAGTTACTGCAAATAATTATTTTGGACTGCTGTTCGTTGACATCAATTACAGGCAACTATTTGGGCCTGTACTACCTAGATATCAGTTATCGACAACTATTGTGAGATGTTATTAACAAACACTAATTATAATCAGATATATTGGACTGTTATACCAAAACATTAACTGCAGATAAGTAGCTGGGTTCTTATGTGGAGACAACTATTTTTGACTGCTGCACGTCCTACTAAATGTAAGCAAATGTTTTGTTACCTTTGTACGTAAACACCAGCTGGAGAAATTATTTATTACCTTTGTACGTAAACACCAGCTGGAGAAATTATTTATTACCTTTGTACGTAAACACCAGCTGGAGAAATTATTTATTACCTTTGTACGTAAACACCAGCTGGAGAAATTATTTATTACCTTCGTACGTAAACACCAGCTGGAGAAATTATTTATTACCTTTGTACGTAAACACCAGCTGGAGAAATTATTTATTACCTTTGAACGTAAACACGAACTGGAAAAATTATTTATTACCTTTGTACGTAAACAAAAATTGTAGAAATTATTTGTTACATGTGTACGTAAACACCAATTGTAGAAACTATTTATTACCTTTGCACATAAACACCAATTGTAGAGATTATAATTTTTAAAATCTAATGAGGCTTGCTTACTTTCCTTATCCGGTATTCTCACAAAGTATTGAACCAGAAATCAGCGTCCTTGAAAGCTTTTCCATTTGCTGCCATATAAGACCCGTCAAAGTACATAGTTCTTTCATTCTTGGACAGTTATACTTGTGTTCGGGGTCTTGGATGGCTCCGCATTCGCACACACCGTCTTCTCAACACAGTGTATTTCATATTATGCCCTGTCGCAAGTTCTTGTTTGAACTTCATCCATGCCTCGCTATGTCTTTGACGCCATTCTTCGGTGCGGTTTTGGTCAAGATGGGGGTCTGTTAACTGAAGATTTAAGGAAACTGTTCCTTGATTTCAGTCGCCTTACTTCTATATTATATCCACAATGATCACATGGCTGGGTTTTTTTGTGTGGTGTCTTTTGACGTCTGACGCAACACTCTTCTGATTTCTGGTGGTGCGATGCCAGCCATTGAATACACTTTTGCCTTTTGTGTTGTCTAAAGGCACACTGTTACAGAGCGAAATGCCTCATTTACTGCCACAACTACGTGTCTGGTGCGCAGTGACTCACCCCATACTGGCTCGGCGTATTCTGATGCGGAAATGCATAATACGACGGTCGATATGCGCAACAGCCTTACAAATGTATGTTCATGCAACCACGTAACCAATCTGTTCACGATGAGGTGTTGATCAGACCATCATTTCCATGGGTATTTGCATGGCGACTATGAACATCCTCAAACTTATTCTGTCGTGCGTGTTCCTGTCCAGGTCATATCTGGTATTGTTTGTAATGTTGTTTCTTTCTAGTATATCATATCCCTTAATACCGTCTCCACTTAACCTGTACAGGCAATGGCTCTGTTCTCTCCGGTATGTTTCATGTGTATAAGTGCTATTGGCCATCAAATATTAAGTTTGGAGACAGTCAATTGGAAGGCGAATATTGGCTGCTGACGCTCACAGACACCTGTCTGCCGAGAAAAGAGAAAGATTGAAGAGATCGAGGGACACTCTCCAAACCAGCCAGCCGTCTCAGCATGGTTGTACGATCTGTGGCATGAACTATCACTCGTGGATAGATCTTTACCGTCATAACATACTGTGTTGAAATACAGAGGACAAGAGATGGACAAAACTCCCAGGGCACCACGCGCATGGTCTACAGAGACTGAGACGCCAACAATGATAAGAGAATGACCACAGATTTGACATTAGTGTTGAACAGCCTAATCTAGTTTCCCGGGGAATACGCTGCCTCGTTTTGTAAAAGACTGAGAATTAAAGGTGGATCTGACTTGTATTATTCCTGGCGTGAATGTTTTGTTTTTGTTTCTCCATCCTTACCAATCTTACTTCCTAAATATATTGAGTCGTGCCTCCTTTAATTATCAGGCCATTAATCTTCACGAGGTCCTTTTATTTGTTAATTATTTTCATTCTCTGTCTTTTGTTCACATCGCTATTTTGTTCTGTTGGAGTCTATCTATATTTACTTGCATGATCTGTTGTTTATGGCACAGCCGACCAGCGTTATTGTTGTTGTTGTTGTTGAATGCGCGCAATTAGTAAGTTTACTCATCTGTGCGTCTTGAAAAGGGTGTTGAGTGATGGGTTGCAGTAGCTTTTCTCACATCCCGAGCATGCTGATGAATATAGACTGAGGTCCTCTAGGCAGTTGTGCTACGCTTAGCTTCATATGCGTGCCGATCACTACTACAGGGATCACGTCGATCTCTTAACTCGTTAACCAGGCTGCCATTAAGCAGCACGTTTTCAGGGAGATCTGCGTGAAAGGGAAGTGGAAAGGGGGAGGGGGGGGGGGGGGTTAGCCAGTATATTTTGCTTGACTTGACTAACGTTTCTGATCAGTATATTTTTCTTGACTTGACTAATGTTTCTGATCAGTATATTTTGCTTGACCATGACTAACATGTCTGATCAGTACATGTTGCCTGACCATGACTAACATGTCTGATCAGTATATGTTGCCTAACCCTGACTAACATGTCTGATCAGTATATGTTGCCTGACCATGACTAACATGTCTGATCAGTATATGTTGCCTGACCATGACTAACATGTCTGATCAGTACATTTTGCCTGACCCTGACTAACATGTCTGATCAGTATATATTGCCTGAGCATGACTAACATGTCTGATCAGTATATATTGCCTGAGCATGACTAACATGTCTGATCAGTATATTTTGCCTGACCATGACTGATATGTCTGATTGGTATGCTTAACCCAACCAGACATTAGTCTTCTCTCTCCACAGCAAACATATATTATCTTTAACCATACGGTAATTAAGCTGTTCTCATGATTGTGATTGATTGGCATCCTGTCAGTCTCGAGAGACAATGGACTTCACGCTAGAGAGGGGGCAGTCAGTTTTTGCCCTTGCTTTCGCCGCACACGTCTGGAGTCTGGATCTTCACGCATCTTGTCTTCCCCTACCTGCAGACCAACACACAAAGCCTGCCTTCAGCCGGGTCTGGATTTGGCAAGTTCCTCCCAGCTGCAGGTGTTCATATCCAAAGCCTTGAGGTCACGTTTGCAAACATCTTTGTAGCGGAGGAAGGGTCTATCTTTGTTTCGTTTGCCCGTGGTCAGCTCTCCGTATAGGATTCATCGATATAGCTACGGATTTCGTGCTTTGTGTGATGCTCTCGGCAGGCGAAATACCTTTCTGCAGAGAGAGACTGATCCACATGAGGAAACCCGAGACGAAGAAGTCGGGCCCTTGCCTTTTGCCTTTAAACTCAAAAGTGAAACATTACATCACAAATATGATAAATCGTTTGTCAGTGACTCACACACATTTCAGGAGCTAAGGGATTTGATAAAAGAGAACAAATAGACTTAGTTTTAAACAAACAGACCACATGTTCATGAGTAATGAAGAAATGGTTTAGAGGGTCAGTAACGAAAACCATGGTAATTAAGAAGAAGAAATAAAGCGAATCCCTTACGTCTTTGTATGCCATATCTAAAAAAAAAAAAAAAATAACAGTCCAGGAACTGCAGTCGGGAATGAAGTGTTGGAGGCATTATTGTACTTACCCACAGCCTTTGAAAGTATCGGTGGCCAGTTACCTTCTTCACTATTTTCATTTCCCTAACCGTAGGGCATGTACCAATTTACAAATTAATCCCCTAACTGGAGAAAAGTGTTAGAAGGACATCATCATCCAAAGAAAAACGCACGTTAATGGCCAATACACACACAGTAGTGCAGGCTAGTACATCCGCGCTTATAACATAGTTCCACCGCGCGCGCACGAATTATTAGTGACGTTTACAATTGATCATCAGGCCCCGATTTATGTTTATGTAAATATTTTTGAACTGAATCATGGTTTATATATTATTAAATTCATCTCATGAATCCATTTATTCCGTTAGATATAGTACTGATGTGTGTGCATGTGTTCCTTATTTTCAATCCCACGATTTTAAAGTGTTTATCTCAAGGTTGTTAATTCATCGATTTCCTGGTATTTTTCTTGCAGCAAATACGTTTGGAGGCATTCATGTCATAAATTAGAACCATGCCTGTCTCTCTCTTTCCATCTTTCTCTCTATCTACCTCTACCTCTCTCTCTCTCCATATATATAGGCCATGCGCCTGAGTGTTGCCCCGAAATGGGGGGGGGGGGGGGTAGTTAATATTGAAACTAAAACTGACAAGTGTCGTAGAAGCCCACTATTGAGGTTTAGACATTGGGCTACCTTATTATATTACTACCTTATCCTTTACATATTTTTGCGTGCCGAACCTTAGCAAATGGGATTTGAACAAGCACGAGAAAAAACAGCTTCAAGACAGAAGCGGTTCTTCTATTCTTAGTCTTAGTTCTTGGTTGATCTGTACTTCTACAAGAGATGTCGATGTGCAGGTCTCACTTAGTCGACCTGTACTTCTACAGGAGATGTCGATGTGCAGGTCTCACTTAGTCGACCTGTACTTCTACAAGGGACAGATGCCCCTGTGCAGGTCCCAGCTCTGGTATGAGCTGGATATAGCCTGGATAAGGATTTCCTGCTAAGCAGGCTAGGCTTGAGCAGCTTAATACTCCTCTTCGTTAGGTGGTAAACCGATGTGCGAGCTCATCTTAATAGTCTCATACACTAGAGCAAAATAGGCCCGCAGGCTGTTAGGCACCATCTGAGCTGCTCTAAACAAACCATCTAACCAATGCCGGTGTTATGCCATGTGACACAGTTAGTCGCCTTTTACGACATGCTCTCTGTGAGGCAGTGGTACCATTCTTGTTCTTGTCATACACAAAGACCCCGGCAGACCACTCGGGCACTACTTCTGTTAAGAAGGTTAATAAAACAAACCGCATAAAGCCGCTAACCGTCCAGTTTTATTCTGGTAAACTCTACATATTTGAAAGCTAGAATGTTCGTACAATGTACTATTTGTCCTTCTTCGTCATTATTCTTCGTCGTTCGTTCTCAAACTCTCGCTACCAAGCACTGAACGTTCTCAAACTCTCGCTCCCAAGCCATGAACGTTCTCAAACTCCCGCTACCATGAAAAGGGCTCTGCAAATTGATGGATATAGTCTGGATAACGGAATGCGCGTTGTCGTAGTTTAAATCTTGGATGCGATATTTAAACATTTCGGTCCGAATCATCCGACTTCATCTTGTGCAATGTACGAATAGAGGAAAGTTGCATAGGTGACAGCGGAAGGGATGAATCCTTAAGGCAAGAGATCTAAAATCCGACCAAAATACACATTGAGAAGTGAGCTGGAGACATACATACATGAAAAAGAAAAGGCGCGGACAGAGCAGTAACATATGAATTGAATATGAGAAACTGTTTGAAGACCTGTGCTTCATATGGCGCTGAAAGGTTTCGATTGATTTGAAATATGCGATGCATGCTGTTGTTTCTTCCCACTTGATGTCGACTTACTTTGTTTTTCGCTGTCTTTTCTATTGACCCCGATCGCTTTTTCCCAAATATCCAATGTCTCTCATCTTACTACCTTTGTTTCTTGTGTCTTGATCAGGGCCCATGCCTGATATTGATAACAGATTTATGGCATACATCCACACGTATTTTCTTGCTTCCAGTAAAACATGTAGATAGATATCTTAGTAATATGGATATCTTATATGCTGCCACTACATTTGTAGTTCACATTCCTGCTTCATTCTGCCTGTACATCCTGACCTCGGCTTTGAACATGCTTTCAAAATATCTAAATTCTTTGACATTCATGATTGTCGTTGTTTGCGTTATTAAAAATAGTATTACAACAATTTCTGGACATTGTTCCTACGTGCTTTTATTAATAATGGGTTTGACCTATTTCCTATCATTGCGTAATATTGAATATGTATATGGGCATTGGCTATGTGTACATGTGTCGTGCACTTTGTACACATCCCACCAATTCTTTGAGAGCAGGGACTGAAACCACCCACGGGGACGCGTGAAGTTAAATTAAGGGATCAACGGGTTAATGGACTAAGGGCCTAAAGAAATAAAGTTAGTGGACCGATGGCGGCATGGAGTCAAGTTCATGTGCCAAAGTTCACATTAAGTCAAGTTAAAGTGCCAAGGTTCATATACAATCAAGTTAATGTGCCTAGGTTCACATGAAGTCTAGTTAATTTACCAAGGTTCACATGAAGTCAAGTTAATGTGTCAAGGGTCATATGAAGTCAAGTTAATGTGGAAAGGTTCACATGAATTCATGTTAATGTGCCAAGGACCACATTAAGCCAAGTTAATGCACCGAGGTTCTCATTGAGTCACGTTATGTGCCAAGGACCCACATTCAGTCAAGTAAATTGTCAGGACCCATGAGGTCAAGTTAATGCCCAAGATACCCACGCAATCGAAGTTATTGGAACAATGGCCAAATGAAAATAAGTTCAATGGACCAAGAGCACAACAGCTATGATGACTTGATAAAGACACATTTGTTGAAACATAATTCCTCTTATATTTTACTGTAGCATAATTTTTCTACAACTTGTGTAGTGTTTCATTGTCATTTTCAAATTTGGAAGTAAATTTCCTTTTCGCGCAATCTCTCAGTTAATCAATTATCTTATTTGTATGACATTGATTTAATTTCGGTATTCTATAGTTCACTATCCAGTTCTCTAGCTGTTAGAATATCGTATCTCACATTGCTATACAATGTGCTAAAGAACATGGCTAGGTGGGCCGCATTAGCTCGTTGGTTGTGTGTTTGGCTTCGCTCATTCTCAATATCCCACTACCTGCCATTTAAGCCATACAAAGGGTTTAAATAGCAGAATGTAGTCCAGAGAACGGAATGCGTTGTGTCGTAGTTTACAGCTTGACTGCGATATTTGCACCTTTCGGTCCAACACATCCGACTTCAGCAAGCATTTTTTTAGTAACGGGTTAGCAATCCCTCTTCGATTCCTTCTCCTTAGCCAGTCTGCCTTGCTGCAGCGTGTTATCCAGGATCATCACATAGAGGCGTAGAAGGGTCTTGGCAGCTTTGGTTCGCTGGCCCTGATACTAGCAGTCAGCTATGGGTCGCTGACCACTGCAGCTCATGCGCTGCTCAGCTTCTTGATGTGTTTGAGATCTCTACCTTAAGAGGTGTAATGAAAAGAACAGTTTGAAGTATTCAGCGGTGTTAGAACCCTTAACTTTTGGTTACATTTTGGGTAATAATAAGGGAGAGGGGATGAAGCCAAACTAACAATCAAATGTAAATAGTGTCACAAATAATTATATGGCAAGGGACTGAATGCTCACAAACACACACACCAACGTATCGTAACCAGTTGATTTTATGCGTATGGCGACTTAATAGTGATATATATATATATATAATCAATTTCTCATTTCAAGTATAGTGCAAGGCCACCGCTGCTCTTTTCGGAAACCGTGTATCTGAGCATTTATATATTAATTTTATTAGTCCTGGTTTCACATGATGAGTTTACCAATCGCTTCTACAATCATCCACATGTATATTATCAATACTATATGTAAGCGAATCAGACTTATAGTACCCACAATGTTTGATGAAGTAAATTCAATGGACCAAACAACATATGAAGGCAGGTGGTGTCGCGCAAAGCTCGTAGCTTATAAAATCTCTATAAGTACTTTATAACATCGATTGTTAAAAATATGATTTATCTGTTACTGTACCAATGAAAAGATGTTCCCATTTAAGCTCCATGTGAAGCATAAGAGGACCACCGCAACAGGCCTTTCTCAAAGAAGACTGTGTCCGAGCATTTGCGGTGGCTGTTTCGATATAATTGTTTTTACTTGGAGATGTTTCTAGCCCCCATACATACTCTTCTTGTGTCTTCTTCGTACTTTACGTGTCCGTGGCACAACTTCAGACGTTATGTTTCTAGTGTTTGACGGCGTTGATTTCCATATCGTTCCCCTCATCCATAATGCATGTTTCCAGAGGTTTTAGACAGATCATCAGGTGGTTGGTTTGAACATTGTTTACCTTCACATGCCAATGCCTCAGCATGCTTGTATTCCCATCTCTTTAAGTTCTTCCTTCATCATGATACACTTTTTCCGAGCCTATTTGCACACAAAAAATGTTGTTCAGACACAGGCTTCTCCCGCAGTTCGATCTCAGAGTTAGCCATCTTTTACATCATGCATGTAAGCTTACAGTGGTGCTATTATTTTCAACCCAGGTACAACAATGAAAAGCTGTCTTACAACTTTTGTACTTATAATTCCTTAATACAAGATAGGAGGTTGCGTGGCCTAGTGGTGAAACTCGCTCGGCTTTCACAATCCCAACGTTCCGGGTTCGATTCCCATTTGTGTCCAGTTTGGCAGACACTAGGTTTTTTTCTCGGGCGAGTGCTCCTCCACATACGGAAAGTAATGGCAACCTACCGTACTGCACACTAGCCCAAGAAGCTTATAACAGCCAAATAGGTGACAGTTGTAAGAAGGAACTTATAACAGCCAAATAGGTGACGGTTGTAAGAAGGAACTTATAACAGCCAAATAGGTGACGGTTGTAAGAAGGAACTTATAACAGCCAAATAGGTGACGGTTGTAAGAAGGAACTTATAACAGCCAAATAGGTGACGGTTGTAAGAAGGAACTTATAACAGCCAAATAGGTGGCGGTTGTAAGAAGAGACGTTCTGTAAAGGATATGCTACTTACTTGACTTAGTTATACAAGATAAACCTTTTTGAATATGTGTCATCCTACCTCAATCTCCCACGCAATCTAAACTTACTCTTTTATAATCGTCTATTTCTCTGATGAACGCATTTAGATTCATATTTGAATTGGATTGACTGGGGCACAATGGGCGATATGAAAGTCTTCTACAGAAGATACTAGTTCGGAATAACTAGGAGAAAAGAAGAAAGTGGCGAACAAAACTCAACTATACATCTCAGGCATGCAAAGACATTAACGTACGGACCTGTGATGGGATGAAGAGAGCTGCAAAGAATAGGGTCACATGGAGAGACATATTGATACGAAATTACAAATGGAGAGACATGTTCAGACAACCTTGCAACCAGTCTAAGCACTGATCAACCAGATGATGATGCTGCGATGGACAGTCTTCATCTAGAACTCAATCTCCAACAGGAATGTCTACAAAGGGACATCCTTTATTTTTCAAATCGAGCATGAAGCGAGAAGTACGACACATGCGCAATAACTCCATCACATGCTAATCAGGATTCAACTCTACAGATTCCAGCCTTCGACTGACGGGCCCCATTGTTCACTTCTCGTGACACTAGATTCTAGGTCTGCGAAACCTGTCAACAATGATTGCTGTCTGACATATTCTCTCGCCGATACTTTGTCTGCATTGTCTCATAAACCGATACATTAAATCCCGAGTATACATGGTGGTAGCGCAGTAGTTACTGCACTGACTTCCCGGCCGAGAGATCAGGGTTCGGTTCCAAATTGGTGCGGGACTTTTTCCAATCGCAAAAGGGATCCCGGGGTCGACCCAGCCTCAAGAATAATATGGGAAAGTGTATTCCTAGCGTACTATTGGTTAAAACAAATATGAGCCAGACACCGTAACCCCATAGACCACACGATAGATAAACAGGGGCTTTACTTGACTTTTGATGCACGGATTTGAGTTGTACATACTAGTAGTCACGCAACCTATACCACCATCAAGTGTCATACCGGCTGACGTATATATATCATGGACCTATACAGCTCTCAGTCTCTGGTGCTGGAAATCAGTTCTACATATGATGCTCTTCCATTCCACGTACCCAGCCCGTCCAGTATTTTATGCCCGTGTCTTCCTCTGTTTCTCTTTCCCGGTTGTAATAACATTTTCCATACCGTCAGTGCGTATAATATGTCTGAAAAACACTGATTGTTTCTTTCTAATATTGTACAGGTCATTTCTTCTTCTTCATTGCGGTCAGGATATATGATCATGCTGTATCTGCATATCAGTTGACATGATGAAGTCTGTAGTCTTCTCCGGTTGAAGCCTCACAGCTTTTTTCTCTCTCCGCACCCTCTGGCCAGGTCTGGTATCTCATTTCCCTATAAATTGGACATTTCTGACTAATGTTTTCAGGAATCCAGCGCCCTGTTCCAATGTTCCACATGGGCATTCATACGTGTGTGAGGTCTTTAGTTCGTATAGATGTTCTAGTAGTCTGCAGTGACCAGTTCTTAGGTGAAATAATGTAGTTTTTTTGTGGTTTTTTTTGATTAGGTGAATTCTGCCCAGTTTACCGCTTATGCATGTCTTCTCATCATTGGTGTATATACTGATTTCTGATGACGCGCTTGATCTCTCTGTATGGTACTCAGTGATTAAATTGTGCCTTTTTACTGCCGTCTTTTGCTAGAAGGTTAGGAGGGTAGCCATTGTAGCGCTATTGTTGAAGATCTCTTTAGTTTTCATAGTTCTGCTCTGATTTCTAATAACAGCGGTTCATTGTTTGTTTTCTGTATTGCCTCTATAAGATGCTTGCAACCTTCAAAGACTCCTATTTGTGTTGGTAGTTGCTTTTCTGTTTAAAGTATTCTCAGTGATTGCAGTAAAGTCATATAGTCTGCTCTGGGGTTTGTGGACGACTTCCCTATTGGGAAAGCCTCTTTCGTTATATTTCCACTTTTGCGGCTTATGAATATGCCCCCTTCCGCGTTTCAGCCTGCCTCCTCAGCTGAACCATATGTGTCCATTCCTTTGCATTATATTTCTTCTCAGTTGTCGCTTGTTTAACATTGTATAGCCATTAGATGTTTTGTGTGTCTCAACATGCTCATATAAAACCACATCTCTGCAACCTCTAAAGAACATCTTTGGCGCGTAATTATAGTCCAGGATTCACAAACTTGTCAATATACGAATTATATAACGCTGAAGTTCGTCTTTTCTCAATTCAAGAGATTTTGACTTGTTTCCTAATATGTTTTTCATTTTCTCTAACGACTTACCATTTGCAGAGCCATATATCAAGCAGCACTCAACACGATATCTAGTTATCTCGCCATCGTTATATCAGCTTCCTCCCATCACCTTTCTACTCTAATGTGAAGCACAGACTAACACTGCAGATGGCCCCTTCAAAGAAACATGTTTCCAAGCATGTACAATTATTCATAGTTTCGCTGCCATGTCACGCATACGCCAGTAAATGTACAGGAAGCATGTATTCGTGGTAATGACTAGTTATAGTGGCAATGATAAAATAACAATTTGTTGTGGACGTTTTTCTCATTTCTCACGAGAGTTTGACTTGACGATTTGTACGGCTGATGTATATAGGCCTACATGTTCCCCAACACTCTTCGCGCAGTTCACAGGCTAGGTTTTCATTTCACTTCTGGCGAATAAACAAAGGTTGGTCAGGGGTTTGAACTTGTGTTCTTCTGACTGGAAGATCGGTTTTCTAATCGTTCGACAACCCGCCATCAATTAACTTTTGTTTTCTGTTAAAATTGTTCAGCTAAGCGTAAACGCCGTGTGAAATTTGAGATATCTCTCTTGCTTCGTATGTGTTGTTATTGGCTTGTATTCCATCATCAATGGATATGTTGCTATAATTCTCCAAGAAAACTGGACAACAACTTTTCTTAAAAGTCATGCTTTAGAGGTGTTGTTGTTGTTGTTGTTGAATGCCCACAATGCGTACGTAAGTTTACTCTTTTGTGCGTCATGAAATTTAATTTATTTGGCGCTTGCCATAGCTCTCATCACATCCCGAGAGTGCTTTTGAAAATAGACATGGGTCCTCCAAGAGGTTGTGCTAGGATTGGCATCGTCTACGTGTCGCTCACTACTACGGGGATCACGTTGATAACCAATCTCATTGGACAGGCTGCCACGAAAAAAAATCTCTTCCAGAGATACATACGTAGAAACCAGGTGGATGTGTTGGCCAGTATTTTTTACCTGACCCAGACTAACATGCACAACACGCATTTTATGCATGATTAGACATTAGTCTCATCTACCATGCTTCTGAGATAAAAGTTGTCATTTCTGAAAGATGTTGAATGCGGACATGACCATTGACACGCCCAACTGGCTCCTACTGAAGAATCGCGGGTTCGAATCACGGTGGATACCAGAATTTGTTCACGTGGATCTTCTGGTAAAAATTCCCCTCAACTCTGTGTAGTGAGATTGGACTCCCATGTTCAGTGTCGAGCGCGTTTTAAATCTCTCGGCAGTTAGAAATAGAAAAGAGTAGGCTTAAGGACCTCTGCTTGTAAATAATTAAAAATTCTAGCTACAAATCTATCCAAATTATTTGTATTTTCCACTGGGCCTAGTAAGCCGCAGGAAGTTTTAAAATACCTACTACGTCTAGTCGAACCCTTCGGCTACCTACAAACAGACATTAAACATGTCTATTTCAATACCATGATTCGAAGTATATATATATATTATAATAATAAAGTAATACGTACATATGACATGTCCAACGCCGCTTTGGATGTCGCTTGTACAACTGCTCAGAATTATCTGTGACCTGCGTCCAACAGTATACAGACAACGTTGTACCGGACCCGTTTCTATAGTATCATTTCTACATCGGGGCAAGGTCCCGGTGAAAACGTTCACTGTGCTCATCACTAACCACCTCATAGGTGTTGGGGAAGAAATGCAAGTGGGAATGGAGAAATTCTATCTTTAAGGATATCTTGCTGCTAATTGTGTGATACAGAGACAACCTGTCCTTAACTGGTCCCGAATAAGTTATCTGACCTATCATTCCTGAAGAAATTAGTTGAGACCAGTTAAAAATTCACCGTGAACGTTATTCTCGTCTCTAATCTCTGAAGAGTTCGCGGATCTGAGGACCAACAAAAAATTCCTCTTTAATTTTCGATTCGCTCAGCCAAGAGAAAATGTCTGCCAAGTACTTGAAAGCTGATCTAGTACGGTTAATGAATTTGACGAAGTGTTTCACCACACTGAGTTTGATGTGAAGGGGAGGTAGCAGTATATTTTTGCGTGTCTGCCAGTGCTAGACATTGCACATTTTTCTCTCCAACTTTCATATATGTTCTGAGGTTAGTCGCTCTTCATTTACGTCATTTGCTCAGCTGTCCAATTCCATTTAGGAAAGAAACAACTTCGTATATCCCAGCTGGTTAGTTGCCCATTACAAGCGATGATGGCGACATCATCAGACCGTTTTTGTCTTGATGTTGTCACTTGCTTACGCTGCATTTAGATTATAGTGAAGAAGAAACTGCGTTGGTCATCAAATTCACTCTCTGATCCCGAACTACCTTGGGCCAGTGGCGAGACAGAAGTCCAGACAACTACCTAACCTCTCGACCTTATCGACTTAGCTGCAGACCTATAAACCTTTAGGTCACAACAGAGATGCCAGTCATATTTGATGTATTGGAGTCAGTTCAAGAGCTGTTTTAGGTTATCGTAAGATTCTTTCATCTACACAGTGTGTACAATTGGAATGGATTGAAGTCAGTTTCCATTATGCAGCAACGTTACATTGAATTTTAATTTAGAAGAGTAGAGGAGGCTTGCGGGTCATGTTTGATTCATAGAGCATTAACAAGACCATCTACATCCGAGCAAAACACAAAGTCATCATTATTTCTGAAGTAATGATCAAACTGCGAATGGCGTATGCGAAAGGGAGTTGCTCGGGCATTTTCCATGAGAAGATTCCATTGCTCAAGTGTTGATCCGCTTTGTCCTCGAACAGCTCAAACTCACGAATAAGACCGTCCAGTTCTTCTTATGTGACAATGTGCAGCATATGTATAGATCATCAATAGAGACCGAAGGTAACCAATTGACCCCAGACCTCATCTTCTGAATCGATGGACCATTCACTTCGAGGTTTGGGTACATAAAGTTCTTCGGCTCGCGGAGCTGGTGTGAAAGAATATTATATATTCGGTTACGCTATTGTCCACTCCATTTACCTGTCATACCTGCATATTCAGGTTGAACCGAACAAATTCCAAATGGATGAACAGAGAGAGAATGATATTTATCTTCCCTGATGGACGAGCAACACTATTTAAGAAGTGACATCAAAGGGTTGCCAATGAGGATAACAACCATTTGTGAAACAAGACAGCTACATAAATCACTAATGGAAGAGTGCCCCAAAGTGCTTGGCTACATGCTACCTTACAGGAGCTTGCAGCAGTTGCCAACGTTTGCTTCATTTATGACGATAGTGAGGCAGCAATATGCTCAGGCTACACCTAGTACCATCCCGCTCTATCTCTGTCTGTCCTTTTTTCTTTCTTTCTTTCTTTCTTTCTTTCTCTCTCCCTCTCTCTCTCTCTCTCTCTCTCTCTCTCTCTCTCTCAGAGTTAGATTTACCCATGAAGTTCTGTATATAATTCTTCTAATGAACCTTTCGGAAAAGCGAGCAAGTCCGTCTGTTATTCCTTATAATATATATATATATATATCATGTGCACAGACAAGACAGAGACCAAATCTAAAGTTAATCTAGACAAACAGGGGATTGTGAAGGTCAATGTTCTCAGTACCTCGTCTCAATTATAAGCAATAATGGATATTGAGAAGTCAGACGGAGAATAGCTATGGCAATGCAGAGGTTGAATGAAATGAATAACGTATGGTAGAACTCTAATAAAATGACAAACATAAAAATTCTGCGAACTTGCATCTTCACGGTAGCAACGTAAGCATGTGAAACGTGGACCACCACACAAACACTCAAGAAACAGATTGCATCTTTGAAGTAAAATGCTACAGAAAGGTACTCAAAATACCACGGAAAACGAAAAGGAAAATTACTGATATAAAATAACTGGATATCGAGGAAATTGGTTGGTAAACAATTACTTGTCTAGAAAGCTAAAATATTTTGACCAAATAAAACGCCATAATGCCCTGTAGAGAACGATACTGGAGGGTATGGTGTCTGGAAAGCGGGGCACAGGCAGACCAAGGAGAAGATGGACACAAGACATCACGAAGGTCCTTGCTAGAGATAGAGAGTCTTACACGATCGGATGTTGTTAGAGCGATGTTCTGCAGCGGACATGCTGCATGATGATCGTGATATATATATATATAGTTGGAGGAGCGTCTGTGAGTGCTTTATTGATGATATCGATTTTCTGACAACCACAAGGACATGATGTACGGTAAACTGGATGCTGCAATGGCTAACCTCGTTAATTCATCAGCCCCATAATCTACCCCCTGCTCACCTCAACAATAGAACTAGACAGCCTATTTATAGTGTGTGAAGTATGTATAGAGGCTTGTGCAGGGCGACCTGAATGTAGGAATACGATCACGGGGACGTCGAAAATCGCGATTCAAGGGCAGTCTGAATGAGGCTGTTAAGTGCTGTCATATAGACATTACCATCTGGGAATTCCTGGCTCAATTTCGTCCAGCTTGGAAAAGTGCAGCCTAAACGGGCGTTACAATAAGCGAGGGTCTCCGTGTGCAATTCATGATAAATGCGCGATGAGAAAGTCTGGAGCAGGGGGAATACCACTACCAGGTGCAGATATTTGTCATTCATGCCATAGAGCTTGTAGTCGATTGATCAGTCACAGACTAAAGGACGCAGTATGGCACACGATGATGTCGGCGGTCCTAGTCGGCGATAATGGACTATTATCGTTAATTGTTAATATTAGTTTTTCTAGTGTTCTCTCAACCGCAGCTGAAAAAAAGCAGTCGGCAAGGTGTTTAGGAATCTTCTACAAAAGGGAAATTGTCAACTCATTTTACACACGAGTGATTCCCTGGCATACATAATAAGCCCGGCGTTTAACTACCTCATTGTGTTAAGAGGCAGCTATGTAAGGTTGCACAGGAGTCTGGTAATATCACTATGTAAAAACTATT
The DNA here is from genome assembly GCA_036924085.1 of Ariolimax columbianus. Classification (NCBI taxonomy): domain Eukaryota; kingdom Metazoa; phylum Mollusca; class Gastropoda; order Stylommatophora; family Arionidae; genus Ariolimax; species Ariolimax columbianus. Next base: position 42,355,521 of record JAVGWX010000008.1, on the reverse strand, counting down.
GGTTTTGATATGCTATTGAGATGGCTATTGAGGGGAGTGAAGCAAGGTTGTATTATGTCCCTCGACCTGTTTTCTCTATACAGCGAGTTCATCTTGAGAGACATACAGACAATGCCAGAAATATCAATTGGCGGACAGAACAAAAATAATCTGCCATTTTCTGTTCATATTGTCTTGAGAACCGAGAATGAAACCGACTTACATAAAATGGTAGACATGGTAGTTAAGCAAAGTAAAAACAAAGGCCTCAGCTGAAATAAAAAGAAAACGGAAATGATGATAGTGACGAAGAAACCGGGCTCTACAAAATACTGCGTCCAAGTGAAAGGGACCGAATTGAGACAAATTAACTCGTTTAAGTACCTGGGCACATACAAAACATCAGATGGAAGATACAATTACGAAATAAAGTACAGAATAGCTCAATCAAAATGGGTCTTACATACCATGAAAGGAATATTGTGCAACAAAACCGTGTCGCTGTAACAGAGAAAGAGAGTTTTGAATGCTACGTGGAACCAGTACAGACATACGGCATTGAATCATGGACAACAAGCAAGCACTTAGATCTTTAAAAGCATCGGAGATGTGGTTTTGCAGAAGAATACTGCGTATCCCATTGACTGCAAAGAAGAATAATGATACAGTTCTTGGGAAAGCACAAACACAAAGACAACGGTTTGCTATGATAAGAGGCGGCTTGCAGCATGTCGTGGGGGTGGTGGGTGGGGGGAGAGCGCTGCTATCTTCTAAAGCCGTAGTTGAGCTGTCTGCTTAGGCTACTCATGGTCAGGTGGTAGTACAACGTGTCTAACTCTGTCATTGTTAGCAATACTAACATGTGGAGCATTCATAAACTTTTAAATTTGACTCAGCTACGATGGACGGGGCATGTTGTTCGGATGTAACATGTGCGCATTCCCAAGCAGTTGTTACACGGTGAGCTCAAAACAGGTAGACGCTCACCAGAATTAGTGGTTGGTGTGCACAAGAAACGCTTTAGAAACACCTTGAAAGTGTCTCTGAAATGCTTCAATATTGATGTCACCTCCTGTGAGATGCTCACACAAAACAGTACCACCTGGTTCGCTAGAATCACCGAAGGTGCTCAGATCGCAGAGAGTACATCCATCACGGAGACTCAGCAAAATCGTTTTGTCCGAAAACAATACTCACAACGGTTCCACAGCCGGCTCCTAGCATGTTCCCTGAATATGGCAGCGTGTGCCGTTCCGGAATTGGTTATTACAACCATAAACGAGCACATTTCGGAGCAACAGTCTGATGCTGTCGCCATCTTCGTTTGTGATTGGCAACTATTATTATTATTAGAAGAAGAAGAAAAGGAAGAAAAGGTAGAAGACAAAATAATACGAATAAGAAGGAGGAGGATGAGGAGGAATAGGGGAATTCGAACTGGGTGGAGGATAATAATAATTATTATTACTGTGCGTAAACGGGCTCCTCTTATGGTATTCCAACCGATCGGGGTGGAGCCTGTTGACGACGAGGAACAGTTTATGAAGTATCTTCCTGGCTGGGGTTTCCTGATCCCAACTGTATGACCTGACCGAACAAAAAACTCTACGGCGGTCCACTGTTTGGGTTGAAGCTTGTTTCAGCAGAAACCTTCACTTTGCGGATGTAGTCATGCCATCTGATGTCCATGATACGCCACTGGCTGTTCATGTTGAAAGCCTCTAGTGTTGAAATGCCATGATTGAGTAATGCCCACCCTTAAGAGCTTCTAAGTACGACAGGAACCACGGGAGACTGATAGATCAGGATTTTTGTTTTACAGAAAATCGTGCCGTATTGAATTCATGCCGGAGGTCGTGCAAATCAAAAGCAGATAGTCCGATCCACTTTGACATATTGGATCCTCTCTGCCCGTCGGATATCATGCTGCCGAGATAGACGGATTATTTGGTGCCCTCCATCGTGTAGCCTTAAGATTCAATACACTGAGGTGCTGTGTAGGAAATGAGGATCTGAACGCCACCATCTGAATTGGCATGGACACGTAGAAGTAGAAACAGTTTTGGAGACTAGATGTAGCAGTGAAAGAGCTGACAGCAGCTAGCTACTCATAGCTGGCTGCTTGCATCAGTGCCATCAGGCGACATCTGACCAAGACCTTATTCCACCTCCAAGTCGCGACCCTGGAAGCAGGCTGCATTCGTGTAGGCTGCCTAAGAAAATAGAGGTCGACGAGGGAAGAAATACCAGAATCCAACGATTAAACGCTGCCACCGGGTGAATAGAGGCAGAAAGGCGCATATATCCCAGCCTCGCTGTAAACTACAGCACACAGTCACAGCGTGTTTTTCAAGGCAAACACAGAAGAAGTTGAAAGAGAAACTAACCTTTTTTACGGTAGAATACTCTCCAACTCATAAGATATTCGCACGATACCATATACAGTCTAAAAGTCCGCAAATGTGCTGCATTAATTCTAGTTTGAAAAAAAAGTGCTTTATACGTAATACCGACAAGTACTGGAAACTCAATAAAATAGCTATATAAATATTATCCTGGGGATCTAAAGAAGACGCAGATTGGCAGAAAGTAGGCGTAGCTTATTGGAAACGTGTGGTTCAAGCGGAGATGACGCGTTCAGAATTGATAATAATATGGTCTGTGGCCCAGTGCAGACATGTATATGAGCTTACCGTGCCGAGAGCTTGCGTAGGCAAGGCCTATAAGCTCAATACAGTAGAAAACTGTGACACAGTTTTATGGCCCGTTTGTGATAAAGGATGTGTCTACGTGCTGGTTTAATAGGCTGTGTTTATGTCTTCAGTCTCATCCCTACATGAGGTTAAGATGGAGGAGGCACTCTTAACATTATCTCCGCATAGCTGGTGTTGTTATCGATAGGGCTTCAGTTTACACAGTCAAAGTAGTGTGTGGCTCACGGATTCACAACTGGTGTGCTGCGAAATGTCATAATTGTGCTGCGAAATGTCATAATTGTGCTGCGAAATGTCATAATTGTGCTGCGAAATGTCATAATTGTGCTGCGAAATGTCATAATTGTGCAACATTTCATAATTCTGCTGCGAAATAGCAAAATTGAGTCTTGAAATGTCATAATTGTGCCGCGAAATTTCATCTGAGCTTCGATATTTCGTAACTGTTCCACGAAATTTCATAATTGTGCTTCGACATTTTTTAATTATGCCTCGACATGTTATAACTGTGTCGCAAAATGTCAAAATTGCCCTCGACATTTTATAACTGTGACCAGATAATTCGTAATTATGCATCGACATTTTATAATTTTCTTCGAGATTTCACATTTGTACATCGACATTTCAATATTGTGCCTCGATAATTCATATTTCTTCATCGACATTTCAAAATTGGGCCTCGACATTTCATAATTGTGTTCCGACATATCATAATTGTGCCTCGATATTTCTTAACTATGTCGCGAAATTTCATAACTGTGCATCGATATTTCATAATTATGCCTCGACATTTCGTAAATGTGCCTGGACATTTCAGGATTTGTTAGTGCTTGGTAGCTTAAATAGTTTGTTATTGTTAACGCCACAAGTACTTGAGTTAGGTAATCATGACGACTTTCTTTGGTGGCGGGTTGCAGTGACGCTCCTCATGTGCGGATGGGCACTTGAGAAAGATGGACAGGTGTTCGCCTGGCTGTAGTGCAATGCGAGGCTCGTTAGTAAGCTCACCACTATGGGGATCACATTGTCGAACCCCATCTTGTTAGCCAGACGTTCCTGAAGTAGCTTTCTTTCAAGGATATCTGCTTGGAAGTGAGGAGGGATCTTGATAAATATGTTTTGCATGACCCTGATTAACATAGTCTGATAAGTATGTTTTGCCTGACCCTGACTAACATGGTCCGAATAGTATGTTTTGCCTGACCCTGACTAACAGTCTGATCAGTATGTTTTGCCTGACCCTGACTAACATAGTCTGATCAGTAACATAGTCTGATCAGTATTTTTGCGTGAACCTGACCAACACAGTCTGCTCAGTATGTTTTGCCTGACCCTGACTAACATAGTCTGATCAGTATGTTTAGCCTGACCCTGACTGACATAGTGTGATCAGTATGTTTTGCGTGACCCTGACTAACATAGTCTGATCAGTATGTTTTGCGTGACCTTGAATAACATAGTCTGATCAGTATGTTCTGCGTGACCCTGACTAACATATTCTGATCAGTATGTTTTGCGTGACCCTGACTAACATAGTTTGCATGACCCTGACCAACAGTCTGAGTAGTATGTTTTGCCTGACCCTGACTAACATAGTTGAGTAGTATGTTTTGCGTGACCATACAGTATTCTCCTCAAGCGAGAATAAATGGTAAATGGTGTCCTGGATAAAGTGTTAGAGACTTCGCATTACTGGGTCTCAACTTTTTCGTATCTGTAGTTACTAGACGCTTTCACCGCTTCATTTTCTTTCCTAACAGTATGTCGTGTAACAATTTACAACTATGTAGACTGTAGCGTGCAGTGACCGGGAATTGAACTAAGTACATTTGCCGTGAGAGGTCAACCGTCTAACTACTCAGCTATTATGCCGTTTTCTAGTTATTCTTCACCACGCATTCATCAGACAAATATCGAGTTGGCATGGCTATTGTCTAACAATGGGTATTCCACTACTAACCCTTCTATTCTATAGGAATTGTCATTTATCAGGTTGGAATATTATTACTATAGTATCAGTTGCCCTACTTCTGTCCTGGTGTGTAGAGGTTTGACAGGAAGAGAGCCAGACAATTCTATCCGTTTTCTTCCTCTTGGCCTGGCTCCAGTCTAGTCGTCAGTCTCTTATAGATTGTCTTATGTTGTCATCCAATCGGACGTAGGGTCGTCCTCTGGGTCATGATCATTGGTTCTTTTCTTCACATGCCTGCGTGGTAGCCTATCTGCGTGACCAAACCACATAAGTTGAAATTGGGAATGTTCGAGTATGAGTATTAAAATTGATCAGCGCTGTGGTTGTTCTTGTTTGCGAATGTCCGAAATGAGTAGGTTACTCTTTTGTGCGTCCTGAAAAGGACGTTAAGTGGCGGGTTGCAGTAGCTTTCCTTACATCCCGAAAGTGCGGATGAAGGTGTACCGGGGTCCTCCAGGCGGTTGTCCTATACTTGGCTTCGTCTGCGTTCACTCAATACTACTGGGATCACGTTGATCCCCACCTTGTTAGCCACGCTGCCATGAAAACAGCCCGTTTCCAGCCCGTTTTCTAGGAAGCCGAGTTGAGTGTTTTGGTCGGAATGTTTTGCCTGACCAGACGTTAGTCTTCCCCTACCCACCCCACCCCACCCCCCTCATCTGGTGTGGTAAAAGTTGCAATCCTTGCTGTAACTGCTTTGTGTGTTGAAATGAGTTGTACTGATAGTGAATTAGTCCTTCTGTATGCAGTCACTGATCCTCCCCCCCCCCCTTTTCTCCGGTGTGGTAAATGTTACAATCTTTTGCAGTAATCGCTTTGTGTGTTGAAATAAGTTGTACCGATAGTGAATTAGTCCTTCCTTGTGCAGTCACTGATTGTGATAACATCGAGGTAAGAGTTCTCACAGGTAACACAAACTAATGTGTTCACGATACACGGGTTGTTTTTGGATTTTTGTTACCGCGTTACCTGTAGTTAGCAGTTTATAACTAAGTCTGCCGAGTTGTTGAAACTGTCGTTGTCGTTGATGGTTACAGTTGTTGCGAAAGTACACTGTTTTCAAGCCCTGTCAGTGTGTTCGGTTATATTAGATAACGTGAGCTTTCATTAAATAGTCGGCCTGAACTCCTGTGCAGCGCTGCAAAGCACATCCCCTAAAATGGACTGCAGTCAGATCGTTTGGTCTTAAAAACAAAATTCGCAGTCAGTGCCAAGTTTTGGAGTAAGAGTATCGAGGGGGATGAGTTTTTATTTATAAGGTCTTAGTGGTTGTTGTGGAACCGGACAATATATTTTGGTTATATTGTGTGAGTCCTGTGCATCTTCTTCTTCTCGTTCATCGTGTTTTTCATTATGTTTCTTTTGGAAGATCAGTTCTTTGGACAAAAATTGGTATGGGTGGGAGTTCCTCAAGTCTTCTAACCGCTTTATGTGGAGATTTGTCTCTGTGGACCAGTGCTCAGTACCCAGTTGCCTAAGCAAATCACAGTTTTGTAGAATATGTCTGTGCTGCTTGTCCGCACGTATATATGGGTGTTGGAGCCGATTTTAGCGTAAGTAAGTGGCCATCGAATAGGAAATATGTCCAAGTTCATTTCAAGAGGACTATATGAGAGACAGGAATAGGAAATATGTCCAAGTTCATTTCAAGAGGACTATATGAGAGACAGGACTTGCATGTTTGAGAGGATGTTGTGAGATGCGACTACTAGTGCAATCTAACCACTCTAGTGAAGTATTCTGCGACTCTTGAATGCACCCCGGCATTCGCATTGGCCAATACCTATCAAAGTTTTCAAAAGATATCTAGAAACAATACCCCATAAATATCTACGGGAATGTTGATGTTGTTGAATGCCCACAATGGGTAGGATTACTCTTTTGTGTGCCCTAAAAAAGGCGTTAAGTGGCAGGTTGTAGTAGTTTTCCTCACATCCCGAGCGTGCTAATGAAGGTGGGTCGTGGTCCTCCATGTGGTTGTGCTATGCTTGGCGTCATCTTTGTATCGCTCACTAGTACGGGGATCACGTCGATCTCTCACCTCGTTAGCCAGGCTGCATGAAAACAGTCTTGTTTCCAGGGAGGCCTACAAGGAAACTGAGGTGAGGGTCTTGGCCAGTATATTTTTCCTGACCCTGTAACATGTCTGATCAGTATGTTGTGCCTGACCAGACGTTAGTCTTCCTCTCCGTATACGGGAATAATAGAATGAAAAGCACATTTTTCAAGAGATGAGAACAAGAAGAAGTAATAGGACTGCCGAAGAGTTCACTTTTTTTGTAGTAAATTTGATGTCGAAGTATGCGCATGGTTTCCTAACTGATTAACCAATACAGTACTGGTTATTGCAGTGGAGTCTTAGAGAAACGTTTTCCTTGCTGTGAGAGACTTGGACATGTTGTTTAATTAGGGCTGCTGAACTTGTCACTTTTTAACAAACAATTTCAAGATGAAGGATTTTCAGGATTTGTGTAGTTGATCAATGAGGCCGTATTTGATCTAGTGATTGCTAGGGAGGGCTGCAATAGAAGCAAGAAAACCCATTATGTTTCATGTCATCGACGTCTGTGCAGAACGTGTTTACTGCCTTGGATAGATACTTCAGTTCATGAGCTGTCTATATTGATTATGTAATTGTAAGTCGGATGTGTTATACCCTACGTTGGACGGATGTGTTATACCCTACGTTGGACGTATGTGTTATACCCTACGTTGGCCGGATGTGTTATACCCTACGTTGGAGGGATGTATCTTAGTGTGTTAGTATGTTTTCTTGTTATTATTAGTTCTTAGTCGACCCATACTTCTGCAGGGGCGGATGCCCATGTGCAGGTCCCAGCTCTGGTAGGATATGGATGTCACCAGGAGGAGGGTTTCCTGTTTATCGGGCTAGGCTCGAGCAACTTATTACTCTGCTGCGTTGGTACAAGTACTGCGGAGGGTGGTTAACACATGTGCCAATCCCTCTTAATAGACTCAAAACTAGAGCACAGTAGACCTGCAGCCTGTTGGGCGCCATCTATGCTGCTCTAAACAAACCACCTAACCATGGCCGGTGTTATGCCATGCCACACAGTTAGTCGCCTCTTACGACATGCTCTCTGTGGGACAGTGGTGCTATTCTTGTCCTTGTCATACAGATAGACCCCGGCAGACTACTCAGGAATTTAAGCATAGAATTGTTCTAACCTTCTCCCCACTATTCATATGTGTGGTTCTGTCTCTTCTGGTGTTGTTTGTGACCTTTCTTATGCAGCGCATTTCGTAGATAGATTATTTCGTTTCTGAGCCTTATTCAATACCCATGCCTGGCACTGGTAGCACAATGTAGGAATGAAGATACTATTTATCATCTGCTTTTTTGATTGAGGGAAAATCTTGTGGTGTTTTAGTAGGGAAGACAGCTGACAAGTGATAACGTTTGCCTCTATCTCTCTATCGAGTCTGCCATCTTCATTAAAAAACAGTTCCCAAATACCAAAATTTATGTATCTGCTTTGTTTTCCTCATTTACAAGAATATAAAGTGTGGTGGGTTTTAAAAAAAAAATTCATTGTCTCTGTTTTGTATATGTTGATATCCATTTCGTATTTGTTCTAGTTTAATTAGAGTGAGTAAGTTATGTTCAATGGTGCCGTTCAAACATTGGTCATCTCTGAAGAGTAATTCGATGGTACTTTCCTGTTCTATATTTGCCTCCAGGGAGATTTTATTCAAATAAGCGACACAGAGGGGTGGTGAGAGAACACTGTCTGGAGCCTGGTGAAATGGGAAACCAGTACAACCTGCCTTCTACTGTTCTTACTGCACTCTGAATGTCCCGATATAGGCCCTTGATGTTACTAGGCAGAGAGACTCATTTGAACTATTTTATCTGATCTTCAGCTCGCTCCCTACAACATAAAGGACCACCACTGCAGAGACTCCTCATTGAAACTAAAACATTTTATAACAAGGAATCTGGTCGGTTCTCTAACAATTTAATTTACATGATTCAGTTTAGTTCTCGTGCCATCTCCACATCAAAGATTGACTGCAATGGATCTCCAATATCCTCTGTCTTTTGCCTCGATGGTAGAATCAGCCGGGATGTTCTCTGTCAGTCTGTTAATGTTCTACACCCCACCACCCCCACCCCACCCATTTATACAATGTGTTCATCTCTGACACGTTTACCACCCACACTCCCTTTCAGTATTGTTTTCAGCAAGATGTTATGTGTATTTTATGTGGTAAAAATATATGAACTCTTTAGTCTAACTTTGTTCACCCGTTCTCTAAACACTTCTAACGTCTTTTAGATTTCAATGTTTCCTTTTTTCCCGTAGCATGCGCCTCATTCTTCTGTATATCCATATTTCAAATGGATCAATTCTCGTCTCCAATCGTTTGTTCATTTTCGAAGTTTATGTATCCTCTACTGTAAAGACGAGTGCACATGGCAACTCCTATTTATTTGTCATGTTACATTTGTGAGTGACTCATTTATATGTAAATGTATGACTCATGTTGGTAGATGTCAATATATGATTCATGTTGGTGGATGTCAATATAGGACTCGTGTTGGTGGATGTCAATTTATGACTCGTGTTGGTGGATGTCAATATATGACTCGTGTTGGTGGATGTCAATATATGACTCGTGTTGGTGGATGTCAATATATGATTCATGTTGGTGGATGTCAATATATAACTCGTGTTGGTGGATATCAATTTATGATTCATGTTGGGGGATGTCAATATATAACTCGTGTTGGTGGATGTCAATATATGACTCGTGTTGGTGGATGTCAATATATGACTCGTGTTGGTGGATGTCAGTATATGACTCGTGTTGGTGGATGTCAATATATGACTCGTGTTGGTGGATGTCAATATATGACTCGTGTTGGTGGATGTCAATATATGACTCGTGTTGGTGGATGTCAATATATGACTCGTGTTGGTGGATGTCAATATATGACTCGTGTTGGTGGATGTCAGTATATGACTCGTGTTGGTGGATGTCAATATATGACTCGTGTTGGTGGATGTCAGTATATGACTCGTGTTGGTGGATGTCAATATATGACTCGTGTTGGTGGATGTCAATATATGACTCATGTTGGTGGATGTCAATATATGACTCGTGTTGGTGGATGTCAATATATGACTCGTGTTGGTGGATGTCAGTATATGACTCGTGTTGGTGGATGTCAGTATATGACTCGTGTTGGTGGATGTCAATATATGACTCGTGTTGGTGGATGTCAATATATGACTCGTGTTGGTGGATGTCAATATATGACTCGTGTTGGTGGATGTCAATATATGACTCGTGTTGGTGGATGTCAATATATGACTCGTGTTGGTGGATGTCAATATATGACTCGTGTTGGTGGATGTCAATATATGACTCGTGTTGGTGGATGTCAATATATGACTTGTGTTGGTGGATGTCAATATATGACTCGTGTTGGTGGATGTCAATATATGACTCTTGTTGGTGACAACATATTTTGCCATTCCTCTGCTCTTACTAATTCCCATTTCCCATCTCCCATGTTCTGTTATCATATTTCTCAGATATACAAATATTATATTTACATGACGAGGTTACTAGACCCATGCCAGCTTTCGCCACTTCAAATGACTTTTGAAACATACCTGGAAGATTTCTGTGGAGTTTTCCTTTGCCCTCTGGAATCTCCACCTTCATGCATATCTGGACAATAACAGCGACTAATTTCATTTTGTCAGCCTCTTTAATCATTGCCTGATTAGACGTTATGTTCCTCTCTACATGATGACTTGTCAGATGTTTGTGACAATCGTCACAGCCAAGTATGTTATTTCTTAATCAGCTTGGAGGAAGGTATACTGTAACGCAGTAATTACATCTAAGGTAAACACATAAATCACACTGATAATGCCACATAGCTAGTAAAATACTGACTAACTAGTAGTCATACCTGTCTACGATTGGCAGTAAGATACTTCTGATTAGACACACAATCATAGCCATGCAACGGTCCTGGGGTATGCGTCTAAAGAAAACACAGCACGCGCTCTTATTAACAGTCACGTGATATTGTTAACAGCTTTCGATGACGTCGCGCATTCTACTAATAGAAATTTCCTGATTGACAGCTCTGTAATAAATATGGTGCCTTCAATCATGTGTGCTTGCTGCACAGAGTAGTGTAATGTTTAGTTTTGTATTAATATTTAACAGAGAAAATGAATTTTGATTCACACCACACAATGTTGCACCGTTAGTAAAATATTGACTTACGTCTGAGTCGCCACGAAATGATACAAGTGTGCGTTCTCTCCGATTAGATAAAGTCTCAAGTGTTCCTCGCGTATCCTAAGGGCTGCCCATCTGACTAGAACAAACCGCGTTGCATGTGTAACGCAGTTAGTACCTGTGTTTAGAGTTCTGTGTCATCGTCTTACGGCTGTTCATCCTTTCGACATTTGGATGGCTACAATTCGATACTTTGATGGCTAAATTGAATAAAAATGTATCTGAAGGTGGCGTTTTCAGCCCTGTGGATCGGGATATAGAGTACTGGAGTGCGTATGTCTTCTTGGAGGCTCATGATGGCTAGTAAATAGATTCAACTCAACAAGGCTTACTCACGCTTGACCCTGTGCAGGGATAGAACTTAAGGGCGGCATGTTCCCATTCACGTCATGTGTCAGCATCCTTAGACGCCACGAGAGTCCCACCGACTGGCGGCAGATCAACGGATCAATGACTGTTCTTGTGGAAACGGGCCAGGAACTTCAGGTGTGTATTATAGAGTATTGCATGTTCCATCTCCTTCCTTTGATTCCCATCAAACCATTTATTCGTTTTGTTAATTCTATCAGTAAGTCAGACCATATTTAGATCTCCGTATTGCGTGTCTTCAACAAATGTACGTCTTCCTGTTTGAGCCGACCGCTCCAGCTCTATCCACAGCTTCTTGTTTTCCTCATGTTTGTCTCAAGCGCCCTTTGCTATGTCTGCTTTGGATTTCCTTATGTTTGTCTAGTGTCATTGCTCTAGTGTGCTTTAGAACTCCTCATGTTTGTCTTGTGTCATGTTTCATGTGTGGCTTTAGAACTCCTCATGTTTGTCTTGTGTCATGTTTCATGTGTGGCTTTAGAACTCTTCATGTTTGTCTAGTGTCATTGCTCCAGTGTGCTTTAGACTTCCTCATATTTGTCTCGTGTCATTTTTCATGTGTGCTTTGGATCTTCGGATGTTCGTCTCAAGTTTCTTTTTTCGTATCTGATTTAGACTTCCTGATGTTTGTCTCGAGTAATTTTTCATGTGTGCTTTATGCGTCCTCGTATTTGTCTCGTGTCATTGTTCATGTGTGCGTTAGACTTCCTCATATTTGTCTCGAGTCAATTTTCATGTGTGCTTTATTCGTCCTAATGTTTGTCTCAAGAATCATTTTTCGTTTGTACTTTCGAATTTCGCACGGGTGTCTCAAGTGTACGTCTTATGTAGAGTACATTTCCAGGCACAAAATACACTACTTCCATCTCTTGAGAATGCGCCCTCATCAACTTCCACTGATGACAATGCTACTATATCTGGCTACAGGGTATGAATGCGCCCACGAGACAGGTGGATTTATAACTGAGTGATTGTGCAACAATATGGACTCACAACGACCGCCGCAACGCACTTGGCGCAAGACAGGCGACTGAAGCTCTCTAAGTCCCTCAACAACATAACTGGAAAGAAAAATAACTGTTAGTATAAATGATCATGACAAATGAAAATTAAGATATGGTGGATATTCTCAGAAAAAGGCCGGGGTTGATGGTGGATGCGTCTGTTCAAACCCCGTGAATCCACCACTGGCCTTACGCACGACCGTACGTGCGTATCTTCACTCGTGCAGATAATCGTATGTTTATACAAACATCCATCCACCGACGTCATAAAGCATTCACATGGACTTTGTGACGCTTTTATTATCGCCAGCATTCATTTCTTACTGGATGTCCTAAACACTGAGAGATGCACACGCTCACTCCATCTTGTTATCTGGTAGTACCATGTGCTTCGTGCGTTAGACATCTGTTGGAAGAACATTTTGGGGAGCTGTCTGATGTGGTTGAAAAAAGGGTTGTCTTGTAGCTGATAGTGCCGTAGTGGATGCCGTGTTGAGACCGCATTGTGATTGTTCTTCATCTTTGGTTCAATTTAGTACTACAGTCTTTACTGCTGTAGTGGATGAAGTATTGAGACCGTATTGTGCTATTTCTAGATATGTTTAATTTAGCTATGTAGTCGTTGCTGCTGTAGTGGATGAAGTGTTAGAAATATGTTCTCATATGTTTTGTCCTGTCTTCCATAACTCGGAATACAGTAGTTGAAATTATACCATAAGTGTGAGGTACATAAAATCATTTTGATCAAATAAATAAGACATTAAGATCACCGTCACGAGATGTGCAAGTATATAGGGATGCAGATGTGGCATCACACTACCATCGTGTGGGGAGGAAAACTAACGTCTGGTCAGGCAAAACATACTGATCAGACCTGTTAGTCAGGGTCAGGAAAAACATACTGACCAAGACCCTCTCCTCGGCTTCTTAGTAGCCATCCATTTCATGACACCCTGGTTAACGACGTGGTAGATCGACGTGATCCCTGTAGTATTGAGTGACACGCAGACGATGCCAAGCACAGCACAATCGCATGGAGCACTCCGGCCCACCTTCATCAGAACGCTCGGGATGTCAGGAAAGCTACCACAACCCGCCACTTAACATCCATTTCAGGGCACACAAAAGAGTAACCTACTCATTGTGGGCATTCACAAACAACAATAATATTACACCACCATCTTATGGTATCAAAATAAAGATGATGCTTACAGTTCAATGTGAGATTCATGAGAAACATGATCGTTCAAGATCAATTTAAAACTTCGATGTCCAATTGGTATAACGTGCTACAACACATAGACGAGATAGAAGAGCACTGGCAACAGATAGAACATTTATGGAACGAGACTGGAAACAGAACATTTATGGAACGAGACTGGAAACAGAACATTTATGGAACGAGACTGGCAACAGAACATTTATGAAACGAGACTGGAAACAGAACATTTATGGAACGAGACTGGCAACAGATAGAACATTTATGGAACGAGACTGGCAACAGAACATTTATGAAACGAGACTGGCAACAGATAGAACATTTATGAAACGAGACTTGTGACAAATTATTAAGGAAAAGAAAATGCAACATAAAATATGGATAACAACATATACCATATCGAGGATAAAGGTGAGGAAAATGAAGAACGCAGACATAAACCTCAGCAAAACCAGATGTGCCAGAGCCAAGGCACAGGAAATATATACTGCAGTCAATAAAGATGTTAAAATGTGCGGGAGATGAGGCCAGATCAAATTGACGAGCTGCCAAAAGAAGTGCAAGAAGTTGCAACCAAATGACAAATCTGTACACGTGCACCTAGAAATACACAGGACAACATCAGCAAGTCAATTGCTTTATCAAAGGTAAGTAAAGAAATGTGCTTAGCAACACCAAGGATCAAATAAAGAGATGGGCAGAACTTCTTCTTCTTCTTCTGCGTACGCAGTCAGACAGTAACCATTATTTTTTCGAAAAAAGCGGCGGTCATCCTGAGGCTGTCGCCACTGCCATATAGCTTGTCTTGCAGTTCCACTGGTGATGGCCACATCTGCTCTCTCTGATCCTCGTATGTCGGGCACAGAAGATGTTCAGCGGTCATTTTACCAGTACCGCACGGGCATTCGTCGGTACACCCTATCTTCAATTTGTTGAATAGGTGGTACCTCAGTCTGTTGTGGCCAGTGCGAAGTCTGAAGACAACGACCTGCTCCTTTCGGTTCAACTGGTAATAGGCATCGTTTTTTGTGTAACCAGTATGTTCGGTTTCCCATTTGGTCATGTATCTGGCTTTGATAAGCCGTTTTGACTCTTCGTACGTCATACTGGTATCTGTTTGTGGTAGTCTTGCACCTTCTTTTGCCAGTCAGTCTGCCTCCTCGTTGCCTTGGATGTTGCAGTGTGATGGGACCCACTGTACCACTACCCTTTTTGGTGCGGACTGCTGGCACAGTTTGCAGAGTGCTGCTCTTAAGTCATTAAGCTCAGTGTTTTTCTGGCTTTTTAGCGCTGTGACTACGGCGAGAGCATCTGTCAGCAGGACTATATGGCTCTCATTTTCACTGTGTGTCACCATTTCTTCCACTGCCGCCCTCAGTGCCTCTGCCTCCGCTCTGAAATTGCCATGGGCAGAACGATTTTATGAACTTTAAAATAGACCAGCTACACATGATCCGATTGACATTCAATCGGTGGAGTTATAACTGCAAGTTAATTGTGCGAAATCGACTAAAAAAGAAACAGAATGTTATTTTACCACTGAAAGTTGGTAAACCAACTGGCCCCAGATGGTGTGACAACAGACGCAATAGCGCCCATACATCTACATTTCAACAGATTTACAAAAGTAAAGAAATTGGTAAGCGAAGAAAGCCCAGCGCAACGGAAGTGAAGCCTATGTAGTATTTATCAAAGAAGTGCGGTCTGCAGTGATGTATAAATTATAAAGGCTTAATATTAGTAACGGTGCTTCTTGGGAAGATATTGAACACGATCATGTAAGAGGTACTGAATGAGGCATTAGATAAACAGTTGAGGAACGCATATGCGAGTGTTCGACAAAACGTATCCGGTTTAGATCAGACAGCTGAACTACTGATAACTGTTCAACGATCTATAGAATGCAACGCATCATTTTGTATAAGATTCATGGATTATAATAAGGAATTTGACAGTTTAGGTGAAGTATCACTCTAGAATTTGCTCAGGCACGTTGGAGTGCCCCTGAAGTTCACTAACATAATTAAGAAAACCAACAGAAATTTGGAGTGTCGAGGTCCACGTGATGGAGAGCTTTTGGAGTTTTTTAAAATCATAAAAGGAGCGTCAAGGCTGCTTTTTATTACCATTTCCATTTCTGTTGGCTATAGACTTCATCATGCAGAACAATATTTCTACACACGAAAATGGGATCAGGACGACTGTGCTCTTCTATATCACAACTACAACAAAGTGCAAATAAAATAAGTATCCTCACTGGATGCGGAACATGATTACGGAATGGGAGAGAACAATATTAGAAAGATAGAAAAGGAAAGGGACCTAGAGGTTATAATAGATCATACAGGTAAGGTGATTGAGCAAGTCCAGATAGCAGTAAAAAAAGAAAAATGCAATGTTAGGTATGATTAAAAAAATTATTAAACATAGGAGCAAGGACGTGATAGTCAAACTATAAACATTAGTTAGGCCTACATTGAAGTACTATGTACAGGTGTGGAGTCATTATCATAGAGGGGATATAAACATGCTGGAAAGAATACAAAAAAGAGCGACAAAGATGATAGTAGGATTCCAGATTTACAGTTATGAGGAAAGACTCAGAAAAACAGGCCTACGGTGTCTCGAAAAGAGAAGAATTCGTGGTGACTTAATACATGTTTATAAGATAATCATAGGAAATGATAAATTAGACTATAACAAGTTTTTCAAAAGAGGGGTAAATTCTTGAAATGCGTTGCCGCGGGAAGTAGTTGAAGCAGGGCCAATTAATGCATTTAAGAATATATTGGATGCACATAGCTTTTAGAGCAAGGTAATGTAAATGAATCTGGTTGTATACAGACTCTGCAGAGTCTTCTAAACCAGTATAAAGACGGTAAATTAAGTTAAGTGAATGGTCACTGAAAATAGGTACACAGACAAAGACAAAACAAACAACACAATTTATGAGAACTTTCTTCTTTTCGCTTGTGTCTTGCTTCTGCCTTTCAGCGCCAGGCTATGAAGAGATTTCTTGACAGTTTCCTAGTATGTGCTTGTGCCTTTCAGCGTCAGGCTATGAAGAGGTTTCTTGACAGGGTCCTAGTATGTGCTTGTGCCTTTCAGCATCATTTTATGAAGAGATTTTTTGACGGAGCCCTAATATTTGCTTCGTACACGGGGAACTTTGCTGCTTCTTTTATTTCTGCTGTCCATCTTTTGCGTGGTCGGCCTTGGCTCTGTATCCATTGTGTATGTATTGCATTGGTTTCTGAGGGATACTATCTGGTGTTTGTCGCATCACGTGACCGAACCATTTGGTTTGCTGTCTCTTGATAAGGTCTAGAATTGGTGTTGTACCTACTCATTTCCTAATATCTTTGTTTCTCATTCTATCCATTCTTGTACTCCAAGCATTCTGTGCAGACCTTTCATCTCTGTTGTTACAATGTTTCTTTTCTCTTTGCTTGTCAATGTCCAATTTTTGGCACTGGAAGCAGAATGTGATAAGAAATGTCGTGTTGTATAGCGTTCTTTTTGTGTCCATTGTCACGTGTTTATACTGTACTATCTGGACAATTTCCTCAATGATTTGACTTGCTGCATTACACCTGTGTCTCCTTTGCCATCTGCTGAGGATATGTTTCCCAGTTAAGTGAAATGTTTCACCTGTTTCACTCGCTGGTTTTGTATAAATATATTTTGTTTTTATTTATTTTATTGCTATCGTCATAACTTCGGTTTTCTTTATGTTGATTTTCATACTGTATTCCGTACAGACCACATTAATATTATTGAGATGTTCCTGCAGTGCTTTGTTTCTGAGGCTGCTATTATTGCTCGGTCATCAGCAAAGAGAAGTTAATTTTAGTGGTTGTTGAGGTTATTTCCTGCACTAATTTTGACTTTAATACATATTGAGTCTATACATGTGATAAACAGTAAAGGAGAATGTAGACTATATATCAGAACAAAAGTGCCAAACGCCAGATAGATTGTACTGAGACCTGAAACTACCAGAGGCAGATTCATTCATATATCTTGGTAGCATTGTATACACAATCGGAGGTACTGATAGAGATATCAAAATAGGAATACAAAAGACTGGAGTGGCTTTAATCGCTTTAAAAAATATGTGGACTTTGAACGAAATTTGGTAATCACAAAAATACAGATCTTCAATTTAAATGACAAGTGTGTCCTTTTGTATGTTTTTGTTAAAAGTACAAATAAACAAGTACACACTTTCATCAATGGATGCCTGCGTCGAACTGAGAGAGTAAAGTGGTAAAGTCCCACATATAGAGCTGTGAGTAAGAGTGGGACTAGGTGTAAACAGCAGGCTCTGTCGTTATGTAGGACACACATTGTAGAAACAAGCTGATTTCATTATAAGACAGCCACTCTTCTGGAATCCTTAAGGTAAGAGACCTTAACATTCACGGAGAAGGGACGTCGAGATCAACATGCAAACGGCAAGAAAAACATGCATTTGAGCAGTCAATTATAGAGGATGACATAATGTCTAGACGAGTATTTGTTGGGGACCTATGCTCCAAGAGGAACCGGTGGATTATGTTGATTATTGATTGACAGCGAATTTAAGGTCAATAACTAGTTTTACCCGGGGATAAAAATACAAGAACTCAAAGCAGAACAAAATAAAATATATCATCAGGATTGGTCACGAACCCAGCTTTTTGCTTAGAGAGGCAAGCCTCCCAGCTGCTGTGTATGTCCCATGCCCATTGTTTGTTTCCTAATGTTTTAATATGTATAGCACTCATTGCGATCTCAGCTGTTCACTTTTGTTACTGAACATGATTAACAAGTTACTCGACCGTTGAAAAAAACTACATAGAAGTAAGTCATAAGCAGAAGGGACAAACAGGATTAGGATATGAATTGTGGAAGCCAGTGATTCAATTTCTCAGTCGGTATGTCACAAGATGATGGCGAATGTGCTTCCTTAAACACGACCTTCACTTAACGGACACTGATATTTACAATACATGTGACGCGGGTGTAGTACGAAGTTCTGATAAGCTATCTATATTTGACGGGAAAACCTGCCTAAGGCATTCCCATCCGTTATTGAAGAGCAGTAGAATGCAAAATAACGTCTGATTACGGTTGTTGCAACTCGTGCCGACTTGTTCAACCTGGATACATTTTCTTAATCAGCTGACTGCAGGGGCTCTCCCTTTATTGTGGGACGTACTGAAGAGTGTGGCACTGCGCTCGTCTGGCAGTAATGACAGGGAGAGAGAATTGAATGTTTTTGTTGACAAATTATCAATGGTTCTTCTCAGTTCTAAGTCGAGCTGCACTTCTACAAGGACTGATGCAGGTGCCAGCTCTGGTATGAACTGGTTGTAGCCGGGAGGAGAATTTACTGCTTACTGGGCTAGGTTTGAACAGCTTATTACTCCGCTGCGTTGGGAGAAGTGCCGCGGAGGGGGGTGGGGGGGGGGGGTTAACCGATATACGATTCCATTTTAATAGACTCAAACACTAGAGCAAAGTGGACCCGCAACCTGTTAGGCGCCATCTATGCTGCTATTAACAAACCACTTAACCATAGCGCCGGTATTATGCCATGTCCCAGAGTTAGTCGACTCTTACGACATGTCCTCTGTGGGGCAGTGGTGGTATTATTCCTGTCCGTCCTTGTCACACACATAGACCCGGGCCGTCCAATCGGGCTAATTGTTGTAATACTATTATTAATCACGCAAACCAAGAAAATCATGAAATTCAGAGATTTTAGATATTTGGGAAGCGTGTTCCAATGCCGAGGTCAGGATGTACAGGCAGAATGAAGCAGGAATGTGAACTACAAATGTAGTGGCAGCATATAAGATATATATATTATTAAGATGTCCACATGTTTTACTGGAAGAAAGCAGAAACATGTATTATGTGTGACATGTCACACAGCTAGTAACCTCTTACGACCAGTTCTCTATCGGGCAGTGGTGCTGTTTTTGTCCTTGTTATACACAAAGATAGATGACATTAGAGTGATTGTGCAAACGCAAATTTGTCTCACTTCTAGACACTAGACCTGTTTTTCTGAGTCTTGCCTCATAACTGTAATTCTGGAATCCCACTATCAGTTTTGGTGCTCTTCTTTGTATCCTTTCCAGCATGTTTATATCCCCTCTACGATAATGACTCCACACCTTTACACAGTACTCCAGTCTAGGTCTAACTAATGCTTTATACCATTTGACTATCACTTCCTTGCTCTTATGTTTAAAATGTTCTTTTTTCCATACATAACATTGCATTTGCCTTTTTCACTGCTACCTGAATTTGCTCACTCACCTTACCTGCGTGATCTATTATAATCCCTAGGTCCCTTTCCTTTTCTATCTTCCTAATGTTGTTCTGTCCATCAGTGATTTCGAACTGTGGCGGGGTGTAGCAAGCTAGCTCACTGTCGACTAATCTACACGCTCCACCAACGTGTGAACGTCTAGGTGTGCTATGCCATGACATGGATGATCTTCTACCCTGGAGGTTAAACTGCCGTGTTGGTTGCCTCTTACGTCATACTCCTAGTGTGGCAGCTGTCTTATTCACGTCTAGCGCACACATAGGTCTACCTGAAACTACTCGTGCAGGAAGGCAGCGAAAACATGAGGGAATCATTCCTAACAGTGCTGCAATTTGCGTTACGTGTTCAACTGTGCGCTTGTCTCCTACACAAACATTTCATCGAGATCTCGCATCTGTCTAAGAGATTTGAGAACATTTAGCTTCCTGCTGAGGCTGGCGATTTTGTTATGGTATGTTATGTTCATGTTGTGAAAAAACGGTATCACTGCACGCAGCGCAGACCTAAAGGTGTATTTGAATTGGGCAATAAACAGATACGTAATATAGACTGTTAAGCACCGTAAAATACATCGCATCAATAATGTTATTGGGAATATTGTCAAGTAATAGAATGTGTATACACAATACGAGAAGAACAAACTCCTTCAGAATGTGTAATCTTTCATATGTCTTGGTAGCAATATAGACATATTGGGAGGTACAGAAAAAACGATATAAATTTAAGAATTAAAAAGGCGAGAGGGACGTTAGTATGTATTGTATTGGGGACCTTATGGAAATCCAAAGAAAGTTAAACTACCATTACATTCAGAATAAAAGATAGAGACGAGTCTCATGACAACAATTGCCGTTGGGGATGAAGATAATCCTTCATGGGCTAAGCCGCTGCATTATGTTTGGTATGGTGACCAGTTCCCTTCCTTGCTGTTTCTACCTTTCTCAACTCATACGTCAGATATACATTTACAACTGGGTTGACTGGATGACCGGACTTTTTTCTGTCCGTCCGTGACTTCGAACTCTGACGCGATGTAATCATAGTGAGCCAACTCCATGTCGACTAGACTGCACGCTCCACCATTCATAAATTCAGAATATTCAACTCCGTTCTTTTATTTGCTTCTGAAACATATATACGACAAATGTACTTACAAAAATGTACATACTTTCGTCAATGGTTGTCTGTGCAGAATACAAGGGTGGGTGGAAATGGTAAGATCAGATCATGTGGAACTGCTGGGAAAAAAACGTGACAAATACCAGTGAAGCTTAACATACGGAGGATGTATCGCGGCTGGCTGCTGGCGTTAGGGTCACCGGCCCATAGCTGACCAGGAATCTATTCCTCCTCCAAGTGCGGTCTCTAGAAACAGATTGTAACTATGCAGCCTATCTTACATAATCGGTATACAAGAGGGAAGGCAAACCCGGTACCCAAAAATATTATGCTGAAACCGGATGTGTAGGACCGAATAGCGCAGATATCGCAGCCTCACTGAAAGCTACAAGACAGCGTCCTTTTCATGACGAACACCGAAGAAGTACCGAATCCCGCTAGCTGACAGAACAATCCTCTCAACCTCGTCTCCCAGCTCCATTCTGTCATCCTTGCCTCCCAGCTCCATTCTATCATCCTTGCCTCCCAGCTCCATTCTGTCATCCTTGCCTCCCAGCTCCATTCTGTCATCCTTGCCTCCCAGCTCCATTCTATCATCCTTGCCTCCCAGCTCCATTCTGTCATCCTTGCCTCCCAGCTCCATTCTGTCATCCTTGCCTCCCAGCTCCATTCTGTCATCCTTGCCTCCCAGCTCCATTATGTCATCCTTGCCTCCCAGCTCCATTCTGTCATCCTTGCCTCCCAGCTCCATTCTGTCATCCTTGCCTCCCAGCTCCATTCTATCATCCTTGCCTGCCAGCTCCATTCTGTCATCCTTGCCTCCCAGCTCCATTCTGTCATCCTTGCCTCCCAGCTCCATTCTGTCATCCTTGCCTGCCAGCTCCATTCTGTCATCCTTACCTCCCAGCTCCATTCTGTCATCCTTGCCTCCCAGCTCCATTCTGTCATCCTTGCCTGCCAGCTCCATTCTGTCATCCTTACCTCCCAGCTCCATTCTGTCATCCTTGCCTCCCAGCTCCATTCTGTCATCCTTGCCTGCCATCTCCATTCTGTCATCCTTACCTCTCAGCTCCATTCTGTCATCCTTGCCTCCCAGCTCCATTCTGTCATCCTTGCCAGCCAGCTCCATTCTGTCATCCTTACCTCCCAGCTCCATTCTGTCATCCTTGCCTCCCAGCTCCATTCTGTCATCCTTGCCTCCCAGCTCCATTCTGTCATCCTTGCCTGCCAGCTCCATTCGTTCATCCTCGTCTTGCAACTCAATTTCTTCATCCACGTTTCCCTTCTCCATTTTTTCATCCATGTTTCCCTTCTCCATTCTTTCAATCACACCTCCCTTCTCCATGCTTTCATCCACGTTTCCCTTCTTCATTCTTTCATCCATGTTTTTCTTTTTCATTCTTTCATCCACGTTTCCCATCTCCATTCTTTCATCCACGCCTCCCAGCTCCGACTCATGACTAATTTCAAACTCCTGCATTCTGTGGATTGTTCGTTTTATCAGTTGACAGTCATCATATGCATGCATTTGATGAATACTTGACCTGGGCATGGAGGTGAACGGTTTTGAACGATTGGTCGATTATTTGGTATTCATTCCCATGAATATTATGTTTACATTAAATGACATGACAAACATTATATGACAGCTATGACACTCCTCTCATTGTATGACATTTATGACCTTTTAAACAAATGGACGCTTCTTCCCACGAGAGATGCTCATAACATAACCATAACTATAACAAGAATGTCACGGCAATGCCTACGTATTGTTGCATATGTCCTTCCTAAGCAGATAATACATTCCATGTGTATGATGGAAGTAATGTCATTTGGAATGTTTATTATTCTATGGTTTGCTTTTTGTTTCTTTGTTTGTTAACGAGTCTTGTTTATGTTATGACGATTAGCGTGTGACTGGCCGGATATGATGTCATCCTTTCTGTCAAGAGGTGTTCTATCCCTGGCAAACACTACTTTCTGGCAAACACTACTTTCTGGCAAACACTACTTTCTGGCAAACACTACTTTCTGGCAAACACTACTTTCTGGCAAACACTACTTTTTATAAGCTGCTATTCAACGACTTCACAGCTGTCCTTTTGTGTTGACTTCTATTTCTCCTATTTTAACCAACTTCCCCATAATCCAGAGAGCTAAAATTGTGTACACAATTACTAGTGCAATCTGTTAATATATAGAAATCACACGCCAGCAGTTCCCCCTCACCAAAAAAAAACAAAAAAACACGAAACAAAAATGATTTATATTTAACTTGACATGGCCGTTTTCCGTTTGTGTAGACTTCTAATTTTTATATTTTAACCGTCTACACTACTTAGAAAACGGACAGTTAGTAACATAGCCTCTACTTTTGCGATCTATTAATACATCAACATTAACTCATGTAGTCACAAAAACAAAGTCGCATACGTAATTATCAATAAAAGCGTGAACCGAACCTAGAAACATATTTAACCCTTTACAGCTCACACTAATTTACAAGATGTTAGTCTTAATGTTCGAGACATATACAGTAATTTTATATTTCATATATAACAGAAAAAAATCAGTAAAACTAAAATTATAATTATTAAAATTAAAAGATACAGCTTTTGTTTATAAATCTAATTTAGCTAAATAACAAAATTGGGTTGACATGTGACTTCAGATACATCGGACTATAACTCGTGCTACTTTAGTTAACTGCAATGGTCAATGAGGCTCTAAAGGGTTAAACAAATATTTACTTGTTATATCTTGTGTGATGTAAAACATCACCTGCCTACTGTGCGGCGATTGTATGGACAATCGACTTACATTTTTTCAACTGTATGAACGCTGCGTTTCCTAGTGATGAAGCGTCGGTTTCACAATCTCAACGCAACCGATTCGAATCATGCTCGTGTCCAGATTGGCCGACATGGCCATTTTTTCGCTCCGTCACATACGGAAAGTAATGCCAACCAACCGTATTACACACTTGCCAAGAAACTTATAACAGCCAAATAGGTTGGCGATTGTAATAAGCGACGTTCTGCAAAAGACATGCTACTTACTTGTATCAATTCCTGCACACCTATGTAAAATCAACATTCGTCATGAATTATTTTTTTTAATATCTCGCGTTAACACATTTTCAAAATGGACATACAACCTAATATCAAGATTATTTGAAAATGATGAAAAATATCAATTGATTTTATTTAAATGAAGCTGATGTGCCTTTAGATGACTTGCTCAGCGATGTTTGTCATTACAATAAAAGATATATGTTAATCGATTATCATACTGCTCTTTGTAAACTAACAACGCATTGATTAATTTGCAAATTACAATTATTTTATAATGACCACCTCCTGCTATTGATCAGATTTATATGGTTCTTTATATTGATCATCAGCTACTATTAATCAGTTGTTATGTGTCCTAAATTGACGATCACCTAATATTAGTCAGTTTATGTGTTCTTAAATTGACTCCTCTAATATTAGTTTGTGTGCTCTAAATTGACTCTCATCTGATATTTGTTTGTGTGCTCTTAAATTGATTCCCATCTAATATTAGTCTGTTTTTGTGTTCTTAAATTGACTCTCGTCTGATATTAGTCGGCTTGTGTGTTCTTAAATTGACTCTTATCTGATATTAGTCTGTTTGTGTGCCCTAAAGTGAATCTCATCTATTAGTCTGTTTGTGTGCCCTAAATTGACTCTCATCTGATGTTAGTCAGTTTTTTTTGTTCCAAAAGTGACTATTACCTGATATTAATAGCAGTTTTCAATGGTTATTTTAAGCATTAACATTGATTATTTGAAATCCATTTGATAAATTCGCATAACAAAAAAACAAAAACTGATGTAGTCTAATTTGAAAACTTAAATACGATTGCCTAAGCTACTACTTTTAGGAAACAGACATTAATCAAACTTAGGTCGTCTACTATTGGTAAATGTTTAGATTGGATTCTTTTTAAACGTTATTCGTTACTGGTTTTGTTATTCTGAACTTGAAGATTAGCAGTGTCATATGTGTTTTGGAGAAGTGCGCGGCCAGCTATTAGGGTAAAGGTATCTTATAGAGACACGGCTTCGAACCCCAGGTTCATGTTACTATCCGGAGAAATATAGCCTACCCTGCGTACAGTGCATCGACTACAGGTGCCATCATCTTTTATTGATTTGTTACATAAATCCTACCGCGGAACTAATCAACAGAAAAGCTCATTGATTTTTGTTTTAATAAATATTTTCCGTTTTTAAATGAATGCTTCTTTTTAATGATTGTTATCCTCTATAAATATCAAAGGCGGCTAACAAACACGGCGCCTAAGATATTCTCTGTGGCAAAGCGCCGATACGATACATCTAGATAGTTATCTTAAATGCCAAGCTAAATGCTAAACGTGAATACAAGAACAGCAGTTGTGAATTGAGTTTGAGAAAGTACTGCACCGGAAAGAGAAATGACATGGGGTGGTATTTACTCATTTCCGTGACTTCAATGACTTAATTATTAAACACACTTTCTTCCATTACACTAGTGGCCATCACGTCAGTTGATGTCAATCGGACAAGACCACCGACAGCCAAAATGACAATTTCACGATTCATTCACGATTTCACGAAGTTAGAGAATGGTAAAGAGAGAAGCAGACGGAGAATCCGACGACTGTCTAATTCCTCTAGAAACCTGAAGCTGCATTGTATGCTTTCCACCAATTCATCTTTGTGGTCCTCTTCTTGAACTCCTACCATAAGACTTCGCTGCTTCAGCCTTCTCTGCCACCTTTCTTCGTCAGGTACTGTTGTGTCCCCCTAATTAAACCCTTCTCTTGTCGGCTGCAATCAAACTCATCTGTGGTTACACTCTCAAGATGTGGCATATGCATCTACTATCCCTAATAGTCAAGTCATGCTGTAAACTGTAAGGTTTTATCAGACACACATGAATACACCCCGACCATCCCACGCAACCCTTCTCTGTCAGCGGCGGCTGCCTGTACCTCCTATGTTCGGAGATTAGTCAATTCTGTTTTGTTGTCCTCCCACCTCTTTTTGGGACGACCTCTTCGACTTCCGCCTTGCACCTTTCCGTGCAGGATCGTATTTGCAATTTTATCTCGATATGTGGCCATATCAAGCGCGTTTCCCTACTAGATGCTGCTATCACATGGTTTATAACAAATATGTTTGTTATTACGTCTCGCTATTGATGTTTTTTTACAAGTTTTAATAACACTTTAATGACAACCTTTGCCAGCTTGGCGTAGACTTCTATTTCTCCTATTTTAACCAACTTCTCCTTACCACAGAGAGCTGAAATTGTGTGTAAAACCTCTACTAGTATGACCTTTTAATCTATCAAATTTTGACGGATCTTGGACAGGTTACTCCAAAGTTTTGTTTAATTTAAACGTGTACAATTTCCTGTCGAACCGTACGTAACAAGACGCTGAACAGCGCATGAGCTGCAGTGGTCAGCGACCCATAGCTGACTGCTAGGGTCAGGGCAGCGACCCATAGCTGACTGCTAGCGTCAGGGCCAGCGACCCATAGCTGCCAAGACCCTTCTTCACGTCCACGCGGTGATCCTGGATAGCAGGCTGCAAGAGACTGGCTAAGGAGAAGGGATTGAAGAGGGGAGGCTAACCCAGTACTCAAAGAATGCTTGCTGAAGTCGGATGTGTCCGACCGCACGGTGGAAATATCGCAGTCATGCTGTAAACTACGACACAACGCATTCCAATCTTTGGACTGCATTCTGCTACTTGCTAAGCTCTGTTCAGGGCTTGATAGCGGGAGATTGAGAACGAATCAAGCCAAACCAAAATTCTGAACATCCATGTTGTGCATCTAATTGTATTATTATAGGTTTGTAGTTCTTAGTGAGTCTAACTATTATAAGTATGGCAACAGTCTCTGGAACATCAGGACAGGGTTTCTTATTGTTTCTTTAGGGAATAACAATGTGAATCTGACCTGGGTGCTGCGTGACAACAGCACGGGCACGCGTGACCTTTATTCTTTTTTGTTCAGCTCTGAATCCTCCCCTCCCCCTCCCCTCCCCAGTGGATCTGTGGCATGGGAATGTAAAACAGCACAATGGGCGCTTTTTCTTTGCGATTCTCGCTTCATCATGATTATCATCGGCAAGTGTCACAGCCGGCTCTGTTGACGATCAATTTCCACACCCTCCACCACCACAACTATGCACCCATCACGTCAGCATGTTTGATGTCCCCTGTTTTCTCATCCACTGTTTCTTGTCAACTCAATTCCATCTTCTGCGTTACATTGCCTTTACTGTCCTGGATGTTTCCTGGTATATCACGGTGTCCAGACCAGCTCCTCTGAGTATGTGTCCAGTGAATATTTTAGGATTTCCTGTTTTATAGTTGCTGTGATCAGATTACTGTAGTGGTTGAAAACTAGCTTTGCAAGGAAAGAGGTAATAGATGCCTCTCCCACTACCGGCACTCTGAAGTCGACCAAGCTGTATGGTGGTGAGAGGGGGGGGGGGGTTGTTTTGTAAATGGGAACCTCGCGTACAGTTAGCGAAAGGGAATAAGGGAACTGGACGCCCCACCTCACACAACTGTGCTTTAGTACAATGAAGTCTCTAACACTCCATCCTCGACGACAGCTTCTGATGACCTGGTCTCCGTAGATCTTTCGTTAACTCACGCCCTTCTTTAAACATCGTTGTCCATTCTTCACTGTTGTATTTGATACACTTTTTTCCCCATACACTGCCTGCATTCTGCGATGAATGTCAACTGGTCGACATCCTTCAGCTGTTAGAAACCGAATCACCGTTCGCTGATCAACTTTGCACGGATTCGGTATAATACCCTCCATGTTGTCGACGGTCTGATGAGGAAACATTGAGTCGGAAGGTAATGACATTTTACAAACTTGACGGTTGGTATGTGCTGTTTACATCAGAAGTGACTTCATCATGCGCACCGTACCTATGTTCACTTGGTGCAGTTAGGTCCGCTTTAATTTTAACACGCTTCTAATATATATATATATATAAGAGAGAGAGAGATAGAGAGAGAGCAGAAACCACTTCTTTTACTCATTTCTTGATATTTATTTATTTCGATGCTAACAAATGATAATAAAAACGAGTAATATTTTTTTAAAACGCGTGTACTATAAGAAACGTGCTTATAGCATGAAAAACGGATGGCAGCACTGGGAGCCACAAACACCACGCACTTTCTGATCAACCGTTGCCATGACTACAAGCCATTCAAGGGGATATCGCCTGTGCGTCCAATGATACCTACCTAAGCTAAATGAAAATCTTCCAGGCACTCGGTGATGAAATGGTGTCCGGAATATTCCTTCCAATACAGGAAGGTTTGCCTCACACTTCCTCGAACCGATGTATTTTATCAGCAAGAGATTGTCACATTAATATCAACTATTGAGTAAACATGTTGCGGAAACTAACGTGTATTCTCTTCATTTCTCCTTTAGAATCTTTCTGTAGCATTGTGCCACTTCTGCTGTTGGCTGCCGTTACAGGAAACTTGTATGTTATTATTGTGAATGTCCACCATGTATAGGTTTACCCTTTTGTGCGCCCTAAAAAACACGTTTAGTGTCGGGTTGCAGTAGCTTTCCTCACATCCCGAGCGTGCTGATAAAGGTGAACTGGTGTCCTCCAGGTGGTTGTGCTATGCTTTGCTTCACCTGCGGGAAGCCCACTACTACGGGAATCACGTTAATCGCCACCGCCCCCCTAACCTCGTTAGCCAGAATGCCTAAAAGAACAGTTCGTTTCCAGGAATGACTACGTGGAAGTAGAAATGGAGTCTTGGCAAGTATATTTTGCCTGACCCTGACTAGCATGTCTGATGAGTGTATTTTGCCTGAACCTAACATGTCTGATCAGTATATTTTGCCTGACCCTGACTAGCATGTCTGATGAGTGTATTTTGCCTGAACCTAAATCGTCATGAATGTAAATGCAAAATCCAAACAGTTTCTTGTTGTTTGTAATGAACAGACAATTTTAGAATTGTATGCACGGGTCCCAAATAACACCGGACATCTAGACAATCCAGCCATGTCTATAATCCTCCCGTCGGACTCAAGCAATGGGAATACACGCTATAATGAATGCTGTTCTTATAGAGATGGATTTAGTGGCACTGTTCTTTACAATATATATCTTAGTAAACCAGCTCCACGCACAACCTCGCAGTGGCGTTTATTCAACGTGTGCTAGGTGTATGTCGCACGCCCAAGTGAAGATCCTATAATTTATTTTTAGTAGTATGTTATGAGAGTCATTATCATCATCAACATCGTCACCATCATCAGTTCCGTAACATGGAAAGTCATTGATGCACCAATGCTGCCGATTGTTGGACCAGTTCTGCCTCGGTTTTGTGCAATGATAATTGTTCTAGCTATGGACATTCCACTTTCTCATGTTGTCTTTCTATCTCTTTTTCTACCTCCCTCTCTTACACTATGAGAGTATGTAATATAAATGTATAAATTCGGGTACTACCCTAAGACGCCAATGCATTAAGTATGCTAACCGTTGACTGCTATGTGGATCAGTGCTGAAGAGTACCGGACATTTGTTTGCGTGCGGCTAGAAACACAGAACACAGTTATTTGCTAGATGTTGGTGAGAGTGGGTTGGCGCAATAAGCGCATGGCTTGGTGTTAGCGTTTAACTAACTAACTAAAAAGTGTGTATGTCAAAGCGCCGCACTCATCTATATTCAGCGTGAGAGAGATATTTTAAAGATGTTTTTAGTTCCAAAATGTACATACAAGTCTGTGTACTATTGTGAAGAGCATCTGTTAGTGTATATAGTGTTGTGAACGTATTTTATTGATTTTTAAGTTAAGTCGTTTATGTTTAATGAAATTATATAAATGCACAGTTTTATGTTAGAAGATCATGAACATGTACTGTGTGAAAGTCATTCTAGAAACATTTACTTGATATAATATTAAATTCTAAGAATGCAGCATACATTGTATCAGTTTCCAGGATACACCACTGCAACCAAGTCCCATTTTACGACATGCTAAGTAATGTTCAGTGATAAGATTCCCACGTCAGCTGAAAGGGAGCATCGGGATCAATACCAGAAACGGGGATCAAGATGCGGAGCAGCGCATGAGCTGGAGTGGTCAGCGACCCATAGCTGACTGCTAGCGTCAGGACCAGCGAACCAGAGCTGAGCAGCGCATGAGGTGGAGTGGTCAGCGACCCATAGCTGACTGCTAGCGCCAGGGCCAGCGATCCATAGCTGCCCAGATCCTTCTACACCTCCACGTGGTGATCCTGGATAACAGGCTGCAGCAGGGCAGACTGGCTAAGGAGAAGGAATCGAACAGGGAATGCTAACCCGGTACTCAAAAAATTGTTGCTGAAGTCGGATGTGTTGGACCGAAAGGTGCAAATATCGCAGTCAAGCTGTAAACTACGACACAACGCATTCCGTTCTTTGGACTACATCCTGCTACTTAAGCCCTTTCAGTGTTTGGTAGTGAGAGAATGAGAATGAACGAAGCCAAGCCTAGCAAATACGAGAAACCGTCCTGAATACGTGCATACAAGTCAGACAGTCCCTGGAAGTAAGACCACCTACATAAGTCCTCTGCAAATGTCAGTTGTTCATTTGTTTGTTTTGGCAGCAGCGACAATATTGAAGTGTTTATTAAGTCAACAACAATAATGACTAATGGGAGAATGTCCATTGCCTTGCTATACAAGTTGGAAGGTTTGGTTGTTTGGTGTAGCATTGTCATCTGACAACAGATTGGCTTATTCGGAGTTTGTCGAACAGTTGGTTTGGCAGTTTATCAAAGCGGTGTTATGACCTGGAGCCAGCGCGTGAGGTTGCAAGTCCGTATGAAATTGCTGTTGGTGTGTTAGAGTTCAGACTAGCATCATCGTCATTCTACCTTATTAGTTCCAGCCGGAGTATGAGGCCACTCCTCTATGTAGCCGTATTTGTTGCTATTCGAAACTAGTCATGCTCTGCTGTGTTAACTCTTGATGACGTTGGTAGCAGGTTACTGAAGCTCTTCTTTCATCCCGAGGCATACTTCAGATGGTTAACAGGGGTCCTTCCGGCTGTAATGCAATGCGAGGCTGTCTAGTAGATCCACCACTATGGGGATCACATAATGATATCACAGTTTATTCCCAGGAACACGAACTAGGAGGCGAGGTAGTGTCTTGATCAGTATGCTGCACTTGACACTTATTACCCTTCGCTCCAAACTTGGTCAGTATGCTTCACTTGACCCTAATTACTCTTCGCTCCAAACTTGGTCAGTATGCTTCACCTGACCATAATTGCCCTTCGCTCCCATGTTTGCTACAAAAGAATAATAACCACGAAAATGGATGAACTATGTTGAAGATAAATACTAGTTTGAGTGAAAATATTTTGAGCCCCAGACAGTTCTCATCTGTAGACTCTGAACTGATCACAACATATTGCGAAACCATCTATTCAACAATTTGAAACATGAACTACCGATGAATTTGTTTGCGGTATTGATAATGTAACTGCTGCAAAATTGTTAATTCAACATAGAGGAACAGAGCAAGCACCACTGTTCATTAATGCAATTCCTGGACAAATTATATGGCGATTTGCATTGCATCAGGCTAACCACTGTTTTCATTATATTGGTGCTGTTTAACGCGTACATTAAATATGACTACTCTTTTGGGCCTCCTGAATCGGCCGTTCAGTGGCAGGTTGTAGTAGCTTTCCTCACATCCCGAACGTGCTAATGAAGGTGGACCGTGGTCCTCCAGGCGGGTTGTGCTATGCTTGGCTTCATCTGTGTGATGCTCACTACTATGGGGATTACGTCGATCCATATCTAGCCAGCAAGACTGCGATGAAAGCTGCCTGATTTCAAGGAATGTTACATTTAAGAAAGATAGTGGTCTTGGACATTATGTTGTGTCTGACACTGATGCGACGTTCGGGTCAATATGTTGTGCCTGACCCTCGTGTGATGTCCTGGTCAGTGTGTTGTGCATGAACCTGATGCGACGTTCTGGTCAATATGCTGTGCCTGACCCTCGTGTGATGTCCTGGTCAGTATGTTGTGCATGACCCTGATGCGACATTCTGGTTAGTATGTTGTGCCTGGCGAGGTCGAGACTTTAGCTGAGGACCACTATTCTATATGGTTATAAGAGGCGCTGAAAACACGTTACGGTTTTCAAACTATTGGTCGTAAAAACTCTTTCTCCTGGAAGGGCACTAGGCGTTGATGCAATTCCAGCAGCGAGAAAATGTCTCACAAGGAAACTCACTAACTCTTCTGCTCTATGTGGACTGACAGAGTAGTCACAAAAGAAATGAAGAATGCGTTGATAGTACATATCTACAAGTATAAAGGTAGTCGCCAGGAGTTTCACAATCACCGTGGAATTTGGCTGCTGTCTGTTGAAGGTTAGATCCTAGCGTGTGTTCTGCTAAGTCTTGAGCTAGACCATTACATCCCGAAGATTCAGTGTAGATTCAAACTGTAGACATGACATTTGCAGCTTAATGTGAAATGTCGAGAACAAAACCGTAATCTGTGCACTACGTCAATTGACATCACAAAAGTATTTGAAACGGTCAGCAGAAGTGAACTATAGCAGATCATTTCCAAATTCGGTTGTTCTTGCAAA
Organism: Ariolimax columbianus; assembly: GCA_036924085.1. Classification (NCBI taxonomy): domain Eukaryota; kingdom Metazoa; phylum Mollusca; class Gastropoda; order Stylommatophora; family Arionidae; genus Ariolimax; species Ariolimax columbianus. Next base: position 42,322,847 of record JAVGWX010000008.1, on the reverse strand, counting down.
TGTATCACTTTAGTTAATAGGACCCAAGAAGTCATGCGTGTACGTGTACTTGATAACGGCGAGAACCCTGCATTATTTGACATAAACAACGACGTGCAACAGGCATGTGTGCTGTCCCGACCCTCAGCATGCTAGTTTCTGCTATGCTGACTGACGTCTTCAATTGGAACGAGTATGGCATACCAATTAAGTTCCTCATGGATGGTGATCTATTCAATCCCCGCAAACTGAATGCGAAGACCAAGGTGATGCGTGGCACGAAATACTAACTCGTGTTTGCGGATGACTGTGCTCTGAACTATAGCTTAGACAGAATATACATCAAGGCATGGACCGTTTCTCTGCTGCTTGCGACAATTTGGGCTTGGCCATTAGCACAATGAATACTGAGGTCATGTACCAGCCTAAGGTACATCATATTAACAGCCAGTGGTTACAGGGAAGGGACAGAAATTACAATTGGGAGAAATATTCATCTACCTCAAAAACAGGCCGTCGAGATCAGTGATTATTGCTGATAAACTGGTTAATGAAATACGTAAGAAGCCCAGCACAACTTTTAATCGAGTGGCCTCAACAGTGTGGGAACGTCGAGGAATCAGCAAAACGACTAAGCTAAAGCTCTGTCGTGAAGCCATTTTATCCACCCTGATGTACGCATGTATGAGCTGGACTGTCTGCGCTGGAGAAGCCAGGAGGCTAAATCACGTCCACGTTAATTTTTCTGAAAAGAAAACTGCATATTACCTGGCAAGATAATATCAGAAATAATGAAGTCATATCCAAAAAAGCATACCTGACATTCGTTGTCTCTTGTAGGAAGCCTAAACGAGTTGGCTTGACCACCGTGATCGAATAACAAGCGAAACGCTCAGAAAGAGACTACAGTATGCCGAACAGTGAAGATAGACGATTACTGCGACGCTCAAAAATTCGTTTCATCGGGTACATGAAAAGGGTAGTTTAAAACTTATTACACACACTAGCTAGGATTTTGCATTTGCATTCAAGACGTATTAAAATGACGGTTTAAAACATATTACAGAACTCAACAATACAGTATGACAGGGGTTAATGTTGGCGGCCATCACTCATAGACGACGATTGACACAAATTGTTATTATGATATATTGTGTATGTGGATTATGTTCGTCCATGACGTGTGATGATGACCAGTGCATGTATATATATTCAGTTACATATACATTTTTTGGGGACGCAACTCGCCGATTTGGGCGAATGAAGTGTTCAGGGCGCTCTTCATTTCGTGGTATGACAGCTGTTCATGGCGTCCAGAACGTGGCTCGTCATTCACACCGCGTTCCCGGAAACGCGCCACCCACCACCATACTGTGCTAACATCCATAGTTTGTTTGGTCTCCTTGAACGTTAAGCAAGCGATAAATGTAAATGGGTCGATTTTATTTCCTCTTGGAGGAATTTAATTACACACATCTTTCTAGAGAGACTTCATGCCAGTCACCATTTGGTCAGATAGCCCCTCTGCAGCCACCTGTCGCACCCAAACAAAATCTCACGGATATTGACAAGGAGGCTCAAAACTCAATTATGATCTTTCCAAAATCCACGTTTGACGTCGGGGGCTAACATAATAAAACTGAAGTTGTTGGTTTCGGAGCGACCCTTGTATGTACACATACATTTATATATATACAACGTAAGTAGCTTGTCCTTATGAGATGGTCGCTTCTTACAACCTCCTCCTGTTTTGCTGTTGTAAGTTTTGTTGGCTATTGTGCAGCACGATTTTCCGTGCAAGGAGGAGCCGATTAAACAAGCAGGTGTCAATGAAACTGAACACGGTGAGAATCGAACCCGGTGCGTTGGGATTATGAAAACCGAGCGAGTTTTGCCCCTACATATATATATATATTTATATATATAATCTTCAGAATGTTGTGGTCCGAGTGTGTGAGACCTTATAAATGTATTAGGAAAATGCTGAAACAGTATAGAGATACTTGCGTTGGTGAGAGAAAAGTGTACGAGTGGGTAGATGCATTTATAAATGGACAAACATCAATCCATGATGTGCAATTTCCTGTCGTCACAGCACAGCCGTCTCTTATGGGAAGGTGACAGGTCGCGCTGATGCCATTAATCGTGAAAGCAGACACGTTTTTTTAAAAGGTCTGGCCAGCGAATTGGATGTCAGTATCAGATCCGCACATACTATTGTGCGGATATCTTTCAAGTATTAAAAGTTCTAGGCATTGTTGGTTCCTAGGGCGCTGAGTGATGAGCACAAGATGAATCGTGTTTCTAGGGCGCTGAGGGATGAGCACAAGATGAATCGTGTTTCTAGGGCGCTGAGTGATGAGAACAAGATGAATCGTGTTCCTAGGGCGCTGAGTGATGAGCACAAGATGAATCGTGTTCATACTTTCAAACTGCTGCAGCAACTCTTGACACCATTTAGAGATTGAGATTTCACATTTAACTAGATCCCCCATACATTTCTGACCTTGCTACCTATGATTATCATGTGCTTGGACACTTTCAAAGATTGAAGATTTGAGAATGAGGACGAGGTCAAAGCAGTGGTGCATTTCTGGGTGAAGACACCCACACACAAATTGTTTTCCGATGGAATAAAGAAGCTGATGTAACGATATGAGAAGTGTATTGAAAAGAAGGATGATTATGTAGAAGAATGCCATATCATGTGTATCTGTAATTGAAATATATATCTCAACAAATGTTTAATTTGCTGTCACTTTTGTAGACACCATAGTGTATGCGTGCGTGCGTGTGTGTGTGCGTGCATACGCGCGTGTGTGTATCTTTTTACTTCCATTTCTTGCTACGTGTTTCTTAATATTTGTTTGTGTTCTGGATGAGTTTGTTGTTTCGTTTCCATATGCTGTCCTCTGTTTTTTGTCTATGTGTAATCCCATTGACCATTTCTTGTTTGGGTACTATATTTTATAATTTGTATACTCTGTCTCATTCTTTTCTGGCCACTTCCAGACATGGCTGCTTCCTTTAATCGCACATATGAAATAAAGTCTAGTTCTGTTGTGATTTGTTAGTTGTTTTTGCTGTTTCTTTGTTCTTGACGAAGGACGAATGTCGTTTTGTGTTTGACCTGCCTGCTGAGCCATTGCTTATAAAGGTTTTTTTTAAATCGACATGCAATACGCTAGCTTATGCCAAGACATCATCATGTAGCATGTTCTTTGGGGAACGTCGCTCTCATGACAACCTGTCTATGGGAAAATCTGTCTTCCACTAGTCTTCCGGCCTACTCCAAGGTCAATTCCAGCTTCTCCTTGATGTCATGTCCATTGTCTTCTCGGTCGGCGCCTGCCGCTCTTCCCAGTGGCATGCCCTCTATAACCGATCTCTCCAGTCCGTTGTATCCTTTGACGTGTCCCAAAAACGTGTTTTCGGATCACTACATCACTAATGAGCCAATTCACCTCTACATTCAGGTCTTGCCGGATGGATTTGTTTGTTTCTTTCATAGTACACGGGATTTTCAGGACTATTCTGTAGCAGTAAAAGTGAAGCCAAGTTAAAGCGGTGTGTGGAAGAATACGTATAGACCGAAATAAAAAAAAATAAAAAAACCAAAAAACAACGAAAGGCCAGAGCTGGATAACCGCATAAAGATCTATGTAGATGAAGTGTGTAGCTGCCCTAAAACACAACATTCAGAGGGATGTTCAATGATTTTTGTGTTCATCGGCGATGTGTCCATTAAAAAGAAGTAGACGTGTACATTAAATGTCTAGTTTAATTTATGTGTATACTTAAAGAGGATTAAAAGCTTGTACGTATGTGTATATTACGTAATGGGAGTTAAGTACAAGGGCAGGTAAGCGAAACGATAGGTGTGAGTGTTGGAAATGTGAGATTAATAGCTTAGACAGACAGACAGACTGGCAGGCAGATAGGTAGACATGTGGACAGACAGGCATACAGACATGCATGCGGACAGGCACGCAGACAGACAGACATATAGACAGACAGACTGGCAGGCAGATAGGTAGACACGTGGACAGACAGGCATACAGACATGCTTGCGGACAGGCACGCAGACATACAGACATATAGACAGACAGACTGGCAGGCAGATAGGTAGACACGTGGACAGACAGGCATACAGACATGCATGCGGACATGCACGCAGACAGACATATAGACAGACAGACTGATAGGTAGACATGCAGCCAGACAGACATACTTGCGGACAGACAGACATACATGTGGACAGGCACGCAGACAGAGAGGTAGGCAGACAGACAGATAGACATACCTGCGGACATGCAGACATACATTCATGCGGACAGACAGACGGGCAGGTAAGCATACATACATACAGGCAGGCTGACAGATAGGTAGGCAGGCAGGCGAACAGGTAGACAGGCAGACGGGCAGGTAAGCAGGCAAGCAGACAGATATACAGGCAGGCAGACAGAGAATAAAGCAAATATTCAGATAGGTTGGTAGTTGAATAGATAGCAGGAGAGTCGACTGAGTGGGTGGATGCATGAATGTTATCCGAGGGGTTTCCACGTATGTTCTATAAGTGACAGAAAGAAGAAAAGGCGCACTGCCACACTGATAGCGTGTTAAAAAGAAAGCATAGTCGCAGTCTAAATCATGTATGTATAAGCCACTCCAATTATGACTTTTCACTTTCCGTCATTTACAAAAACCAAATACCTACTGAGTGTGAAGCAGCCTTCTAGTTTTATCAGAAAGTTCTAGAACCAGTTTCCAGTATACGATTTTGTCTTGGATTCAAATGAGAAAAAGATGTATACAGCCGATCTTAGATACATATCTAAACATGCGTAGCCAATCTCACGAACTGCTATTGTACATGCTAGCACATTTCGAAGTGTAGACACAGGCATATTTGGAAACAGGCATATATAGGAGATATTTACTAAATCGTATCCGTGTACACGGCTCGGCTTGTGGACACGTGTCAGCCAGGTCCTCCTCCCATTAGCAGGTGTATCCTGGTGTTAAGGACTAAAAACAGGCAACGGCAAAGTGCATTTTTACATAAAAACAAACACAGAACACGATCGACATGAACCGACGTTTCGGACGAATAAAGCCCATATCGAGGACCGAACAGACGATAAAGGTATAGAATAAAGCCCATATCGAGGACCGAACAGACGGTAATGGTATACAAGACGTTTTTCTCAACCTCCACGATTTGATCATGGATGAACAGTTGAAACCCATTTCAGGTCCCAGGGAGCCCAGACTATTGAAGTCATGCATTCGATGCTTTAAATACGCTAGTGTGATTTGTTAGGTTAGTTAGAAACACGCCCAAGACACATCTCTCATACCCTGAGCAGAAAGAATTGAGATGTCATGCTCATGCGACCTCTTAGGGTAACGGAAAAGACGAGAGAGATATAGTGGGAGAGGGAGAGAAAAGGGGGGGGGGGATAAATACTTATGATTGATGGTACTGAACTCTATATGTAACATATCCATGTATGTGAAAGCATTAATGGACTAACTGTTAAAACAACCTAAGTCTTAACATTATGTGTAGCAAATATGGCCTATTGTTGGTCAACTGTCGTACTGGGTTGTTTAGTCTGTGTCCACTGTCCTACTGGGTTGTTTAGTCTGTGTCTACTGTCGTACTGGTCTGTTTAACTGTGTCTACTGTCGTACTGGGTTGTTTAGTCTGTGTCTACTGTCGTGCTGGGTTGTTAGTCTGTGTCCACTGTCGTGCTGGGTTGTTAGTCTGTGTCTACTGTCGTACTGGGTTGTTAGTCTGTGTCCACTGTCGTGCTGGGTTGTTAGTCTGTGTCCACTGTCGTGCTGGGTTGTTAGTCTGTGTCCACTGTCGTGCTGGGTTGTTAGTCTGTATCTACTGTCGTACTGGGTTGTTTAGTCTATGTCCACTGTCATACTGGTCTGTTTAACTGTCTACTGTTGCACTTGGCTGTTTAGTCTGTGTCATCCATAGCTACTCGGTCTACGTCCACGTAAATACGGGGCTACTCGGTCTGTATCCACAACTGGCAGCTTGAGTTTGGTTTTCTTTTGGCTCTTTTTAAAACGTTTATTCATTAACAATTTCCTTTGACCGAAATTGACCTTCCGCGAAACGATAGGATTAAGAAGACAACCGTTTTAGACAATCTGGCCTGCCGAAGACGGATGTGTTGGACCGAAAAGTACAAATATCGCAGTCAAGCTGTAAACAAGCGACACAACGCATTCCGTTCCCTGAACTACATCATTCAACTTACAAAGTAGTTGAAGTCAAATAACCAATATCTGCGTAAAACAAGTAAGCGCCACGGTCTCTTTTACTATTGCATATTCCACCTACTACCTGATAGATGTTGATCAAAGGACGATTTTAGAAAGCACAATTGCCAAGCATTTAATGACATAGTTGAAGATATTAGTTGTTTCAGGAAGGACTCATGGCACGGCACACACAAACGATAATATAGCAACTGCCCCACATAGAGAATGACGTAAGAGGCCTTAACAATGTTGTCAAACGTCGCAATGGCACATGCCTCGCTAACTTATAGGTTGCACATATCGCGTTTATACAATCCAATATCCTGCTGAGTATTCTAGAATCAAACCACCTATATTATACATAGATTCTAGACATAACCCTTCCACATGGTGCAAACATATAAATAAATACTCCCATATGATACCAAACTTATTGTAATAACCCTACCATATGATACATAATTTATAGTAACAATCCCCGACCTCCCCTATATGAGCCACACATTCTAGAAATAACTCTTCCGTATAATACAAACATAAAAAACCCTCCCATTTAATACATACATTATAGTAATAAACCTATCATTTGATACATAAATTATAGAAACAACCATCCCATATGAGCCGCACATTCTAGAAATAACCATCACATACGAACCATACATTATAGAAATAACCCTCCAATATAATACATACATTCTAGAAATAACTCTCCCATCTGATACATTTATTTTCAAAAAGCTGTCACGAAGTTTGGCTCAAAACAGAGGGTTTTTAAAGCTGAGGAGTAAAGGTCTCTGACATCTGCTGCGCTTGGACGCAGTGTAGAGATGAGAGTTTGTAGTTTACTTCCACTAGACAAAAACAAACGGATGTCTTACTTAAGTTTTGAACATGTGTTTCCATGGTGACGACACTGGAATGCTAACCGCTCCGCAACCCAATCCATCCTTGATACATGAATAAGAGATCATAAAAAGGAGAAGTCATTCCAAACAAAAACACATGTTGTCCTATTGAGCCCAGGAGAACCGTCTGTTATTACGAGAATTCCTCGCCTGATAATACTACCTTATTGTGTCCCCATTCAAGCTTAAAAACAGGCCCAGTACAGTGACGTTCCTCTTCCCTTACAGCCAGTCACGTTCTGGATCTGTTTTGTTTTGTGCTCAGTTCTCTGCCATAGGAAGCCAATCATTTGCCGGTTGACCTTTTCTCACCGAAGACACATGGCGATTTAAGGCAATGCGTCTCTCTTTGGCATCGATCGATCTTTGCATTGGGTTTGCTGCAAGGGATAGCGGTTTCTTGGGGGGTTCAATTAAAGAATGGGCTGTAACATATATTGTCTGTTTTTCCTTTTTTTTGTGTGTGCTTATTATTGTGTTTTTTTCTCGTGAAGCGTATACATCATTCGCTGTGGCCCGTCTGTCATGTGACTCGCCACTTGAGTGCCGTTACAGTTTGAGATGAATTGTTTCCATTCTTCTCCACCGCCGTAGAAAGCTCCTTACAGGAAGCCTGTGCCAAAACGCATTGTGTACTTTTCCAGCTGTGGTTTCTGCAGCAATTTGCTTTACATGATGGAGCAGCTAAGCTCAAGTACACCAGTCTACATTAGGCTAAAACAATATGAATATGTGTACAGCGTATCAAATGCTTTCTCCTCGTAGTAGTGGGGGTCACGCAGATGAAGCTAAGCATAGCTCAACCGCCTGGAGGACCGTGGTCCACCTTCTTCAGCACGCTCGGGATATGAAGATAGCTACAACAACTAGCCATTTAACGAGCTCTTCATGGTGCACAAAAGAGTAAACATACTCATTGTGGGCATTAAACAACAACAACTCCACTGTCAAATCTTCCGTTGCCCACATGAAGGAACATTGTTGAATAGACTTTAAGGACAGTTTGACCAGAAATACATCATATTATCAGAACGCTAAATGTGGATGCTGGGCACAATGATTGTGAAGCTAGTTTTGTTTACTCGCGAAGAAGATTGAGGTCTTAATTTTAATTAAAGGTTTGCTAGTTTCCCTATTCTCGGCTGCAAACCTTATCTGTCACTTTGCTATTATTAAAATCAGACCTAATTGATCACCTGAATACATTGAACTTGAAACTGCAGCTTACAACGATAGCCGTAACAGAAGTGTGATTGTGTGAAGTTATTCAGAACCCAGCTTACCTGGTGACAGAAGCAGCTTGCCTCATTTGTTCGCCCTGATTTTTTTTTGTGCGTAAAACTTAAAATGAAACTTTTGAACAAATATGCAGGTATGATATCTGGTTTACAAGGACAATTTGTTTCTAGATTTCGGACCACAATATGTTATTTTCTTAACGATATTTGTTTTTGATATTAATAGCGTTTCTGGGAACATGCCGATATATCTTGTGGAGCGTCATTGTCACACTTTCTTGACACAGAAACACATGAACATTCTCATTTGAGAATCATCCTTTAATGCAAGCTACGTATCTACCAGCCATGTGTGGTTATTGTGCTTATGTGTGGCTACGAGACATGGACTGTGCTTAAATGTGACATCAAAACTCGACGTCTTCCATACGCGAAATAAGAAATCTATTCTCGTAATCCACTTAAACGAATTTGTATGCAAGGCAGAGATCACAGAAAGGACAACACTTCCTCCCGTCTAGATTAACTTGGATCGCCGCCGCCTCTCTCTATTCAGTTATGTTGTTCGGCTTGCTCATGATGTCCCTGCTCATCAGATTCTTCACAAATATATCCTCTGTGTCTGCAACCGCTCATTGACTGGATGAAGCGCAGGAAAGGATGCGCCCGCATATAGTAGCCTTGACAACCCTCAATTTTAGATTATATTTGACGTAAACAAATGTGCTAGGACAGAAATAGATGCCACGTCAAGTCTTGGAATCAATCATTTGGAATTTGCAAATCATCAAAGACAATCTCTCTAGACCCAGAAATAGATAGTCGCATTGGCAAAGCTGCTGTTACACTTGTTCGCCTCACAAGATGTGTTTGGAATAACCAGAAACACAATTAAAGTCAAGGCCATGGTGTGCAATTTGTGTGTCGTCAGCATCCTCCGATATGTTAAAGAGATATGCTTGCACTTTGGCAACATACGCCAAAAATGTGGACAGACTTAGCTCTTTCCATTCACTATGATCCATTCTTGAATTACATAGAGGAACAGAGTGACAAGTGCAAATTCAGATGTGCACTCTCGCACTGGTTTCCTAACCATGTACACTCTCACTAGAAAGCGAAGACTTTGATGGTTGGTCACGCTCGTCGCTTGGAAGATGGTCGCATTCGCAAAGATAGCCTCTATGGACAGTTGGTGGATGGCAAGAGAACAGTCGACCGACCACAGTTAAAGTTTAACGATGTGTGTAAACGGGATATGAAGGATCTGGACACACAAGTCTCACATCCTGAGAAGACGAAGTTGCAGATCGATCCAAGTGGAGATGTACTGTAAAGGGCCACATACAACTTGGTGGGTAGAAGATCTTGCAACACCGAGAAGTGATACAACAACGCCGCAAGGAAAAATAAATGAAATGAAAAAGTCTAGAGTTGGGTTTGCCACTCCACAGTTTTATCATTCTATAGTCAGTTATAACTGACTACTACAGATTGAACAATGTGCTGCAGCACCTGAATATGGCAGTAGTCTACCGACACAACAGGCATCTGACGACGTCCAAGACAACTTTATTATTATTACAAGACTTACTTTCGACGCATTTTTATCACCATGCACTGCCTGCATTCTAAGATGAATGTCAACTGGTCGACATCCTTCAGCTGTAAGAAACCGAATCACCACTCGCTGAGAAACTCTGGACGGATTATGTATCACACAAGCCATATTTTCAACGGTCTGCTGAGGAATCTATGAGTCGGAGGATAATGAAATTGTGCAAACGTCAGGGTCGGTATGTGCTGTTTACATCAGAAGTGATGTCATCATGCGCATCGTACGTATGTTCACTTGGTGCAGTTAGGTCCGTATTCATTTGAACACGCCTAGTATTATTGAACAAAGCCACCACCTCCCAAAAAGCCAATGTGGATTCAGAGCCGGAAGAGGAACAGTGGACATGATTTTGCCGCTCGCCAAGTACAAGAGAAGTGTCGAGAACAAAATCAGGCCTTGTACACCACATTTATGGATTTGACAAAGGCATTTGATACAGTAAACCGAGGAGGGCTGTGGATGATAATGTCTGAGTTTGGCTGCCCCAACAAGTTCATAACAATGGTGAAACAGCTACATGAAGGCATGTGTGCTCGTGTACTGGACAGCGGTGCAATCTCTAAAACGTTTCTAGAATCAAACGGAGTAAAACAAGGATGTGTACTCGCCCCGACTTTGTTCAGCATGATGTTCGCGACCACGATGACAGACGCCTTCAGATCATTGGAGCTTGAAATACCCATAAAGTACCTCACAGATGGCAAGTTACTAAATTCCAGAAGAATGAAGGCCAAAACCAAAATGGCTGGCGACATAATCAGGGAACTTGTATTTGCTGACGCCTGCGCTCTAATGAGCAGCTCAGAACGGAACATGCAGGTTGGAATGGACCAGTTCTCTGCCGCATGCGAAAATTTTGGCCTGACCATAAATACCAAAAAAACCAGCACCAGGCATGCCGTACACAAAACTAGAGACTACAGTCAGCGGACAGACGTTGAATGCCGTAGACAAATTCACATATCTGGGCAGCACGTTGTCGAAATCTGTCAGCCTAGACGATGAGGTGGCAAGCAGAATAGCAAAGGCCAGCACAGCCTTAGAAAGCGCTCGATGGTCTGGGCACGTTGTGGCATCAGCGTCAAGACCAAACTCAAAGTCTACCGTGCAACCATCATTCCAACCCTACTACACGCTTGCGAAAGCTGGACTGTATACTCCGGACATGCAAGGAGGTTAAACCACTTCCACACAGGTTGCCTGAGGCGAATATTCCACATCCGATGGCAAGATCGTGTCATTGACATCGAGGTTCTCTCGAGGGCTAACATGCCCAGCATCCATGCACTGCTAGAAAAAGCACGACTAGGATGGGCCGGACACCTCGTCCGTATGTCAGACGAGCGGCTCCCAAAGAAGCTTCTCTACGGCGAGCTGAGAGAGGGATGGCGCGAGAGAGGGCGCCCAAAGAAACGTTTTAAAGACGATCTGAAGGACTCACTAAAAAGTTGCCAGATAGACATCGACACCTGGGACACCTTGCGCAAAACTGATCTGACTGGAGAAGCGCAGTCAAATCGGGTGTAGCTGCCGGTGAAGATGACCGTGTTGTGAAATCCCAGAACAGACGCGAGACGCGGAAATCCCGAGCAGCGGGAACGCCATCCCCTTCTACAAACCTCGTGTGCCCGATATGTAGCAGATGTTTTCGTGCTCGCATTGGCCTGTTCAGCCACATGCGCACCCACACCCAACAGGGAAATCTGTGACAAGGATGATGTCGGCGGTCCTCATCGACAACGATGGACAGCTATTATTAGTATTATTGTTATTATTATTCCAGAATTCTGCAAGTTCCTGACTACAGATAGATTTCTAGAGTTGTATACGGCAGCTACGGAGATAATAGTCAAATTTAGTAGCAGTTATATTTGTGAACAGTTTATCTAATCATGTAAGACAACCAAGTCAGCAGAAAGGTCAGAACTCACATTTGAGCATTTGGTAGCATCACTATCATAGACTAGCACATCTCAGAACATTATTAAACCTAACATTGACGTGCTGCTTGATGCAACACTCTGTCAGTCTAAGTGGCCAACGATTGAGTTCAATTGAATACATAAGTTTATAAGTACTGATCAAAGTTCTGTTCAATTGAATACATAAGTTTATAAGTACTGATCAGAGTTCTATTTTATAAGACTTTGTTTTCCCGTAAATATATCTTTGCGTTTTAATGTTTTACATTCTGCAATATAATTTTGAAAAATGATTTGAATGTGTTTTACTGCAGCGTATGATTAGTGTAGAGCACTCACTTTTTCGCGATAAAGGTACGGGGTTGAGCTTCGTTTACCGGCACACTCCTTACCTTACTGGTTAGTGAAAGACAAGACAGCGAGGAGGGGAACTGGCCAACACACCTCATTCAAGTTGCTGCTTATTATACTGTTGGGTGGACAGAGTGCCTGATTCTAAAATTCTTAGGAATACTAACATGTCGATCATCCATACACTTCAGAATTGGCTCAGATAAGATGAAATGAGCATTTTGTTCTCATGCCAGATGAACGTTTCCGCAAGCAGCTGTTATACGGTGAGATCACAACAGGCAGACGCTCACCTTGCAGAAGAAGCACTACAGAGACTCCTTGAAAGTGTCTATGAAAAGGTGCTATATTGATGTCACCTTCTGAGAGCTCCTTGCACAAGACCGTACCACCCAGGTGGCAAGTATTCACGACGGTGCTCAGATCAAAGAGTGTGTAGCCTCACACATGTGTGCCCTGAATGCGGTATAGTATGCCGTTCCAAGATTGTTCTTCGCAATTATGAGATAACATATTTTCGATCAATAATTTTATGATATCGCTATCTTCGTTTGCGATAAACAAAAACAATTATTATTGCTATTATTATAATTGTTAATATTATTATACTGAATTCTCTTATACGTCATTCTTAAACAGCGGTTAAGGGCATCCTTTATATATAGGTTTCATATCGCAGTCGGACCGTGCACCATGGACAGTCAACTTTATCCTCATATAGTCAGTGCGTTAATTTGAGTTTGAGATCCCTAGGTTAAAAATGGTCGGAAAGCAACGGCAAACTACCGACTGTACAATTGCCAGGAAACTCACGACGGTCACAAAACCTGATACATCCAATAGAAACACTCTACAGTGGACAACAAGCCGCCATTAGAACCAATGAAGGTACAACTGATTGGTTTGAGATTCACAAGGGAGTCAGGCAAGGCTGTATACTGTCACCTTATTTATTTAACATCTACACAGAAACGTCATGCGAAAGGTAAAAACAGATGACAGCAACTGGAATTTGTATCCATGCACAAAAAGAAGGAAGGAGATTCCAGAGCTAAGATATGCAGATGACACAGTCATGCTGTCAAAAAGCGTCAAGGGCCTGGAACGACTGCTCATGTCTGTTCAGAAGCATAGTGAAGCTCAGAACCTTTTTCCGAACATTAAGAAAACTAAGATAATGTCCACTGACAAAATAAAATTGCTTCCCCAGATTGCAAAATAATAATGAAGAAATCGAAAATGTCACAGATTTTGAATACCTTCTTCTTTTTCTTCTTCTTCTTCTTCTTCTTCTTCTTCTTCTTCTTCTTCGATTAACTAATGCTATGCTTCTTGCGGAGCGAGGTTCACGAAGGAGACTGTACGGTTCAGGTCTTCGGCGGTCCTCCACAGCGGGCCAGACTGCTTCTCTTTGGTCTGCTAAAGTGGGACAGTCCTGCAGGCTATGTTCTAGTGTCTGCTTGGCACTTTTTATGTTTTTATAATTTATTTTAAAATTTTCCTGCGGGGGGGGGGGGGGGGGGGGGCGTGTGTTTGGTTGTTCTTTGTGGCTTACCCTAACGAACAAGAGTCATGCCGAATTTTAAAAAAAGCTTGTAAGAAGAGTAGTTGAGGTTAAAATGTACATGGCGAATAACAAATGAAGCGGATGCTAAGGTAATTGGTTTCACAAGGACGGATCTCAAGAAGACGGCCCCAATAAAAGAAACAGAGCAGCCATGTGTCCCAAGAGGAACCAGCGGGATTAAGTTAAGCACGTTAAAAGCTCAAAGTTAACTAAAGTTATACAGAACGATCGTGCAGCCCAAGAGAAAAACTGCAAAATTGGCTCCGTGGACAGCAGCTGTTTCAGCCAAGTGATGTGAACTGCAGGAATAGGTAGGTCGGACGCTAAAATAAAGCATTATTTTGGACATTGATATTCTAGTTGAGCATATATTTCACCTGGGAAGCATTTGCCCTAACAAGAGGACAGGCTTAACGGATTCCATCTACGGCACCTGCCATCCATTCTTAGAATTACATTTAACTGCAGTTAGGACGTCATGTCATATTTTTGGAGCAAAGAAAACAAAATTAAACTGATTGTATGCAGAATGTGGAGATTCTTCTAAACGTTCAGTTAAGTTATCTTATTCCTCTACACAATGATGGCACGTGCAGCACACTCTTGACATCCTTAGCAACCATATTAACAAGTTATAATACAAAAGCATGATTTTTCTAATTTATATCTCACTTTAAAAGTTTTCATTTGAATCATCCCCTTTCCCTTTTCCGTATATATATATATATTTGGAAATACAATTAAACACATGTTTACTGATTACTACAGCTGCAAATTGGTTGTGACACATTAAACAAATCAATTGCTAAAACGATCACAGCTATTGAAATATGAGTTGCAGAAGGATGTTGAAAATGTGACAAAAATGTCAATTTCTGAAATCACTGCATATCACAAAAAAGTGTTACAAAAGTGGCTCCTAGACAGCGTCGCATGAAAAAGGCATATATATTTTGGTCATGCGAATAGATATAACGATCTGAAAAGGGTGAATTTGGAGGGCATGATTCGTGGCTCTGACGTAGATGACATCAGAACGTAAGGAACAGTCTGTGTATGCCTTTGTTTGACTCTAGCTGTCTCACCCTAAACCGAGATGCTTTACAAAGCTGCCGCGAAGAAGACTCGGTTCTAGAAAGATTGTATCACGTGATGACTACTACAAAACATATTAATTATTACTATATGAATCTATTAGCTAATGTAAGAGTTTGGCCTACATCCCATTTACTGATAGGCCGCCAGCCCATTTCCTATCAGAAGTAGCCGAACCTTGAATCGTTCGGGCTGTTGTTTCTACAGTGTGTTATCAAACCCATGAAGAAGGGACGCGTTGGCTAGTGGTTTTGTGACACGGCTCACAACAAGTAGGTGCTGGGTTCGCTACCCATCACATCACCGGCTGTTACCCCGGGAAAGCAAACTCTTAGAAAATGCAGGAGGAAGCAAACCCTTAAATTAAATATATGGCATGTCGGATGTATTCGTCCAACAGGCGGAAAATAAAAACATAGGGCAATGCACACCGTCTTGGGAAATAAGGCGAACGAAGGAAAAAACAAAAACAACACATGACGCTAAATGAAGTGAAAAGGCAAGATGTACAATATCATAAGTTGCATAGTCTTCTACCCTGAAGACGTCAAACTTCATTGTTAGTCGCCTAATATGACACGTTTTCAGTGTAGCAGTGGTGCTAATCTCGTTGCTGTCACACAATAGTCTTCTCGGAAATGACTCGGGCAGCGGGATTGCATACATGAACTTTGATCAGTAGCCTGTTTTTCCACCAGCCTGCATCTATTACGATATTCTGATTGCCATCATAAAGTATCAATCCACACCAATGGAATAGTGGTATTCGATCAGGAAGATTAGTACCAAATGTCAGGTTGTCAGAAGCTATCCATTTATTGTGCATATTTGTCTGGTCGGATCTTAGTTCACGCCCTCTGTGAGTTAGTGGTTTAGCCGCTTGCCTCGTATTCAGACGGTCGGGCTTCGAATTCGAGCTGCGACGGTCGGTTCATGATGGCGAATTTGTCCGGAGATCCCTGGCTTCATCGTTAGAGCTTCGATGTTCGTGCTTTGTGCGATGCTCTCGGCAGGCGGATACTGTTCTGCGGAGATAAAGTAACAGGTAAAGTTAAAGGCCGCCGTCCATCGCAAACGATGATGACATAATTTATTTGATAGCGCTATTTTTAGTAAGGATTAACTGCGCTACTTTTTATCCTCACTCTCTCGTCTCGAGCCGCCCTACTCCAGTGGCAAGTCAAGGACAAGACAACTAGGGGGCAGTTAAGAGACGCAAGGGACTCCGTATCAAGCACCCATGAAAAAGCTGGCGGAGTCCGGAGTCGAACCCACATCACTCGATCACGAGGCCAACGGCAACCACTTCGCCACGGAATCCATGGAGAGAGACGGAGCAATATGGGGGCGTCCACGGCAATGAAGTCGAGTCCTCGCCTTTAACCTTTACCTCCTGCCCTGTGCCTTCCATGGTTTGTCATTCGGGCTTTCACTTGGCCTGTTTGTTTGTAAGGGTGTACTTGCTGCATGTCACATTTTATTTTATTTATTATACATTATTGTTTGTGTGTTCAGTGTGTTGTTTGCTTTTATTCACCTAAACTTATTCGTGGTTTGAGAACAATATCAGTGGAAATTAGGACAAGGATTGCATTGGCAAAAAGGACCTTCAAAGAAAAACTGAAATTGCTAACCACAAAGAATATCTGGAGAGACTTGAAGAAAAGAATTATAACTACTCGCGTATGTCTAATTTATAGCGTTGGAACATGAACTATGGCAAAGACGAATGAAATAAGCGTAGAAGCGTTTGAAACGTTGTGCTACAGTGGAATGGAAAGAGTGAGTTTGACAGAATGGAGATCAAATGGCACTGTCCTCACTGAGGTAGGCGCACAAGGACAAATATTGAAAAAGATACGAAAGCAAAGATAGAATTGGCTGGGACATAATATGATATACGACATGAAAGTCTTCTACAGATAATTCTCAAGGGCAATATTCAAAGGGAAAAAAGCATTGACGCGACCAAGACTCACATTTCCATCCCAGGCATGCAGAGGCATTAAAGTACAGACTTATGCTCAAATGACAAAAGAAAGCTGCAGATTATAGGATCCAGTTGAGAGACATGCTCAGACAAGCTTAAAACCTGATTTATGACTGGTCATTTAGAGGATGTAGTCAAATAGAGACGAATGCTCAGACAACCTTACAACCAGACTTAAGACTGATCAACCAGGGGTTAGAGTCAAATGGAGAGACACGCTTAGACAAACTTACAACCAGCGCTTTACCGTAATTCATTTAAAGGAAATGCATCCTAATCACTTGCAGTGGGAATTGCAAAGCATTAATTTAACATGATGAGGTTACCAGATCCATACACAATCTTCTTTAGTCGCATTTACAACAAACTAAGAAAGTAACGGTTCGCCTATTCTTCTCATCCCTGCACCACACGACAATAATAAGGCATCATTATCATTCCTGGAATTCTCATTATAACAAATGGATCCGCTTGGCAGCAACGGGGCATCAATTTCGTTAGCCTAGGCCGATAACATTGAGTTATTGATGATGATTAGCCCATCGATTGATTTGTTGTTGTTGGGGCAGACAGGACTTGATGTATGATCTCACAGATCGCTTTAAGACGGGAACTGTTCAGGCTCCTGATTGCTGGTGCTGCTTGCTTGTCTACTCTCGCTTTGTCTCAAGGTTTTAGCAATCTGCATTTAAGAGGGTTCTCTGACCTTCGCCGTATATCAGATTGACGGCCTGTTCATGTATTTAACGAACTTTTTATTAAAGAGCGATCATAATTTGCATATTTTAATTGACGTTACAGATGAGATGTTAAGGCGGTATTGCGACCTGTATTTTGAGATTTTTTGTTACAAACTCAACAATACACATTGCAAACTGTAGGGGGCTAGAGTGGTCTGCCGGGGTCTTTGTGTATGACTAGGACAAGAATAGCACCACTGCCTCACAGAGAGCATGTCGTTAGAGGCGACTAACTGTGGGACATGACATAACATCGGCCATGGTTAGGTGGTTTGTTTAGAGCAGCACAGATGTCGCCTAACAGGCTGCGGGTCTACTTTGCTCTAGTGTTTGAGTTTATTAAGATGGAATCGCAAATCGGTTAACCACCCTCCGTAAGCGCTCGATCCAATACAGCGGAGTTTTAAGTTGCTCGAGCCTAGCCCGCTAAGCAGGAAACCATTCTCCAGGCTACATTCAGCTCATACCATAGTTGGGATGTGCACAGGCGCATTGCCCCTGTAGACTTACAGGTCAACTAAGAACTAAGCGGGCTAGAGGAAGCGTGGGGTCGTTGTACCGATGGCTTAGGGGGACACAGGTTTGGAAAGCAGTAAGTTTCGTAAGGCTGTTCTATATCGGGTGAGTAAATGGACTTTTGATCCATGGGAGAACGGCCAATTCACTCCATAATCCCTATGTCGTATTTGTTTCCACATCATTCGTTTCAACACAGAAACGCTACTCCACACCCAATAGACGTTATGGTCTGTTAAGATCTATGAGTATGCAATTCTACGAGTGTTGATCGGAAAGTAATGCCTACATTCATTTTCTCATCCCAGAAGTGAAAATCAGCATAGAACAGAGTATTTCTCGGGGAATGTGTACGGAATTGCACAATCTTACGACAGTTGACGCTGCTGTAGTAATCAGTGAGAATGCCGTATGTGTGCGACAACGAACCGTAATTTAATTCTTTTGTTTTTTGAGAAATAAAGTGTCCGGAATATTGAGGAACGTGTGTGTGCTGTGTTTAGGAGGTGTACAATCGATAGGAGCACCGTTTAAAGCTATAGAAAGGGGAAGGACAGCGTAAGGATAGACTGCGGGTTGGACGGTCTTCTACAGCCACCAACAATAGCACCACGCCGATGTCAGTTTTCGTTAGGATCATCGCATTAACAGTCGACAGTAGACCCTACAATAGAAGTGCAACGGTAATATTCTGCGATCTTGGATATTTGATAGAATGATCATGATGAATTTCTTGAAGTCTCACAATAAGTGAGGACATAGCTACGTGAAAAGAAAACAAGCTGGTACACAAAATGCATACATGCACTTGTTACGTGCTAGCGTAGGGACGTACAGAATATATAAATTATGTGAACAAATGGCATTTGTAAAGAAACCATATGGTTGGTGAATTTAATACATTGTGAATAAAAAGTCTCAGACAACAACAAAATATTGCATGGTTTTACTTTCTGATCAACCATCCTATTAGTTATGATGAGAGGTAGAAAGTCTTCTACGCTCGGATGGCTATTGGTGGGGAGGGAGGAGGAAAATGTAGCAGCTCCTTAAATAAGTGTCCTGTATTTCGGATCCAAATAAATCCTTCCCGACCCCCTCCCTCCCTCCCCCTCCCTCCTCTCCCCCCCCCCCCACCCACCGCCAATTTCTCAAAACCCGCTTGCGGACCCCAGTAATGAGAATAACACCATCATGACAATCCTTTGCTCTTTGTTGTTGTTGTTGTTGCTATTGTTGTTGTTGTTGCTATTGTTGTTGTTGTTGCTATTGTTGTTGTTGTTGCTATTATTGTTGTTGTTGCTATTGTTGTTGTTGTTGCTATTGTTGTTGTTGTTGTTGCTATTGTTGTTGCTATTGTTGTTGTTGTCGCTATTGATGTTGCTATTGTTGTTGTTATTGTTGTTGTTGTTGTTGTTGTTGTTGCTATTGTTGTTGTTGCTGTTGTTGCTATTGTTGCTATTGTTGTTGTTGCTGTTGTTGCTATTGTTGTTGTTGTTGTTGTTGTTGCTGTTGTTGCTATTGTTGTTGTTGTTGTTGTTGCTATTGTTGTTGTTGTTGCTATTGTTGTTGTTGTTGCTATTGTTGTTGATATTGTTGTTTTTTGTTGTTGCTATTGTTGTTGTTGCTATTGTTGCTGTTGTTGTTGTTGTTGTTGCTATTGTTGTTGTTGTTGCTATTGTTGTTGTTGTTGTTGCTATTGTTGTTGCTATTGTTGTTGTTGTTTATGCTATTATTGTTGTTGTTGTTGCTATTGTTGTTGTTGTTGCTATTGTTGTTGTTGTTGTTGTTGCTATTGTTGTTATTGTTGTTGCTATTGTTGTTGATGAATGCCCACGATGCGTATATTTACTTACTGGTTCGCCCTGAAAATGTCGTGACGAGTTGCAATACCTTTCTTCACATTCCGAGCGTGCTGATGGTGGTGCACCGGGGTCTTTCATGATGTTGTGCTATACTTGGCTTCATCTGCGTGGCGCTCACTACTACGGGGATTACGTCGAAAAATACCTCGTAAGCCAGACTGCCATAGAACAGCCTATTTCTAGGGGGAACCGCAACAAAATGAGTTGGTCTTGGCAGTGTCCTGACCTAACGGACTAACATTGTCTGATAAGTATGTTTTGCTTGGCCATACGACCGTTAGTCTCGGTTCTCCTTAATCATAATTAAACACCGCGTTATCATTCAATTTTTTCATCTGGACGTTTATTCTTGTTCTCGTCTCCCTTTTTTTTTTCTTCTTCTTTAATTCTTGCACAGTGACCGAAAAATCAGTATGTGTCTATTAGGCCTCGTTGTGTCGTTTTTGGGCAGCAATACACCCCATGAACTTCGCTCGGTCAATGACAACTCTTCATAGAATGTAGCTTGCTTTAAATATAGCCCTAAAGCAGTCATTGCCTGCCGAGATGATGTGTTGTGGGTGTCATTGATATATGTATGTCTTAACTATGTGTGTAGAGTGGTCAGTTGCCTTCCTCGCTGACTGTCCATCCATAAATAACTGGCGTTTCTATTTCCAGCTCTCATCCATCTGCAGGTTGCACTCTCCGTATCATCAACATCAGTACATGTATACGAGTACACCAACCTTGATATGTCCATGAAGGAAGATACACTACCCACAATTCAAGGCTAGACTCGAGGATGTACAGAGCTAACGATGGGCTCTAGAACACGGTCGAGTTCAACACATGAACCTGTCTAGCGGTAGTTACTTACTGACTTGCTGTGTTCTTGGCACCACGTCAAACAAATCGTCTCCAATGTTCGGCCACGTGGATTGCTTTGTCGTTCCCCATCCATAAGTCATCCATGATGCATGTGTCTGGAAGGTTCGGGCAGATCATCAAGTCTGCTGGATCTTGTGTTGAGACTCCATCGATTTTGATTAAAATTAACAGAACAGCCGTTTTCTGATCGTGCTGCTTTGGTGGGGCTTCGATAGTGAAATTGTTGGCCTGATTTCTGTGTTAATTACAATCTTCTTAGAAGATCGTGCCCCCCTGACAGTGTAAACCGCAAAGATGTGAAGAAGAAGAAGAAGAAGAAGAAGAATACATCAGCAGAAAAAAAGAAGAAAAAGATGAAGACTAGGAAGACAATGAAGAAGGAGAAGACAGTGAAGAAGAATCAATCAGTAGAAAATAAAGAAGAAGAAGACGGCAATGAAGAAGAACCAATCTGCAGAAAAAAAGAAGAATAATAATCAATCAGCAGAAAATAAAGAAGAAGATAAAGAAGAAAATCTGCAGAAAAAAAGAAGATGAAGAAGAATCAATCAGCAGAAAAAAAGAAGAAGAAGAATATGAAAAAGAATCAATCAGCAGAAAACGAAGAAAAAAAAGAAGAAGATGAAGAAGAATCAATCTGCAGAAAAGAAGAAGAAGATAAAGAAGAATCAATCAGCAGAAGAAGAAGATGAAGAATAAATGATCAGAAAAAAGAAGAAGAATTTGAAAAAAGAATAAATCAGCAGAAGAAGAAGAAATAGAAGATGTGTCCGTTCCACTAAAGCATCCACATTTACATACCACATGGAATCACGTCTAGCGACAACTCTCTCTAGTCGGAGAGGCAGACAACTTCCATTATTTATGACATACATAACACCTGATGTGTACTCGTTTTAAATGTGCTGTTCAACTGTGCTCCACTCAATGAAGACCGCAAGAACTGTAAACAATAGGAGCTAATTGAAGACAAGGATTCATGTGTAACACTATCATTCTTCTTTTCGCTGTTATTCCTGCTTGTGCCCTTCAGCTTCAAGTTATGATGGGATTCCATGGCCGGGCCCTAGCATGTGCTTCATGCACTAGGAGCTTCACCGCTTCTGTTACGTCAACTATTCATGTTTTGCGTGAGCGGTCCTTGGCTCTGTTTCCATTAGATAAGTATAGCAATGCTTTCTGAGGGATACTATCTGGTGTTTGTTGTGTCACGTGGCCAGACCATTTGGTTTGTTGTCTCTTGATGAGGTCTAGCACTGGCGTTGTGTCAACTTCTTTCCTAATATCTTCGTATCTGATTCTGTCCATTCCTGTTACTTCAAGCATTCGTAGCAGAGATTGTATATGCTGCGATTATGTTACCTTATTACGTGCAATTTTCCACCTATTGTACTTGATCATTATGTAGGAATATTGTTGTTTCTTTTTCATCTTAAGTGCGCTTGAATATTGAAACATTGTCAACCAACTTGAAATATCGTATTTCTTCATTAACCAATTCCATATCGTATATCGTATACAAAGTATATCATATTTAAGGGAAAATAACTAACGTCTGGTCAGGCAAAATATACTCATCAGACATGTTAGTCAGGGTCAGGCAAAACATACTGGTCAAGACACTGACCTCGGTTTCCTAGTAGCCCTTCCTGAAAACGGGCTGTTTTGATGGCAGCCTGGCTAACGAGTAGGGGGGTCGACGTGATCCCCGAAGTAGAGAGCGACACGCAGATGAAGCCAATCATAGCACAAGCGCCTGAAGTACCCCGGTCCACCCTCATCAGCACACTTGGGTTGTAAGGAAAGCTACTGCAACCCGCCACTTAACATCCTTTTCAGGGCGCACAGAAGAGTAAACTACTCATTGCGGGCATTCGCAAACAACTACAACAACATATTTATGAGCGTTACAGTATTTTCACGCCACTAGAATTCATATCCATTTGTGTGCAGTGGTCATATAATTTTCATCGTCCCTTTGTGTCATTGTCTTTAGGTCTTTCATTTCTTGTCAGCTGGTTCTGAACCCGTCAATTCAGTTATATATCAGTCCAAGAGTTTGTGGTTTGAGCAGGCGATGCATCAGTTAACACTGACAGTAGCCATCTAGTTATAGCTGGTAGCTCGCATCAGAGTCAGTGACCTATAGCTCACCAAGAACCTGTTTCGACTCTACGGGGCTGCCCTGAAAACGGACTGCAACCATGAAGCCTCGCTAAGAGATTAATTATGTAAAGGGAAGTCACACCCGGTCCTAAAAAATGATTTTATGAAATCAAAATGTGTCGGGAAGAACAGCTGATATCGCAGCCTCGCTTTAAACTACCATACAACGACGCAAACGTCCTTTTCAGGACAAACGTCAAAGAAGAAGAAATTGAAAAAATTTCCCAAAAAAATTTAAAAGAAGAGAAAAAGACGACGAAGAAGAATAAAGAAGAAGGAAAAGACGAAGAACAAAAAGAAAAAAAGACAAAGAAGAAGATGAAGTAGTAGTAAAAGAAGAAGAAGAGAGAAAAAAACCTTGAAAATTGTGAAATTGATTAACTCTAGCATCATTTAGTTTCTCATTTGTCAGTTCTAATATGCAATTACTTATCAGTAAAAGAGTTTTTTTATTCTTGATCCTTTTAAAATCCAGAGTTTGTGAGTTTTTAATCCTAGTGTTTCCTAATATCCAGATCTTTTCTTTGAATGAGAGTGTAAGTCTTGAATCTTACCGTATTGTTTTTTTGTTGTTGTTATTTTTTGTTGTTTTTGTTGTTGTTGCTGTAAAGATCCCATTAACGAGTTAGTGAGGGATGTTGGGAATACAGTGTTAGTTAGACCCTTATTGGTCTTGACCAACGGAACACTAGTTGTGATGTGGTCAACATCACTCTGGCCGCCTTTACCCTCGCAAATTATTCTGGTTCCAATTTTTTAGGCTGGGTCGATCTCTGGAACCGCTTTGCGAATGGAAAAATCTCTCACCAACTGCGAACCGAATCCTGATCGCTCAACTGGGAAGCCAGAGCACTAACCAGTGCGCTAACTCGGCTCCCCATGTCTTTATCAGTGTTGGAATGTGTATGTCGTAAATCAAATCATTTTTCAGTTTCTATGTCGTGAACGCCACAAAGAATTCAAGTGTGTGTCTGCCTTGAATTCATGAGTGTGTTAGTATTCAGCCTCAGAAGTCATGCTTATCTGCCTTGAACTTTTGAATTCATGAGTTTTTGAGTCTCAACCTCCAGAAGTCATGTTTGTCTGTTTTCAACCTTTAATTCATCATGAGTTTGTTATTCAAGAGTCGTAAGTCACATTTGTCTGTTTTGAACCTTGAATTCAATTGTTTGTCAAAAGTTTAGGAGTCGATAAGCATAGAATTCCAAACACTACGTCCTTTCAGCGTTATCTAAGAAAGCCAATCTCTCTTGGTGCTTGCTGTTTACAGATTCGCACAGAGCCCACAAGTGGTTTAGAATTGCGGTAATGAAATGTCATGAGCCTCTCCGCTAAGCTATGATTTATTCCAGCTTGTCCCGATCTCAGTACAGCCAAGCTAAAACAAATCCTAGCCGTCCATCCTCCTTGCCTTGTCATTTCTTGTTTCTACGTTTATGTGTTTTTTTTCTTTATACTTTTCTCTTGTTCTCTTCCCTACAAATGTGTTTGTGGACATATACACGCTTGCTTCAGATCGCCAAACAGCTGGTATGTGTATGCAAGCACCAGAGATATAAGTAATCTCCTTACTCATTCATCTTTTTCTTCTTCTTCGATTGCTCTCAATATCCCACTATAAAGCCTTGATAAGGTCTTTGTACGTAGCAGGATATTTTCCCGAGAATGGAATCCATTGTGTCGTAGTTTACAGCGTTACTGCGATATTTGCACCTTTCGGTCTGACACATCCGACCTCAACGGATATTTTTGAGTTCAAGGTTAGATTTCCCTTTAGATCTCTTCTCTTTAGCCAGTCTACCCTGTTTCAGTCTGTTATCCAGAATCACTGCATGGAGGTGTAGAAGGGTCTCGGCTGCTCTGGATCGCTGATCCTGAAGCTAGCGCTTAGCTATGGGTCACTGACCACTGCAGATAATGCACTGCCCAGCATCTTGATCCCCCTTATTAATCATCGTATCATTTGCTACTTCATTTTTTTTCTTCTCCTCTTTCTAAATATGTATCGTCCTCTTCACTTCCTTTCTCACATTTCCCTCTTCTACTTCTTTTTCTTCTTCTTCTTCTTCCTCTTCTTCCTCTTCCTCCTCTTTTTGTTCTTCTTCCTCCTCTTCTTCTTCGTCTACTTATTATTTGTCTTCTTCTTCTACTCCTTTGAAGATTTCGATACCTTAAAAAATGGGTAAGCTCAGTTTACAATCACAACCAAACCAGGTTCGTATCACGTCTTGCTCAGATTGACAGATCTGGCATTGCAATGAGTTTTTTTAATGGTTTGACCGCATCTTCTAGTCTACCTATCTGTAAATAAGTACCTCACCATGTCAGGGGGAAATGTCAGAGTCTTCGCGGCAGCTACATACTAATACTCTATCGCGGGCGCTTTCAGCAATGAAAGGAACTGAGCTCATATGGTGGCGCCCTGGAGCATTGAAGTATGTTCTATGAGATATTTTCTATTTATGTCCTTGTACTTAGTCTTATTTTTCTTATTCTTTATTTATTTTGTTTGTTCTTCTTAAACTGGCTCTTCTTCTCCTTCTTCGTCTTCTTCTTCTTATTCTTCTTCTTCTAATCCTTCTGAATCGCTGTCTTCCATTTCACTACTTTGCTCTCCTTTTCCCTTTTCTTCTTTTTCTTTAACTTTTACTTCGTAATTTGTCTTCCTCTTCACTATTTTCTTTTCCTTCTTCTTTTCCCTCTTTTGCTCCTCCTCCTCTTTCTTTATCTTCTTCTTTGTCTTCTTCTTGTTCTATTCCATCTTAATCTTTGTCTTTCTCTTAACTATTTTCCTCTCCTTTTCTTTTTTTCTTCGTCGTCTTCTTCTTCTTCTTCCTCTTCTTCTTCTTCCTCTTCTTCTTCTTCTTCTTCTTCTTCTTCTTCTTCTTCTTCTTCAGTATTGCAGAACGAAAGTCAGTGATTCTTTTTGTATTCCATAAATATCAAATAATACTTGTACTTCAGGATATATTTCTAGAGCTTTCTTTAAACCCTCGTGCCAACCACATGTTACATGAAGGTTTGTGAATCCTTCACTCCCTCAAACTATCTTAGTTATTAGAACAGCAACCAGATATCGAGACACGTATAAGGAAATTCAGCATCTCATGAGCACCTGATTTATCGTACAGAAAGACACAGAAGCCGGAAGGCGAATTAGCCACCTGAATTGACAAAGCTGAGACCATCTGCAATGAAGACTACCGTAGATACTTCATCAAGTACGTTATGCCTTTGCCTGTTACCAATTAAACAATAATAATGAAATAACACGTGTTTACATCACACACAAATACTGACAGTTATACACGCTTACAGAAGCTTGCACACATCCATACACGCTTGCACACAACCATACACGCTTACACAAACTTGCACACAACCATACACGCTTACACAAGCTTGCACACAACCATACACACTTACACAAGCTTTCACACAACCATACACGCTTACACAATCTTGCACACAACCATACAAGCCTACACAAACTTGCACACAATCATACACGCTTACACAAAATCATACACGCTTACACAAGCTTGCACACAACCATACACGCTTACACAAGCTTGCACACACCCATACACACTTACATATAGTCAACTATACACCCTTACGAGCAACTATACACGCTTAGGCACAATTACACACAACTACACAGTTACACTCAAATACACACAAATACACATACTTGCACACAAATGCACACGTTAACACACCATTACATACAATTACAAACAAATAGACAATTGCACACAATTACACACCAACACACCAACACACATGCTTACACACCAGCACACGCAACTCTACACGCTTACACACATATATTGAAACTTCTTGCCTTCTGTTCTCTTTCTAGCTCATGGCGAATCATGTGGCTACCACTCAGGCTGTTCTCCCCAAAGGAAAGCCTGTACAGAACAGAAGATTGTGTTCACTATTGCAGTAATGGTTTCTATAACCATTTCGTACATGTCCATGTTCTCTGCGCCATACACAACACTATTCAGTTACATTTTAGGAAATGCTTGAAAGGTTGTAGTGAAATACACGTATGATAATTACGGGTGTACATTTATGAAATGGTATCTTTACGTGATTATATCCCTCTGATGGTTTGCACATCTCATGAGAATTCATCTTGATCAGCTTCCTCTGCAGACTTATAATGCCCGATGGTCCGGCATCCGAGCGAGAAGGTGACAGAGGAAGAGGTTAGGCTCAACGACACTGGTTGACAACATCAGACGCGGTCACCTGGCTCAGGAGCGGTGACTTAGGCTCTCCATGTCCCCCATTAGGGCACATACGTATTCTTTCGTCGACGTCTCGTCCTGGAAAGGATGTTGCGACGTTCTGTCATCGTTTACAGCGAGCTTGTGATATATTCGTTTTATGGCCCGACACATCCAGTTTCAGCTGGTATTGCTGGGTACCGGTTAGCCTTCACTCTACGATCTCTATTCTCTACACTAAATAATTACATGACACAAACTAACATAGCATAAAAATACACACATTTAAAATGAGCTTTTCTGTTTTTTTCTGCCCAGTGTCCTGTCTTGTTGCTGAAAATGTTTGAATAAAAAACTCAAGTGTGTGTTCTCTGACACTTGAACAGATAGGCATGTACCGACCTATTGAAGAGCCCAATCTCATGTCGGGGCTCGTTGATCAAACCATCGAACACTCTTATCATATAAGCTCGGTCTTGTGCTCAAGTATTTATCAGTGCCCCGTGCCTGACCTCAAGCTTCAAGATAAACTTGTGTGTGTGTATTGTAACTTAAAGTCAAACGGGTAAAACAATACTCCGAGTCTATCCAAGGCTTGTCGTTGGGGAGAACAGAATACGCTTACACAAATATACCATCATTCACGGGGAGAGAAGACTAATGCCTGGTCGGGAAAAACATAATGATCGGACAATGTTTATCAGGGTCTGGCGAAATATACTGACCAACACTAAGTAGTTCTTTCTGGAAACTGCCTGTTTCATGGCAGTCTGGCTAACGAGGTAGGACATTGCCGCATTCCCTGTAGGAGTGAACGACACGCAGATAAAGCCAAGCATGACACAACAGCCTATACGACCACGGACTACATCACGCTCGGGTTGTCTGGAAAGCTGCTGCAACACGCCAATTAGCGCCCCTTTCAGGACACGCAAAGGAATACACTTACTCGTTGAGGGCATTGACAACAATAACATCATTCACCTTTTCGCTACAATGTCAAGCAGAGCTCATCAATGTATTGTCTGTTTCAAAAGGAAGAACTTCTATGAGTATTTGCAGTCATTCACAGGTTCGTGCAATTGTCAGACATACGGTTCAACTACCGCTTGCCTCTTTACGAGCAAGTTGTATAGCAGCTTTCTTGGTGACTGACTGCAATAGTAATGTTTGATGTACATAATAAGGTTGCTAGGCCCATGAATATCCTTAATTTGTCGCCTTTTACGATATGCTTGGAAGGTCCTATGCGTATCATCACTCTACGATAGGTCGTTGTTGCTGTTGTTCTTTGATGCTTATATCGAGTATGTTTACTCTGGGGTGTGCCCTGAAAGTTAAGTGGAGGGTTGTAGTAGCTTGTCTAACATCCCGAGTGTGCTGGTGAAGGTGGGTCCTGGTTCTCCAGGCGATTTTTCTTGCTATGCTAGGCTTTATCTGAATGACGCTCAGTACTACAGTGACCCTATCGATCCACATCTCGTCAGCCAGACTGCCTTGAAAACAGTTTGTTTCCATGAAAGGCTACATAAAAGAGAGATAGTGGTCTTGATCAGTATGCCGTGCCTGACTTTAACGCAACGTTCTAATCAGTATGTTGAGCCTGACCTTGACGCAACGTTCTGGTCAGTATATTGTGTCAGACCGAACTGCGTCTCAGTTTCCTTCTACAAAAGGTACGTTGGTTGGATATTAATCCAGGGGCCTATGGCTCCTGGCCCTCTACTATACGTAAAAGGTAAATGTAATCTGATAACAGATACTGCCGTCTGAGATGGTGTTGTTGTACTTATCCTGAGTTGTTCAGCCTTGATTAACGGTTTTCATAGCAGGACGTATATCCCTCTACGTACTAAAGAAGGAAATACTGGCTCTTCTTGCTGTGGCGCAATGCTAAGCTTCTCAGCAATTGTATTACTACATTGGTCACAACAACAATCCTTACCCGATTGTTCAGGCTGCAGTAAGAGAGCCTCTTTCCATGTGCATGCCGTGGATATGGTGTGAGGTTTAGGTCACTATGTTGCAACTGGCCCTAACGCCAGCTATTTGTAACCTGTTGGCGTGGGCACAGGGTTAAATGGTTTTGTACTAGGTCTCAGCCTTGACTGAGCTTGGATGGCCAGTGGTCATCCTCGCAACCTTGATTTCAACTTCTTTTTAGTCATTGGTAAACTTGGAAATAGCCATTCCGAGAATTAAACTTCTCCATTTTCAGTGAAAGATAAGCGCTTTGATACGTATTGTAAAATGAGGTAGCTCTGTCGTTTAAATGGCGAATTGGTTTAAATGGCGAATTGGTTTAAATGGCGTTAGTTAGTTGCGCATGGCAAGCGATGATGGCGACACATCAGACAAGTTTGTCTTGATGATGTAACTTGCGCTGTATTTGAATTATGGTGAGGAAAACCCTGCGCTGGTCATCAACCTCACTCTCTGGTCCCAAACTACCTTGAAACAGTGCAAGACCGAAGTCAAGACGATAAGAAGTAATTCAGGATGCAGGCACTCTGGTCCGACCTCTTTGAAACCTGGGGTGGCTGGAAACATGCGGGGCTCGAACCCACGCCGTGTTTGTTCATCGCTTTGTGACACAAGTGGCTTACCTCTCGAATACTGGAAGGAATGGGGGTATCAAAGTAGCAGATGGACACGGTTCGTGTCCTGCCCGCGTAACGACATTTCAGGTGACTCAAACGAGTAGACTAACTGAGGACATTCCTACAAGACCAACAGCCCGTATGTTTAGATGTTACTAGACTTTACTGTGCGTTAATGTTACTAGACTTTACTGTGCGTTAATGTTACTAGACTTTACTGTGCGTTAATGTTACTAGACTTTACTGTGCGTTAATGTTCGCAAGACATGGCAGTGATGAAAGGAAAAGGTGACCTTATTTCACAAAAGTGGAAATTATTTTATTTAATTAGAAACTCTTGCAATATTTTGAAACAAATAAAAACATAATCCATGGATTTCTAAAAACGACAAATGTGAAGTTTAGTTGCTTTTCTTGGCCGAAGTGGATCGTGTCGGCTGTTGTATGGCTATAGTGCTGTAGGATTTCTGTTATATCATCTATCCATCTGTCATGCGGATTACCTCGTGCACTATAGCCAAATATTCATGAATTGTAGACGTGCAGTTTTAGTCGATCGGGCTGCCTTCCCATGATAAGTTCAAACCAAATAATTGTGTCGTGTATGCTGATGCGAGATGCAAGGTAGGCATGTTGTCGGTCGTCCCCGCGGACGCTTCTTGTCTCTGGGGTGCCATATTGCTGTCGTTGTACTCCATCGATCTTATTAGGTATTCTAAAATCAATTCAAATCAATAATTCGTCCAAGCGATTAGTGACACCAACTAAACAGTCTAAATCTATGAACAATCTCCACACTTAGGCACTTGGAATTCTGGTATTCAAACACGCATGTTGAATTCTGGTATTCAAACACGCATGTTGTTAATCTATTTTTCCAGATATGTGAATTATATTCGTAGTAGGTATTTTAAACTTTATGTGGCTACATGGCCTGGGGGAAGGTACAAATAACTTAATGGAAAAGTCTCCACCGTTAAAGGATATAAAGGTTAGGAAAGCTAACTAGTAACTAGTACCGAACTTTTCATTACTTAAGTCTCCTTCCAGTGTTTGCCCTTGTATGGTGTTCCAGTAACATAGGAAGCTTACAATAGGATCGATGTCGTTTATGCATAGTTCCAAAAATTGTTTCCATAATCTTGCTCTTTTCTGTAGCAATATTCATGTCTTAGACTTCCAGACTATCTAGAATATATGTTTGTGATCTTGTTTAATTCCTCCTGTAGTGAAGCCTATGCTTTCCTTCTAATACTGTTTTTTTTGTATTCATTCAATTAAATGTGTCAAAGTAAGTGAATTGGATTACAGTAGAAGCCTTTTTCATTTCCAAATGCAGTTACATTGATTTCTTTTGTGGAATAAAGTAACAGGATATTTATAATAATACGTTTTTGGCTTGTGAACGTTCATTCTTGACAACAAATGCAACCTCGTTTCTGACAGTTTTCGCAGCTTCTCGTTCAAAGCTCTTAACTCTTGGCGATATTTCTCTGATATATGCTTTGGAGTCGATCCGCTTACATCCCCATCCGTAGTGAAACAACTAGACATGGGTCCTCCTCGCTGTAATGTTTCTAATTAACCTGAATGTTGTGTGTATTAATGCGCCTATCTTCACCTCGTTGACAACGCTCATGAAACACAGCCTATTTATGGTGTGTCTATTTCCTGGTGCGCATTCTGGACGCGAAGTGGCGTCTTGGTCAGTATGTTTGATATGAGCACGTGACGTTAGCCTTTGCACCTAAACTTTCAGATGGTATTGAATAAAAAGAAGTCGCTATTTCCCAAGTTCGCAGAATTTAATGGAACAAATGTTTCCCAAAATTATATTGTCCATGTAGATTCCCCCAAAAGTTCGCTGTGTGTAACAAAGACGAAGACAGGACTGTCGGCTCACTGAGAACATGTCGTTATAAACGATTATGTGGTATGTTTGACCTTCGTAGGATATAGTTGACCATCAAGTGATATGTTAGAAAAGCAAGTGATATGTTTGACCATCATGTGATATGTTTGAGAATCAAGTGATATGTTTCTTCTTCTTCTTCTGCGTACACAGTCAGACAGTAACCATTATTTTTTCGAAAAAAGCGGCGGTCATCCTGAGACTCTCGCCACTACCATAGAGCATGTCTTGCAGTTCCACTGGCAATGGCCACATCTGCTCTCTCTGATCCTCGTATGTCGGGCAGTTCTGCAGCAGATGTTCAGCGGTAATTTTACCAGTACCGCACGGGCATTCGTCGGTACACCCTATCTTCAATTTGTTGAATAGGTGGTACCTCAGTCTATTGTGGCCAGTGCGAAGTCTGAAGACAACGACCTGCTCTCTTCGGTTCAACTGGTAATAGGCATCGTTTTTGGTGTAACCAGTATGTTCGGTTTCCCATTTGGTAATGTACGTGGCTTTGATAAGCCGTTTTGACTCTTCGTACGTCATACTGGTATCTGTTTGTGGTAGCCTTGCACCTTCTTTTGCCAGTCTGTCTGCCTCCTCGTTGCCTTGGATGTTGCAGTGTGACGGAACCCACTGTACCACTACCCTTTTTGGTGCGGACAGCTGGCACAGTTTGCAGAGTGCTGCTCTTAAGTCATTAAGCTCAGTGTTTTTCTGGCTTTTTAGCGCTGTGACTACGGCGAGAGCATCTGTCAGCAAGACTATGTGGCTCTCATTTTCACTGTGTGTTGCCATTTCTTCCACTGCCGCCCTCAGTGCCTCTGCCTCCGCTCTGAAATTGCTTGTGTACTTACCAGTAGCGAATGACAGTGTTATTTTTCTGCCATTTGGTAGGTTCAGGAATGCTCCTGCCCCTCCGTTCTGTGTAGTGTTTGTTACAGAACCGTCGGTGTATGCATGGGTCCAGTCCATGCTTGGGTAGCTTTTCGTTATGAAGCTTAGGGTAGTGTCTCTCCTTTCTTTTTCGGTCTGGCAGTTTTTGTTTGCAATACCTGGTATATTTTCTACCACCTCTGGAAATATATCCTGCCTCCAAGTAGGTTTTCGTACAGTAGTGATGGGTTTTGGTGTTGTTAGTGCGTTTATGGGATCTTCGTGCATCTTTGCTTTGGCTATTTCTGCAAAGTTTCTCCGCTTTAGTTTCCCAGTTCCCAAATTGTTAAGTCTCTGGTACATTGGGTGGTCCGTCAGTCTTCGGAGTTTCTCTGACTGCAGCTGGGCTCTGCAGTCTCTTCTGTCGGTCATGGATTGCAGTTTTGTAATCTTTTCAAGTTCTACAATTGGCGTTGACTTCATGCCACCTGTTATAATTCTCATGGCTTGGTTTTGAAGTTTGTTAACTTTATCGAAGTTCGCCTTCGCTGCTGTTGTCCATGCCGCGATGCCATACTCGAGAACTGGTCTCACTCTTCCAGTGTACAGTTTCTTTAGTATGCCTTCGTCTGCTCCCCAGCTTGTGCCAGCAAGTTTCCTCATGATCGCCATTCTTTCTCTGGCTTTCATTCGGTTTCTCTCAATCTGACTTTTCCATGTCATGCGCCGATCAAATGTGACTCCCAGATAGGTTGGGTTGTCGTTTGGCTGCAGGATTTTGCCATTTAGGCTTAATTTGGTACTTTGGGGTTTTAATGAGAGCGAGAATATTGTGCACGTGGTTTTCTCCTCGTTTATTTTGACCAGCCATGAGTTCGCCCACTCTTCCAGCGATGTTAGGGCCGTTTGCATCCGATTTCTTGCTATGGTGAGATTCTTTTCAGAGGTCCACATAGCCAGATCGTCTGCAAACATTGAGCTATGGACTCTTCTTGGTATATTCTCTGTAATATCGTTTATATATACCAGGAAGAGTGTGGGTGACAGTACTCCCCCTTGGGGTACTCCCTGCTCGAGTGTCACCTTTTTGCTCATCTGCCCTTGTACTTGGACTCTGGCCGTTCTTTGTTTGAGGTAGTGGTTGATCCACTTGTACATCTTCCCACAAACATCACTTCTTCTTAGCTTGACTCTAAGTCCATCCTTCCAGACTTTGTCAAATGCCTTTTCCAGATCCACCCAAACAGCTACTGTGTGTTTCTGTGCCTGGTAGGCATCTTCTATCTCCTGGGCTATGAGGATGACCTGGTCCTCAGTGGATCTGTGCTGTCTAAAGCCGGCTTGCTGTGGAATTAGTATTCGTTTTTCTTCCAGATGCCACATCAGTCTGGTGTTTATCATCCGTTCCATCAGCTTGCCGACACAGCTCAGTAGGCTTATGGGCCTGTATCCATTCGGATCTGTTTTGTCCTTTCCTGTTTTTGGTACTGGTACCAGTATTGCATCTTTCCATGCCTGGGGTACAATACCCCTTTTCCAGCTTTGGTTCAGGACGGATAGTAGTTTTTTCTTCGCTGTTTGGCCCAGCCCCATCAGCATTTCGTTTGTTATCCCGTCTTTTCCGGGAGATTTCCTTCTCTTTAGTGTTCTCATAGCCTCTTCCATTTCGCGCATTGTTAGTTTGGCCATCATGTGCTCTTCAGGAGCCGTATTTATGTTTTCGTGCCCCTTTAGCTCTTCGCTAATGTCTGTATGCTTATCTGCAGGGACCTCGATGTGGTTTGCTCTGGCATAGTGATCGACAAAGGCGTTTGCGGCTTTCTTACCTGTGATCAAGTTCTCGCCTTGCTTGATAGTAATTTGTTTATTTGACGGGGTTTCGTCGTTCATGGCTCTGACTAGCTTCCATAGCTTGTTCCCTTCTTTGTCCAGGTTTAAATTTTCCGTTTTATTTTTCCAACTTTCTCTTGCTGTTTGCTTGAGAGTGTGTTTGTACTTCGCCGCGGCGGCTTTGAGGGCGATGTTTGCCTCCACGGATTTTTCTCGTTCTGCCATGTTCCTAGCATTTGTTACTGCATCTTCCACTTTCTGTAACTCATCATTCCAGTAGGGCTTATAGTTTTTCCTAGCTCCTCTTGGGATGGTTTCAGTGGCGGCTTGCATTATTGCCTTGCTTAGGCTCTCTACCATGGGCTTCATTTTGGTGTTTCGTGTGTTGATGGTTTCACACAGCCCATCTGTCAGGATTGCAAATCTGTCCCAGTCGGCTCGTTTGTAATTCCAACGTGGGAGCGGTTTTGTTTCCTGTGGGCCTACTTCCATGTCAATGGTTAGCCTGATCGGCCTGTGGTCGCTACCTGCCAGTTGGTTTAGCACCTGGCGGTCTATTTTATAGTGTATGTCCTGTGTGGAGAAGGCCAAATCTGGAGTCGAGGTGGTATGCCATGTTCTTGAATAGAAGCTAGGGCTATCCTCCGGCCTATTGATTAGGGAGAGATTTGCATCTATCTCCCAATCTTCCACTTCGTCACCTCTGCTGTCTGTGTCAGAGTATCCCCATCTCTCCGAGTGGCTGTTGAAATCTCCAACCACTATGCAGTTGGAGTCTCTGACCTCCATACTCGAGAGCGATAGGTCTCTGTTTGGTGGTCCGTACAGATTGAAAATGCGGAGCTTCGTCTCTTGAGCCATTATGTCAACTCCTACAATTTCTGCTTGTCCGGTGTGATTGACAGGTACCGCGCTACTCGGTATGCTGTTTCTGGTCAGTATCAGGACCCCTCCTTTGTGGCCTTCTCTATCTAGACGGAAAGTCTGGTATCCTCTGATTGAGAATTTATGGTTATTGTTGAGGTGCGTTTCCTGGATACATGCCACGTCAATCTTACCTTCATGCAGGTGATGTGTTAGGGAAAGTTTTTTGTTAATGACTCCCTCCGCATTCCACTGTAATATTTTGAGGGTCTTGAGGTTTTGGCCAATAGTCGTTTCCCCATAGCCATGTGCCTTGACTCCACGACACATGGGTGGGTGACCACCAGTAGTCAAGGGTGGGCCCCTTCGAGGCGTGGGGCCCGGCGCTATCGCTGCCTGGCGGGTCTCCTCAGGATGAGCGCCATACGTTTTTCGAATAGGTTGTGCTGCCATCATACTGTGATTTACGTTGCACTGTTTTGTTAGGCTTGCGGCCCCGTGCATCCGATTTCAACAGGCGTTTCTGTAGGGATGCCCTCCTTAGCCTTTGGCTGTCCCCAGCCTATCTGCAAGGCAGCAGTTGTTTACGATCAGAGTTTTCTCTCCTATGGAAGTTGTCTTACCAGACTATCGAGTCTTCACTACTCGTGTCTATAGGGTGCAATGATGGTATGTGATATATGAGATGGACTGGTTTACCCGGAAGAGAGGCAGTCCAGTGTGTCTGTATCCCAGGATCGTCACGTCCTGCCAGAAACGTAGCATTTGCATGTGAGTGGGGTATCTCTTTTTCCCTTTATTTTCTTGGCTTCTATGCAGGGATGGTACGCCTAGCATTCCCCGCCCCCTGGGGTGTTGACACAGTGGGGCAGGTGTGCAATGTCCGCTGGTCTGCATCTCTTCTGCGTCCAGCATGATAGTTATGGCTGATAACGTACAGAGGTAGATATCGTAACCGGAGTGCATTTAGCCAGAGGACAAGCCTGGTAATGTCACAGAGATGTTGATCGCCTGGTGTGCGGACAACTCTCATGGTCAGTGGTTGAGTCTTGACAGTTCACAGTGTGGTGGCTGCTCTACTGTTTTCGACACCCCGACCAGGTTCTAAGTCTTTGGTTGGTGTTTTTCGCACCCCATCGCCGTATAGGGTGAGTATCAAGCAGTTTTCCGCCCGCTTTGATTTGCGGGCGGCAAGGACCTCTTACTGTGGCTCTACCTGATAGGGCTGGGGCGCAAGCCCCAGGTCCCGAGCATGTAGGAGCCTCCCATTGCAGTGGTGCTGAGATTTTGGGCGGGATTGCGGCTTTCAAGGGTTCGGCCGTAATCCCCCACATGGTAGCCTCGCGCCCTTGGCTTATCAGCCTGGTACGTGAACCAAAGTGTCTGCGGCTCCTCTCGATTTGAGCTGGTTTTCCGTAGCAACGCCCTGTCATTTGTAGGGTAAAACTGACCTGTCTTCAGATCTATTTCCAGCACCCGTTCACTATTTGGTCAGACGAATTTATTGAGGGCTTTTGTTTGTCAATGACCAGGTATTTGAAATCTGCGGAGTTAAACACGATTTCCGTAGCGTTCTTTCATTGGAGCTGACTTGTCGTCCGTGAGTCTAATACCAGCGTACGTTCATTATTAGACCCAAACGGCAGTGCTCTCAATTTGTCAGTTGTTCTACAGTATTGGCGTGTTCAGTCAAATTAAGCCGCAGGTTCCACACCTGGTGGTGCCCTTCCGTCAATTCCCTTAGCGAGATAATCAAGTTTCTTAAAGGGTAGCCCCAAAGATTTTCGAGGGTCTAATTCCAGCACATGTTCTCAATTAGACCCCACTAAGGTGTACTTTTTGATAGTCATTCTGCAGTATTGGCGTGGTAAGTTAACTTAGGTCTCAGGCTCCACTCCTGATAGTGCTCTTCCGTCAATTCCTTTATCAAACACTGAATGCAGACAAAACCGAGCCACATGGGACATAACCCCAGATTTCTGGGGGTCTAAGTCCAGCACCAGTTCCATATTAGACTCCAGAAGAGTGGCCTCGGCATGTCAATCATTTCAGTGTTGGCCGTGTTGAGTCAAATTAAGCCGCAGGCTCCACTCCTGGTGGTGCCCTTCCGTCAATTCCTTTAAGTTTCAGCTTTGCAACCATACTTCCCCCGGAACCCAAACACTTTGGTTTCCCGGAAGCTGCCCGCAGAGTCATCGAAGCAACTCCTGCGGATCGCTAGTCGGCATCGTTTATGGTCAGAACTACGACGGTATCTGATCGTCTTCGCGCCTCTGACTTTCGTTCTTGATTAAAGAAAACATTCTTGACAAATGCTTTCGCAGTAGCTCGTCTTGCGGCGATCCAAGAATTTCACCTCTAACGCCGCAATACGAATGCCCCCGTTTGTCCCTGTTAATCATTACCTCCAGTTCCGAAAACCAACAAAATAGAACCGAGGTCCTATTCCATTATTCCATGCACCATTATTCAGGCAGCCGAGGCCTGCTTTGAACACTCTAATTTTTTCAAAGTAAACGCGCCGGCCACCCAGGACGCTCAGCGAAGAGCACCCGTGGGAGAGAGCCGGCAGACGGTAGGGCAGGAGACAACGGGCAGTGAACCGGTGCGAGCCGGACCGCCCGCCTGCGCCTGAGATCCAACTACGAGCTTTTTAACTGCAACAACTTTAATATACGCTATTGGAGCTGGAATTTCCGCGGCTGCTGGCACCAGACTTGCCCTCCAATAGATCCTCGTTAAAGGGTTTAAAGTGTACTCATTCCAATTACGGGGCCTCGAAAGAGTCCCGTATTGTTATTTTTCGTCACTACCTCCCCGTGCCGGGAGTGGGTAAGTTGCGCGCCTGCTGCCTTCCTTGGATGTGGTAGCCGTTTCTCATGCTCCCTCTCCGGAATCGAACCCTGATTCCCCGTTACCCGTTACAAACATGGTAGGCATGTCACGTACCATCGACATTTGATAGGGCAGACATTTGAAAGATGCGTCGCCGGCACATGAGGCCATGCGATCAGCACAAAGTTATCCAGAGTCACCAGTTGGCACGCCGCAACCCCGCGAGGGGAAACGACGATTGGTTTTGAACTAATAAAAGCGCTCTTTCCGCGAGGGTCGGAGCTTGGTAAGCATGTATTAGCTCTAGAATTGCCACAGTTATCCAAGTAGGATCGTGTCATCTAAGGAACCTCGACTGATTTAATGAGCCATTCGCGGTTTCACCGTGAGACAGTGTGAACTTAGACATGCATGGCTTAATCTTTGAGACAAGCATATGACTACTGGCAGGATCAACCAGATATCTGTCGGAGACGTACGTACTGCGCACACCGGTCGGCGGAGGAAGGGTGTGTAAAAAGCCTCACTGGGACGGCCGCAGGGACCGACTGACGGGACGGACGGACGGTTGTTTCACCCGTCCCTCACTCCGTCGACCTAGGACCGCCTGACAGGGGCCTCCCACACGCACCAGACGACCGACCGACCGGGCTCGCTCGAGGAGGGATGGCAGCGCTCTGTGCAGAACGGATCCCAACGACCTCGGCGATGAATTTCACTGGGACTAGAGACAATTTGGCCTGCCGGCCTGCCCTTCTCCGTAGGGAGAACGCAGGGCCTCGAGGCAACGATTCCTGCTTTCCATTTGCCGGTCACAAGCTCTTTGCGAGAGTCGGACCACCAGCGAGACGTACTGTCGAGCTCTGCTATAAGCCTTAGATAAATCACCACGGACGGACCACGTTTCCTGATACGGACCAGACTAGCACACCTCGGTGGAGGAGCCACTACCACAAACCGCACCCAATTCGCACTACGGGGAAAGGCAGGCGAGCGTTTTCCGCAAGCCCGCGCTATCGCTCCGCCTGGCGGGACTGAGATCGCTTTACGAACACTGGTTGAAATTGAGTCGCTGCGGCGAGACAACTACCCCAGATAAGTGATATGTTTGACCATCATGTGATATGTTTGACATTCAAGTGATTTGTTTGACCATCATGTGATATGTTTGAGAATCAAGTAATATGTTTGACCATCATGTGATATGTTTGAGAATCATGTGATATGTTTGACCATCATGTGATATGTTTGAGAATCAAGTGATATGTTTGACCATCATGTGATATGTTTGAAAATCAAGTGATATGTTTGAGTATCATGTGATATATTTGACCAACAGGTGATATGTTTTATCATAATGTGATATGTTTGACCATCATGTGAAATGGTTGACCATGATGTAATGTGTTTTATCATCATATGATATCTTTTATTATCATGTGATGTTGTTGACCACCATGTTATATGTTGTATCATCATGTGAAATGGTTGACCATCATGTAATATTGTTGACCATCATTTGATATGTTTGACCATCGTGGGATATGTTTGACCATCATGTTATATGTTTAACTATTATTT
This sequence comes from Ariolimax columbianus, assembly GCA_036924085.1. Lineage (NCBI taxonomy): Eukaryota > Metazoa > Mollusca > Gastropoda > Stylommatophora > Arionidae > Ariolimax > Ariolimax columbianus. The sequence continues at coordinate 42,283,010 of JAVGWX010000008.1, read as the reverse complement.
GATATGTTTGAGAATCAAGCGATATGTTTGACCATCATGTGATATGTTTTAGAACCAAGTTGATATGTTTGACCATCAAGTGATATATTTGACCATCATATGAAATGGTTAACCATCATGTGATATGTTTGACCATCATGTGAAATGGTTGACCATCATGTGATATGTTTTAGAACCAAGTTGATATGTTTGACCATCATGTGATATGTTTGACCATCATATGAAATGGTTAACCATCATGTGATATGTTTGACCATCATGTGAAATGCTTGACCATCATGTGATATGTTTTATCATCATGTGATATGTTTGACCATCATGTGATATGTTTGACCATCAAATGATATATTTGACCATCATGTGATATGGTTGACCATCATGTGATATATTTGAGAATCAAGTGATATGTTTGACCATCATGTGATATGTTTTATCATCATGTGGTATGTTTTATCATCATGTGTAATGTGTGACCATCATGTGATATGTTTGAGAATCATGTGATATATTTTATCATCATGTGACATGTTTGACCATAATGTGATATGTTTTATCATCATGTGATATGGTTGACCATCATATGATATGTTTTGACATAGTAGGACATAGTTGACCATCATGTGATATATTTGATCATCATGGGTTTGTGTTACCATCATGAAAAACATTTGATCATCGTGGAATATGTTCGACCCTCATTTTGTGCGTTCTACCATGAAGTGGTATGTCTGATCATCGAGGGATATGGTAAACCATCGTATGATATGTTTGACGATGATATGGTATGCCCTACCATCATATGATATCGTCAACCATTATGTGGTATGTTCGATCATAATACAATATTCTCAACAGCCATGTATCGTATTCGTCTATGTTGTTGAACGTTCGTCATCCAGGCATATTCTCGACCATACCGTCATAATTCTGTCTTAAGAATGATCATTCAGTAGTTTGCTCAGAATTGCGCCCTTTTTCTGCCTAAACGTTTTGTTTTCGCTGCCCATAACGTCAGGACTGAATGCCGATTGCTTTGTTTACAGTCAGTACGTCTTGACACGAAAAACTTTGCTTTGTAGTTCTCGAAAAATAAATCTGGCAATTAATATATACAAAAGATATATATACGGCTTTGCTACCGAACTATAAGGTATTATAACAATTTTATTGTGTTTTGTCTAAATTGTGTATACATTTCAAAGCGTCTCGTTACCAATTATTTCGTTTTACTTTAGGCTTTGTAATCTGTTTTTCAAATTGGAATTCTTGCTAAAGAACTTTCGTGTAATTGCTAAGGTAGGATAGAATGTCCATGTTTTGTATTCACAACAATAGAGGCAAGAAAACATGTTTTATTTCAGGCTTTATATATAGCCTGTAGAGAAGTGCTTGGATTACACTTTTAGATCAGCCCAAATACATGTTTCTTCCATTTCATTGGCTGCCATATAGTTCAGCACTAAATTGACAGACAGCATGTGCCACAGTACCGGCTGGGTTAGACAGATTGATTTAGTATGTGTTCCTATCATTTTGGCCGGGGAGGAAGATAAACGTCTGGACAGGCAAAATATATACTGATCAGACATGTTAGTCAGGGTCAGGCAAAACATACAGGCCAAGACCCCCCACCTCGGCTTCCTTATAGCCCTCCCTGGAAACGGGCTGTTTTCATGGCAACCTGGCTAACGAGGCGAGGGATCAACATGACCCCCGTAGTAGTGAGTGACACGCAAATGAAACCAAGCATAGCTCAACTGTCTGGAAGACCCCAGACCACCTTTATCAGCACGCTCGGGATGTGAGGAAAGCTACTGCAACCCGCCACTTAACGTCATTTTCAGGGCGTACAAAAAGGTAACCTACTGAATGTGGGCGTTCCTAAACAACAGTACCATTTTAGCCAGATTTATGGAATTTATTGGGTTGTGCTACTTTTACTGGATTCAGGTTTGGCTACTTTTATAAGTCTTCTGATATTATATTTCATTATTTGGCTTTTTGTATAGCTTCTCTGTTATTATATGTTATTATTTAGCTTCTTGTAAAGGTCCTGTGTGATTATATTTGATTATTTGGCTACTTTTAAAGAGTCAATTTTACTACAGCATTTAATGGTTTTCGTACTTTCCAACGTCTGAGCTACATCTACATTTACCTCGCTACATTTGGCTACTTGATGGACTTATGCTGTTGTCATTTTATTGTCTTGAATTTCAAATTCGAATCTTGCAATGACGTTCAGAACAAATCAACTACTAAGACAGAGATGACAAGCTTACTGTCAAATTGATCATGTCAATTTAATATAGGTGCTATGAGAGAACACATTACCACGTTTTAGCGCGTTATAGGTTATTCTTTCAGTGTTTCAAAAACCGTATGTGTAGTGGCACACTTTTACGTTGTTGAATTCTGCAAAGCACTTACACCGGACCCCCATTAAGCTAATAGAAAATGCTATGTGTTTGAGTATGCATATGTGTGTGTGTGTGTGTATATATATATATATATATATGTGTGTGTGTGTGCGCGCACGCGTGGGATTGCGTCCCTTGTACTTTCTCAATCACTTTCCATATAATATGTATGTGTGTGTGTGTGTGTGTGTGCATGTGCATGTGTCCTTTGTACTTTCTCAATCTCTTTCCATATAATATGTATGTGTGTGTGTGTGTGTATGTGTAACTTCTTCGTATGTGGCAGCGTTCGTAGTATCATCGCGGCAAAGTAATCTCGCGAGATATCAAATTAAGCTGCATGTAATTTAATTGTGATACTTTTTACGCTCCAAGTAACGCATAGGGCAACCAAATGAGATGGGTCCGTTACAGGAGACCTTCAGTGTATCACTGACGTGAGTTCTGGCAGTATAGGGATTCTGCAGCAATTTGTTTTCCGTGAAGCGGTTGCTAACCTTATTAAATACTATTTTGGTAACATAAAATAGTTTTCTGGACACATTGCTTGAAAATGTATAGCAACCCTAGTATATGCATGCTCTGTTCGTTGATCTCAATTTTGAAATGTCAGAGTTGTGCTGCAAGGAAAATCCTACTCGCCATATGTCATCTGTCATCTGCGTAACAAAATTATGTGGCCTCTGCTTGAACAACATATCTGTATTTAATTATGTGTAATTAGTTCTAACAACTTATGTTATTTACATTAATATTGAGCTTTGGAAAGAATAATCACTACAATTGTATGGCTCATCGCATTGTACGGCTGTGAAACGTGGACTCTAAACAAAAAGGATAACAAGACATTAGCAGCTTTTGAGATATGGTGCTATCGCAGAATGCAAAGAGTAAAGTGGACAGACAAAAAGTCAAATAAACAAGTGCTTAAAGATGTAGGGTCACATAGACAACTAATGGCGAGTATACAGGGGACGTCGAAGAAACATTTACACCACACAGCCGTGCAAGAACATTTGGATGCAGAATTATATTGAGGTGACGAGATCTTCGGGGAACTGAGGGCAGTGTCGTGACACAATCTTCAAAACTAGTCTCTGGGATGACTAAAAGGGGACAGTGGCGTGACATGATCTGAAGACTGTAATAACAGTGTCGACTGACTAACAGAGGACAGTGGCGTGACATGATCTGAAGACTGTAATAACAGTGTCGACTGACTAACAGAGGACAGTGGCGTGACATGATCAGAAGACTTCAACATCAGTTTCCGGACTGATTAACCTGATGATAATGATAATGAAAGATTGTTTTGAGGAAAAACGCACAACTGTCATTGTTTGAAACTTCTCCGTCTGTGGCATCGGTGCTGGTGTCAACACGAGAATCTAATCTCGTGAGACATCATGTGCTCTTGGTTTTTTTTACAGCAAATTATTTAAAAATATATAAATTCTTATGGTTTATGACCTGCAAACTTTGGATTATTCGTTCATCCAGCGCAGGGTTTGACGAACTTTGACACCCCTGTTTGGCTTGGCTTGGCTTCGTTCGTTCTCAATATCCCGCTACCATACTTTGAAAGGGCTTAAGTAGCAGTATGTAGTCCAGAGAACGGAATGCGTTGTGTCGTAGTTTACAGCTTGACTGCGAAATTTGCACCTTTCGGTCCAACACATCCAACTTCAGAATCATTTTTTGAGTACCGGGTTAGCATTCCCTCTTCGATTCCTTCTTCTTAGCCAGTCTGCTCTGCTGCAGCCTGTTATCAAGGATCACCGCGTGGATGTGTAGAAGGGTCTTGGCAGCTTTGGTTCGCTGAGCCTGACGCTAGCAGTCAGCTATGGGTCGCCGACCACTGCAACTCATGCGCTGCTCAGCATCTTGATCTCGGACAGCCCCGTTTAATATTGTATGCTCCCTCCTGTATATGGAACAAGTCATTGCTGTTCTGGCTTCTGTTTCGGATTGGAAAGAACTCAACAGATTCTCCCATTGCTATGTAGTACCAATGATTAATTACACACAAGTAGTAAATGGGCTGCAGAAAATATAGCTATTTCCCCCTTATATCATGTTCTAAAATGCGAGGAAAGAGGGTTATACATGGGGCTACCAAACTCATCATGTAAAAAAAATAATACTACGTTAACCAGCGATTGCAAATGGCCATGTCCGTGTGCTTATTGTAAAGGAATAGCTACAGTTGAGGTCTATGCTTCAGATTTGAGAGAAATAAAAGTGACAGAAAGTTCTAGAAGTGATGATTCAGTTAAACGGATGACATCAACTCTATAATCACTATATTACTTTGTCAGGGACTGATGGCTATAAAATGAAGCCTACCACTTCATCGCGACGGCATTGCCTGCTAGGCAACAACCTTTTAAAAAGTATACACGTCTGTTTGGTAGAAGAGACTAACGTTTTGTAAGGCAAAACATACTGATCGGACATGTTAGCCAGGGTCAGGTAAAATATACTGATCGGACAAGTAAAGCAAAAAATACTGATAAGACATGTTAGCCAGGGTCAGGTAAAATATACTGATCTGACATGTTAGCCGGGGGCAGGTAAAATATACTAACCAAGATTCCCACCTCACCTTCAAGCAGGTCTTTCTGGAAACGGGCTGTTGTTATGGACGTCTTACCAACGAGGTGGGGAATCGACGTCATCCAAGTCGTAATTAGCAACACGCAGATAAAGTCAAGCAAAGCTCAAACTCGTGGATGACCCCGGTTCACCATTTATCACACTCGAGATGCGAGTAAAGCAACTGCAACCCACCACTTAACGCCTCTTCCATGGCACACAAAGGAATAATCTTACTGCAACAAGATGCATGCAACAAGAACAACATCCGTGACTGTTTAAAGGACGAACAAGAACAGGAAGAATGAGAAACAGAAAGCTACTATATTACTCTATTATCACATACTAAAAGCCATGTTGTTTTTTTTTTCATACAGAGACGTGGTGCCATCTCCTTTGAGCGAACTGACAAAAATGCTATCTACATTCGGATGTTAGGTAAGTCAGATTTTGACCATTGTCATTCGTTGTTTCTTTATTTCTGTTTCTTTTGTTCTAGATTTTTGCTGTGATTGACGTTAAGCCAAATCTCGTTCAGGAACGTCGTAGATACTGCGTTGTTAATTAAATAAATATGGGTCTGGTATGTGGTAGGCGTGCCTCAGAATAGCTTGACCTAAAAATGACGTTCAGCTTTACACTTCCACATGGTCGCCCACTAATGAGAAGAAGAGATGGGATGTGTAAAGCTCTTTGGTCCAGAATAAATGTAAACAGTTTTCTGATATCTGTCATCAGACATCAAATCAGCCAGGATAAAATACTAGGTGTTCAGTGTTTTTGGTGCCAAGTTTTGATAAGGTGTCCTTCTTTGCAATATGTCCTCTTATTGGTTGATATATTGTCATAGTCGACCTGGACTTCTACAGGGACGGATGCCCGTGTGTAGGTCCCAGGTCTGGTGTGAGCTGGATGTAGCAGGGAGGAGGATTTACTGCTTAGCGGGTCTCGAGGTAAGGTGTCCGTTTCGGGTTACCCGAGGTCGCGGGTTCGAATCACGGTGGAGAGCAGGATTTTTTTCACATGGATCTTCTGGTAAAAAATGTCCCTGATCTCTGATTAGTGAGATCGGACTCCCGTGTTCAGTGTCGAGCACGTTAAAAATGTCTCGGTGTTTGGAAATCGAAAAGAGTAGGATTAACGGCCGTTGCCCGGACAAAATGGGAGTGAAAAATCTACCCAAGTTATTTGTAACTTTCCCAAGGTGGTTTGTTAAGAGCACGTATAGATGGCGCCTAACTGGCTGTGGGGCTACTTAGCTTTACTATTTGAGTCTATCAAGGTGGACTCACACATTTATTAAATCACCGTCCAAGAAACTGGTTGTACACATACTCTGTAGTCTTTTAAACCAGTATAAAGACGTTGAGTGAAGTTAAGCTTATTACTCCGACACGTTGGGACAAGTGCAGTGGAGGGTGATTAACCACTAGAGCATAGTAGATCTGCAGCATGTTTGACGCCATCGACGCTGCTCTAAACAAACTACATAACCATGGCCGGTGTTATGCCATGGCACACAGTTAGTCGCCTCTTACGACATGCTTTCTGTGGTACAGTGGTGTTATTCGTGTCTTTGTCATACACAAATACCCCGGCGGACCGCTCTGAGGGATGTTTTGTTATGGTTAGGTATTTTCTTACCTAGTGCAGTAAAGATTAGAATTGGTTAGGTAAGATGCGTATTCCAGATGCTAAACAAACATACGGATATCCAGAAGAATCGAAATTCACACCAAAATTAGAATATGAAACGCAATTATCAAGTCGGTGCTACTGTATGGAACGGATATATTGAGAATGACCTAGGCCATACACTACAAACTTCAGTTATTCGTTAACAGATGTCTAAGAAAAATAATGGGGGAAAAGAGACAGGACATGGTGAGGAATGAAAACCTATGGGAATGGAGCCAACAACAGCTACTAGAACAACACATTAAGCGAAGAAAGTGGGCCTGGATAGAACATACGATGCGGAAGGGACTGTCCAATATAACTAGGCAGGCTCTTACGTGGAATCCGCAGGGGACGAGAAAAAGGAGTCGACCTATAACTGCATGAAGACGATAATGTGAGAGCGAACTATTATAAATGGTGACACCTTGAGATTGACAGAAATAGCAGCCCAGGACCGTGTATACTGATGAGATGGGGTCACCCTGTGTACCGAAAGGAGCGACGAACTCGGAAAAGCTGGATGTGATAACACGCAGGACTCGATATTCACAGAGCTGTACAGAAGCGAAGACACTCATAAAACGATCCATGTGGACATAACGCAGAGAACCACACATAGATTACAAGTTAGAAAATGACAACATAGACAAACTTCGGAGAGATGGCTGACAAAGCTCTTCAGACTCAGTACTAAGTCTGATCCAGAGAATTGTACGGACTCTTGATTCAGGGCTGTGTTATCACCAATCGTAGACAACTGATGTATGGATGCTGCACGAATGTTTTCTTTATTGCTCTATGTGGGATAGAGTCGAGAACAGAAACATTTTCCCGCAGAGAACATGCTGTTTCGGACAACAAACTTTTAGAAAAAAGATTATGCAACTATGACAAATCACATTCATATTCCCAGAATCCAGAAGTATGCTGAGCATAAATAACCTTCTAGGTTTGACAGAAAACTCTAGAAACATCATCAAATCATAGATGATACAATAATACATGAGCGAATAACTAGTTTTCTGGAATTCGAATAAAGAAGACGAAGATAACGTATATGCCTTAATGCTCGTGTCAAAGACAATTTCAAATTAAGAAACGTGAGAAGGAAGGAAACTAAAGTAAACAACAATGTGGGTAGTAATTGAGATCGCCATTAACTTGCCATTTGTCAAGACTGTGAAACTGTTTTGTTAAACTAACCTGACAAGGAGAATTAAGCTTACTCTTTATCTGTCTAATACCAACCTTCCCACTGAACGCTCAACCCATTGTTAACTCTGAGGATTGTTAGTCCACTGCGGGGATCCTATTAGGTCCCTTGTTGTTTTGATCGTTTTGTTTTTTTGTCATCGTGATGTAAGGCACACTTCAGTCAGCGAAATATGTACCTTTCTTGTTCAATCAAGGCGTGATGATCCTTCTTCTCTATTTTATTGAAAGAAATTCTTGACAAGAAAATGGTACCACAAAGATGTCTCTTTTAAAGTGTGTATACGGTGGAAATACATACATCGAAGACAAAGACTATGGTAATAGCCCAGCAACATAGGCACATGAATATAATTATCAATGGAGAAATAAGCGAACGCGTACAAATGTTTACATATTTAGGGCACATTATGACAGAAGGTGCTCACAATGAGACGGAAATTATGACAAGGATTGCAATGACAAACAATGACAATAAATGTGATAACTCCAAAGAATATCAGAAAAGAACCGAAGAAAAGAGTATTCACTATACATGTGTGGCCATTTGCACTTTGTAGGACTGAAACTTAAAATCTTGCGAACAGGATGAAAAAAGCTTGGAAGCGTGTAAAATGTGTTACCGTAGAATGGAACGAGTACGATGAATTGAATGAGGATCCAATGACAATGTCCTCAATGAGGTAGGTGCATAAAGACAAATATTGAAAATGATACAAAAACGAAGATTGAGTAGGTTGAGACACAATATGGGAAATGAAAGTCTTCTACAGAATATATTAAAAGACAAGATCTAGGGGGAAAAAGGGTGCCAACAAGACAGCATTACATCTCAGGGATACAGAGACATAAATGTGCGAATCTATACACAATTTAAGAGAACTGAAAAGGATATGGTCAAATGGGGAGACATGCTCAGACAACCTTACAACCAGTCTTAGGACTGATCAACCAGAAGATAAGGTCAAATGGAGAGACATGCTCAGAGAGCCTTACAACCAGTCGCAGTACTGATCAACCAGATGATGATGATGATGATCGAAAAAATGTTTCAAAGAAAATGTAGAACAAAAGATGACTCATTTGCCAATTGTATGTGCTGACAATGTTTTTTACAGATAAATCCCTACAACAGTTCGTACTTGTATGTGCTGTTGTTTGTTTCTTTGAGGTTTTTTGTCTAAACAACTTGCTTTTAGAATAATTAAGTTTTCTCACTTTTATCTGGTTTGCTTTTTAGATATTAAAAATCCAGTTCTAACAGAAACGTGCTGCATTCTCCCCATTCTTATGGGGTCTGTTTATTTTAAGAAAGCAAAGATGAAGAAAATGACATTTTTAGGATTTATAACATTTCGTGGTAAATAAATATCTACGTCGTTTCTAGATATGTGTAATCTTTATGTTCAGTTTAGTTCAGATGTCATCTCCGCATTGAAGGTCGGATGCAATTGATCTCCAGTGTACTCTATCTCTTGCCGTAATAGTGCAATATGAGAGACCTTTTCCAGTCAATCTACTGATGTTTTCCACCAACTTAAAACGTTGTCTCCTCTTGAATTCTGCCTTCCACCCTACCCCTAGTATGGTCTTCAACAAGCAAGTATGTCTCGTTATATAACCAAAATAACCTAACTATCTAACCCTGATTATGATCATTAATCCTCTTTCCCGACATCTCCAAATTTGTTTTCTTCTCTTTCCAAGAAATGCGACCCAATCTTCTATACACCCACATTTCGAAGGTTTCAATACTCTTTTCCAGCTTGTTATTCATTGTCCATCTTTCTGCGCCATAAAGTAGTCACAATTCTCATTTTCAAATTCTGATTTATCTATATATACCTATTCTCTTTCTGATTTATCTATATATACCTATTCTCTTTCTGATTTATCTATATATACTTATTCTCTTTCTGATTTATCTATATATACCTATTCTCTTTCTGATTTATCTATATATACCTATTCTCTTTCTGATTTATCTATATATACCTATTCTCTTTCTGATTTATCTATATATACCTATTCTCTTTCTGATTTATCTATATATACCTATTCTCTTTCTGATTTATCTATACATACCTATTCTCTTTCTGATTTCTTTTTCACAGCTGCTTTCTTTCGATATAATATGACCTAGATAGGAGAAACTCTGTACCTGTTCAAGTAGTTGATCTTTTAATTGTATCTGCATGGTTCAATGTCACTTTTCCCAATTATCATAGTCTTTGTTTTCTTTATGTTTATGTCTGATCCAAACTTATGACTTATTGTGTGTATTGTTGCCACAAGCTGTGTGTACCGTTTCATGTCTTTATATACCATTTGCCTTTTTTCAATTATTGTGTGTGCATGAAAGATATATATATATATATATTTTATATACATTGTCTTGGATTGAATTCTCGCGGTTTTTACTGAGAAGGACAGAATATGTCAACAGCACATTCATGCATGTCTTCACAAGATGCGGTTAAAGAGAGTTGTGCATGGACCTTGCAACATCAACGTGTGAACATATTACTGCAGGAAAACCATCCTGCAAAGGCACACGTGCATTGGCGCGAACCTCATGAAGGAAGCCAACGATCTCCTTACACTCCGTCTGGAGTGAAACAGTGGCCAACAGAGTTTCACAATACAGCAGAATAATGTGCAAAATTGGTTTGGATATTTATATTGTCTTGTGTGTTTTGTGTAGAGGACATTGTGTAAAACACTTGCATGAAGGCAAATAGCATCAATTCAGACTTGAACTCTCGAGCCGTGCTGAAAGTTATCGATAATGGTTTAACTCTAAATGAGCCAATAGATTTATTTATGAAGCTCACTGATTTGGCATATCGGAGACTCAGGCCATCAAGATATTTATTATCGATCTTCGTTTGGGTTCGAGTTTTGATGTCTCTACATATTCTCTCATCAATTTGTTAGCTGTGTAATGAAGTAGCTAACTATCTACACAAATATACAAACACTCTCTGTTAATCTTCATCCCCAAACTATCTACGCACATTAGACATGTCTGTTAATCCTGATGTCCAAACTATCTACACACATTAGACATGTCTGTTAATCCTGATGTCCAAACTATCTACACACATTAACTCTGTCTGTTAATCTTCATGTCCACACTATCTACACACATTAACTCTGTCTGTTAATCTTCATGTCCAAACTATCTACACACATTAACCCTGTTAGCTGATCTCTATAAACAAACTGTCTCCACACATTAACTATGTTAGTAGATCTTCATAAAATATTGTCTAGAAAAAAATGTCCCTGTCTTCATCGGTAAAGTGTCAATAAACATGTGCCCTTGTCGGAATATTCTCTTAATCAGACATTTAACAAATTGAAATACTCTCGGCTGATATTCATTACGAAAATATCGACAGACATTAACATTATCCGGTAATCTGTATCCTCAAACTATCTACAAATAATAATCCCGCCGCTTGATCTTAATCACTAATCTATCTACAATCATTAACGTTGTATGTTGATCTTAATCACCAAGATATCTACACGCCAATAACTTTGTCGATTGATTTTCATCATCAAATTATCTACAAACATTCATTGTAGCGTACCTACGTTAATGTAAAGCCAATTTGGTTTTAACATTTGACACGTTGCGTGGCCTATCAGCTCTAGTGAAGTCCTAGTTAGGACTGGTGGCATAGAATACCGTACATATGCCCTGTTCTGAGCGATGTCTGGCATCCTGTAGCGCTGATATACGATATCCGTATGTGTTTTATATATTGATATGGCCATTTTCCACACACAATCCACCTTAGTCGCTGTGTCTACATGCATAATATGATGGAGGGGGTGTTCAAAATTGTTCCCCAAGCACATTACGGTCCCTACTAAACGTTAACAATTTGAATCATCCTCATGATCAGTGCCTTAACCTAGAAGGTCGTCGAGGCACCGTGTTTGCAGTTTGTCGAACAAGTTCCCGCCATACGTCTCGATTTTTCGTCAGTATATTAGTTTTAGCTATAGACCTTCACTCTTTTATATTGGCCTCTCATCTCTTTTTTTGGTCTCCCTCTCCCACGCATTCCAGGCACAGTGCCTTGCAGAACGGTCTTGGTCAGCCCCATCTATCGCGATATATGTCTTTACCATGTCAATTTTCGTGTTTTTACTATAGTCAATAAGTTTTTTATATTGACCTAACCCCTTCCTAACAATTTTAAGTACACTCTAGTTTGTAACGCTATCCAAACGTGAAATGCGAAGAATTCATCGCAAGCATCTCATTTCCATTGCGCAAATTTTACGTTCTAGGACAGCCATCAGTGTCAAAGTCTAACACACGTTGAGATATACCGATGTGACCATTGTATACATTAAAGCCAGCTTCGGTTTAAGGCTAATGTTCTTGTCTTTCCAGATTATTCGCAGTCTGGTCAGGGCGACCATGGCCATCGATGTTCTTGACTGGATCTCCGCTCTTGGCCCCTCAGCATTCTTTTCTGCTCCCAGATATTTGAACCGCCTAACACTTTCCAGAGGTTCCCATTTGACCATAATCGAGTTTTAAATACCCTCTGGAGCGTTGACAATGATCTTACTCTTCTCTGCACTGATTTCCATGCCAAATTTCTGGGCAGCACAGGCCAGGTTTGCGTCTAGCCTGGCAAGTTCATACTCCGTTCCAGCCAGTCCAGTAAAGTCGTCGGCAGTTTGAATATATTTGTTATATTTAGTTTTCTCAATTATTTCCAGTCTACAACTAGCGTAATAACAAGATGTCGCTTTATCGCTAACTAGCGACATGCAATCATTTCAATACGCGTTCATTACACTCAGGCAGGGACAGTCTTCTAACATAGTGGACCCGAGATTTCTTCATACGGACAGTTCGCTGGTTCCAGTTTCGAATTTTCACCGGGTATGTTGTTTTTCTGCTGGGGGTGAAATAGACAATAGCCTGCATACGACGTAGCGACAGCAGTGGCGAAGCGGCCTAAAGTCCTCCGTCTAAAAATCCCTCGACTACAACAGCAATGGTAGTAAAGTTGTACGACAGCTTGCGACAGATAGTGATGGGGGTAACTTGTGTGAACCTGGATCATCAACAGGCAGCTAATCTCTGCTTCTTGCTCTTACATCCAAGAGTGGTTCAGTGTTGACAGTGCTGGCTACACTGTCAGGTCAGGCAGGTTCTCACTAAACAGACTGTATATCATTGGATCTTGCCGTCTGGTCAGACAATAGAAAGTGTGCAAGGAACAGCAGGGCGGCATCGCATGGTGTGACGTGTGTTCTCAAACGCTGAACCATTAGTCTATCCGCAATCAGTATCTCCTTTGTCTGTATTCCCTGCCTCTCCATGCAACACGATCCATTGCGTCCTGTTCCCATTGATATCCCGCTTGCATACATCTTTGTACCGAAGTAGTGGCCTTCTCATTGACATTTCCACCAACTGCAATTCCCAGTAGAGAAGATATGTTTGTATTCTGCCATCATCCATCCTTCTATTGTATCCCAGCCATCGGAGCCTTTGAAGACTAAGCGTGGATAAAGCCATCACAGTGCTCTCCTGGGGAGAGGGGATCAACGGAGACATCACTTTAAATGAATAACAATTGTAGACAGTACAATAGTTTCAATAACTTCTATACGGAAGTTATTGGAGTATGTTCCTGTAGTTAATACTCGATTTTTTTCTACTCCGTTCAGTAGACCTCTCCGCTTCCACTGTATATGGATTTGTAAGATGAGCCATCTGTATATACGTGTGTCCATGTTTCTGGTGGATATACTCTCCTAAGATATTCTTCCGTGATACATTTCCTTTCTAAATCTGTTTTCCCTTCTTCTCTTTTCCCTCTATGGTTTTTACCATATAGGAGGATTTTGCCTGTCTGTCTTTGATCTGAATAGGTAGGGCAGTCTTGCAGAATATGTTCTGGTGTTTGCTTGGGTGCTCCACAATCGCACATGGCGGTGTCTCTGAGACCCATTCTGTGCAGGTGGGCCTAGAGTCTACAATGTCCCGTTCTGAGTTTGAAGATCTTTGTCTGCCCATATCTGCCATGATACGTATACCTTGGTTTTGGGCTCTATTAATTTGTTTTGAGTTATTTTTTGTTGCTGTGGACTATGCTGCTATCCCGTATTCTAACACTGGTCTCACAAAACCTGTGTACAGTTTCTTTACGGTGCCTGTGTCAGCTCCCGATGTTGAGCCCAATATCTTTCTCATTATGGACATTCCGTTCTTAGCTTTATTGGTAGCTTTTTCGTCTCGCTTTTTCGTGGCAGCTTTGGGTTCATTGTTATTCCTAGAAAAGTTGGACATGTATGGCAATTTACTTTTAGTGAGAAGAATGAGACGTCCGCCGTGGTCTTTGTGTATGAGAAGGACAAGAATAGCACCACTGCCCCACATAGAGCATGTCGTAAGAGGCGACTAACTGTATGACATGGCATAACACCGGCTAAGGTTAGGTGGTTTGTTTAGAGCAGCATTAGATGGCGCCTAATAGGCTGCGGGTCTACTTTACTCTAGTGTTTAAGTCTATTAAGATGTACTCGCACATCAGTTAACCACCCTCCTTAAGCACTTGTCCCAACGCAGCGGAGTATTAATCTTCTCGGTCCTAGCCCGCTAAGCAGGAAACCCTTCTCCAGGCTACATCCAGCTCATCCTAGAGAAGGGACCTGCACAAGGGCATCTGCCCGTGTAGAAGTACAGGTCGACTAAAAACTAAGAAGAGAAAAGCGATAACAAGAGTAATTGCTGCACAAACAACATTTCTCTCAGATCATTGAGGAAAACATTCAGTTAATGCGTACATTGATTCTTCCTGCATACCTTTACGGGTGTGAAACATGAAGATTGATAAGTTAATGCGTACATTGATTCTTCCTGCATACCTTTACGGGTGTGAAACATGAAGATTGATAAGTTAATGCGTACATTGATTCTTCCTGCATACCTTTACGGGTGTGAAACATGAAGATTGATAAGTTAATGCGTACATTGATTCTTCCTGCATACCTTTACGGGTGTGAAACATGAAGATTGATAAGTTAATGCGTACATTGATTCTTCCTGCATACCTTTACGGGTGTGAAACATGAAGATTGATAAGTTAATGCGTACATTGATTCTTCCTGCATACCTTTACGGGTGTGAAACATGAAGATTGATAAGTTAATGCGTACATTGATTCTTCCTGCATACCTTTACGGGTGTGAAACATGAAGATTGATAAGTTAATGCGTACATTGATTCTTCCTGCATACCTTTACGGGTGTGAAACATGAAGATTGATAAGTTAATGCGTACATTGATTCTTCCTGCATACCTTTACGGGTGTGAAACATGAAGATTGATAAGTTAATGCGTACATTGATTCTTCCTGCATACCTTTACGGGTGTGAAACATGAAGATTGATAAGTTAATGCGTACATTGATTCTTCCTGCATACCTTTACGGGTGTGAAACATGAAGATTGATAAGTTAATGCGTACATTGATTCTTCCTGCATACCTTTACGGGTGTGAAACATGAAGATTGATAAGTTAATGCGTACATTGATTCTTCCTGCATACCTTTACGGGTGTGAAACATGAAGATTGATAAGTTAATGCGTACATTGATTCTTCCTGCATACCTTTACGGGTGTGAAACATGAAGATTGATAAGTTAATGCGTACATTGATTCTTCCTGCATACCTTTACGGGTGTGAAACATGAAGATTGATAAGTTAATGCGTACATTGATTCTTCCTGCATACCTTTACGGGTGTGAAACATGAAGATTGATAAGTTAATGCGTACATTGATTCTTCCTGCATACCTTTACGGGTGTGAAACATGAAGATTGATAAGTTAATGCGTACATTGATTCTTCCTGCATACCTTTACGGGTGTGAAACATGAAGATTGATAAGTTAATGCGTACATTGATTCTTCCTGCATACCTTTACGGGTGTGAAACATGAAGATTGATAAGTTAATGCGTACATTGATTCTTCCTGCATACCTTTACGGGTGTGAAACATGAAGATTGATAAGTTAATGCGTACATTGATTCTTCCTGCATACCTTTACGGGTGTGAAACATGAAGATTGATCACGGAATTCTATTTAAAAATCAAAGCAATGGAGATGCTTCTGATAAATCGTTAGAAATATATACTAGGATCGTGTCTTAATTGTCCAACATACAATCCATGAAAATGTTGCAACACAAAAACTATTCACTAACTTGTGAGAACACGACAAATCGAAATGCACGATCTTATGTTACCATCACCCATGTATGTGTGTGGGCAAACAACACAGACAGCTGAACGTGTCCTGCAAGATTCTTATATCATTGAAAGACCAACATCCAAACAAAGCTGTTCGGAAGTCGTGAACTCACAACTACAAAAACCTTTATCCAGAGAACTGCGCTTCACGTGCATACGTAATAAAAAAAAAGTGTCAAGCCAGCAGAAGAGCAGAAGAACAACAAGAGGAAGAAAAGAAGTCAGATTATAATTTACTGCCTAACATTATCTTCAAAAGATAATCCCTTGGAAGAAGATTAAGAGGAAGTCAAACGAAGCGTTTGACAGATAATGTTTAATAATGGACGGGAAAAAATCCCACCGAATGAGACAGCAACTAGTCATGGGAAGACGCGGTGGAGACAGGCAGATCATAATACAGCTCAACCACCTTCTAAGTAATTGGAACGAACAAAAAGAAGTCGAATTGGAGCACATAATCAGAAGGATAAGAACGGAGCCAACAGCCTGCTGTTTACTAAGATCTGAGTGTCAATACAATCTGAACCAACAACAAGCTGTTTACTAAGATCTGAGAGTCAATACAATCTTTACCAATAACACCCTGTTTACTAAGGTCTGAGTGTCAATACAATCTTAACCAACTACACGTTGTTTACTAAGGTCAAAGTGTCAATACAATCTTAACCAACAACACGCTGTTTACTAAGGTCTGAGTGGCAACACAAACTAATACTGATGCAACCAACACGTTTCTGATTGTTATAACCGCTGTATGTTGAGTCTAAATCTGACATTTAAAAAAAGCTAAACGCAATACACAACAGTCAGCAGTGTGTATATCAATATTCTACTGTTACTACTCTCTTCGCTCTCAAACAAGTGCATCTATTTCCCACATAAGACTGTATGTCTATTTCGCTCTCTAACAACCACACACAATTCTGTCATGCTCTGGGAAGTCTGTCTAAGATTGATCCCGTCGACAACTAGTTTGTCCCTCAAATAGGTAGGAGTTGTTGAATGCCAGCAATGACTAAATTGACTGTTGTAAACCCCCTGAAATGGCGTTAAGTGACGGGTTGCAGTAGTTTTCCTCACATCCTGAGCGTGCCGATGAAAATGGACAGGGGTCATCCAAGCTGCTGTATTATTTATGCTTGGCATCAAATGCGTGTCACTCACTACTACGGGGAACACGTCGAACCTCCACCTCGTTAGCCAGGCTGTCATGAAACAGTCTATTTGCAGGTAGTACTGCATGGAAGTGCAGAGCGGACATTTGTCAGTATATTTGACCTGGCCCTTGCTAACGTGTCTGATCAATATGTCTGTCTCCTGTCCCCACTAGGTAGGAGAGGGCCACACTTCTCTCATGGAGCAGATACAGGTGTAGACAATTGTTTGCTGTTTGTTTCTCCTCCCCCACCTGGGAGCGTGTCTATGTGTTGTCCAATGGTTTATTTCTTGGACAGGTTATTTGAGTCAGCAATGACGTTTCTCAATCTGACTAGTGTAGCTTGTCGAAAAAGTATTAATACTACAAATAGCGTTTACAGTAAACATTCAAGCATTTATGGGTTTCATATTATTTAATCTTTTTCTTCGTCATCTTCTTCTGCGTTCGTCCTAAAAACGACGTCTTTGACTATGTGAGCTAGTTAATAACTAGGGAGCGATATCTGCGCCTTTCGGATCCACACATCCGATTTCAGCACATCATATCTGGGACTGTTTGCTTTCTCTCTTCAAACCTATATATGTCAGTTATATTGCATGATTGCAGTTTATTAGCAGGGCAACCACTTGGAGACTGAATAGGGTCTTGGTCTGTTATAGGTTACCGTTCCTGATGCACACAGCCAGCTGTAAAGCCCTGGATGCTGTAAGCCAACTCATTCACTGTTCCATCTTTGACCCCGGTTCATATTATTAGCGGATGCATCTTAAATTGTTGTTTGTGTTTATTCTCTATCACTTGATTAACTCATTCATTCCAGAATACTTTAGGCTGAACACATGTATTGTAAAACTGACACCAGTAAGTACAGGTATAAATATAAATTCAGGAATACTTGATATGGAGAAACTTGAAAGTATGACAACTGTTCAAGCCAGTATATCAGCTCTACGGCTTTGCAAGAAAGTTTAGTAGTCGTTATGTCGGCTCTATGGAGTGAATGAATGAAAGCACCCATTTTTTATGTTATTGTATCTACACCAGACGGTTCTAATTGTAGAATGATGTTACTCTATCTGGGCCAGACGGTGGTGATTGTAGAATGATGTTACTGTGTTGGGGCATGACGGGGGTGATTGTAGAATGATGTTACTGTTTTGGGGCATAACGGGGGTGATTGTAGAATGATGTTACTGTATCTGCGCACGACGTTGGGAATTGTAGAATGATGTTACTGTATCATGGCCAGACGTTGGGGATTGTAGAATGATGTTACTGTATCAGGGCCAGACGTTTGGGATTGTAGAATGATGTTACTGTATCAGGGCCAGACGTTGGGGATTGTAGAATGATGTTACTGTATCAGGGCCAGACGTTGGGGATTGTAGAATGATGTTACTGTATCAGGGCCAGACGTTGGGGATTGTAGAATGATGTTACTGTATCAGGGCCAGACGTTGGGGATTGTAGAATGTTGTTACTGTATCTGGGCCAGACGTTGGGGATTGTAGAATGATTTTACTGTATCTGGGTCAGATGGTGGTGATTGTAGAATGATGTTACTGTACCTGCGCCAGACGTTGGGGATTGTAGAATGATGTTACTGTCTGTACCTGCGCCAGACGTTGGGGATTGTAGAATGATGTTACTGTACCTGCGCCAGACGTTGGGGATTGTAGAATGATGTTACTGTATCTGTGCCAGACGGTAGTTATTGTAAAATGGTGTTACTGTATCTGTGCCAGACGGTAGTTATTGTAGAATGGTGTTACTGTTTTTGGGCCAGACGGGGGTGATTGTAGAATGATGTTACTGTATCTGCGCACGCTGTTGGGAATTGTAGAATGTAGTTACTGTATTTGCGCCAGACGTTGGGGATTGTAGAATGATTTTACTGTATCTGGGCCAGACGGTGGTGATTGTAAAATGATGTTACTGTATCTGGGCCAGACGTTGGAGATTGTAGAATGATTTTACTGTACCTGGGTCAAATGGTGGTGATTGTAGAATGATGTTACTGTACCTGCGCCAGACGTTGGGGATTGTAGAATGATGTTACTGTATCTGTGCCAGACGGTAGTTATTGTAGAATGGTGTTACTGTTTTTGGGCCAGACGGGGGTGATTGTAGAATGTTGATACTGCATCTGCGCACGACGTTGGGGATTGTAGAATGATGTCACTGTTTCTTGGTCAGACGGTGGTAATTGTAGAATGATGTTACTGTATCTGCGCCAGACGTTGGGGATTTTAGAATGATGTTACTGTATCTGGGTCAGACGGTGGTGATTGTAGAATGATGTTACTGTATCTAGGCCAGACGTTGGGGATTGTAGAATGATGTTACTGTTTTTGGGCCAGACGGTGGTGATTGTAGAATGATGTTACTGTTTTTGGGCCAGACGGTGGTGATTGTAGATGATGTTACTGTATCTGCGCCAGACGTTGGGGATTGTAGAATGATGTTACTGTTTTTGGGCCAGACAGTGGTGATTGTAGAATGATGTTACTGTATCTACTCCAGACGTTGGGGATTGCAGAATGATGTTACTGTATCTGGGCCAGACGTTGGGGATTGTAGAATGATGTTATTGTATCTGGACCAGATTGTTGTGATTGTAGAAGGATGTTACTGTATCTGCGCCAGACGTTGGGGATTGTAGAATGCTGTTACTGTATCTGGGTCAGACGTTGGGGATTGTAGAATGATGTTACTGTATCTGGGACAGACGGTGGTGATTGAAGAATGATGTTACTGTATCTGCGCCAGACGTTGGTGATTGTAGAATGATTTTACTTTATCTGTGCTAGACGGAGGTGATTGTAGAATGATGTTATTGTATCTGGGTCAGACGTTGGTAATTGTAGAATGATGTTACTGTATCTGCGCCAGACGTTGGGGATTGTAGAATGATGTTACTGTATCTGGGCCAGACGTTTGGGATTGTAGAATGATGTTACTCTATCTGGGCCAGTCGGTGGTGATTGTAGTATGATGTTACTGTTTTGGGGCCAGACGGAGGTGATTGTAGAATGATGTTACTGTATCTGGGCCAGACGGTGGTGATTGTAGAATGATGTTACTGTATCTACGCCAGACGTTTGGGGTTGTAGAATGATGTTACGTTTTTGGGGAGACGGTCTTGATTGTAGAATGATGTTACTGTATCTGCGCCAGACGTTGGGGATTATAGAATGATGTTATTGTATCAGGGCCAGACGTTGGGGATTGTAGAATGATGTTACTGTATCTGGGTCAGACGGTGGTGATTGTAGAATGATGTTACTGTATCTGGGCCAGACGTTGGGGATTGTAGAATGATGTTCCTGTATCTGGGTCAGACGTTGGGGATTGTAGAATGATGTTACTGTTGCTGGGCCAGACGGTGGTGATTGTAGAATGATGTTACTGTATCTACACCAGGCGTTGGCGATTGTAGAATGATGTTACTGTATCTGGGTCAGACGTTGGGGATTGTAGAATGATGTTACTGTACCTGGGTCAGACGTTGGGGATTGTATAATTATGATACTGTTTTTGGGCCAGACGTTGGGGATTGTAGAATTATGTTACTGTATCTGGGCCAAACGGGGGTGATTGTAGAATGATGTTATTGTATCTGCGCCAGACGTTGGGGATTGTAGAATGATGTTACTGTATCTGGGTCAGACGTTGGGGATTGTAGAATGATGTTACTCTATCTGGGCCAGTCGGTGGTGATTGTAGTATGATGTTACTGTTTCTGGGCCAGACGGTGGTGATTTTAGAATGATGTTACTGTTTCTGGGACAGACGGTGGGGATTGTAGAATGATGTTACTGTACCTGGATCAGGCGTTAGGGATTGTAGAATGATGATACTGTTTTTGGGCCAGACGTTGGGGATTGTAGAATGATGTTACTGTATCTGGGCCAGACGTTTGGGATTGTAGAATGATGATACTATTTTTGGGCCAGACGGGGGTGATTGTAGAATGATGTTACTGTATCTGGGCCAGACATTGGCAATTGTAGAATGATGTTACTGTATCTGGGCCAGACGTTGGGGATTGTAGAATAATGTTACTCTATCTGGGCCAGTCGGTGGTTATTGTAGTATGATGTTACTGTTTTTGGGCCAGACGGGGGTGATTGTAGAATGAACTTACTGTATCTGGGCCAGACGGTGGTGATTGTAGAATGATGTTACTGTATCTGCGCCAGACGTTTGGGGTTGTAGAATGATGTTACGTTTTTGGGCAGACGGTGGTGATTGTAGAATGATGTTGCTGTATCTGCGCCAGACTTTGGGGATTGTAGAATGATGTTATTGTATCTGGGCCAGACGTATGAGATTGTAGAATGATGTTACTATATCTGGGCCAGACGTTGGGGATTGTAGAATGATGTTACTGTATCTGAGCCAGACGGTGGGGATTGTAGAATGATGTTACTGTATCTAGGCCAGACGTTGGGAATTGTAGAATGATGTTACTGTATCTGGGTCAGACGGTGGTGATTGTAGAATGATGTTACTGTATCTACACCAGGCGTTGGGGATTGTAGAATGATGTTACTGTATCTGCGCCAGACGTCGGGGATTGTAGAATGATGTTACTGTATCTGGGCCAGACGTTGGGAATATTAGAATGATGTTACTGTATCTGGGCCAGACGTTGGGGATTGTAGAATGATGTTACTGTATCTGGTTCAGACGTTGGGGATTGTAGAATAATGTTACTGTATCTTAGCCAGACGTTGGGGATTGTAGAATGATGTTACTGTATCTAGGCCAGACGTTGGTAATTGTAGAATGATGTTACTGTATCTGGCTCAGACGGTGATGATTGTAGAATGATGTTACTGTACCTGGGTCAGACGTTGGGGATTGTATAATGATGATACTATTTTTGGGCCAGACGTTGAGGATTGTAGAATGATGTTACTGTATCTGGGCCAGACATTGGCGATTGTAGAATGATGTTACTGTATCTGGGTCAGACGGTGGTAATTGTAGAATGATGTTACTGTATCTGGGTCAGACGTTGGGGATTGTAAAATGATGTTACTGTACCTGGGTCAGACTTTGGGGATTGTATAATTATGATACTGTTTTTGGGCCAGACGTTGGGGATTGTAGAATTATGTTACTGTATCTGGGCCAGATTTTGGGAATTGTAGAATGATGATACTGTTTTTGGGCCAGACGTAGAAGATTGTAGAATGATGTTACTGTATCTGGGCCAGACGGTGGTGATTGTAGATTGATGTTACTGTATCTACACCAGGCGTTGGCGATTGTAGAATGATGTTACTGTATCTGGGTCAGACGTTGGGGATTGTAGAATGATGTTACTGTACCTGGGTCAGACGTTGGGGATTGTATAATTATGATACTGTTTTTGGGCCAGACGTTGGGGATTGTAGAATTATGTTACTGTATCTGGGCCAAACGGGGGTGATTGTAGAATGATGTTACTGTATCTGCGCCAGACGTTGGGGATTGTAGAATGATGTTACTGTATCTGGGTCAGACGTTGGGGATTGTAGAATGATGTTACTCTATCTGGGCCAGTCGGTGGTGATTGTAGTATGATGTTACTGTTTCTGGGCCAGACGGTGGTGATTTTAGAATGATGTTACTGTTTCTGGGACAGACGGTGGGGATTGTAGAATGATGTTACTGTACCTGGATCAGGCGTTAGGGATTGTAGAATGATGATACTGTTTTTGGGCCAGACGTTGGGGATTGTAGAATGATGTTACTGTATCTGGGCCAGACGTTTGGGATTGTAGAATGATGATACTATTTTTGGGCCAGACGGGGGTGATTGTAGAATGATGTTACTGTATCTGGGCCAGACATTGGCAATTGTAGAATGATGTTACTGTATCTGGGCCAGACGTTGGGGATTGTAGAATGATGTTACTCTATCTGGGCCAGTCGGTGGTCATTGTAGTATGATGTTACTGTTTTTGGGCCAGACGGGGGTGATTGTAGAATGAATTTACTGTATCTGGGCCAGACGGTGGTGATTGTAGAATGATGTTACTGTACCTGGGTCAGACGTTGGGGATTGTATAATGATGATACTATTTTTGGGCCAGACGTTAGGGATTGTAGAATTATGTTACTGTATCTGGGCCAGACGTTGGGGATTGTAGAATGATGATACTGTTTTTGGGCCAGACGTTGAGGATTGTAGAATGATGTTACTGTATCTGGGCCAGACATTGGCGATTGTAGAATGATGTTACTGTATCTGGGTCAGACGGTGGTAATTGTAGAATGATGTTACTGTATCTGGGTCAGACGTTGGGGATTGTAGAATGATGTTACTGTACCTGGGTCAGACGTTGGGGATTGTATAATTATGATACTGTTTTTGGGCCAGACGTTGGGGATTGTAGAATTATGTTACTGTATCTGGGCCAGATTTTGGGAATTGTAGAATAATGATACTGTTTTTGGGCCAGACGTAGAGGATTGTAGAATGATGTTACTGTATCTGGGCCAGACGGTGGTGATTGTAGAATGATGTTACTGTATCTACACCAGGCGTTGGCGATTGTAGAATGATGTTACTGTATCTGGGTCAGACGTTTGGGATTGTAGAATGATGTTACTGTACCTGGGTCAGACGTTGGGGATTGTATAATTATGATACTGTTTTTGGGCCAGACGTTGGGGATTGTAGAATTATGTTACTGTATCTGGGCCAAACGGGGGTGATTGTAGAATGATGTTACTGTATCTGCGCCAGACGTTGGGGATTGTAGAATGATGTTACCGTATCTGGGTCAGACGTTGGGGATTGTAGAATGATGTTACTCTATCTGGGCCAGTCGGTGGTGATTGTAGTATGATGTTACTGTTTCTGGGCCAGACGGTGGTGATTTTAGAATGATGTTACTGTTTCTGGGACAGACGGTGGGGATTGTAGAATGATGTTACTGTACCTGGATCAGGCGTTAGGGATTGTAGAATGATGATACTGTTTTTGGGCCAGACGTTAGGGATTGTAGAATGATGTTACTGTATCTGGGCCAGACGTTTGGGATTGTAGAATGATGATACTATTTTTGGGCCAGACGGGGGTGATTGTAGAATGATGTTACTGTATCTGGGCCAGACATTGGCAATTGTAGAATGATGTTACTGTATCTGGGCCAGACGTTGGGGATTGTAGAATGATGTTACTCTATCTGGGCCAGTCGGTGGTTATTGTAGTATGATGTTACTGTTTTTGGGCCAGACGGGGGTGATTGTAGAATGAATTTACTGTATCTGGGCCAGACGGTGGTGATTGTAGAATGATGTTACTGTATCTGCGCCAGACGTTTGGGGTTGTAGAATGATGTTACGTTTTTGGGCAGACGGTGGTGATTGTAGAATGATGTTGCTGTATCTGCGCCATACTTTGGGGATTGTAGAATGATGTTATTGTATCTGGGCCAGACGTTGGAGATTGTAGAATGATGTTACTATATCTGGGCCAGACGTTGGGGATTGTAGAATGATGTTACTGTATCTGAGCCAGACGGTGGGGATTGTAGAATGATGTTACTGTATCTAGGCCAGACGTTGGGAATTGTAGAATGATGTTACTGTATCTGGGTTAGACGGTGGTGATTGTAGAATGATGTTACTGTATCTACACCAGGCGTTGGGGATTGTAGAATGATGTTACTGTATCTGCGCCAGACGTCGGGGATTGTAGAATGATGTTACTGTATCTGGGCCAGACGTTGAGAATATTAGAATGATGTTACTGTATCTGGGCCAGACGTTGGGGATTGTAGAATGATGTTACTGTATCTGGTTCAGACGTTTGGGATTGTAGAATAATGTTACTGTATCTTAGCCAGACGTTGGGGATTGTAGAATGATGTTACTGTATCTAGGCCAGACGTTGGTAATTGTAGAATGATGTTACTGTATCTGGCTCAGACGGTGATGATTGTAGAATGATGTTACTGTACCTGGGTCAGACGTTGGGGATTGTATAATGATGATACTATTTTTGGGCCAGACGTTAGGGATTGTAGAATTATGTTACTGTATCTGGGCCAGACGTTGGGGATTGTAGAATGATGATACTTTTTTTGGGCCAGACGTTGAGGATTGTAGAATGATGTTACTGTATCTGGGCCAGACATTGGCGATTGTAGAATGATGTTACTGTATCTGGGTCAGACGGTGGTAATTGTAGAATGATGTTACTGTATCTGGGTCAGACGTTGGGGATTGTAGAATGATGTTACTGTTTTTGGGCCAGACGTTGGGGATTGTAGAATTATGTTACTGTATCTGGGCCAGACGTTGGGAATTGTAGAATGAGTATACTGTTTTTGGGCCAGACGTAGAGGATTGTAGAATGATGTTACTGTATCTGGGCCAGACATTGGCGATTGTAGAATGATGTTACTGTATATGGGTCAGACGGTGGTAATTGTAGAATGATGTTACTGTATCTGGGCCAGATGGTGGTGATTGAAGAATGATGTTACTGTTTTTGGGCATAAACGGGGGTAATTGTAGAATGATGTTACTGTATCTGCGCCAGACGTTGGGGATTGTAGAATGATGTTACTGTATCTGGGTCAGACGTTGGGGATTGTAGAATGATGTTACTCTATCTGGGCCAGTCGGTGGTGATTGTGGTATGATGTTACTGTTTCTTGGCCAGACGGTGGTGATTTTAGAATGATGTTACTGTATCTGGGCCAGACGTTGAGAATTGTAGAATGATGTTACTGTATCTGGGCCAGACGTTGGGGATTGTAGAATGATGTTACTGTATCTGGGTCAGACATTGAAGATTGTAGAATGATGTTACGTTTTTGGGCAGACGATGGTGATTGTAGAATGATGTTACTGTATCTGCGCCAGACTTTGGGGATTGTAGAATGATGTTATTGTATCTGGGCCAGACGTTGGAGATTGTAGAATGATGTTACTGTATCTGGGTCAGACGGTGGTGATTGTAGAATGATGTTACTGTATCTACACCAGGCGTTGGAGATTGTAGGATGACGTTACTGTATCTGGGCCAGACGTTGGGGATTGTAGAATGATGTTACTGTATCTTCGCCAGACGTTCGGGATTGTAGAATGATGTTAATGAATCTGGACCAGACGTTGGGTATTGTAGAATGATGTTACTGTATCTGGGCCAGACGTTAGGGATTGTAGAATGATGTTACTGTATCTGGGTCAGACGTTGGGGATTGTAGAATGTTGTTACTGTACCTGGGTCAGACGTTGGGGATTGTAGAATTATGACACTGTTTTTGGGCCAGACGTTGGGGAATGTAGAATGATGTTACTGTATCTACACCAGGCGTTGGGGATTGTAGAATGATGTTACTGTATCTGGGCCAGACGTTGGGGATTGTAGAATGATGTTACTGTATCTGCGCCAGACGTTCGGGATTGTAGAAGGATGTTACTGAATCTGGACCAGACGTTGGGAATTGTAGAATGATGTTACTGTATCTGGGCCAGACGTTGGGGATTGTAGAATGATGTTACTGTATCTGGGTCAGACGTTGGGGATTGTATAATGATGTTACTGTACCTGGGTCAGACGATGGGGATTGTAGAATGATGATACTGTTTTTGGGCCAGACGTTGGGGATTGTAGAATGATGATACTGTTTTTGGGCCAGACATTGGCGATTGTAGAATGATGTTACTGTATCTGGGCCAGACGGGGGTGATTGTAGAATGATGTTACTGTATCTGCGCCAGACGTTGGGGGTTGTAGAATGATGTTACGTTTTTGGGCAGACGGTGGTGATTGTAGAATGATGTTACTGTATCTGCGCCAGACGTTGGGGATTGTAGAATGATGTTATTGTATCTGGGCCAGACGTTTGGGATTGTAGAATGATGTTACTGTATCTGGGCCAGACGTTTGGGATTGTAGAATGATGTTACTGTATCTTAGCCAGACGTTGGGGATTGTAGAATGATGTTACTGTATCTTAGCCAGACGTTGGTGATTGTAGAATGATGTTCCTGTATCTAGGTCAGACGTTGGGGATTGTAGAATGATGTTACTGTTTGTGGGCCAGACGTTGGGGATTGTAGAATGATGTTACTGTTTGTGGGCCAGACGGTTGTGATTGTAGAATGATGTTACTGTTTTTGGCCAGAAGGGGGTGATTGTAGAATGATGTTACTGTATCTGGGCCAGACGGTGGTGATTGAAGAATGTTGTTACTGTATCTGGGTTAGACGGTGGTGATTGCAGAATGATGTTACTGTATCTGGGCCAGACGTTGGTGATTGTAGAATGATGTTACAGTATCTGGGACAGACGTCGGGGATTGTAGAATGATGTTACAGTATCTGGGACAGACGGTGGGGATTGTAGAATGATGTTACTGTATCTGGGTCAGACGTTGGTGATTGTAGAATGATGTTAGTGTATCTGGGTCAGACGGTGGTGATTGCAGAATGATGTTACTGTATCTGGGTCAGACGGTGGTGATTGTAGAATGATGTTACTGTATCTGGGTCAGATGGTGGTGATTGTAGAATGATGTTGCTGTATCTGGGTCAGACGGTGGTGATTGTAGAATGATGTTACTGTATCTGGGCCAGACGGTGGTGATTGTAGAATGATGTTACTGTATCTGGGTCAGACGGTGGTGATTGCAGAATGATGTTACTGTATCTGGGTCAGACGGTGGTGATTGTAGAATAATGTTACTGTATCTGGGCCAGAAGATTATGTAGTCAGTCGTTTATGTCGTTATATGTCATGGTAGCTGAAGCAGACGATCCTCTTCTTCGTCGTTAGTTCCTTCTAGAACTCCCGCCAAGCTCTGGAAAAGTATTTAGAAGTATTTTTATGTTGTTTGAAGAAGGGATCGCGTTGTGTCGTAGCTCACAGCTTGACTACAATTTTTGCACCTTTCGATCCGACTTCAGCAGATATTTTTTGATACCAGGTTAGCCTTCCCTCTCCGATCCCTTCTTCTTAGCCAGTCTGCTTTGTTGCAGCCTGATAACCGGGAGCATGGCCTGGAGGTGGAGAAGGGTTTTGATAGATATTGTTCGCTGGCCATCACGCTAGCGGTCAGCTTTTGGTCGCTGACCCCTGCAACTCATCCACAGCTCAGCATCTTGATCCCAGCAGGCAATCAAATATCTTAACAAACTTATGTTCTCAGTGCTGTTTATCAATTGTGTTGTTAATCACTTTATGTTTGGTGTTGTTAAACTGTTTTCAGTCTGCCTTTGTCTCTTTATGTCCACTCTTTATCTCTCGTGTCTCTCTATTTGTCCCTATTTATATGTGTTCCTCTATGTCTCTTTCTTTCTGTTCTATGTATCTCTCTTTCTCTCTCTCTCTCTCTCGCTATGTCTCAGTCAGTATGTCCTTTAGCCCGCCTCTGTCTCTTTATGTCCACTGTATCTCTCTTGTCTCTCTATATGTATTTATTTATCTGTTCCTATATGTCTCTTTCTCTCTGCTCCTCTGTAAATTGATATCTGTTTGTCTGTACGTCTCACTCTCTCTCTCTCTCTCTCTCTCTCTCTCTCCCTCTCAGTCTCTACGGCCTCAGTCTGTCCTGTCATTTAGTCCGTCTCTGTCTCTTTCTGTTAACTACATTTCATTGTGTTTCTTGTGAGTCGATATTTCTCTTCTGTCCCTCTATTCCTCTTTCTGTTTATCTCTTTCTCTCTGTCTCTCTCTCTCTCTCTCTCTCTCTCTCTCTAAGCCTGGTCTGGACAGCTTTGCGAGCAGTATTGAAGGCAGCTTTTGCTGCCGGAGATGGTGTGTCCCTCTGGTATTCCCTGTGCGCTTCATGTTTTGCATCGAGAAGGCCCAGTATTTCCAGATCGTTCTCATCAAACCAGTCCTTATGCTTGCGCGTGAGTGGGCCAATGTGTTTAACAGCTGTATCGTAGAGTGTGTTTCTCGATGATGCTCAGTTCTCTTCGATGTCGTTCTTTTCAAAACGAAGCTCAGATAGTCTGCCCTCAAGCTCTTCCTGGAAGCCTCCTCTCGTGGATTCGTATTTCAGATGAGAGACATTTAGCCTCCTCGGTGGTTTCTTTCTCTGGGGGCGAATTTTGGGCTAGATCTTGAAGTTTAGCTTGGCAATGACAAGTCGATGGTCGGTCCAACATTCTGCACCACACATGGTCTTCGTTACCATAGCATCCGCTCGATCTCTACGTCTGATGATAATGTAGTCAATGAGGTGCCAGTGGCGGGACCTTGTGTGCATCCATGTTGTTCTATTTCGGACAGGAAGTCGGAAAGCTGTGTTTGTAATGAGTAGTTCATTTGCGGCACATGTCCTCAGAATGAGCAGTCCGTTACTATTGCATTTTCCGATACCATGTCTGCCAATGGCCCCCTCCCAGGCTGTATGGTCTGTGCCAACCCTAGCGTTAAAATCACCGATGATGACCAGTTTGTCAGATTTGGGGACTGCAGCGATGAGCGCCTCTAGGTCCTCATAAAACTTATATTTTGTTTCCTGAGGATTTGTCATTGTGGGTGCGTATGCACTGATAAGTGTTGCATGGCGCCCTCCTATTAGGGGGAGACGCAGTGTAATCAGGCGGTCATTAATTCCTCTGGGCATGCTTGTGAGCTTGTCGACCATGTTGGTTTTGATGGCAAAGCCAACTCCAGCTTCACGGCGTTCTTCTTTGCTGCGGCCGCTCCAGAAGAAAGTATAACCAGCGCCTTTTTCTGTAATCTGCCCTTCCTCTGCCAGTCGTGTCTCGCTCAGGGCAGCTATACAGATGTTGTATCTAGCCAGTTCACTGGCGATCAGTGCTGTCCGTCGTTTGGGTCTGTTTGCTTTGGTGTTGTCCAGTAGCGTGCGGACATTCCATGTTGCAAGCGTGATGGGTAGTTTTCGTGATCGTTTTCTGCCTGTTCTCCGCTGCAGTTTGGGGGCCCTGCCAGTTGCGAGCTGCTAGTCAGGGTGTGATCTGTAGGGTGATGTCGTGAGTTGCGCAATGTGTTTTTAGTGAGGGAGATGTGCGCAGGATCTTTCTCACTCTCTCGTCCGGACTCAACATGTTCTAGAGGCAAGACATTGTCAAGACTTCTAGTGAAGGATTTGGATGCAGACAGTATGGTGTCAGCGTGTGCCTCATTTTCTCGGTAGCCCTTCCCTTCTCTTTTATCACTGGGGTGGAGCTTTGAGGTATCTGTTTCTGAGTGCATTTGTTTGTGTATTCTTCTTCCACCTCTCGTTCCTCTGGGTTTTCGCCTTGATTGTATACTTGTGAGTTCCGATGCCTCCTCTTAAGTGTATTTTCAGCACACGCAGCAGATGTAGATCTGAGTTTGAAGGGACGTAGTGTGCTGATCGAAGCGCGATGAGCACCTTTCTGAAGTACCGTATGTTTGACGGGGTCAGGATGACCTCCTTCGTTTCAATGTTCATGCTTCGTTATCTGGGTCACGATACAGCACGGAGCGACACTAGCTTTTGACCGGGTCAAGTTTCGGCCACGCTTTGTCCCATCGAAACTGTACACATTAGTCTACCTTTCACGACTAAAAATACACTGTTATATACTTCGTTGCATTACTTCTTTCACATTAGTATGCGTAATTCACAAGTCGGCACATTTATATCCAGGAATCACGTTAATAGTCCGAAGTTATCATAGAAAACACAAACAAAACATCGTTTTATCAAGAGGGAAATCGACTGCGACCATGTCCGGCGCCATCTCTCTCGCTCTCTCTTTCTCTGTGTTCTATCTCTCTCTCTCTATTTCTCTCTCTTTCTCTCTCTCTTTCTCTGTGTGCATATGGGTGTCTGCTTCTTTATATTATAACATGTTAGAAACGTTTGTCTGCCTTGCAAAGCATATTAGCTATAGGTGTTATTTATGTGTGTTGCATTTGATAAACAATGATAAATAATTAGTAATACCGTTTACAGCATTGTCTATAACTATTTAGAAGGATCCTGAATCTATTATTAGTGTACGTATTGCGTTTCATTCAGATTAATCCATAAGTAACAGATACGATTTTGATTTTGAGTAGTACTAAAGTGCCTGTCCTAGACTGGCTTACATTCAATTAATATTGATATGTCCTCGCTGTTGTAATGATCCAGTTCAGTCTCTGCCTCACATTCTCAATCCCATATGGGTTAGACAGAGCTGCCAGTTATCGCTTGCGACATTATCTGTTTGTGGCAAAAGGTAAAGCGATTTACTATAAGGAGGATTGCCTTTATGGAAACGAACAAAAAGCAATCCGGTACTCGAAGACAGCACCGCTGTGCTAAACGATTGACGAGAAACCGTCACCGACCCACTCCCGCCGCATCTGCCAGAAAACGAGATGTAGTCAGCAAGCTTCTGTAGGCTAGACTTTTGAAATCGTTCATTGATTATCCTGGAGATTGACGTCAGTAATATCCCATATGTAGTACCAATAACTCGATCATTTTCCAGAGTAAACTCGTGGCCCTGTTACTGGAGAAGAAAGAATAGGCCCACTGCACCATCATGCATGTTGTAACAGGTGACTAAGTAGAGTTGTGCATGAGGATAAAGACTTGATCATGTAAAAATGTAAAACAAAATGCTACATAAATCATCGCTGGGAAGCACTTACACTCCTCTGGAGTGTTCTGCCGGAGTCTTTGTATATGACGACACAGACAAGAATATCACACCTGACCCACAGTGAGCATGTCGTAAGAGGCGATTAACTGTGACCATGGCATAACATCCGCCATTGTTAAGTAGTTTGTTAAGAGCAACATAGATGGCGTCTAACAAGCTGCGGGTCTAATTTGCTCTAGTGTTTAAGTATAATAAGATGGGCTTGCACATCGGTTAACCACTCTCCAAGAAACTGGTTGCATACAGACTCTGCCAAGTCTTCTAAACCGTACACAGACGTTAAGTAGGTCAGCTTTGGTGGTGGCCTATACTCCGGCGTGAGTGAAAAAGGAGACAAGAAGAACTAGCTTGTTACAGATTGTCTGTCTATCTCATACAAAGACTCTCTCACTCTCTGTCGCGCTCTCTCTCGCTCTCTCTGTATCTCTCTCTCTCTCACTCACACACACACACACACACACACAGATAGACAACACACATTCGTTGAACCCACTACCTGGCACATTCGCTGATACCTGCTCATATTGAGGTGGTTGTCTATTACATCTCTTATTCAGTTGTATGGTATCGTCATCTAGCATAAGGTGGCTTGATTAGCATAGATGTAGAGCTGTCGCTTGTCACGGCTAAGTTACTGGGTTCAGCGCACGTTACCGGAACACTCAGGCTGTAAATGGGTAGCTGAGTTTATGGCTAGGGTAGAACATAGCACAGAGGAAGGAAACTGGCCACCTCACCTCAAAAACAAACTGATGTTTAGTACAATGATATATCTAATGCTTCATTCTATGACCAGCAGTTACTTCTGTGGGACTGTCTTTGCCGTTCGAGCTAAGCACAGCCCAGCGGTTTAGGATATGGAACTACCGAACGCTATTGTAGACGAAATGAGTAACTGCTGTCAGACTATCTTTGTCTGATATTTCGAAGTAGCGAGGAATGGTAATGGTCACTGCACCGGACAAAAAGAATGGTCACTCCACCGGACAAAGATAATGGTCACTCCATCGGACAAAAAGAATGGTCACTCCACCGGACAAAGATAATGGTCACTCCACCGGACAAAAAGGATTGTCACTCCACCTGAAAAAGATAATGATCACTCCACCGGACAAAGATAATGGTCACTCCACCGGACAAAAAGGATTGTCACTCCACCTGAAAAAGATAATGATCACTCCACCGGACAAAAAGAATGGTCACTCCACCGGACAAAAAGAATGGTCACTCCACCGGACAAAAAGGATGGTCACTCCACCTGACAATGAAAACGGTCACTCCACCTATCAAAGAGGATGGTAAGTCCACCTGACAAAGAGGATGGTCACTCCACCTGACAAACATATTAGTCACTACCTGACAAAGAGGATGATAACTCCACCTGACAAACATATTGGTCACTCCACTGGACAAAGAGGATGGTCACTCCACCTGACAAAGAGTATGGTAACTCCACCTGACAAACATATTGGTCATTACCTGACAAAGAGGATGGTAACTCCAACTGACAAACATATGTGTCACTCTACCTGACAAAGAGGATGGTAACTCCACCTGACAAACATATTGGTTACTCCACCTGACAAAGAGGATGGTAACCCCACCTGACAAAGAGGATGGTAACTCCACCTGACAAACATATTGGTCACTACCTGACAAAGAGGATGGTAACTCCACCTGACAAAGATAATGGTCACTCCACCTGACAAAGAAGATGGTAACTCCACCTGACAAAAATATTGGTCACTCCGCCTGACAAAGAGGATGGTAATTCCACCTGACAAAGATAATGGTAACTCCGCCTGACAAAGAGGATGGTAACTCCGCCTGACAAAGAAGATGGTAACTACACCTGACAAAGATAATGGTAACTCCGCCTGACAAAGAGGATGGTAACTCCGCCTGACAAAGAAGATGGTAACTCCACCTGACAAACATATTGGTCACTCCGCCTGACAAAGATTATGGTAACTCCACCTGACAAAGAGGATGGTAACTCCACCTGACAAACATATAGGTTACTCCACGTGACAAAGAGGATTGTAACTCCACCTGACAAACATATTGGTCACTCCGCCTGACAAAGAGGATGGTAACTCCACCTGACAAAGAGGATGGTAACTCCACCTGACAAACATATTGGTTACTCCACGTGACAAAGATAATGACAACAGCATACATCCAGTATCCAGTGACATGGGTTGCCCCGTCAATTGCCTTCAGCATATCACACCTATTGCATGTTTCCTGGAGGTTGGGACAGGTCATCAGATGGTCTGGGTCCTGTATTGCGCCACAGTAACACGTGTCATCATCTGTGTATCCCCCATCTCTTCTTGTTCCTCTTGCACCGTGATTCACCAGTTTTTAGTCTGTTCAGCGACATTCATGTTGTAATAGTTTTGCGTGGAATGGAGAAAACCTGGCTAGAAATAAAACAGGGTATACATTATGAGAAACAGAAACACGAAGAAAACAATACGGTTATAACGCGGAACATACGTAAGATAGGTTTAGACCACAGCGACAGCGCAAATCATAGAATTGGGATGAGAAATTGAATGTTAATTAAGCCAAATCGATCTGATTTCTAATGATTGTGCTAGACCAGACCTGGCTACAATGATTTATTTTCAATTCAGCGCGGCTTGCTGGCAGTCTGGGCTGTCTTGTTGTTAGCGAGGCCCATGAGTAGTTGTTGACTTCGAAACCAACTAGTCGACAGAGGTTTCTGTACACTTTCATATACTTTTTTATGTTCTCCTAGAAAACAAGTTATTCACTTTTCATTTCAGTGGTTCTCTAATCTGTAACTTCTGGCATTCAATCAGACACGTGTGTCTGACGCCAGGTAACTTAATGTTGATTTTAATGTCAGGTAACCTCATTTTGAGTGAAATGATTTCGCTCTTTTGCCTTAATGTACCGTGTTGGGTCCAGAGCCTCCTTCCAGCCTTCTTTCCACCTCAACATCGGTCGCACGCGAGGGCGTTAGAAGTTGTAAGGTCATCATGACGTCACTCTACGTGTCTATCTCTTATCAGGCAAGAGCACGACATGGCCAGGGCATCTGTATATTCAAACACCGTGACGTCTATGACGTCAGTGAAGGAAGTTGGACGTCTGTTCCCTGCGTTACGGATTTGGCCTCGAAGGCAGTTCGTCAATGTCCTTCGTTCCTTCGCTCAGTGGGCAACGCGGAGTCTATCTGCTTAGAGTACCGTAAATTCCACACCTAGCACCCATATACCATGCTAGAGAAACCACGCTGTTGAAGGTGTGAGCTCTAGCGTTGTTGTTTCGCATCTGTTGCAGAAGGGGTTTGATACAGTTGAAGCTGAGCTAACCCACTGCTATCCTTCGCGAGATCTCCCGATTTATTGAATGTCAGTTTGAGATCTCTTTACCAAATTAGTGGCCCCTATTTAGCGTTTGTTTCTAGAGCTTCAGACCAAACACGGAAGGCCACTCTGCACTTGACATAGTTTTCCCTGTGTGAATCGAGAGATGTGCCGTATTATAAGTTCTTCAGATTACATTCATATCACTATCACATATGTTGCGTATCTCCAGTCTAACTGATGACTTTCAGTCTTAAATTCTGCACTGTTTGTATGAGATACGGCATGGAACATTCGGACATGGAAGACAGAAACTATGCAAATAAGCAGATCGTCAAGTCCTTTAACATGCATGTCAACATCATCAGGCTCAAATAAGAGTTCAAATAGATGAGAAGCATTTTTACTGAGGATGTACGATTGGACAGAGACATTGAAACCAATTTAACAAAACCACTCTCTCGATTGCAAGTATATGCAATAAAGAGGATTCACAAAGTCAATTGTGTAACTCAGAAACATTACAATGAACAAACAGTTAGGAAAGAGAGTCGATGCCTGTAAACAAACAAACTTAAATATATATTTATGGGGCGTGATCAAATGAAACCGGACCTAACTGCATCAAGTGAACATACGTACGATGCGCAAGATGACGTCACTTCTGATGTAAATGGCACATACCAACCGTCAAGTTGCAAAATTTCACTATCTTCCGACTCATAGTTTCCTCAGCAGACCCTTGGCGGGTGTGATACTGAATCCGTCCAGAGTTGAAAAGCGAGCGGTGATTCGGTTTCTAAAAGCTGAAGAGTGTCGACCAGTTGACATTCATCGCAGAATGCAGGCAGTGTATGGTAACAAAAGTGTGTCGAAGACAAAAGTGAAGAACTGGACAACGATGTTTAAAGAAGGACGTGAGTTATCTCAAGAATATGCGTCTGACCTGGTCTCGGTAGGTCTTTCATTTACTCACGCCCTTCTTCACGTGCTTTGAGGAGCGCGTGGCCGTGTGGTTTTGAAGCCTGCCTGCCGACAAGGAGGGCAGCGTTTCAAATCCCCGGTATAGCAAATGTTTTTCTGTTGGGGCTTGAAATTAAGCAACATAGCCAGCACACGATGTGGCGACAGGTGTGACGAAGAGTCCTGTAGTCATCAGTGTTTAAAACCCCTCGGCTACACCAGCAATGGGGAAACTGTCAGTATGACGTGTTGATTTTGTTGTAATGTACCGGTTGCTATATGAAATAGAAATACGTTTGTTCATCTCGTCAAAACTCTGGCCCACTCATCGCGTATCATCCAGGATATTTTGCTGAAACACGGCATTGAACAGTTTCGGCACTCACCCGACTCACCAAGCATAGCACTCTGCGACTTTTGGCACTTTCCAAGACTCAAAAATGCCACTGAAAAGTACGAGACTTCAGGACATAGAAAAAATCAAGAAAAATGCGAGCCCAAAATATGACTTCCAGAATTGCTGCCTATGGGAGAATTGTGTCAACTCAGATTCTGTTCATGTCGAAGGGGATTAAGGTTTTCAGCTAAATATGTCAGTTAGTAGGTCTGACATTTTCTGTATCAGTTTTATGTCATTCCTTTTAGAAATTGTTAGGGTTGTACTCGTAAGTTATTTCTATACGGCGTATTACTGTTCTAAACGTATGTCCATCGCCTGAAATATACATCATATATCAGATAAATAAATACCGTAGGTTTGCTCATGAACGCTACATCAATCCAAGCACCAACACGCACGCGCGCGCACAAACACACACACACACACACACACAACAATACGCTTACTGTGTATATATATATATATATATATATATAGGTCTGTTTATCTGCCTGCCTGTATGCCTGCTTGCCTGCCTGCCCAACTTTCCGTTTGTCTGTCTGTGTGCATGCCTGCCTGTCTCTCTGTCTGCCTGCATACCTGTCTGTCTGTCTGCGTGGTGCCTGTCTGTCTGTCTGCGTGCGTGCCTGTCTGCGTGCCTGTCTGTCTGCATGCCTGTCTGTCTGTTTGCGTGCCTGTCTGTCTACATGCCTGTCTGTCTGTCTTCGTGCCTGCCTGCCCACCTGTCTGTTTCCGTGCCTGCCCGTCTGTCTGTATGCCTGTGTCTGACCGTCTGTCTGTATGCCTGTGTCTGCATGCCTGTCTGTCTGCGTGCCTGTCTGTATGGCTGTCTGTCTATCTGTCTACCTGCCTGCCTGTATGTCGTCTATGTGCCTGCTTGCATATGTGCTTGCCTGTGTGTCTGACTGTCTGTCTGCGTGTATGCCTGACCGCCAAAATGTCTGTCTGTGGGCCTGCGTGCTTGCCTGTCTGTCTGTCCATCTGTCTGTCTATGGGTCTATCTAACCTTCATTTATATTTCTCTCCGTAATTTGTATCTAGATAAAGCTAATGTAATGTGTAGGGATGACATGGGTGTAATCAGTCCAAAGATTGACAAATGTGTGAGAATGTCATGAGGTGTAATCAGTCCAATGAATGACAAATGTGTAGGGATGATATGGGTGTAATCAGTCCAAAGAATGACACGTGTATGAGAATGTCATGAGGTGTAATCAGTCCAAAGAATGACAAATGTGAAAGTATATAATGAGGTACATTGAGGCGAAATACTGATACATGTGTAAGTGTGTATTGACGTAAAATGTTTCGCAACAATGACACATTTGTAAGGATCTAAGGTCGTGTATTAAGTGAAAAGGATGACAATAAATTATAATGTGGTGATGTGAAATACACCTAAGGAATGTCAAATTTGCCAGGATGTAAGAACGTCTTTTATATATATATATATAAGGAATGACAAATGTGCAAAAATGTAATGACGTAAGAAACGTTAAAGAATGACAGACGTGCAAAAATTTAATGACGTAAGAAATGTAAAGAATGACAGACGTGAGAAATGGAATGACGTAAGAAACATAAAGAATGTCAGACGGGCGAGAATGTAATGACGTAAGAAACATAAAGAATGATAAACGCCACTTAACGAACTATTCATGTCGTTGCCTCGAGGCCCTGCGTTCTCCCTACGGAGAAGGGCAGGCCAAATTGTGTCTCTAGTCCCAGTGAAATTCATCGCCGAGGTCGTTGGGATCCGTTCTGCACAGAGCGCTGCCATCCCTCCTCGAGCGAGCCCGGTCGGTCGGTCGTCTGGTGCGTGTGGGAGGCCCCTGTCAGGCGGTCCTAGGTCGACGGAGTGAGGGACGGGTGGAACAACCCTCCGTCCGTCCCGTCAGTCGGTCCCTGCGGCCGTCCCAGTGAGGCTTTTTACACACCCTTCCTCCGCCGACCGGTGTGTGCTGTACGTACGTCTCCGACAGATATCTGGTTGATCCTGCCAGTAGTCATATGCTTGTCTCAAAGATTAAGCCATGCATGTCTAAGTTCACACTGTCTCACGGTGAAACCGCGAATGGCTCATTAAATCAGTCGAGGTTCCTTAGATGACACGATCCTACTTGGATAACTGTGGCAATTCTAGAGCTAATACATGCTTACCAAGCTCCGACCCTCGCGGAAAGAGCGCTTTTATTAGTTCAAAACCAATCGTCGTTTCCCCTCGCGGGGTTGCGGCGTCCCCACTGGTGACTCTGGATAACTTTGTGCTGATCGCATGGCCTCATGTGCCGGCGACGCATCTTTCAAATGTCTGCCCTATCAAATGTCGATGGTACGTGACATGCCTACCATGTTTGTAACGGGTAACGGGGAATCAGGGTTCGATTCCGGAGAGGGAGCATGAGAAACGGCTACCACATCCAAGGAAGGCAGCAGGCGCGCAACTTACCCACTCCCGGCACGGGGAGGTAGTGACGAAAAATAACAATACGGGACTCTTTCGAGGCCCCGTAATTGGAATGAGTACACTTTAAACCCTTTAACGAGGATCTATTGGAGGGCAAGTCTGGTGCCAGCAGCCGCGGTAATTCCAGCTCCAATAGCGTATATTAAAGTTGTTGCAGTTAAAAAGCTCGTAGTTGGATCTCAGGCGCAGGCGGGCGGTCCGGCTCGCGCCGGTTCACTGCCCGTTGTCTCCTGCCCTACCGTCTGCCGGCTCTCTCCCACGGGTGCTCTTCGCTGAGCGTCCTGGGTGGCCGGCGCGTTTACTTTGAAAAAATTAGAGTGTTCAAAGCAGGCCTCGGCTGCCTGAATAATGGTGCATGGAATAATGGAATAGGACCTCGGTTCTATTTTGTTGGTTTTCGGAACTGGAGGTAATGATTAACAGGGACAAACGGGGGCATTCGTATTGCGGCGTTAGAGGTGAAATTCTTGGATCGCCGCAAGACGAGCTACTGCGAAAGCATTTGTCAAGAATGTTTTCATTAATCAAGAACGAAAGTCAGAGGCGCGAAGACGATCAGATACCGTCGTAGTTCTGACCATAAACGATGCCGACTAGCGATCCGCAGGAGTTGCTTCGATGACTCTGCGGGCAGCTTCCGGGAAACCAAAGTGTTTGGGTTCCGGGGGAAGTATGGTTGCAAAGCTGAAACTTAAAGGAATTGACGGAAGGGCACCACCAGGAGTGGATCCTGCGGCTTAATTTGACTCAACACGGCCAACACTGAAATGATTGACATGCCGAGACCACTCTTCTGGGGCCTAATATGGAACTGGTGCTGGACTTAGACCCCCAGAAACCTGGGGTTATGCCCCCTGTGGCTCGGTTTTGTCTGCATCCAGTGTCTGATAAAGGAATTGACGGAAGAGCACTATCAGGAGTGGAGCCTGAGACCTAAGTTAACTTACCACGCCAATACTGCAGAATGTCTATCAAAAAGTACACCTTCGTGGGGTCTAATAGAGAACATGTGCTGGAATTAGACCCTCGAAAATTTTGGGGCTACCCTCTAAGAAACTTGATTGTCTCGCTAAAGGAATTGACGGAAGGGCACCACCAGGTGTGGAACCTGCGGCTTAATTTGACTGAACACGCCAATACTGTAGAACAACATTAATCGAGAGCACTGCCGTTTGGGTCTAATAATGAACGTACGCTGGTATTAGACTCACGGATGACAAATCAGCTCTCAAACACTCAAATGAAAGAACGCTACGGAAATCGTGTTTAACTCCGCAGAAACCGCAGATTTCAAATACCTGGTCATTGACAAACAAAAGCCCTCAATAAATTCGTCTGACCAAATAGTGAACGGGTGCTGGAAATAGATCATCGGAAGACAGGTCAGTTTTACCCTACAAATGACAGGGCGTTGCTACGGAAAACCAGCTCAAATCGAGAGGAGCCGCAGACACTTTGGTTCACGTACCAGGCTGATAAGCCAAGGGCGCGAGGCTACCGTGTGGGGGATTACGGCCGAACCCTTGTAAGCCGCAATCCCGCCCAAAATCTCAGCACCACTGCAATGTGAGGCTCCTACATGCTCGGGACCTGGGGCTTGCGCCCCAGCCCTATCAGGTAGAGCCACAGTAAGAGGTTCTTGCCGCCCGCCAATCAAAGCGGGCGGACAACTGCTTGATACTCACCCTATACGGCGATGGGGTGCGAAAAACACCAACCAAAGACTTAGAACCTGGTCGGGGTGTCGAAAACAGTAGAGCAGCCACCTCACTGCGAACTGTCAAGACTCAACCACTGACCATGAGAGTTGTCCGCACACCAGGCGATCAACATCTCTGTGACATTACCAGGCTTGTCCTCTGGCTGAATGCACTCCGGCTACGATATCTACCCCTGTACGATATCAGCCATAACTATCATGCTGGACGCAGAAGAGATGCAGACCAGCGGACATTGCACACCTGCCCCACTGTGTCAACACCCCAGGTGGCGGGGAATGCTAGGCGTACCATCCCTGCATAGAAGCCAAGAAAATAAAGGGAAAAAGAGATACCCCACTCACATGCAAATGCTACGTTTCTGGCAGGACGTGACGATCCTGGGATACAGACACACTGGACTGCCTCTCTTCCGGGTAAACCAGTCCATCTCATATATCACATATCATCATTGCATCCTATAGACACGAGTAGTGAAGACTCGATAGTCTGGTAAGACAACTTCCATAGGAGAGAAAACTCTGATCGTAAACAACTGCTGCCTTGCAAATAGGCTGGGGACAGCCAAAGGCTAAGGAGGGCATCCCTACAGAAACGCCTGTTGAAATCGGATGCACGGGGCCGCAAGCCTAACAAAACAGTGCAACGTAAATCACAGTATGATGGCAGTACAACCTATTCGAAAAACGTATGGCGCTCATCCTGAGGAGACCCGCCAGGCAGCGATAGCGCCGGGCCTCACGCCTCGAAGGGGCCCACCCTTTACTACTGGTGGTCACCCACCCATGTGTCGTGGAGTCAAGGCACATGGCTATGGGGCAACGTCTATTGGCCAAAACCTCAAGACCCTCAGAATACTACAGTGGAATGCGGAGGGAGTCATTAACAAAAAACTTTCCCTAACACACCACCTGCATGAAGGTAAGATTGACGTGGCATGTATCCAGGAAACGCACCTCAACAATAACCATAAATTCTCAATCAGAGGATACCAGACCTTCCGTCTAGATAGAGAAGGCCACAAAGGAGGGGTCCTGATACTGACCAGAAACAGCATACCGAGTAGCGCGGTACCTGTCAATCACATCGGACAAGCAGAAATTGTAGGAGTTGACATAATGGCTCAAGAGACGAAGCTCCGCATTTTCAATCTGTACGGACCACCAAACAGAGACCTATCGCTCTCGAGTATGGAGGTCAGAGACTCCAACTGCATAGTAGTTGGAGATTTCAACAGCCACTCGGAGAGATGGGGATACTCTGACACAGACAGCAGAGGTGACGAAGTGGAAGATTGGGAGATAGATGCAAATCTCTCCCTAATCAATAGGCCGGAGGATAGCCCTAGCTTCTATTCAAGAACATGGCATACCACCTCGACTCCAGATTTGGCCTTCTCCACACAGGACATACACTATAAAATAGACCGCCAGGTGCTAAACCAACTGGCAGGTAGCGACCACAGGCCGATCAGGCAAACCATTGACATGGAAGTAGGCCCACAGGAAACAAAACCGCTCCCACGTTGGAATTACAAACGAGCCGACTGGGACAGATTTGCAATCCTGACAGATGGGCTGTGTGAAACCATCAACACACGAAACACCAAAATGAAGCCCATGGTAGAGAGCCTAAGCAAGGCAATAATGCAAGCCGCCACTGAAACCATCCCAAGAGGAGCTAGGAAAAACTATAAGCCCTACTGGAATGATGAGTTACAGAAAGTGGAAGATGCAGTAACAAATGCTAGGAACATGGCAGAACGAGAAAAATCCATGGAGGCAAACATCGCCCTCAAAGCCGCCGCGGCGAAGTACAAACACACTCTCAAGCAAACAGCAAGAGAAAGTTGGAAAAATAAAACGGAAAGTTTAAACCTGGATAAAGAAGGGAACAAGCTATGGAAGCTAGTCAGAGCCATGAATGACGAAACCCCGTCAAATAAACAAATTACTATCAAGCAGGGCGAGAACTTGATCACAGGTAAGAAAGCCGCAAACGCCTTTGTCGATCACTATGCCAGAGCAAACCACATCGAGGTCCCTGCAGATAAGCATACAGACATTAGCGAAGAGCTAAAGGGACACGAAAACATAAATACGGCTCCTGAAGAGCACATGATGGCCAAACTAACAATGCGCGAAATGGAAGAGGCTATGAGAACACTAAAGAAAAGGAAATCTCCCGGAAAAGACGGGATAACAAACGAAATGCTGATGGGGCTGGGCCAAACAGCGAAGAAAAAACTACTATCAGTCTTGAACCAAAGCTGGAAAAGGGGTATTGTACCCCAGGCATGGAAAGATGCAATACTGGTACCAGTACCAAAAACAGGAAAGGACAAAACAGATCCGAATGGATACAGGCCCATAAGCCTACTGAGCTGTGTCGGCAAGCTGATGGAACGGATGATAAACACCAGACTGATGTGGCATCTGGAAGAAAAACGAATACTAATTCCACAGCAAGCCGGCTTTAGACAGCACAGATCCACTGAGGACCAGGTCATCCTCATAGCCCAGGAGATAGAAGATGCCTACCAGGCACAGAAACACACAGTAGCTGTTTGGGTGGATCTGGAAAAGGCATTTGACAAAGTCTGGAAAGATGGACTTAGAGTCAAGCTAAGAAGAAGTGATGTTTGTGGGAAGATGTACAAGTGGATCAACCACTACCTCAAACAAAGAACGGCCAGAGTCCAAGTACAAGGGCAGATGAGCAAAAAGGTGACACTCGAGCAGGGAGTACCCCAAGGGGGAGTACTGTCACCCACACTCTTCCTGGTATATATAAACGATATTACAGAGAATATACCAAGAAGAGTCCATAGCTCAATGTTTGCAGACGATCTGGCTATGTAGACCTCTGAAAAGAATCTCACCATAGCAAGAAATCGGATGCAAACGGCCCTAACATCGCTGGAAGAGTGGGCGAACTCATGGCTGGTCAAAATAAACGAGGAGAAAACCACGTGCACAATATTCTCGCTCTCATTAAAACCCCAAAGTACCAAATTAAGCCTAAATGGCAAAATCCTGCAGCCAAACGACAACCCAACCTATCTGGGAGTCACATTTGATCGGCGCATGACATGGAAAAGTCAGATTGAGAGAAACCGAATGAAAGCCAGAGAAAGAATGGCGATCATGAGGAAACTTGCTGGCACAAGCTGGGGAGCAGACGAAGGCATACTAAAGAAACTGTACACTGGAAGAGTGAGACCAGTTCTCGAGTATGGCATCGCGGCATGGACAACAGCAGCGAAGGCGAACTTCGATAAAGTTAACAAACTTCAAAACCAAGCCATGAGAATTATAACAGGTGGCATGAAGTCAACGCCAATTGTAGAACTTGAAAAGATTACAAAACTGCAATCCATGACCGACAGAAGAGACTGCAGAGCCCAGCTGCAGTCAGAGAAACTCCGAAGACTGACGGACCATCCAATGTACCAGAGGCTAAACAATTTGGGAACTGGGAAACTAAAGCGGAGAAACTTTGCAGAAATAGCCAAAGCAAAGATGCACGAAGATCCCATAAACGCACTAACAACACCAAAACCCATCACTACTGTACGAAAACCTACTTGGAGGCAGGATATATTTCCAGAGGTGGTAGAAAATATACCAGGTATTGCAAACAAAAACTGCCAGACCGAAAAAGAAAGGAGAGACACTACCCTAAGCTTCATAACGAAAAGCTACCCAAGCATGGACTGGACCCATGCATACACCGACGGTTCTGTAACAAACACTACACAGAACGGAGGGGCAGGAGCATT
Organism: Ariolimax columbianus; assembly: GCA_036924085.1. Classification (NCBI taxonomy): domain Eukaryota; kingdom Metazoa; phylum Mollusca; class Gastropoda; order Stylommatophora; family Arionidae; genus Ariolimax; species Ariolimax columbianus. The sequence goes on along the minus strand of JAVGWX010000008.1, from coordinate 42,238,365 downwards.
CCTGAACCTACCAAATGGCAGAAAAATAACACTGTCATTCGCTACTGGTAAGTACACAAGCAATTTCAGAGCGGAGGCAGAGGCACTGAGGGCGGCAGTGGAAGAAATGGCAACACACAGTGAAAATGAGAGCCACATAGTCTTGCTGACAGATGCTCTCGCCGTAGTCACAGCGCTAAAAAGCCAGAAAAACACTGAGCTTAATGACTTAAGAGCAGCACTCTGCAAACTGTGCCAGCTGTCCGCACCAAAAAGGGTAGTGGTACAGTGGGTTCCGTCACACTGCAACATCCAAGGCAACGAGGAGGCAGACAGACTGGCAAAAGAAGGTGCAAGGCTACCACAAACAGATACCAGTATGACGTACGAAGAGTCAAAACGGCTTATCAAAGCCAGGTACATGACCAAATGGGAAACCGAACATACTGGTTACACCAAAAACGATGCCTATTACCAGTTGAACCGAAGAGAGCAGGTCGTTGTCTTCAGACTTCGCACTGGCCACAATAGACTGAGGTACCACCTATTCAACAAATTGAAGATAGGGTGTACCGACGAATGCCCGTGCGGTACTGGTAAAATGACCACTGAACATCTGCTGCAGAACTGCCCGACATACGGGGATCAGAGAGAGCAGATGTGGCCATTGCCAGTGGAACTGCAAGACAAGCTCTATGGTAGTGGCGAGAGTCTCAGGATGACCGCCGCTTTTTTCGAAAAAATAATGGTTACTGTCTGACTGTGTACGCAGAAGAAGAAGAAGAAGATATATATATATATAAGGAATGACAAATGTGCAAAAATGTAATGACGTAAGAAACGTTAAAGAATGACAGACGTGCAAAAATTTAATGACGTAAGAAATGTAAAGAATGACAGACGTGAGAAATGGAATGACGTAAGAAACATAAAGAATGTCAGACGGGCGAGAATGTAATGACGTAAGAAACATAAAGAATGATAAACGTGCAAAAATGTAATGACGTATGAAACAAATGAAGAATGACAATTGTTTCAGGATATAAAAGAGGTGTGTCGAACTGGGAGACTGACAAAGAGGTATCTGAACTGACGTCAAACAGAAACTGACATCACATGACTGACAGCAGACATATCGGGCATTGTTCAGCAAATTGCGACAAACTGGAACACAGAAGGCTCCTGTAGTTTGCCATAGACACACACTTCTGTGGACACAGTTAGCAGATAGTTCACAATGACTTTACAAGTCAGTACAGTACAGTGTAACTAACCAAGCCGGCACTCGATAACTCAACCAATGTAAAGGAATCATTTGCCCTCGTCAAACATTCCCTGGTAGACAATCAAGCTGCGCCTCCCATGTTACCGGCAGTTTGACGCAATAATATCATATGTGCTCACTGCAAACAGCGCTATTAAGTATGTTCAATATTTCATATCTGGCCAACCGCCTGCCTCCTGTGGTGTTGTCAAGGATGTTAATCACATCTACAACGTATGTGATTGTGTTTATATTGCTAATGTACCCTGCGTATTTACACAATAACGCGTACACTCATCTACTTGGCATGTCAGATAAGAGAACCAATTAACATGGTTTATTATTATGTATGCATTGCACCCCGAGTTGTTTGTTGGATGACTGTGGCGAGGACATAATAGGTTAGCTGGACGTAGATGTGAGTTACTTAGGAGGCACTGCCGTTGGGGATGAAATGTAGCACATATCGTTGTAGGTTTCATATTTTGTTATGTGTGGTGACGTAATCCCGTCTTCGCTGCTTTATCTTCACTGTTAGACATGTACCTTCTTCTTTTTCGTTATTGTTATTTCTCAAACCCCCGATACTAAACCCTAAAAAGGGCTTTGCAAGTAGCAGGATGTTGTTTGGAGAACGGTGTTTGTGTTTCTTAGTTTTGAGTTTGACTGCGATATTTGCACCTTTCTGTCCGACACATCCGACTGGCATTTTTGGGACTCGGGATAGCCTTCCCTCTTCGCTCCCTTCTCCTTTTCTAATCTGCTCTGTTGCTGTCTGTTATCCAGGATCACCGCGAGGAGGTATACGCGGGTTTTGGCAGCTGTTGGTCGATGGCCATGACGCTATCAATCAGCTTTGGGTCGCTGACCGCTGCAGCTCATGCACTGCTCTGCAACTTTATTCTCGAAAAGTACCAATTTACAGCTGGGTGAACTGGAAGGTTCATCCATGTGGATCAAACGAGCAGAGACTATACCCACAGTAACACAACCTCACTTCCTTACAGTTCTCCCAGGAATCTTCTGTCCCATAGCAGTCTGGTAAACAAGATGTGGATCAATGTGATCCAGTAGTGATGAGCGACATGAAGATAAAATCAAGCATGGCACAACAACCTGGTGAAACTTGTTCCACCTTTGTCAGCACGCTTAAGATGTGAGGAAAGCTACAAAACCAGCAAGTTAACTCCCTTTTCAGACGCACAAAAGAATACACATACTCATTGTGAACATCCAACAACAACAACAATAATGTCGCAATAGGTGGGCCTAAGTCATGCAGGGTTTTGTCCACAGATGGCTGAGGAAGATTCTTGGTATAAAATGGTTTGACAAAGTTACAAACGACAGACTGTGGTAGAGAGCGGGACAAGGTAAATTGGAACAGGAAATCTTAAGAAGAAAGTGGAGATGGATGGGGCATACATTAAGAAAGCCCCATGCCAGTATCGCCAGGTAATCCCTTTCATGGAACCCCCAGGAAAACAGAGAGATAGGCAGACCAATGAATATATGGAGACAAGATCTTGAGGCGGAAGTAAAGAAAACAGGAAAAAGCTGGAAGAAAGTGGAAAAGATTGCACAGGACAGAGCTGCTTGGCGAGGGTTGGTTGATGGCCTATGCACCCCTGGGTGATAGAAGGCACAGGACAGAGCTGCTTGGCGAGGGTTAGTTGATGGCCTATACACCCCTGGGTGATAGAAAGCAAAAGAGTCTTTCAATAATGTCTTCATCACCATCCTTTCTACGTCTGGTTCCCCTTGGAGCATAAAACTGTAACATATGTTCCCAATCAGTTAGTTCCTTTTCAGGGCAATCTTCTTGAGTCGTCCCTTGAAATGACTTTCTCCCCGACCGTTTGCCGCAAGTTATATCTTGGCCTTTCCACTAGTCTCTTCCCTCGTGGATTGCAATTCAGCGCATGTCTGGTTGTGCTGTCCGACATCTTGTTGAGAATGTGTCCTACCCACCTCCACGTTCTTTCCTGAAACCTCTGAAGTATTGAATTTTGCCGTGTCCTATCCCACATATCTGTATCTGCTAAAACCCAAGCATGTCTTAACGCCTACACAGAAAAGTTGTGTATGGTACTAGTAACTTCATGTAAAACACAAGTGCTACAGAAACCACTGATGCATGAGTATACACAGTCAGGTGTCAACTGTTATCGTTTCACCTGATACTAAACTGCATGTTCCTTGCTATTGTTTGACCTAATGCTAAACTGCATGTTCCTTGTTATTGTTTGACCTAATGCTAAACTGCATGTTCCTTGTTATTGTTTGACCTAAGGCTAAACTGCATGTTCCTTGTTATTGTTTGACCTAATGCTAAACTGCATGTTCCTTGCTATTGTTTGACCTAATGCTAAACTGCATGTTCCTTGTTATTGTTTGACCTAATGCTAAACTGCATGTTCCTTGTTATTGTTTGACCTAATGCTAAACTGCATGTTCCTTGCTATTGTTTGACCTAATGCTAAACTGCATGCTCCTTGTTATTGTTTGACTTAATATTTGACATTTTCATCTGTAGTTACGCTGGTCCTGATTTAATCACCATGGACAGCATAACTGAAAATGAAAGAAGCTGGATTGAATCAAACAACATGTCGACCGATTTTCATTAGCAAAATAAAACCAAACACAAAACACACCTTCAACAAGGAAGCAGTATGCCGTGCCAGGAATTCGACCTTTATCATCTGCACTATTAAGTCGATAGAGATGTTTGCCTTTTAAAATTGATAATTAATGATTGATACTGGTTTCTGATTCGCCTTGGAACGTAAGGCTGCAAGCTCTGCCCGTGTTAGATATGATAACAAGAAAAATTAAACACAGGAGCAATAATGTGATAGTTAAACTGTATAATGTATTAGTTATACCTAGATTCCGGTATTGTGTTCAGGTGTTGAGTCCTTATCATAAAGTGGATATACATTTCTTGGAAAGGTTAAAAGAAGACCAACAGGTGTAGATAGTGTGGATCCGGAATTATAGGTATAAGGAAGAATAAGAAAATCCGGTCAACAGTGTCTAGAGAAGAGAATAAATCTAAATGATTTAATGCAATCTTATCAGATAATCATGAGAAAGGATTCATTAGACGATAACAAGTTTTTCAAAGCACAGCCGCCTACTAGAACAAGAGGACACAGCTACAAATTAACCAAATGAAGGTCCAGATTCGATACTAGGAAATATTTTTGTTCGCTAGAGTGGTGAATGCTTGGAATGCATTGACATAGGAAACAGTGGAGAAAGGGTCAATTAATGCATTACAAAAACTGGATGCAAATAGTTATTTTTGTAAATCAAGGGAAATAAAAGAAGCTGGTTGTATACAGACTCTGCAGAGTCTTATGGTCGAGCTTATAGTTAAATAAGTTAGCTGAGACTTATTTTTGCAACAGTTTAATCTTCCACTGCTCTTTGCCAGACGATCTTTGGCGTCCTCACTTGTCGCTTCTTTTCTGAGTTCCAATCCAGCGCCATCTAGTTATTTTATCCGGGCCATTTCTAAGAACATGACCTTTCCACCGCACCTTCACCCCACAATCTGTAGATGTGTTATCCATTGTCATATTATGTGTCCCATTACTGTGTATGTTATGACAACTTGTAGACAGGGTCTGTAGCCTGGACGTGCTATGCTGTGTTCAGCACCGTCTTCTCAAGCTTATTTAGTAGGACTCATTTTAAAGCCTAGTGCAGCGTTGCCATCTTAGTCCGTTGTATGCAAGATCTAGATGACTTTTCCCAAATTCTCGCTGACAATATAAAACAGACAGTACGACTTTATTAGTCAGCCGCAGTGAGAAGAGACTAACGTCAGGTCAAGCAAAATATCTAGAAAGACATGTTAGTCAGGGTCACGTAAAATATGTAGATCAGATATATTAGTCAAGGTCAGGTAAAATATGTCGATCAGATATGTTAGTCAGGGTCATGTAAAATATACTGATCAAACATGTTAGTCAGGGTCAGGCAAAATATACTGGCCAAGATCCCCACTCTTACTTCCTCGTAGTTCTTCCTTTCCTAGAAACAGGTTTTTATCTTGGCAATCTGGCTCACGAGGAGAGAGATCGAAGTGATTCCCGTAGTTGTGAGTGACACGCGGATCAAGCCAAGCATATCAAATATGGTCGGGATGACCCTGGTATACCTTCATCAGCACGCTCGGGATGTGAAGACAATTCTACTACAACTCGCCACTTAACGAACTATTCATGTCGCACTAAGGAGTCAACATATTTCTTGTTGTCGTTCAACAACTGCTCCGTCTCAAATCTATCCATTCTTGTGAAACACTCCAACTGAAGAATTCTATTCATTTCATGCCTACATTCAAATTATATAACTTTACATTGCACGAAATAATTATTGAAACCACATTCTCTTTTATTGAAAAATATTTGGACATTTATAAAATACAAAAACTGCCGTGTTCAACTTAACTATCAGCAACATTTTCAGCAGTATTTAGTATTAACGATAAAAATCCGCCTCGGGTTTTCAGCATACATCAAAGGGTATACAACTTAAATTTTTGTAAATCCAAATTCCAGAAATGCCGCGGTAAATTTTTCTCAATTGCTTGGCACCAAAATATGATTTTTATCATCAATTTAGGAGATTGTTTGAGTCAGTAAATTTTGTTTTAATCTAAAACAGTATGTTTCAAATAATTTATCTTTAAATGCATTTATTTAATTTATTTATTATGGAGAATGATGGGAACGGGGTAGGGTTGTAACTTGCGGCATAAAACATGTGTTTTACCTTTTTTTATAGCTTTTGGATAAGAGTGGTTAAATTACTTCCATAGACAGAGAATCAGTGAATTCTATTATAATCTTTTACAGAAACAAATTAGAAAACAGAGAAAAATGAAACGTATGTGTTTTAGGTCTCTGACAGTCCGACATGACAAACCTAAATACATTTCTGGGACACATAGGTAGGTATTGAAAAGACACAAAAATACAAAGTAGATATTAGTCTGTAGCAACATGCCATTGTAAGATGTGGCGACTTTACTCACTAAATGTAAATTTGATCAATGGAGGCAGAAGGAACGCTACAGAGACATCTTGAAAATGTTCCTGAAAAGCTTCAATATAAATGTCACCTCCTGGGAGAATGCTTGCACAAAGCCGGAACTTCTCGGAGAATGTTTGCACAAAACCGTACCTCCTGGGAGAATGCTTGCACAAAACCGTACCTCCTGGGAGAATGCTTGCACAAAACCGTACCTCCTGAAAGAATGCTTGCACAAAACCGTAACTCCTGTGAGAATGCTTGCACAAGACCGTACCTCCTGAAAGAATGCTTGCACAAAACCGTACCTCCTGGGAGAATGCTTGCACAAGACCGTACATCCTAGGAGAATGCTTGCACAAAACCGTACCTACTGGCGCGCAATGTCACCGATGGTGCTCAGATCGCAGAGAGTATTGCCATCACGGAGGCTCAGCGGAAGCGTGTTGCCCGCAAAAGCAGCACGCACGGCATGTCCACAGCCGGCTACCCACACGTGTGCCTTGAATGTCGCAGGGTGTGGCGTTCCAGGACTGGCCTTTACAGCCATCAGAGAACACATTTCGCAGCTATGGTGTGATGTTATCGCCATCTTCGCTTGCGCTGGGCAACTATTATTATTATTATTACTATAATTATTAATATTATCATGTGTAAATGTGAAAGGGGGGGAGGAAGACTAACGTATTGTCATAAAAAACATAGTGATCAGACTTGTTATTCAGGGTCAGGCAAAATATACTGACTAAGACCCCTACCTCGGCTTCCCAGTAGCCCTTCCTGGAAGCGGGTTGTTTTTATGGCAGTCTGGCTAACAGGATGGGGGATCGGCATCATCCCCGTAGTAGTGAGCGACACGTATATGAAACTAAGCATAGCACAACCGCTTGGGGTATCTCGGTCTATCTTTATCAGCACTCTCGGGATGTGACGAATGATACAACAACCCTAGTTAATGTCCCCTTCAGGGCGCACAAACGGGTCATCTTACGTGTTTGGGCATTCAACAACAACAATAACAAATCTAAAAAAAGGAATGCCACAAGGATGCGTGCTGTCTCCTTGTTTGTTTAACCTTTACACACATCAATTTTGTTTAACCTTTACACACATCAATTTTGTTTAACCTTTACACACATCAATTTTGTTTAACCTTTACACACATCAATTTTGTTTAACCTTTACACACATCAATTTTGTTTAACCTTTACACACATCAATTTTGTTTAACCTTTACACACATCAATTTTGTTTAACCTTTACACACATCAATTTTGTTTAACCTTTACACGCATCAATTTTGTTTAACCTTTACACACATCAATTTTGTTAACAATTAAAGCAAATGACAGTTATAGTTGTCGGTAGAGTATCAATAAATAATAAAATATATAGAGATTACAGTTCTTCTGGCTGAAAGCGTCAAAGCGCTGCGGGGATTGGTTATTCAAATAAACAAGACAGATTGCATGAGTTGGAGATGTAACAACGAGAAAACGAAAACCATGATAATTAGCAAAAGTATAATCTACGTCTACTCTACAGATTCAAATAAACGGTTAGGGGACGGCGTGGCCTAGTGGTTAAGTGGCACGGCTCACAACCAGAAGGTGCTGGGTTCGATCCCCATCACAGCACCGGCCGTTACCCCGGGGAAGCAAACCCTTAGAAAATGCAGGAGGAAGCAGACCCTTACATAAAATGCATGCTGAAGTCGGATGCACTGGGCCGACAGGCGCAAAATAAAAACCACAATGTAACGCACACACGCCTTGGGGAATAGATTAATAAGGCGAACGCAAAAAAAAACAAAACAACAACAACAAATAAACGGTTAAATACTGGGCCAGGTCAGGAGTGTCTCATATCTTGGAAATATAATAACGGACAATTGGAGATCGTCAAGAGAAAGCAGAGTATCCTAAACCAGTAGCATAAAGACGTTAAGTTAATTTAATGAGTTTTCAATGGAATGAATCATATATTGACATCCAAGTAAATTACAGTTTAAACGTCATAACGATGTACACTCGTCTTTAATTGTATGGCGTAGAAACTTAAACAGTGACCAAACAATTGGAGAAGAGAATTGTTGTCCTTGACAAGATGTGGATATAGAGAAAGACGGGAGAGCATCTCCTGGAAATGAAAATAACAGAAATGATGAGTGTGCAAAGAATTGGCCAACGACGTCAGTAAACGACAGTGAAGTTTTTTACTTATTACAGAGACAAACACCTTAACTTAACGTCTTTATGCTGGTTTAAAACATTCTGCAGTCTGTATACAACCAGTTTCTTTTACATCCACTTAATCTAAACATAACTATACCTGTCAAATCCATTTTGGGATGTATTAATTGACCATTTCTCCACTATTTCCTGTGGCAATTCGTTGCAAGCATTCACCTTTCTCACTTATAAAAATATTCCTGGTATCTAATATGGACCTTTCTTTAACTAAGTTGTGGATGTGCCCTCTTTATTTGTGTTGGCGACTGTATTTTTAAAAGAAAAAAGTTTTTATAATTTATCGTTTCCGTAATCTTATAAATCTTGCTGAAAAGAATATTGGTAGGAAAGGTGGATAAGATATATACCACATGTAAACAATTTTAAAAGTGGAATATCACATGAAGTGAAAAGCCTAGCAGATTGGTCCATCGAGGCAACAGGTAGAGGACGTTAGAGAGCCATAACAGCCGACCTTCTATGTGGAAATGGCACCAGAACTGAACTCAACTGAAACATAAACGCTTTAAAGCATACACTAATTTGGCAGTCGTTCCTTGAAGTCCCAGTGCGGCTGGGATTCAATCGCTCAGTTCCCGAAACGGTCATGGCCGCTGTCTGACTTTATATATCGCGTTCCCCATTTATGTAAATAATATTAATAATTGACACCTTTGTTCATAATAACAGTAAACCTTCACCTTCTTTTGTCTTACTACTTCTGCCTTGCGACGTACGCATAGTGAAGTATGATTAGGCTTCTGGTTTGCACTAGCTGGGAGACTCGTTCTGCCAGCCTGTTACACTTTTGGAATTTCTTTCCTCCCTTTATCCATCTTCGCCTGGGTCTACCTTTCACTCGTGACCTGCAGTATGACCTCGCTAAAGGTTGATCATAATACATCCTTGTCAAATGACCAAACCATTTTATTTTCTGTACTACAGTACAGTAACTAACCGATGGTAGTCCCTGGCATCTTCATCAACGTGCTGTTGCGTTTTTTGTCGTGAATTGTCTTTCCTGCTGCACTTCGTTCAATACGCATCTCACGGTTCTTAACCTTACGCTTGTGCCTATCTAATATGGCCCAAGTTTCCTGACACTAATATCATAACGTAGATAAAAACAAATAGACTAGGTATTAAACAATACAAAGTGTAACACTTTCTTTAGCCATAAATTTAGCTAGACACGTGGGAAAAGAAGCGATATTTTGCCATTTTTGAGGATTAAATTTATATCTGCAAATGCATAAGTTGAGTGGACATCACTGGCTTAATGTTATTGTCCCGTGGGAGTTCCACGTTCCGTGAAGAGATTGAAAGCAAATCTAGGTCTTATGTATACTCGTCACTACTTTATGGCGCAGAAACATGGACATTGAATAGCAAGTTGGAAAAGAGTATTGAAGCGTTCCAAATGTAGTTATATAGACGATCGTGTGGCATTTCTTGGAAAGAGAAGAAAACAAATTTGGAGGTATTGAAAAAGTTCGGGGTGAGAAGAAAATTAATGACCGAAATCAGGGTTAGACGTTTAAATTATGTTGGCCATATAACAAGTTCCTTGTTGAAGACCAAACTAGAGGGTAGAGTGGAAGCGATGAAAGGAACCGTCGTGGGTTCGAGCCCCGCAGGTTTCAAGCGACGGTCTCATAGAGGTGGAACCTTAGTGCCTGCATCCTGAATTACCACCAGTCGTCTTATGTCTTGTCATTGGCCCAAGGTAGTTCGGGACCAGAGAGTGAGGTTAATGACCAGCGCAGGTTCTTCCTCACTATAATCCAAAGGCAGCGCAAGTTACATCAAGACAAAACCGTCTTATGATGTCGCAATCATCGCTTGCGATGGGCAACTAACTTCTAGTAGAACAAACGGGGACGTGAAATGAGGTCTTTATCAATACGTTTAGTTTGACCTTGAATACTCTATATACTCCCATTACTCTCAGAGATATGAAAGGGTTGAGAAATGTTTGTTCTAGAGCGCAGCTATTTTAATTGCGTATTGTTTTCTTCGCGTCTCAAAACTTTTACCCTGGATACCTACTACTCTGGGGTGACCTGCCACGTACGTCTTGATATAACCCACCCACAAAATAACTCCGTATGTAATTAACTTTAGCATTTGAGGTCTTCCAATGAGTACCACCAAAGTGTCTACGGGTAGTTTAACGCCATCCAATCGTCACTTTTCTCCTGTTCTCGCTCTCACGCAAACAATATTTTTAACATTCTTGTGTTTTTCTGTCACCATTGGTTTTACTTCAAATATGGTCCAATATTGATGGAGTGATTGATTGATTGATTGATTGTTTGATTAAATTGACTTTTCGATCCAAGTGAACCATAAGGCTACCGCTACACATGACTGATATAAGCATTTCCACTTGTGGCTTCATAGCAATGGTTCTTTCATGGCGGGGCTGGTAGTCTCATGCACAGCTCTTCTTGATCGACTTTTACAGAGATGATTTGTAGGTTGCAGAGGTTCCGAATGTCACTCATATGAATATCAATATTAGTAGATCTTAATTAGAAGAACGAGTGTGGTACAGTTGGTCGATTCTTTTTTTCCCGTTAAGGTGTCGTTAGAATGGTACGTTGGAATGCAGTGTAACTACAACGTATGCCACTAACAGCATACATACATACATACATACATACAGTGAGTTAGGCATACCTTTAGTCCTCTATTTACAAGTTAGATAGAATGAAAGACAAGAGCAGCTAAAGACTGTATTAACGTTAGGGAAGAACAGAATAGAAAGAATGGAAAAGCTGCATTCAAGAATGAGACGAATCAATAAGGCTGATCGATACCTCGTGACGTCAGCCCTACGCAGTGGTTACTGTAAATCATGTCTTTTTGTGAGCCCACTGTATGTTCTTGAATTCCTCATAATGGTTTCTCTCTTTGTATGTTCAATAGGAGCATAGGGTCACCACTATAGCTGGCTTGTTTTCATGAAGCCTGCATAGGATCATAATTTGCTCTTGAATGTATGGTTTCCGAAGCATTTTGTTTTATAATATGAGGTTACATACACCAAGCACATCCCTACTGTTGTCTTTTACAACATGCATGGTAGTGTGCGGTGGGCCTGTCATTTATTACTTAATAAGAGGACATGTCAAGACTACTGAAAGTGCTTTGTTCTCCTAGTCTGCACATGATTTTCCATACGATCACTTTAGAAAGTGAACGTTTCATGGAATTATTTTAACGACTCGGTCAAAGTAATTGCTCTATTTGTTTCTGTACCGTTATGGTTTACATTATGGTAGACAGACAAAATACAGTTTAAATGCATACATATATACATACATACATAATTACAGACAGACAGACATCCACCCAAAACCAGGCACCAACGCACGTACGCACGCACATACATCCATACATATATACATACATACATACATGCATACATACATACATACATACATACATACATACATACACACATACACACATACATACATACATTCATTCATTCATTCATTCATTCATACAGCCAGCCAGCCAGCCAGCCATCCACCCGCCCAATCCCAGGCACCTACGCACACATACATACATATATACAGACACGCACGCACAAATACATTCAGACACGCACACATACATACATACATACATACATACAGACACGCACACATACATACATACACACACACCATACATACTCGCGTGTCACGGTTAAGGTACAGGGTACAACTTCGAGACCGTCACGATCCAGTCGACACGATGTCACCGAGTACTTGAAGAACGGTTAGGGAAGAAAATGGCCAATCCACGTCACACAAGCGGTTGATTAGTTTACTGACATCTACACCACTTCACTCCTGGTCAGCCGATCAGTCTCTCAGAGGACACCTTTTGTATCTTCACCATATTTAATAAATATATAGTGGGCGTGATCAAATAAAAACGGACCACACTGCAACAAGTGAACATACGTACGATGAGCACGATGACGTCACTTCTGCTGTAAACAACACATACCAACCGTCAAGTTTGCAAATTCCTCCGACTCGTAGTTTCTTCAGCAGACCGTTAAAAACATGGGGAGTGTGATTCGGAAAGCGTCCAGAGTTGATCACCCAGCGGTGATTCGGTTTCTAACATCTGAAGGATATCGACCAGTTGACATTCATCGCAGAATGCAGGCAGTGTATGGTGACAAAAGTGTGTCGAAGACATCAATGAAGAACTGGACAACAATATTTAAAGAAGGACTTGAGTTAACGCAACAATACTGACCTGGTCTCGGAAGATCTTTCGTTAACTCGCGTCCTTCTTTAAACATCGTTGTACAGTTCTTCACTGTATATATACATACCAGATGTCTTAAATATATTATTTTGGTAAATCTATTCTGAAAAAGTGAAACACAGGTGAATTATTTGTCAACATAGACCCCATTTCGTTCCACAACGCCTATAACGTGCATGGATTCCTGTTGAAAAAATGCCCTTGTTCGCCTGTGCAATCATCACTCATGCACCATCTGCTGAACCTCTTTATTGGACCTGAAAGTCTTTCCTCCCAATGCTTTTTCTAGTCTTCCAATAATGTGGAAATCACTTGGCGCTAGGTCTGCTGATTACGGTGGATATGGTAGACACTCAAAGTATAGGCTCTCGATGGTTGCAGCCGTTGAACAGGCAGTATGAAGTCGAGCATCTTGATGTTGCAAAAGGACACATTTACTCAGGAGTTTACGTCGTTTATATTTTATTGCGGGTCGAAGATGATTCCTGAAAATATCTGTATACATGGCACTGGTGACAGTGTTCCCCCTGAGCATGTAGTGCTCTACAATAACGCCCTCGTTCATCCCAAAATAGAGTCAGTGTTGCGTTCCCGGCAGATTGCTGCTTGCGAAACTTCTTCCGTTTTGACGAGGAGGGATGGCGCTATTCATAGCTCGCTCTCTTCGTTTCAGGCCCGTGGTAGTGAACCCAGGTTTCATCTCCAGTAACTATTCGTACTAGGAAACCATCACCTTCTGCTTCAAAGCGTCGCAAAAGTTCCAGACCAGAAACAACGCGACAAGAATCAACGCGTCGTTGTTTGAAATCTGCCGTGGCATCCATCTTGAAGACACCTTCTGATACTGTAGGACATCATGGATTATGTGGTGTGCTGAACCTTGACTGAAGGCCAGATGTGCGGCATATTCATTCACAGTCAATCGTCGTTTTGTATTTTTTTACGAGGCGGTCAACGTCAGCAATTGACTCTGACGTCACTACTCGGTGGGCATGGCCTGGTCCTGAACAGACTGTCACAGAGCTCACTCCAGTTGGAAGCTTCCTAATCATGCATTTGCTTGAGTGAAAGGAAGTATCAAAGTGCTTGACTTTAACAAAAGTAGAGATATTGAAAATGACGTGTCGAAGAATTATCTGCAGCGGAGATCGCGGCAACTGCAGTTTTGTGGGCAGTCCTGAAGAAAAAAGGCCCAAAAAAAGGAAATAGTAGAAGCTCTACTTGCAGATTGTGTTCACCTGCAGTGAATAAAGAAGAGCTTATTGAGGAATAAGGCCTTAATCCGTTAGAGTCGTAGCAGTGCAATAGGGGAAGCATCGACATTCAAAGTCTTACATAGCTTTTTATCCCCAGCCCAGCAAAGGAGTCCGGAAAAATAATGTCTTGATCATAACTTGATGTTATCAACCCATGTCTTTCTTTGTTCTCCTCGCTTCCTTCCACCTTCAACTGTTATTTTTTAACTATTAATTTTTGAGATTGGAATCCCAGTGTCTCCGTACATGCCCAAACCATGTAAGCTTTCGTTGTACCACTACTTACTCAGTGGTCGTATCACTACTAACTCAGTGGTCGTATCACTACTAACTCACTGGTCGTATCACTACTAACTCAGTGGTCGTATCACTACTAACTCAGTTGTCGTATCACTACTAACTCAATGGTCGTATCACTACTAACTCAGTGGTCGTATCACTACTTACTCAATGGTCGTATCACTACTAACTCAGTGGTCGCGAGGTAAGGTGTCTGCCTCGAGTGCCGGATGTCGCGTATTCACTATCTCGGTGGAGATCGGGATTTTTTTTCAAGTGGATATTCTGGGAAAAATTCTCCTGATCTCTGTGTAGTGAGATCGAACTCCCGTTATCAGTGTCGAGCACGTTAAAAATTCCTTGACAGTTGGAAATCGAAAAGAGTCTGCTTAACGACCGCTGCCCAGACAATTTTCAAATTAAAATCTACCCAAGTTAGTTGTACCTTTCCCCTGGTGGTTTGGAGCAGCTGTAGATGGCGCCTAATTGTCTGCGGGCCTACTTAGCGCTAGTGTTTGCGTCTATCACATCAGTAAAAACTGAACTCCCAGAAACGGGTTGTATACAGACTCTGTAGGGTCTTCTAAACCGGTATAAAGACGTTAAGTTAAGTTAACAGACGTGGCTTCCATTGACCTACCAAGGGCATTTCTTTTATGTTATAAAATCATTTGTTTTATGTACTCTATATGTCTTAATCTTAGTCGACTTAAACTTCTACAGTGGCGTATCCCCTGTGCAGGTCCCAACTCTGGTATGAGATGAATATAGACGAAATGAGGATTTCCTTCTTAGCTGGCTAGGCTCGAGCAACTTAATACTCCACTGCTTTGGGTCAAGTCCCTCGGAGGGTGGTTAACCGATGTGCGAGATCGTTTTAATACAAGTAAACACTAGAGCAATGTAGACCCACAGCCTGTTTGCCGCCATTTATGTTGCTCTTATCAAACCACCTAACTGTTTTCTGTGTTATACCATGTCACATAGTTAGTCCCCTCTTACGACATGCTCTCTGTGAGGCAGTGGTGCTATTCCTGTCCATACACAGAGACCCCGGTGGACCACCCTTTGTAAGAGATGCGCACAATTCTTCTGTAGCATTTATATTCAAAAGCAATACAGACAGAATAAAGAATGCCTGGTCAGGTAAAGAAATAGAGAAGTGTAAACGTGTCATATCTTCTGTCACAGACTTCTTGAAATACCAAATGGTAAGAAACGTTTTCCGTTCTAGCGTACTAGCTGTATTGATAAAATATAACAGGTATATGTCATGTGGGAGGGGTGGTACATGGATGTGACATTTAGAATTACATGTTGTCATTAAGGATTGCTATATTTTAATTCCATAGCTCACACAAGACGAATTTTTAATAACATTATTGTCTGTTGTTTCACGAGAAATGGTACCGGTGAAGGGCAGAAACAAGCCACTGTAATATCCCAAGCATGTCATAATGTGGGAAAAAGAGGGTTGTACATGAGTCTAGCAACATCATCATGTTAGTATTAGACACGAAGGGGGCAATAGGGCAGCCGTAGCCACCCGGCGATAGGTTGTTCAAATACAAAAACTAGGTTCTATCTTGCTTCTTTAATCATTTATTTCTCAAGCAGTTTTGAAGACTTCAATTATTGCATGTTGCTTTGTTCTTAAATGTGTCTATGGTTGCTCGGCAATACTTGCCTTTTCTAACATGGAAATAAAACTGATCATTCAACTAAATAGACTCTCAGACTACGAGAAAATCAGTCTTCATTGGATTCTGGTTGCACTGACCAGTACATCTCGTGAGAGGTCAGGTACAATACACTGACCAAGACCACTGTCTCTCTTCCAGATAGCGTTCTCTGGAGACAGTCTGGCTTACGAGATGTGGATCGGTGTGATCTCTGTAGTAGTGAGCGTCATGTCGATAAAGTCAAGCATAGCACAACCTCCTGGGAGACCCTACCTTCACCAGCGTTCTCGAGATGTGAGACCAACTACTACAATCCTCCACGTAACGCGCTTTCAGGGCACACAAGAGTAAACATACTCGTTATGGGCATCAAACAACAACAACAACAACTTATTGTAGAGTGGTAATGCGCATAGGACTGCCGAAGTGTGTCTGCCGAAGACGGATGTATCGGACCGAGAAGTGCAAATATTGCAGTTAAGCTGTAAACTTAGCGACACAGTGCATTCCGTTCTCCTGATTACATCCTGCTTCTTGCAAAGCCCTGTTCAGGGCTTGGTAGCGAGAGATTGAGAACGAACGCAGCAGAAGAAGATAACGAAGTGTGTAAACTAACTGGCCAAGATTAAGAGATATGTACAGTTGAATTGTTTTACAAACTTGACGGTCAATAATCTTATGTAACATAGAATCGGCATCACTGCGCTCTGGGCAGACCCCTAACTGCTTAGCCTCTATTTGAAAATGGCAAATGGTATGCAAACTGATGGTCCGAGTCAACCTCTGGCTGTAGCCACGCCTACTCACTCCTTTCAGGTGCGCTTCCGTCCCCTTCAATGCTGGGCTCCATTTAAATGTCAAATATATGCAATCTGTACACCGTGAATTGATTCATTGCAGAGTCGTCATCTAATAGGCGGTCATTGGCTGTTTTCAGTAAACCTCTCCATTTATCGCTCCCACTTCCAGTGCATTCTAAAGATACCAGCTCTGTAATTACCATGAACATATATATTACCAGAGCAGACAGCAGATCCACATACACCTCTGAATATTTGAAGTATCTATGCCCGTTTTTCACTAATGCCATAGCCAAAACCTCTGATTTGCATTCAAAAAGTCAAATTAATGAATGCAGATAACCATCTCAAACTAGAGGGATGTATCTCAATCTCCAGTCTCATTCTGGAAACCAGAAGAGTCGTAGTACAGTGGGTCCCATCCAACTATAACATACAAGGCAACGAAGAAGCAGCCAGACTGGCTAAAGAAAGTTACCAGAATTAGATTCAAAATTAGCAAACTTCAAAACCAAGCCATGAGAGTTATAACAGGAGGCATGAAGTCAACACCAATTGCAGAACTTGAAAAGATTACAAATCTGCAATCCATGACCGACAGAAGAGACTGCAGAGCCCAGCAGCAAGCAGAGAAACTCAGAAGACTGACAGACCATCGAATGCATCAGAGACTAAATAGATTTGGAAATGGGAAGCTAAAGCGGAGAAACTTTGTAGAAATAGCCAAAGCAAAGATAAGCGAAGACCCTATGAATACCATAACAACACCAAAGCCCATCCCTACTGTACGCAAACCCACATGGAAGCAGCATATCATTCCGGAGGTGGTAGAAAATATACCAGGTATTGGAAACAAGAACAGCCAGATTGAAAAAGAAAGAAGAGACATAACCCTGAGGTACATAACGGAAAACTACCCAAGCATGGACTGGACCCATCCATACACCGACGGTTCTGTAACAAACACAACACAGAACGGAGGGGCAGGGGTATTCTTGAGCCTACCAAATGGTAGAAAAATAACACTGTCAGTGGCAATTCTCAAGCAATTTCAGAGCGGAGGCAGAGGCACTGACGGCTGCAGTAGAAGCAATGATCACATGCGAAAGAAATGAAAGCCAGATAGTCCTGTTTACAGATGCCCTGGCCGTAGTCACAGCACTAAAAAGCCAGAAAAATACTGAACCTGATGATTTAAGAGCAGTACTCTGTCAACTATGCCAGCAGTCCACACCAAAAGGAGTAGTGGCACAATGGGTTCCATCCCACTGTAACATCCAAGGCAACGAGGAGGCAGACAGACTGCCAAAAGAACGTGCAAGACTACCACAAGCAGATTCTAGTGTGACCTACGAAGAGTCCAAAAGGCTTATCAGGGCCAGATACATGGCCAAATGGGAAACAGAACATACTGGCTACACAAAAAATGATGCCTTTTACCAGTTGAACAGAAAAGAGCAGGTCGTGGTCTTCACACTCCGCACAGGCCACGACAGACTGAGGTACCACCTATTCAATAAACTGAAGATAGGTGGCACTGACGAATGCACTTGTGGTACCGGGAAAATGACCGTTGAACATCTGCTGCAAAACTGCCCGATATACAAGGACCAGAGAAAGCACATGTGGCCATCACCAGTGGCAACACTAGACAAGCTCTATGGCAGTGTCGACAGCCTCAGGATGACCGCTGCTTTCTTCGAACAAATACAGGTTCACGTTTGACAGCGTACGAAGAAGAAGAAGAAGATTCAAGTGTGACTTACAAAGACTCCGAAGGGTTTATTATGGCCAGATACATGGACAAACGGGATACAGAGCATACTGGCTACACACAAAATGATGCTTATTACCAGTTGAACAGAAGAGAATAGGTGATGGTCTTTAGACTCCGCACAGGCCACAACGGACTGAGGTACCATATATTCAATAAACTGAAGATAGGTGCTACTGACGAATGTACCTGTGGTACCGGCAAATGACCCCTGAACATCTGCTTTAGAATTGCCCGATATATGAGGACCAGAGAAAGCACAAGTGGCCATAACCAGTGCCAACACTAGACAAGCTCTATGGCAGTGCCTCCTGATGACCACTACTGTATTTGAACAAATTCAAGTGAATGTTTGATAGCGTACGAAGAAGAAGAGGAAGAAGAAGAAAATTGTGGTAGCTTTATCAAATATGTGCATGATTTCTAAGACACCTTCTTTCCTGTCTCTCTCATTCTCTCTCTCTCTCTCTCTCTCTCTCTCTCTCTCTCAATGGAGCTCCAACCTGATTGCTCACTGTGCACTAGTATATATGACTGCATCAATATACCAAGTGTTTTTGCTGATCAGCTGTTATAGTCCGTTTTCTAATATCACAGATCTGTGGTATTCCCTGCAAAGAATGGTGATTGACTCGCTGTTAGTCTGCTATTTTAACGCATTTTGGAGTCATTATTGTCCTCTGGGTATAGCTAGAAGGAAGCAAGGTGAACAAAGAAAGTTGAAACAATCGGGGTATGATTTTTTCCTACACTCGCTAGTAGGAATGAGCATTGAGAACTATGGAGGACTGTTAATGAGTCCACCAAGGCGCTATTACTACCCTAACTAATAAAAAGATTATTGATTGATTGATTGCTCGATTGATTGTTTCCACTATGGCAACCTTTCCGAACGTCTTCTCTGACTGCATCAGCCATGGCATCCCTTACTTGTTTCTCTTTCGTGTGATGTCTCTAGCGTTCCTGCACAATAAGTGTCAACTTCTCCGCGGTGACTCCCACATAGTCCATGGCTTGTGCTATTTCATAAATGAATTTTATCCAAGTCCAGTCATGAATAAAGACATATAAAGATCGTGTCACGAACGTAGAAATCCTTCAGAGAGTTGAAGACGCTATTTGTCCTTTTGAAGATCTGATCACAGCTATCAAAAGACGAAAGATGGCCTGGTGCGGGCACGTCCCGAGGTCCAACGGAATTACCAACTCGATACTCTTTGGTTCCGTACCGGGACAGAGAGGGCGAGGACATCCAAGGAAGAGATTGGTTGACAATATCACTGAGTGGTCAGGTCTTCGTCCCGGTGAGATACATCAGGCGGCGACAGACAGACAGAGGAATGGCGTGGGATTTTGAAAGTGTCATCATGTGTGCCCCAACGACCTGATGGGTTATGGGATGAACTAAACTAAAAACTAGTCATGAATTTCATCTTCATAATCTGGGTTTTCCTATAGACACCTAGGACCATTCTCATTCTTTCTTAATTTTCTGATGCATTTCAACATTCACATTATTGAGAAGTGACAGTGTTAACTCATGCATTTCAACATTCACATTATTAAGAAGTGACAGTGTCAACTCATGCATTTCAACATTCACATTATTGAGAAGTGACAGTGTCAACTCATGCATTTCAACATTCACATTATTGAGAAGTGACAGTGTCAACTCATGCATTTCAACATTCACATGAGAAGTGACAGTGTTAACTGATGTATTTCAACATTCACATTATTGAGAAGTGACAGTGTCAACTCATGCATTTCAACATTCACATTATTGAGAATTGACAGTGTCAACTCATGCATTTCAACATTCACATGAGAAGTGACAGTGTCAACTGATGCATTTCAACATTCACATGAGAAGTGACAGTGTCAACTGATGCATTTCAACATTCACATTATTGAGAAGTGACAGTGTCAACTGATTCTATAGGGTAAAAGGCAATGGCTGCTCAAGTTTAATATTTATGATTTACTTTTATATTACTGGACCTAGCTACCAGTTATGTATGATAGTCTTGAGTGTATTTACATTGCAGACTGCCATCAAATGTGATATCCAGATAGCGAATCCAGATACGCCTTTCAGAATTAGATCCGTCCCCATCCAGAGTAATACTCACCAGTTCCATCTTCACTGTATATATTTAATGCGAATCACATCACGCATGCCTTGGATAGATTAATCTGTGAACTAAACTCATCAGAACGAGCGTAGATTAATCTGTGAACTAAACTCATCAGAACGAGCGTAGATTAGTCTGTGAACTAAACTAATCCCAACGAGCGTAGATTAATGTATGAACTAATCTCCTCACACTACCGAAGATTTTAATCTTGTGACTCTTGCTTGTCTTTGACAATCTCACGTATATCTCAGCCAACCCTGTATGTGAGTATGTTTAATACAAATGTCATATGTGTCCCTATGTGTGGAATGTAGCTACCTTTATTGTGCAAATCTCTGAACAGTACAGGAGACAGATGACGTTCTTTTAGATGTTGTGGGCAAATGTTCATAGGTCAAAATATCAAAGGTCATAATGTCAAAGGTCATAATGTCAACGATTTCGTGATATCTTATCACGATATGTAAACTGTACGTCTGATAACTCGATACAATATATCCACTAAGAACCGAGTCGTCTAGTAGCAATAAGTATCCCAGGGAAAAGTAGTGGCGTTCTCTAAACAAATGAAGAGAAGGTGAAGGAAGGAAACATTTGGTCCTCCAGGTGACGACTACCTCGTTACAAGATAGAGGGATCGGTCAGCTGAAGAACAACCTACTGTAGATATTGGCCTTCTAACAGAGAAATCCCTTTGAAATGCCACATTCCACGTCTGACTAAATAACGAAACTTGCATGTGTCAACTATCAGTGCAACTATAATAGCGTCTTCAGGAAACAAAGATGGATATGCAGTTGGTTCCAGGACAGGATTTTACGAAATCACTCTCAACAGTGATTTGTTGTGTTTTGTACCGTGAATTTGTTTTATTTCTCTTTGTGAAGCATGGATTGATGATAAACCTTTGCCTAATAGGAGTTCCGCTATTTAGTCGGCCTTGTAATGTGATGATACGAGACGTTTTCCCGGTGGGTCAGACGCCCTATCGAAAGTATGCAATGCGTAAACACTCCAAAGCAGAAATACCGGTGGCCACGCCTTTCTCCTGGCACTCAACACTCAACATTCAACCACAGTATAGATTAACTCGATCAAGACACTATACTGCTAGACTCTACTACTCACGAACGTCCCTCCCTTCAAGCATTATCGTGTCCTTTGTTGAACGTCTGAAAGAAACTTTGTCAATTCTCCACCAAAGTCATGTCCATGCATTCCTTGATATCAAGTTGTCATCGTCTTCTCGGTCTATCCTTACCTCTATAACCCGGTATAATACCCCCCATCACTGCCCTCTCCAGACCATCCTCAAGCATAGGACACCATAATAGTAATGTTGGCCAACCACAAACAAGCAACAGTGATCGTTTCTAAATAATCGCGATGAAACGTCAGAAAATGAGTAGACTCCAAGGCTGGTGCTATGTTGACACACATGTGTCTGTTTGCGTGCTTGTTTGTTTTGTCTTATCCACGTGTATTGTTTTGCGCCATGGGGAGCCGTGGTTTTCTGTCCAGGGCCAGACGTAGTCGTCATCTCATGATGATTTAGAATATCTGTAACATTCCCTGTCCATCTAATTCTCGGCCTCCCACAGTTGCGAAAACCTGATCACCGTGCATCATAGGCCCACATGGGTAGTTGGTCCGATTGTATTTTCATTAGGTAGCCGAACCACTACATTATGTGCAGGGTCTTGATTCAACTTGTTTTCGCACCTCTTCATTGCGCATTCAAGTCTCAGTAACAGGAGCTGAGGTAGCGCAGTGGTTAGTGCAGGGGCTTTCCAGCTGAGCGATCGGGTTTCGGTCCCCAGTTGGTGCGAGATTTTTCTCGATCACAAAACGGTCCCGGGTTCACCCAGCCTCAAAATATGGTACCAGAATAATCTTCTGAAGTAAAGGCGGCCGACATGATGTTGACCAAATAACCCCTAATGTGTTGTTGGTCAAGGGGGCCGACATGATGTTGAACAAAAATCCACTAGTGTGTTGTTTGTCGAGGTAAAAATAGACTTTACTGCATACTCGCAATGTGCTACACTGACGTGAAATCGGGATCTTTACTGTACTGTACTTAGCTGTAACAATCAAAGGAGCGCTTGGCGGAATTGTTTCGATATCTGCCTGCTGACAAGAAGGGCAGCAGTTCGAATTCCCGGTAAGGCGTATGTTGCTTTTCTGTTGAGTGTGAAAAAAACAATAAACAAACATAGTCCCTGACTACCCCAGCAATGGCGATAAGGTCGTACAATCAGAAAAAGAAATATTTACTCACTCGGTAAACCATATTTGTAGAACAGCAGACGTAAACCAAGTAAAATGCAGTGCAGACTATTATGTAAACCAGAGCGCTGATAACTTGGAATGTTATACAAACTAGGCGTGCGATAACTTGCACGGTGTGATGTCAGACCTTGATATTAATGCACACCAGACATACAGCATCGTAGTTTAATATGTCTATATCAGCTGTATGATAATTTAATAGTTGAGGGGGACTGTCTTAATAGCCGTAAAACTTAACCTAGATCTGGGTGTCTACAGTAAGCCTGTGAGCCTAGCTCGATAATCACGCTTGATTGAAATTTCTCTGACAGTGACGCACGTGCGACTTCATCCCTCCCTCGCTGCCTCCCCCTCATATCTCCCTCCCAGTCTACTCTTCCTCTCTTTTCATCTGTCATTATTTCTGGAGCAGTGCTTGCTTGCTCACGAGCGTGCACACACTGCGTTCACCAGCCAACCTTTGCTCCCATTTACAAACAGGTTCAAAATGAATGATACATCTTACTTCTGGAGTTATCCGGCACAGTTGTTACACGTATCGCATATTGGTGAGAGCCGCTGCATTTCTTTCTTGGTACGGACTGTCACAAATGGGATAGAAGGTAGAATCTAGCAGCGACACTCAAACTTTGATGTTTGTGTGCGCGCGCGCGTGTGTGTGTAGGTTATGTGTAGATGCAGTTCACAAGAGTATCATGTGCAGTCACTCTCAATCTTTGACGTGTGTGTGTATATGTGTGTGTGTGTTCGTGCGTACGGTTGGGTAGGAGTGTGTAGATTATCTGTGGATGTGGTTCACAAAAGTACCATGTGCAGTCACTCTCATTCTTTGACGTGTGTGTTTGTGTGTGTGTGTGTATGCGCGTGTGTGCGTGGGTGGGTGGTATTGGGTTTTAGGTTGGGGGGATCGGTGTGTAGGAAGATTATTTGTGGATGCAGTTCACAATAGTATCATGAGAAGTGACTGTCAATCTTTGACGTGTGTTTGTATGTATGTATGTATGCGTGTGTGTGTATGTATGTGTGTATGTATGTATGTGTGTGTGTGTGTAGATTATTTGTGGATGTAGTTCACAAGAGTATCATGAGCCAGATCTACGGCATTGTTGATATTGTAGAGGAATCTGATACTGAGCTTCCACACTGGATGATATTTTTTACTGTGTTTGGGTTGACATTGATCTTCTTATATCCCTAGGCGTGCCGAGAGATTTTTAATGTGCGCGACACTGCACATGGGGGTCGTACCTCTACTACCCAGAGATCCTTGGAAATAGCAGAAAGTCTGCGTGAAAAAAAACTCCAGTCTCCACCGTGATATGAACCTCCAGCACCCGAGGCCTACGTCTTACCTGGAGACCACTCAGTCCTTTACAGTTTGAAATATATCGGAATAACGTTCGATCGTAGCCTCTCATGTAGATACCACGTAGACCATACCATAGAGAGATGTAAGCGAGAGCTTGAAGCACTCAATGTTATGGCTGCGACAGACTTGCAACAACGACTGCTTTTTATCTTTTATCGTCAGTTGATAGTGTCAGATGTTGAATACGATTGGACATCCTCACACTTTCAAGATTACAGTATTACAGTATGAAAGGCTGGAGCGCCTCCAGAATGTGTGCCATTCGTTCTGGGATGCACTTGACATGCCCCGATCTTGAATATACGGTACATGCTGGGATTTCTGTTTGTGATATCCTGATATAGATTGGTACAGGCCAAAACCAATATTTGGGTTATCACAGACAGCCGGTATCAACTACACATTAACACCTCTGATATCAAGTGATCAAGAATCATGGATAGCACACAGAGAACGATCCGACAGGTGACTATAGTTGAGTCGAAAGTCAAGGAATTACAAATTACCCCAGAGGCAACATAACCCTAAACAGGGAATCCAGAGAGTGCTGCAACAGGAAAAATGAGCTCGAGGGGCTAAATGATGACACTCAGGATAGTGATACCATCAAATATACCGAAGTATTGTGACACTCAGGATAGTGATACCCTCAAATATACCGAAGTATTGGTGACACGCAGTGAGATATCTGGTTGGGGCTTCTCTGCTAGAGCGAGAGGGCATGTCGTTACCGCGCGGAATAGGGCGTACAAAACAACATGCTCCAGTATGAGAATTAAGATGGGGGCAGTGACTGCAGGTCTGAGACCTCTGTGAATGCTCCAGTTATTGTGTCATAGTTCTTAATATAAAGAAGGGCTGGCTAAGGCATGGGTGTAGTGCAACTTTAGAGGCCTCAAACCTGCAGTAACCGGTTTTAGATCTACTGTCCTGGTCATGCTTGGATTCAAGACAGCCAAAGAGCGAACATCCTGGCATCACGTGCTCCCTTACTTAAGTAAGTAAGTAAGCTTCACCTCCACTAGGAATAGATATATCATGCATCTATAAAAGTGACATTTTGAAGTCTATCAATGACCGCCTGTTGGACGATAACACCGCATTAGATGAATCAGCAGCTCGCAGACTGCTGAGCATTTAATCCAAACAAAGTTCCAGCGGATTAGGGCGCAAGAGAGGACAAAGCAGGAGTAAGTACAACCAACCATTTGGAGACACAACTTTCAACATCAAAACCCCTAGCCATTTTGCAAGCAACGAAACAGTTGACATTTTGGCTTCACAAGTGCCATTATAGGCAGACTAGAAATGGATACACAACTATCAATGACCGTCCATTCAATGATGACATAGCAAAAAATGAATCAACAGTTCACTGGCTCAGGAATTTGCAATCAAACGATCTTCGATCAGCGTAGGATGAATGAGAAGGCGGAGCCTGACGTGAACAACCAACGTTCTACAGAAAGCATATTTGTCGTCACCACAGCCATTTTCTGAGAGGTTTATACCTAGATGGCTGTGACGTTGAATCGTTGCAACAGAAAATAACACAATTTAATTATTGGTATAGGTCTATTGAGCATATTGCAATAAATACAGATGATACCAAGGATAAAGAATCATTCGTTGATATTGAATGCCCACAATAAGTAAGTCTACTCTATTGAATGCCCACAATAAGTAAGTCTACTCTATTGAATTCCCACAATAAGTAAGTCTACTTTATTATGCTCCCTGAAAATGGCGTTAAGTGACGAGTTTCAGTAGCTTTCCTCACATATCGATCGTGCTGATGTAAGTCAGCATGGATCCTCCAGGCTGTTATGCTATACTTGGCTTTATGTGCGCACGGGTTCACAACTGCGGGGATCTCGTCGATCCCTCACCTCGTTAGCCAGGCTGTCATGAAAACAGCGAGT
This sequence comes from Ariolimax columbianus, assembly GCA_036924085.1. Taxonomy (NCBI): domain Eukaryota; kingdom Metazoa; phylum Mollusca; class Gastropoda; order Stylommatophora; family Arionidae; genus Ariolimax; species Ariolimax columbianus. The sequence goes on along the minus strand of JAVGWX010000008.1, from coordinate 42,212,058 downwards.
TTCCAGGGATAACTGTGAGGAAGTCGAAATGGGAGGTCTTGTCCAATATATTTTGCCTGATCCTGACCAACATGTCTGCTCAGTATGTTTTTCCTGACCCTGACCAACATGTCTGCTCAGTTTATTTTTCCTGACCCTGACCAACATGTCTGCTCTGTAAATTTTTCCTGACCCTGACCAACATGTCTGCTCAGTATGTTTTACCTTACCCTGACCAACATGTCTGCTCAGTATGTGTTGCCCTACCAGACGTTATCTCCCCAGGATATACGCCTTACAATGCATTCACAAGAAAAGTGGCGTTCTGGTAGCTTCCCCTAGGTCCTCTACTCATGAGGCGGACAGACTTATTCAGCAAGATCTTTGGCCCAACATAGTATTCCCGGACAAATTAACTGGAATACATCCAAAACAGTGATTATCTACCGGACAACAGACACAAATATCCTGATTAAATACCAAGATGTGGGTTTTAGAATAAATTTATAAAATCGTTAATGAGAGAGAGGCATGCAGGTTTAATATCATATTTTATTGAATGCTGCAAACAGGCGGCTTGTGGACTAGGATTTTAGTGGTATTGGAATAGACACACCGACTTAATTCTTTCTTCTGGGAGAATGATCAATTAGGCGTGTTTGACTTGTCAGCTGTCAGAAAGGACCAGGCTGTACGGTAACAGTATTATTGTCATGCTGTCTTTGTTGTTTCAAAAGGAGTGTGCAACCACAAACAATTTTGGTCTTTATTCAGAAAATCCATGACAAGGTTTATGTGTTTTGCATTGTTGGAATCGGTAACTTTTGTTTGTAATTGGTTTTTGATATATTAGTTTATGGATTACCTTTATTGATAGGTTGGTGATTATTCTCATTATTTTAATTGGTTGGTTGATTCTCCTTTTTTCGTAGATTGGTTCACAAATTCTCTTTTTATATAGATCGGTTGATTGATGCCCCCTGTTTGATAGATTGGTTGATTGATGTCCCCTGTTTGATAGATTGGTTGATTGATGTCCCCTGATTGATAGATTGGTTGATTGATGTCCCCTGTTTGATAGATTGGTTGATTGATGCCCCCTGTTTGATAGATTGGTTGATTGATGTCCCCTGTTTGATAGATTGGTTGATTGATACCCCCTGTTTGATAGATTGGTTCATTGATGTCCCCTGTTTGATAGATTGGCTGATTGATGTTCCCTGTTTGATAGATTGGTTCATTGATGTCCCCTGTTTGATAGATTGGTTGATTGATGTCCCTTGTTTGATAGATTGGTTCATTGATGTCCCCTGTTTGATAGATTGGTTGATAGATGTCCCCTGTTTGATAGATTGGTTCATTGATGTCCCCTGTTTGATAGATTGGTTCATTGATGTCCCCTGTTTGATAGATTGGTTGATTGATGCTCCCTGTTTGATAGATTGGTTTATTGATGTCCCCTGTTTGATAGATTAGTTCATTGATGTCCCCTGTTTGATAGATTGGTTGATTGATGTCCCCTGTTTGATAGTTTGGTTGATTGATACCCCCTATTTGATAGATTGGTTGATTGATGTCCCCTGTTTTATACATTGGTTCATTGATGTCCCCTGTTTGATAGATGTCCCCTGTTTGATAGATTGGTTGATTGATGCCCCCTATTTGATAGATTGGTTGATTGATACCCCCTGTTTGATAGATTGGTTGATTGATACCCCCTGTTTGATAGATTGATTCATTGATACCCCCTGTTTGATAGATTGATTCATTGATACCCCCTGTTTGATAGATTGGTTCATTGATGCCCCCTATTTGATAGATTGGTTGATTGATTACCCCTGTTTGATAGATTGGTTAATTGATGCCCCCTGTTTGATAGATTGGTTAATTGATTACCCCTATTTGATAGATTGGCTGATTGATACCCCCTGTTTGATAGATTGATTCATTGATACCCTCTGTTTGATAGATTGATTCATTGATACCCCCTGTTTGATAGATTCGTTGATTGATTACCCCTGTTTGATAGATTGGTTAATTGATTTTCCACTTTGATAAATTGGTTGATTGAGTCTCATTGTTAAAAATTAGTTGATTGATTCTCTACTTTGATAAATTGTTAGATTGATTCTCCTTTTTATGGATTAGTTTATAGATTCATGTTTTTCAGCCGCTTGTGTTGTTGGTTATCATCATGCGTGGCTTATCAGTACCACATGTAGGTTATCAGTACCATACGTGGGTTATCATTCCCATGTGTGGTTTATCAGTCCATGTGTGAGTTATCAGTTTCATTTTTGGGTTATCATTCACGTGTGTGGGTTATCAATTTCATGTTATCCGTCATCTTGTGGGAGTTGATAGTCTTATTTTGTGGTTATCAGTCTATGTGTGGGTTATCATTTATGTGTGTGGATTGTCAGTCCCATGTGGGGGTTTGCATTTAATTTGTGAGTTATCAGTCTCAAGTGCTAGTTATCATTCCCTGTAGGAAATCAGTCTCATGTTTATCCGTCATCTGTGTGAGTTAGCAGTCTTATGTGTGTGTTATCTAGTCCATGTGTGTATTTTTACTGCTCCATTACCGCAGCCATTGCGTTCAGAATGTTACATGTAAGTGAACAGTTACAAATATTAGTTAATTGTCAGCGACCACTATTGCTGATCGATCTAAGTAGAGATGCGGCTGAATGAAATTGTGTCTTTTGTAAAAATAATCCCCGTCCAGCAGGCAAATCAGAAACAAAATCTTTCTTTTTTTTTTCAATTGGGCAGCTGAAACATTACCATGTAAAAAACAAAGTGAATGAAAATGATAAATACCCCATCGAGACGAAAACACGAACGGAACCTACATTACGACCAATAGGCCTTCATCAGGGACAACGAATAACAACAATAATTAACTAACGAATCAAGGAAGTAGGTATTAATAGATAAATTTGGAGCTGTCAATACATAGGGGTGAAAAAGGTTTTACTCAAATGAGAAAGAGATCACTCCTTTCGAAACGGGACAAAGAACCCAAACTTACGGACAAAAGCAGGAAGAATTGGCCGGGGAGGGGGGGGGGGGGGGAGAGTTGGTAAGATGGGGGAAAAGGCCGAGTAAGCCAGTGGCGACCAGATACTGAAAGTTTAAAAAGTGATTTAGGTAGAGAGAAATAAAAGAAAAGGGGTAGCAAAAAATAGATGGAGGCCGGTATGAGATGAGGATTGAAGAAAAAGGGTGGAAGATGTTAATGAGCAGGGATCAGGTGATGTGTAAGGCAAGTACACTTACTGCCCTGTCAAATAATGTAATACAGACAGTGCATGAAGTACGTGTATTGGACTGCGTTGTTCGATCGTTTGGTTGGGCGTTTGGTTTCGTAATTGGTTGGCTGTTATTCGTTTGGCTTCTCATCTGTCCACTTTATAGCGTTTAGATGGCGTTCGGACGAGCAAACATCTTTCCTGTGTTATTTATGTGGCCATTAATCTTTCCAGTTCATGGTTTTATAGTGTTTCCTTCACACCGTTAATGCTTTTTGTTCGTATTCTTCACCTTGCGTTAAGGCCCTTATGTCTGCTGTCATTGGTTACTGGCGACTGCTAGGTCTGGAAGGATTTATATCGTTTCACCACTCAGAATTATGTGCATGGTGTTGTTACCACTTTGTGTAAGATGTCTTAGTTCTTTCTCTATATCTGTCTCTATCTCACTCTCTCTCTATCTCTGGCTCTCTCACTCCCTCTCTCTTTCTGTCTCTCTCTCTCCCTTTCTCTCAGATTAACTCACTTTCAGTCTCTCTCAGTCTATCTCATCTTCTTTCTGTCTTTCTCTCTCTCTCTCTCTCTCTCTCTCTGTCTGTCGCTCCCCCAAACTCTCCCTTCTCCCTGTCTTTCATGCCTTTCTTTGCCTCTCTCCTCTCTCATTCTCTTTCTTCCTATATCTGTATATCCCACTCTATCTCTCGCTTCCCCATTCTCTCCCCACATCCTCTCTCTTCCATGTCTCCCCCAGTCGTTCTCTTCCTCTATGTGGTTATCCCTCTTTCTCTGTATTCCTGCCTGTCTCCCATCTCTCTCTCATCACGCATCTCTCTCTCTCTCTCTCTCTCTCTCTCTCTCTCTCTCCATCTCTCTCTCTCTCACAGTGATCGATCCTGATGGCCGCCTTTCACACTTGTTGAAATCCCTCGTTCTCGAACCTTGATAACAGAGAGTTAGAATTTCGGATCTGTGCCATAGTAGTGATCAGCTCGGGTCTACAATCCCAATGTGCTAGATTCAGATCACGTCCCACGCAGTTTGCCAGACCCGGCATAGCGTTGGTTTTTTTTCATTGTATAACCGTTTCTTTCATTCAATCCAAACGTACATGGATATCTTGCCAAGACAGGGGACAATTGCTAAGCCGACGCGGGAGCTACTCAGTTCATACACTGTTGTCACCACTTTCACTAATGAAAGGAGCTGATCACATGCGATCACATGTCCAGCTGCAATGAAGTCCGCTATGTAAGACATATCCTATTTTTACCAGATTTTGTACATGTCTGTTGTCCGTTTGCCTGGACTTCTATTTCTCCTTTCCAACTTCCCCATAATCTAGAGAGATTACACTTTTTACGCAGCCTCTACTAATGCGGTCTGTTAAAATATCAAAATTACACTGCTGTTGTCCCCAACATAAAACAAAACAAGCATGTCTTAATAAGTACTTAATATAAATAAACGTTTGTACTGAGAAAAGTTGTTTCTTTAAAAAATTGTTTGCTTATGTTCCAATGTACTGTCGGGCATTGTGTCTTTCTATCTCCATTGGTATTTCTTCATAATATGATAGCTAGTATGTCACTGCATTTCCTTTTTCAGTTCCTGGTTCTATCTTATTTTCTTTGTTATTAAAGTCTGTGACCAAGCTGCTCGGATATCGAATTGCTCAAACTTGATGAAACGTCCTCTTTTTAGCCCTGATATGGAGTGACATTTTAGTTCCGCTGACTTCCATTATCTCTGATTTATGAGTGTTTATCGTCAAAAACCTTCACATGATACTACCACTGAAGCTCGTCTCCACCGATTCATCATCATGACTTTTAGTACGTCTAATTTGGTCAAAGTATTTTACACATGGCTGGATCATATCTGAATAACGTCTGGAAGACCTAGACAATCTTTCATATATTGTCATGAAAACGTAATTCAATATGAGAAGCTTCTTCAAAGAACGTGTTCTACCGAATTTGGCCAGCACTGAAAGTAGAGACAGCACTTAGTGTTGTTTTAAGTTTTCCTTATTATCTGCTTCTTGTCTGTCTCCATTATTATCTCAGGGAACTGTCCGCTTGATTTGTCTGACACAAACTTCACAGCCACTAACTAATCATCATGGCTGAGGTCTTTTCAGTGTCTCTTATTTACCAGGTCACTATTTTATTCATCTTATTTTTCTTCTGCATCTTCTTACGTTCCATCCGTTTATTTTCTTCGTCATCTTCTACTTCTTCTTCTTCTTCTTCTTCTTCTTTTTCTTCAACTGCTTCTTTTTTTCCTTTTTTCTTCTTCGTCTTCTTCTTTTTCTTCTTCTTATTCTTCTTCATTTCTACTTCTTCCTCCTTTACCTCTCCTTCTTCTTTTCTTCCACTACTTCTTCATTATCTTATTTTTATCGGTTTCTTTTTTTAATTTCTCCTTCTTTTTCTTCTTCTACTTCTTCCCATTCGTCATCTTCTTTTCTTCTTCTTCTTCTACCATTCCTTTTTCTTTTATATCTTCTTCCTTTTCTACTTCTTCTTTTTATAATTATTTTTTAATGTTTCTTCTTCTTTTTCTGCTTCTTTTATTTCTTTCTTTCTTCTTCTTCTGGTTATTATTAGTGTTTTTATTATTATGTTTCACATTTTCCGTTTCTTCGTCTTTTTTATCCGTTTCATCGTTTTTTTATCCGTTTCTTCGTCTTCTTTGCCTTCTTTTTCTTCATCTTCTTGTCCTTATTATTATTATTATCATTATAAGTAGTAGTAGTAGTATTAATTAATATCAATTGTATTATGTTTCATCTCTTACTTTTCTTCTTGTTCATACGTTTATCCTTCTTCCTTTTCTTCTTCTTTCTTTTTCTTTTTTTATTAAGTTTCTTCTTCTTCTTTTTTTTCTTCTATGTCTTCTTGTTTTCCTCCTACTCCTGTTGCTGATCGTGCTACTGTTGCTGATCGTGCTACTGTTGCTGATCGTGCTACTGTTGCAGCTCGTCTGTTGGTATAACAATTCCAACTTCTTCTTCTTTTCTTCTTTTCATCATTACTATCGATATTTCTTGTATTTAAGTTATTGGTTTTATTTTTAATGTTACAGTATTTGTCACTATCATTAATATTATTGTTACTATAAGTTATATTATCCTTTTATTACTGCAATTACTCCAGTTGTTATTGTGTTTAGTATTATTAAGTGTCTTTTCGTCATTATTTTATTATTTGTATTGTTATTATTGTTATTTGTTCACTATCATATTTTATACCTATCCACGTTGGCTGTCTTCTACCTGTTTTTCCTCATATACATCAATGTCCATACACTATCATATGCCAACTTCTGGCAAGCATACTTTTAGAGAGAAAAAAATTGCTTGTTTACTTGTGTCCTGTTTTTAATGAGGAACTGAAGATAGTTTTTATTGTATGGTTCATATTTCAGTGAAAGATAGAGATAGAGAGAGAAAGAGAGAGAGAGAGAGATATAGAGAAAGTGAGAGAGGGGGAGAGTGGGAAGGTGCCAGCTTTTGCGGTCTAGATAATATGAGAATAATAACATTTAAAAATAAAATTACTACAAAAGACGGAGAGGACCATCATATAAGGTTTGCAAACATGTTTATAATGTTGTTTATTTTAAAAGCTTGAAAGGGAAAACGCTAGTGCGCGAAAAACAACGACATTATTCGACTCCATTTCGCTTGTTATGAAGCGTAGGACCATCTCTGTAGAAGGATCCTTGTTGGAAGCTGTTGCCAGGGCACTGGGTGTACTTTGCCAGTGATAGTTTAAGTAGCAGCGTAATTCATAAAATGATGTCGCCTTTTACCACGTGCATGTAGATACCGGGGCCTTATTATTTCGTCCCTTGTATGAGACCTTACTATCCAGAAATGCTTAGAAAATGGATTGTTGTAAGCAGATGATGTATACTGTACGGTAGATGTATTAGAACATACTCAAAGTGCGATGTTGCTATGGTTCTTGTTTGGTATTGGAGGGTAACGGAAAGAGAAATGGGCTTCTTCTTCTTCGTTCTGATTCTCCCACTACCAAGCCCTGAAAAGGCTTTGCAAGTAGCAGGATGTTGTCTGAAAAACGGATTGCGTTGTGTCGTAGTTGTGTCTGCGATATTTACACCTTTCGATCCGACACATCCGACTCCAGCAGCCGTTTTTGAGTACCGGGTTAGCCTTTCCTCTTCGATCCCTTCTTCTTAGCCCGAAACGTTCAAACATTCATCTTTCCACACAACCTGTTAGTTGTTGTTACTGATCCAGCAGCATCCAGTCTCTCGACCTTAGGCCAAATGCCGTGTAATGGTATATGTATGTGTTTTATTAGTTGTTGGTTATTGTCATACAAAGTGTTCCAGTTGCATGAGTATAGAAGAGGAAGCATTTTTCTAACATCGATGAGCAAAGAACGCTCATTATGATGATCAACGTCTTCTTATTGGTACTCTGGAGTGTGTGTGTGGATTCTGATCAGGTGCTTGTTAAGTTGGATGAGTTGGGTCCTGGTCTTCCCTTCTGAGGATCGATACTGTCATTTCGATTGAAGCTTGTCATATGTCTGTAGACCTCCATTCCTAAGTTTTCCATTGCCCATCGATTCAGCCAAGTTTCTTTGATTGCTGCTGTTCTTATGATATATTTGACTGCTTGTAAAGCTGATGCTGTTCTTACCTTGATAACTGCTTTGCTAATTATAAGAAAGACTTGTATAATATCCTGGAGGAACGACACCACCAACTGAGTACTGATGATTGAACAGTCAAGAAGGCATGCACATCATCATTATCGGTGGAGTCAGGAATTGGATCGGTCATCTCACGAGAAGAGAATCTGACGTCGTCAGCAGAACCGTAATGGGATGGACCCCAGAGGGAAGGCCCAAGAGACGCCGACCAAGGAAAACTTGACGAAGAGTCGTAAATGTCTAAATAGATATCGTGAATCAAAGCTGGGAAAGAAAAGTGGGTCTGTTGATATCCTTTATGACGCCAACAGACGTGATGGCCACTAACCACTTTGCCATCAACTGAACACTTTGCCATCCACTGAACACTTTTCCATCCACTGAACACTTTGCCATCCACTGAACACTCTGTCATCCACTAAACACTTTGCCATCCACTGATCAAGGATCTAAGAAGAAAGAGAAAGACTTTAGTGATAATCCTATAACAAACACTGACTTCGGGGTTGAAGTGTTATGAACTTCATTGAACGTGATCTCAGCCATTATGAGGCGTGCTAACAGATTCACTTCCTTATTGTCCTGTCTTTTAGTCCGGTACACGTATATAGTTGTCTAGACTAGCACATGCTTCGACTGGGGCACGAGTTCATATTGTTGCGCGAGACAAGTGTTATGACTATTCCGTGTATTATCCATTTAGGTTAGTAATAAAGGTTGTTGTTGTTGTTGTCATCGTCGTTGTTGTTGTTGTTGGTAGTTATCGTTGTTGTTGTTGGTTGTTGTTGTTGTTGAGGGTGTTGGTGTTGTTGTCGTCATCGTCGTTGTTGTTGTTGTTGGTAGTTATCGTTGTTGTTGTTGGTTGTTGTTGTTGTTGAGGGTGTTGGTGTTGTTGTCGTCATCGTCGTTGTTGCCGTTGTTGTTATTGGTAGTCATCGTTGCTGCTGTTTTTGTTGAGTGTTGCTGTTGGTGGTGGTTGTGGTGGTGGTTATAGTTTTTGGTGTTGTTGTGACCGTTGCTGATGATGTTGCTGCTGATGCTGTTGCTGCTGTTGATGTTGTTGTTGTTAGCTGCTCGTGTCGAGTTTAGCTAATTCTTTACGACGTCTATTTGGAAGCGGGCTACAGTTACTACATTCCAAAGCGCATCGAAGAAGGTTAGCATGTATCCTCTTGGCGGTAGTGCAATGTGAAGCTTCTCAGTGGGCCCACTACTATACTTACTTACTTCCGTTGTCAATCACCAGGTTATCCATCATGTCTCCAGTATTAAGTGACATGGATTGCCTTTTTATTTGCCTCCAGTATTTCGCACCTATTGCATGTTTCCTCGAGGTTGGGGCAGGTCATCAGGTGGTCTGGGCCCTGTATTGCACAACATTCACATGGGTCATCATCTTTGAATCTTCCCGTTTCATATCCCTCTTGCTTCAAAACCAAGCCATGAGAATTATAACAGGTGGCATGAAGTCAACGCCAATTGTAGAACTTGAAAAGATTACAAAACTGCAATCCATGACCGACAGAAGAGACTGCAGAGCCCAGCTGCAGTCAGAGAAACTCCGAAGACTGACGGACCACCCAATGTACCAGAGACTTAACAATTTGGGAACTGGGAAACTAAAGCGGAGAAACTTTGCAGAAATAGCCAAAGCAAAGATACACGAAGATCCCATAAACGCACTAACAACACCAAAACCCATCACTACTGTACGAAAACCTACTTGGAGGCAGGATATATTTCCAGAGGTGGTAGAAAATATACCAGGTATTGCAAACAAAAACTGCCAGACTGAAAAAGAAAGGAGAGACACTACCCTAAGCTTCATAACGAAAAGCTACCCAAGCATGGACTGGACCCATGCATACACCGACGGTTCTGTAACAAACACTACACAGAACGGAGGGGCAGGAGCATTCCTGAACCTACCAAATGGCAGAAAAATAACACTGTCATTCGCTACTGGTAAGTACACAAGCAATTTCAGAGCGGAGGCAGAGGCACTGAGGGCGGCAGTGGAAGAAATGGCAACACACAGTGAAAATGAGAGGCATATAGTCTTGCTGACAGATGCTCTCGCCGTAGTCACAGCGCTAAAAAGCCAGAAAAACACTGAGCTTAATGACTTAAGAGCAGCACTCTCCAAACTGTGCCAGCAGTCTGCACCAAAAAGGGTAGTGGTACAGTGGGTCCCGTCACACTGCAACATCCAAGGCAACGAGGAGGCAGACAGACTGGCAAAAGAAGGTGCAAGGCTACCACAAACAGATACCAGTATGACGTACGAAGAGTCAAAACGGCTTATCAAAGCCAGGTACATGACCAAATGGGAAACCGAACATACTGGTTACACCAAAAACGATGCCTATTACCAGTTGAACCGAAGAGAGCAGGTCGTTGTCTTCAGACTTCGCACTGGCCACAACAGACTGAGGTACCACCTATTCAACAAATTGAAGATAGGGTGTACCGACGAATGCCCGTGCGGTACTGGTAAAATGACCACTGAACATCTGCTGCAGAACTGCCCGACATACGGGGATCAGAGAGAGCAGATGTGGCCATTACCAGTGGAACTGCAAGACAAGCTTTATGGTAGTGGCGAGAGTCTCAGGATGACCGCCGCTTTTTTCGAAAAAATAATGGTTACTGTCTGACTGTGTACGCAGAAGAAGAAGAAGATATCCCTCTTGCGCCGTAATATATCACTTCTGAGTTTATTCAGCTACTTCCATGTTGTGTATGGTAGATGATGATCTGGCGCAGGTTCCTCCAAAAGTACCATCTCTAGGGCCTACATTAATTCGTGCCATCTCTAGGGCCTACATTAATTCGTGCCATCTCTAGGGCCTACATTAATTCGTGCCATCTCTCGATTCTATATGAGTCAAAGTGGTGACCTCAACCGCGTTGGTCAGCCTGTTATAAGCCTGTATCCAAGAGACATATGTTGCCAAGAGGTGGGGTAGTCATCAGTGAGCGTCACTTGATTCTGATACTCTACTCTTCCTTCTGTAAGTAATAAAGCTAAGGGTAGTCCCAGAGCAGATGAAGTGTTAGAGACGTTATTGTACTAGAAATCAAATGTCAATGAAGCTGGATGACCAGCTGCCTTCTCGTTGCCTGAGGTTTCCTAACACGTAAATCAATCACTTATTTGGAGGTGGTTCGGCTAATCTCGAACCTTTTACGTTTGCAGAGAAAATGTTTGAGAATGGAGATGGGAGTAGAGACTGCTTCAAGATGGCTATCTGAGACCCCTTTAACAAGGGCAATCATCGTGACTGACGCGCAAGCCGTACTTGGTAGAGAAGAGATGGCTGAAGTACGAGGTAGATAGCGGCTGTCTAGGCCTCAGACCTCCAGAGGTTGATATAGATCTATTGTCCTGGTCATGTTGTGGTTGAGGGCAACAAAAGAGCTGACATCTTTTTTTCACAAGCTCCCATCATAGACACATTAATGATGGATAAGAGTGATATTTTGAAATCAATCAACGACCGTCTATTGCGTAAGGGCACCGAAATAGATGAATCAGCAATCCACAGACTGCAAAGTTTTGACATCACCCGAGGTTCGAGCGGAGTGGGGCGCACGAGAGAGCGGAACAGGAGCGTGTACAACCAGCGAGCTACAGGGACCATCAGCATACAAACCCTGCACCATTTGCTGAAAGAGACTGAGCACCTATGGGTATGCCCGGAGTGCAGTGACGTCAAGACTTAGAAACAGACACCGAGAAAAGCGAAAGCTTTCGAATTCTGCTACTCAACTGACACTAGAAATATGGTCCTTAGAAATGAGACGAAAAACTGGAGATTGGGTTTGTGTGACATTAGCTGGGACTTTACTTTTCCTTCGTGAGGACATGAGGGAGAGCAAGGGCAGGCGAGAGTGAGTGAGAGAGTGAATGAGAGGGATAGAGAAAAAAGAAACGAATGAGAGAAAGTGAAAACGGATCAGATCAGGTGAGAGTGAGTGTGTGAAAAAAAACTAAATGAGAACAATTAAGAGGCAGTGATAGCAAGAGAGAGTGACACAGAAAAATGTAATGATGAACAAGTGAGAGGGAGTGAGTTAGAGCAAGAGAAAGATGAGAGAAAGATTGCGAGCTAAATAAATAAAGGGAGAAATACATTTTTTTAAATAGACTAGACGAGACAAGTCGAGACAAAACGAGACAAGACGAGATAAAAACGAGACAAAACAAGACAAGACGAGACAAGTCCTGATGGTAATAACAGCAACAGGTCTTACATTTGGCTATTTCTAATTTACTTTTCAAATCCCTCTAACGTAGACGCCGTACGTACTCCACCCTGACTCTCTTTCTTTCTCTTTCACTCTCTCTCTCTCTCTCTCTCTCTCTCTCTCTCTCTCTCTCTCTCTCTCTGCTCCCGTTTCCCTCATCACCTGTTTTGTACATTGCGTTCGTTTAGCCTGCTGGGATGAACAGACAGCACTAGGAACATCTCCACAAACATGATCCAATCTCATCTCGTCTCACCTGTACACTGAATAGCCCTATGAGGTGCAATCTCCAGCCGTGTTCCATCAACGTGAATGTTGTCTTTGTATAGTACTCGATATGGGTAATTAGAGAATCAGCAGATGGCTTTCCAGAGAGGTTCACAAATGACAAATAGTCTGGAAGAAGGCCAGTAGCTAGAGGTGGTCAAGACAGAACTTAGAAGTAATGTGACAAAATAATAATCACCTTCAAACATCCACAAATCATCAAACAGATTATTGTTGATCGATTATGCGCAAGCCGAGTTACTCACCCTTGACGGACGCTCTAGAGTTGGTGGTAGTCGCTCTTCATACTACCTGGGGCTTACTAAGGAAAATAGGCCTGTACCGTCCTAGCTGTAGTGAAATGCAAGGGCTTTTCAGCAGGCTCATAACTACATGAATTGCTGTGTTCATCTACACCTTTTTGTTGGATAGGTCACTATAACAACTGTTAGGAGGTACACAGAATGGACGTCAGGTGGGGTTTTGGTCAATGTCTGTCTCCTGGCTCTAACATGATGTCAAGTGGGATTTTGGTCTTTGTGTCCTCTGGCATGATGTCATGTGGGGTTTTGGTCAGTGTATGTCCTCTGACATGATGTCATGTGGGGTTTTGGTCAGTGTATGTCCTCTGACATGATGTCAAGTGGGGTTTTGGTCAGTGTGTGTCCCATGACATAATGTCAAGCGAGGTTTCGGTCAGTGTGTGTAGTCTGGCTCTGACATGATGTCAGGTTGGGTTTTGGTCAATCTGTCACCTGAAATGATGTCAGGTGGATCAGGTCTTTTCACTCTTGAAACAAGCGTAAAGCATTTGATGCTAGTAATCCAATATAACTGTAGTGTTTCTGCTTTAGCATCTACTGTTCTATCGCGGCCGGTACCCTAGGAACATATAATAGGGCTACTGTAACATTCTAAATATGTGGTAAACAAAAACAACTGATGCAGTTGCGCATTTGACTACCGACGACATCCTGTGAAACGACATTCTACAGAAACCACCAATGCTGGAATACAGGCAAAGTGATTTTATACATGCTTTCTGTGAGTTGTGTAGTCTACTCCATCGCCCTGTGTCTCATAGATCTTAAAGGAGACAAGACCATATTATATTTCGTGTGGTGCTCCTAGTGTTCTATAAACATGTCTTTGTAATGAACAGGCTTTCAGTCGTACTTGACCATTCCATATTTGTTTGTCTTTTTTGATGTGTATTCACCGTAAGAAGCAGTTCCCACAAAATATGACCATCTGGCTTGTTGCAAGGTTGTCTGAGCATGTTTCTCCATTTGATTATATCCTCTGGTTGATCACTTCTGAGACTGGTTGTAAGGTTGTCTGAGCATGTCTCTCTATTTGACCCTATTCTCTGGTAGATCAGTCCTGAGGCCTGTTGTAAAGTTATTTGAGTATGTCTGTCCATTTGATCCTATCATGTGGTGGATTATATCCTCTGGTTGATCACTCCTGGGACTGGTTGTAAGGTTGTCTGGTCATGTCTCTTCTTTTGACCATATGTTCTGGTTGATCAGTTCTAAGACTGGTTGTAAGGTTGTCTTCGCATGTCTCTCCACTTGACCCTATCCTCTGCATCTGTCTCTTTTATGTCAACATACGTTGATACTTTAATGTCCCTGCATACCTGATATGTAAATGTACGCCCTGGTCACCCCAATCCGTTTTTCTCATATTCATCTTTCTCTCGTTATCTTCTGTAGGAGACTTTCATGTTGCATATTGTGATCCGTCCAACTCAATCTTCGTTGTTTTGTAATTTTTCTTTTTGTGCCTAGCTTAGTGAGGACTTTGTAATTTGATTTTCTTTCTGTCCAACACATTTTTTCCACCCAACGGTAGTATCACATTCCAAACGCTTCCAATATGTTTTCATCCTTTCTTCAAGAGTTCATGTTTCAGGTCCATACAGAACACGTGACTCTACAAAATATGAGATGTCATTATTTCTCACTCTATCACTCCCCGTGAGTTTAATTGGTTTCTTAATCATTCCACTCACACGTTTAGTTCGCCTGCTATGTTCCATCGCTGAATAACATTAGAAAACGGAAAATAGCGTTAGAAAAGAGTGTAATCACGGAATATGGAAGTGATTCACCTACAATAAAACACATGTTGCCATTCGAAATTTGCAAAACAGCCCATTACGCATAACAGAAATGAGAAATAACAGCCGGTACAGGAAATATTAACTAGCACATCCCCAGAGATGGAAACGCGAAAGAAAGTCTTACAGTATTTTCTATAACTATTATAACACACACACATACACATACACATGGATTTATGTATGCATGCTTGCGGTTCTGATATGCTTGGCTAAATCTGCGTGTCACTCACTACGACGGGGAGCACGTCGATGCCTCACCCAGATAGCAAGATTGTTATGAAAGCAGCCCTTTTTCTAGGGGGTTATAATGAAGCCGAGATAAGGGTCTTAGTCAGTAGATTTTACCTGACCCTGACTAACTTGTCTGATCAGTATGTTGTTCCTGACCCTGACCAATGTGTCTGATCAGTATGTTGTGCCTGATCCTGACCAACTTGTCTGATATGTATGTTGTGCCTGACCCTGACCAACTTGTCTGATCAGTATGTTGTGCCTGACACTGACAAACTTGTCTGATCAATATGTTTTGCCTGACCCTGACCTACTTGTCTGATCAGTATGTTGTGCCTGACCCTGACTAACTTGTCTGATCAGTATGTTGTGTCTGACCCTGACTAACTTGTCAGATCAGTATGTTGTGCCTGACCCTGACTAACTTGTCTGATCCGTATGTTGTGCCTGACCCTGACTAACTTGTCTGATCAGTATGTTGTGCCTGACCCTGACTAACTTGTCTGATCAGTATGTTGTGCCTGACCCTGACTAACTTGTCTGATCAGTATGTTGTGCCTGACCCTGACTAACTTGTCTGATCAGTATGTTGTGCCTGACATTGACTAACTTGTCTGATCAGTATGTTGTGCCTGACCCTGACTAACTTGTCTGATCAGTATGTTGTGCCTGACCCTGACTAACTTGTCTGATCAGTATGTTGTGCCTGCCCCTGACTAACTTGTCTGATCAGTATGTTGTGCCTGACCCTGACTAACTTGTCTGATCAGTATGTTGTGCCTGACCCTGATTAACTTGTCTGATCAGTATGTTGTGCCTGCCCCTGACTAACTTGTCTGATCAGTATGTTGTGCCTGACATTGACTAACTTGTCTGATCAGTATGTTGTGCCTGACCCTGACTAACTTGTCTGATCAGTATGTTGTGCCTGACCCTGACTAACTTGTCTGATCAGTATGTTGTGCCTGACATTGACTAACTTGTCTGATCAGTATGTTGTGCCTGACCCTGACTAACTTGTCTGATCAGTATGTTGTGCCTGACCCTGACTAACTTGTCTGATCAGTATGTTGTGCCTGCCCCTGACTAACTTGTCTGATCAGTATGTTGTGCCTGACCCTGACTAACTTGTCTGATCAGTATGTTGTGCCTGACCCTGATTAACTTGTCTGATCAGTATGTTGTGCCTGCCCCTGACTAACTTGTCTGATCAGTATGTTGTGCCTGACATTGACTAACTTGTCTGATCAGTATGTTGTGCCTGACCCTGACTAACTTGTCTGATCAGTATGTTGTGCCTGACCCTGACTAACTTGTCTGATCAGTATGTTGTGCCTGCCCCTGACTAACTTGTCTGATCAGTATGTTGTGCCTGCCCCTGACTAACTTGTCTGATCAGTATGTTGTGCCTGACCCTGACTAACTTGTCTGATCAGTATGCTGTGCCTGACAAAGACGTTAGTCCTCCTCCCCATCAGCGGGCATCACCTTCCTGTTTAATTTCTTGGATGTCACGTCAGAAAGACATCTATACACAAAGTAGAAAAATCAATGTAGCAATAACTCGCTAATTTCATATGTGCCGTTCATTTTTAAGGTTATCATTTAAGTAGAGCATTTGTCATGTATGTTACCAGCGTTACATGTAAAACAGAATGAAATCCATCTAATTTCAACAATTCAATTAAATCCATGCTTTTTTAGCTACTCAATGAAATCCATACTATTTTAGTCTTCCAATGAAATACATGCTATTTTAGTTACCCAATGAAATCTATGCTATTTAAACCATCTAATGAAACCATGCTTTCTCAGCCACGCAATAAAATTCATGCTTTCGCAGCCCCGCAATGAAATTCATGCTTTTTTCGCCACCTAATGAAGCAATGATATTTCAGTCACCCAATAAAATCCATTCTATTTACGCCACCCAATGAAATCCATACTATTTCAGTCACCCAATAAAATCCATTCTATTTAAGCCACCCAATGAAATCCATGTTATTTCAGTCACCTAATAAAATCCATACAATTTCATTCATCCAATGAAAATCATGATATTCCAGCCACCCAATGAAATTCATGTTTTTTCAACCACCCACTGACACCATGCTACCTCCACAAGCCACTAATATCCATGCTATTTCCACCTCTCAATATCGCCACTCTGCCATTTATCTTCGCCACTCTGCCATTTATCTTTATTGTATCGTCCACAGGAGATGTTAAACGGCGGGGAAACCAAGATAAGCTGGCCGCTAATAAATCCTCGCCGATCGCCGAATCTGACAGGAAGATGCTGGAAAGTAAGTTGTAACCATATGCAAAGTAGTCTTATATATACGGGACATAGGATCTATCTACACGGATACATGGTTTGCCTACTAAGGATGTCAGGTTTGTCTATATGAAATCTATACGGGATACGTGTTTTATCTATACGAAATGTAAGTTTTGTCTATACGGGATTCTATACGAAATGTACGTTTTATCTATATGGGATTCTATACAAAGTGTAAGTTTTATTTATACGGGATGTAAGGTTTATCTATATGCGATGTAAGGTTTATCTATACGAAAAACTCGTTTTATCTATCTGAAATGTAAAGTTTATCTATACGTAATATAAGGTTTATCTATGTCTTATCTATATGGAATGTAGATTTTTCCTGCAGTGGATGTAAATGTTATCGATATGAGACGTAAGTTTTCGAATGTAGGTATTCCAAGATCAGGAAGACCATCCTAAGAGTGCATCGATGAAATTGCTGCAAGAGCGAAGAAAACCATTGACCAGGACAGGAAAATGACAATTGCAGAAATATCTAGGTCAGCAAAACTGAAAGGAAGTACAGTGTTTAGAATTTTACATAACAGACTGAACATGAGAAAAGTGTGTGTCCGCTGGGTCCCGCGTCTGATGACATGTGAACAGAAACAAATGAGAGAGTTGATAGTTGTGGCCAGTTGCTCAAAATGTGTCGGTCGAAAAACATGTTACCGACCATGGTGACAGTAGATGAGACATGGGTTCACCATTATGACCCAGATTTTTTTCTTTTCCCAAAACTTAAAAAAAAAACAGCTGAAAGGAAATATTTTTAACAGTGACGAAGATGTCATACTGGCTTGGGACAGCTGGTTTAGTTCGAAAAATAGGTTACTTTATTCTGAAGGTCTTTTCAAGGTCACGCAGAGATGACAGAAATGTATAAATTCAGGTGGTGGCTACATTGAGAAGGAATAAGCACTCTTTTCTCCTCCTACTCCCGATGGTCAGGGTAAAGACCTATGACAAGCCCCGTGTAAATAGAAGCACATACGAACAACTTTCTTTTCAGCAGGCATCTTCACACTCTGCAGGCAATCGGCATTTTATTTAGTTCCGATACCTTGACAGATTCTCCATCCGCTTTCTTATCACTCAAACATACTTGAATAACGTCTTTCCACCTGAAACTCCATCGATATACACATTACATACTGTAACTAGACATTGTTGTTCGTGGTGACATAATCGGACGTTCATGTTACAGCCCCATTTTCACTCTCATGCTTAATCTCATGTTTCTTTTAAGATTTTTTATTTTTATATCTGAGATTTTTTTATTAAATTAAGCGAAACTAAACAACAGAATCATAAAACTGCTTAAAATACGCAATCAAACGCCCAATGAATGTCAAGGTCAGGAATCGTTGCATCTTGCACAGTATAAAGTGTACTCGTTTACAAAATGGCGTAATTGAAAGGGAAGGGGGGGGTTCACCGGTTAAGATTGAAGACTGTTAGTTGATCTGCATGGTGTTGTTGTAGGTGATCGATCTATTAGTTGATCTGTTTGGTGTTGTTGTAGGTGATCGATCTATTAGTTGATCTGTTTGGTGTTGTTGGAAGGTAATCTTTCTGTGAGTTGATATGTATGGTGTTGTTGGAAGGTAATCTTTCTGTTAGTTTATCTGTATGGTGTTTTTTGGAAGGTAATCGTACTGTCAGGCAGCTTTTGTGGTGTTTGTTGAACAGATGATATCTCAATGTTTTTTCCTGTGCGGTCGAAATATTCTTACATGCTCACCTCTGTTGAGAGCGTCATTTTGTTGTTGGTCTATTTCCTCAGCTTCTCATTTCTTCTCGTATCTATACCTGGTAAACCTTTTGGTCTATTCATAAATTAAACATATATCAGGTTGAGGTAGCTTTCCACCTTCTCTTGACGGTCTGAATTCATTACTAAGAGCGTTGCAATGAGGTTGAATCCGTTGTATCACAACTCTATTGAACCGTTGATATAGTTAATAGATTACAACTCTTAGTTCTGTTAGTATTGTTTGGTCTCATCTGTGCGCAACCACGGACAGTGCGTTTATGAAGAGTACAGTGTGTCTCTCTGTGATTGCATCTGTCATTAGAGTTGCTGCTGCAGTTTTCCAGGTATCTGCCTCTGCTCTGAAATGACTTGAAGATTCCACGCTCGCCCAATAATAGCTTTCCTTGTATACTGTTGTTTAGGCACAGTATGATTCATCCACTTTGTTCACTGTTGTAGTTATTGCTGGGATCAGCTGAGCAGCGCATGAGCTGCAGCGGGCAGCGACTCATAGCTGACTGCTAGCGTCAGGACCTGCGAACCAGAGCTGCCAAGACCCTTCTACACCTCCACGCGGTGATCCTGGATAACAGGCTGCAATAGAGCGGACTGGCGAAATAGGAGGGATCGAAGAGGGACGGCAATCGGGAATTCAAAATGCTTGCTGAAGTCGGACCCAAAGGTGCAAATTTTGCAGTGAAGCTGTAAACTACGACACTACGGATTCCGTTCTCCGGACTACATCCAGCTACTTGAACGAAGAAGAAGTATTTGTTGTTAATCCATATGTATATAGATGGGTTCAGCTTTTGCTTGAGTTACGTTTCTCTTTGTGTATTTTTTAACGCTTTATGACGCTTCTGTATGTTTCTCTCCGGCTGTTGTTGTGTTTTTTTTTTTTTTAAATGTCAGGAATGTTTTCTGGCAGATGTGGAAAGCGCTGTATTCTCTTAGCTGCGAACGTATGAGTGTAGTGTGCATGGATTGTATTTATGCTGGGCTACTGATGGACTCTCTTCTCTACTTTAATGTTACTCGATGCTACCTAGTGTCGCAGTGGTCCGGCGGGATCTTTGACAACAAGAATAGCACCACTGCCCTACAAAAAGCACGTCGTCAGAGGCGACTAATTGTGTGAGATGGCACAACACCGGCCATGGTTAAATGGTTTATTAAGAGCAGCATAGATGGCGCTGATCGACTTTGCTCTAGTGTTTTAGTCAATAAAGGTGCACATCGGTTAACCAACCTCAGCGACACTTGCCCCAACGCAACAGAGTAATAAGCTGCTCAAGCCTAGCCCACTAAGCAGGAAATCCTTCACCTGTCTACATCCAGCTCACGCCAGAGCTGATATCTGCACAAGAACATCCGTCCCTGTAGAAATACAGGTCGACTAAGTCTAAGACAACGATGCTACAAAGCTGCTTCTCTTGCGCCTTACCCACCCAAGTTCATGTATCCTCATGCTGCTCCTTCTGTCCTCTATTGGTATCAAGAGTAAGATCCAGCTAACATATCAGTGTGGCATATTTGGAATGTACTGCTAGGACCATATTTATTATGACCAACGGCACACTATGTGCGATGTGGTAAACATTACTCCGGACGCCTTTACTTTCCCGAATATTCTAGTCCTCAATTTTTTAGGCCTGGGTCTACGACAGAACCTGTTTTCCGATAGGAAAAAATCCGGCTCTTATTGGGAAACGAACCCCCACCGCTCGGCTTGGAAGCAGTGCACTTACCATTGCGCTATCTGGATGTCAACCAAAATCAATTGTAGCAAGTCATTTTCAGAACTTCGCTTCTTACAACCATCAACCTATTTGCCTGTTATAAGTTTATTGATAGGAACCTAGGAATTATAATACATCAGACAGGTAAAGTAAGTGAGCAAGTCGAGGTAGCAGTGAAAAAGGCAAATGCAATGTGAGGTATAATACAAAGAAATATTAAGCATAGGAGCAAGGAAGTGATAGTCAAACTGTATAAAGTATTAGTTAAACCTGGATTGGAGTACTGTGTACAGATGTTGAGTTCTTATCGTAGAGGGGATATAAACATGCTGGAAAGGATACAAAACAAGATAGACAAAGCTGATAGTGGGATTCCAGAATTACATTTATGAGGAAAGACTCAGAAAAACAGACCTACGGTGGCTAGAAAAGAGAAGAATTCGAGGTGATTTATTACACATTTATAAGATAATCAATGGAACGGAAAATTAGACTTTTAACAAGTTTTACAAAACAAAAGCACGTACAAGAACAAGAGAACATAGCTACAAATTAACTAATGAAAGGTTCAGATTAGATATTAGGAAATATTTTTCTAGTCAGAGAGTGGTGAATGCTTAGAATGCATTACCACAGGACGTAGTGGAGGCAGGGACAATTAATACATTTAAAAATAGATGGATACACATAGCTTATAGAGATTATTGTTTACAGGCTCTGCAGAGTCTATTAAACCAGTATCAAAAAAAGTTACGTTAATGTGTGCAATACGGTAGGTTGCCTTTACCTTTCGTACACGGGGGAGAGATCACACCGAGAAAAAAAAATACTCTGTGCATGCTAAACTGGACACGGATTCACCCCTTAGCCACGACGTCTCTGCTCTAATGGTTGCATGACCGCAATTGTTGCTATTTCTCCAAAGGGTCTGGCCATCATACCCCCTGTTATGATTATCATTGCTTCGTTCTGAACTAAATTGATTTGGTCAAAGTTCGATTTGCCTACCTCTGTCCGTGCTACAATCTCGTAGTCTAGGGCTGATCTCACACGCCCAAAGGACAGCTTATTTAATACACTGTCATCTGCTTCACAAATTGCTCCAGAAAGTTCTCGTTTTTTTTGCCATGATTAATATTCTTTGCTCTGAGCGCATCTGGTTTCTCTTTATCTGCGTTTTGCACGTCAGCGACTGATCAAAGGTAATACCTAAACAGTTTGAGTTTTCCACTAATTGCAGATTTTCCCCATGTATCCTAAATGTAGAGCTCCATGGTTTGTTTAAGAGGGAAAAAATTGTATAAGTGGTTTCTTTCCTCGTTTATTTCCATTAGCCATGCCTGGGCCTACTATTCCAGGGCTCTTAGAACGGGCTGCATCTGAATGCTCGAGGCTGGGTTGTTGTCTTCAGAGATCTACAAGCCTAAGTCATTTGCAAAAAGAAACTGTGTGCACTTTTGGGAAAGTTCTCCGTTAAATCATTTGTGTTTATATGCTTGTGTGTGTGTGTGTGGGTGTGGTGTATGTGCGTGCGTGCGTGCATGTGTGTGGTGGGGGGCGGGGGGGGGGGGGGAAACAAAGTAGATGGCTGGAGTCTCATTTGGGCCACTCCCTCTAGTGTTCTCTTTCTGCTAATCTGTCCTTGAACTTGAGCTCTAGCGGTTCTGTTTTCCATATCGCGACTGACACATGTGTTCATGTTCCTGCAATATTGACACATCCTAACTTTGAATCCCTCATGTTATACCTTATCGGGAACTTCTTGTCTAAATCTACCCAATCCGAATGCTAGCGAATGCTTCCTTTCTTGTAAGGCCTTCACATTCCTAAGCGATGTCGATGGTGTAATCTTCAGTAAACCGCTACTGTCTCAATTCAACTCGCTATATAATGAAAATAATTTTTTTCTCCCAAATGCCGCACGAGTCTGGTATTTCCACTCATCTAAGTAAACTGATATGCTTATAGCCTATGAATTTATTACATTTTTATATTTCTTTGGAATTGGGATCAATATGATTTTTTTGGTTGTTTGCAACACAACTTCTTTTGTTCTAACTGCATTTTTGTACTGTCGAAATCTTATTTCGCACTTTGTGCCGAGACTTATTAATATTTCATTTGTTATTCTATCTTTTCCTTTAATGATCTGATTGTCCCCAACATTTCATCCATTGTTAAATTTACCAACACATTTAGGCTTCTTACGGAATGTTGTGACTTCATCGTGATTTGCACTAGGTTTCAAAAGTGCAAAAGCAGGTTTTTTTTGTCCTGCTTGCCAAATGTCACCATTCTTGATTGTATTTCCCTTGCTGTATTATCATTCATTATTTAGTGCTTTTGGCTAGTTTCCAAAGTTTGTTTCCCTCACTATCTAGGCTGAGATATTCTGTTTTTATCTCTCCAGCTATCTCTTTTTGCCTGATGTAAGGTTCGTTCATATTTTGCAGTGACTTCTTTGAGAGAAATTGACTTGCTCCTCTCTGTAACATTTTTGGCATCTGCTATTTCATCATTGAGCCAGTTTACTTTTTCACCCCAGTTGGAGCTATAGTTCTTCATTGACCACATGAGAAAGGTATCAGCAGCAGCTAGAATAGCCTTTGAGATGTCCAGCCATAGTTTTCATAAGTGGACTACAGTAGCTCTTCTGTCATTCGAAAGCTCACTTGGCTGGAATATAGTGCGAAGTTCCTAAGTAAGCTAACCAATGTAGGGATCACGCTCTCGATGTCCACCGCGTTGGCTAGACAGCCACGAAAACAACCTGTTTCTAGTATCTCGACGTAGAGATGGGGTCGGGGTCAGTGTGTTGCTCCTGACTCTGATGTTACTTGTCCCTCCCTAGTCGACTTTTACAGCATGCCCTATGTGTGGCAGTAGTATTCATATTCACGTTTCGATAACACATACAGTTCTCTGTATATATGTATATTGATTAATTGATCTTGCAATCCGCGTTCTTAAATGTAACAGTGCTGTTTCATTTGCATCGAAATGAGCAGAAATTGACTCTCAAATGACCAAACAAGTCAATGTGCACATCAATAATCAATGTTCTCCACACATTACGATCGAGATTCGCCGTTCCTTGATACTCCACAATACACTACTTCATAGTGCTTTCTTCGAGAATTAAAATCTAGATCTGTTTAAAAAGCAACATGAAAGAAGTGAATATATTCTGACTTTACGTGACTTCTCTACCAAATTTATCTCATTTCAAGATCATGTCAAAATTTGAACCCAAACTATTACGGGATCCTCTCCGGTACTACGGAGTTCGTGCATTTTCCTGAGATTCTTCACAAATATTTGGAGAAGAACTTAATACGTGTGAGTTAAACCATGGCCAACTGTAAGCTAAAGTAGGTCATGGTTAAACAGTGTGCATTAACGTTGATTCATCCACTAAACTAAGTATATGCAATCCAGCCTCTATCTTGCTTCGGGCAAATACTCAGGGGTATTTTAGTTCATCAATAACTTTGCAAGGTAGAATCTGATAGCATGAATGATAAACAACCGTTCCTAGTATGGGACATGATTGTGTATGTTTAGTTTAGTCGATGAATCAACGTGATTGTACACCGTTAAACCCATAAGTGCTCTGCTCTTCTCCATATTTTTGGAGAATCTCAACACAATGCGAAAACACCGTACCACCCGAGAGGATTCCGTAATAGATTGGGTTGTTGTTGTTGTTTAATGCCCACAATGAATAAGTTTACTCATTTGTGCGCCCTGAAAAGGACGTTAAGTCGCGTGTTGCAGTAGCTTTCCCCACATCCTGAGCATGCTGATGAAGGTGGACCGCGGTCCTACATGTGGTTTTGCTATGCTTGGCTTCATCTGCATGGCGCTCACTACTACAGGGATCACATCGATTAACATTTCGTGCCAGGCTACCTTGAAAAGAGTCTATTTCCAGGGAACGCTACATGGAAGAGAAAGTGTGGTCTTGGTCAGTGTGCTGTGCCTGACACTGACGCGAGGTACCGGTCTGTATATTGTGCCTGACTTGACTAGCGTCTCAGTTCCCCAATACATTGGGTACATTTTTAACATAAGTTTGAATATTGCCCGGGCATCGGTCGTTAAGTTTACTCTTTTTGATTTCCAACTGCCGAGGGATTTTGATCGTGCGTGACACCGCACACGGGCGTGCGATTTCTACTACCCAGAGATTCAGGTAATACCAGAAAGTTCACTTGAAAAAAAAAACTGTTCTCCTCCGTGATTTGAACCCCTGACCTGCAGCACCTGAGGCCGACGTCTTACCTCGAGACCACTCAGTCTCAAAATTTATGTAAACAATTGTGTATACAATCTAAATCTCTCAAGTCACGATACACACACAAACACACACACACACAAAGGCTCAGAGCTTGTACAATAACGTCCCTTACACTGTAACCCTGACAAAAGTACTGTCTATACCTTTCGTGTATATATATATGACACACGATCATAGAGGGCAGACTACATTATTCCTCGCACATCCGGTATCAGCCATTATGTATTCGTCTTCGTGAAATATTTTGACACTTTCACTTGAGCCGTGCATCGACCTTGAAACATGCATTTCCGTTATTACGCAAGGTTATAATTATGGCCTTGCTTGGGGTCACCTCATTTCTTTTTTAAGGTGCGTTGGCTATCCATTTTCCTGTGGATTTTCCGCTCGCGTTCAAGACAGCTTTTATGTTTCAGAAGAATGTTGGCATTTGGAATGAAGGATCCATTTCTGTGTGAGAGAAAATAATTGATCCACTGCATCTCCGTGCGTGTCGTAAAAGGTAACTGAAGAGGGATGTGAATGAGCCTAGCAAACCTGTTTATGTATAACAGATTGGTGACGAAACTGCCCTTAAAGTAACATACAAATTATTGTTACAGGCTTCTTGTACATGGTCATTGATTGTGGTGGAGGTATGGTAGGTAAAGGGTAAATAAGAGAAGAACGTACCACTTTTTCTGGTTCAGCTCAATAGCAGCATGGGGCCAGTAGCTAGTCCCCTTGGAAGATATCAACTACTTATTATTTAGTTTGTTTGAAAATATCTTGTCTAAATCTGCAATAATATATCTTGTATGAACTTGACTTTTTTTGTAATTCACATATAGGTCCATAAAGTTTCTCCTGTTGCTTCTTCTGCTTCTTCTTCTTCGTCGTTTGTTCTCAAACGTGTGCTACCAAACCCTGAAAAAGGGCTTTGCCAGTAGCATGATGTTGTCCGGAGAAAGAAAAGCGTTGTGTCGTAGTTTACATCTTGGCTGCGATATTTGCATTTTTCGGTCCGACACATCCGACTTCAGCAATCATGTTGTGTACCCGCTTAGCCTTCCCTCCTTAACTTAACGTCTTTATACTGGTTTTTACATCAAAAAGATCCCTTCTCCTTAGCCAGTCTGCTTTGGTGCGGTATGTTATTCAGGATCATCGCGGGGAGGTGTAGAATGGTCTTGGCAAGTCTGCTTCGCTGGCCCTAAAACTAGCAATCAGCTATGGGTCCTTGATCAATGCAGCTCATGTACCGCTCAGCATCTTGATTCCCCCTCCACTACCAGTGCTTTTAACTCTGTATATCATCCTCGGTGCAGTTCTGTGGTATGTGCACTGCAGTCTGGAACGCCGCAGCCTGTAAGAGATGGGGTGGCCAGTGCCCTTCCTTGCTGTGTTTTACTTTACCTAACTCATGCGTCAGATACCCATTGACAGCTGGGTTGACTGGAGAAGCTGTCCTGGATTAAAATTGCGACCTGAATGTTTTTAAGTCTCCAGAAGCTATTCGAACCGATGTTACCACAGAGAGCTCGCTTTAAACTAACGTGCTCCACTCCTTGCTCCTATGTTTAATATTTATTTTTATCATACCTAACGTTGGATTTGCCTTTTTCACTGCTACCTAAACTTGCGTACTGTATGATCTATTATAACCCATAGGTCCGTTTCCTTTTCTAAGACAAACATTAAATGGTAGTACATGAACCATTGAAAATGTACACTAACACATACCTCTACACGTACATATTCATCAAGAGACGCACATATATATCTATTTCCTCTCTTTTCATACGACTTGTTCCCATTGCTGAGGTAGTCGATGGGGTTTTTAGGCAGAGAACTACAGGCCGCTTCGCTACTGCTGTAGCCACGTCGTGTGTTGGCTATGTTTGCTTATTTCGCCCAAACAGAAAAACAACATATGTCATATCAGGGATTCGAACCCCTGCCATCCTTGTCGACAGCCAGGCATCAACACCATTCGGCAACGCCCTCACCTACACACACACACACAAATATATATATATATATATATATATATATATATATATACGCATACATAATGCAAATATATTACTTTCTCTTCCATTGTTCTTCAGCAGATGTTTGTATTCCTTTTTTTTCTCTCTTCTCGTGTGATCCACTCGTTAGCAATCTGATTATCTTGTTAGTTGTTGGCTTCTTTCTTTCATTAATCTCCATATGTGTTGGTCGGTCTCGTAGTCTGTGTTTTGTGAGACGTTAACCAATTCCAGTAATACTGCTTATTGTAAGCTCTGCTGACTTTAGCTGTGATGGTCCCCAACTATCAGTTTTGCTATCTTCTCTCGTGCCTCGATCATTCTCAAACACCTGCTGCCTTGCTGTTATATCCACATGTGGAAAAGGCTTTGGAAGTAAAACCAGAGATAAAATCAGTAGTTGGAGTTCCTAAGGCAGTCATGCATTGTTTTCAATTGTTTTCAATTCCTGCTACGCCATCGGTGCCAGACAGCATCTACATGTCCTTCTATTGGATACACAGGCTGCGTGGAGACCGGGGATCTTCTGTCTCGACAGCAGCGGCTCTCAACATCATTATGGCCAGTCAGGCTTCAGACAACAGCCGCAAAGCGAACATCACAATAACGATATTTGGAGCATGTTACACATCAATGATATCTTATGGCACGTCAACCATTAGAGACACCAATGGGCAGGCCACATGACTAGAACAAAAGACGAAAGATGGAGTACTGTAACCATGATATATATATATATATATATATATATATATATATATATATATATATATATATAAATATATATAATCAACATATGCGTTTCATTCTCTGTAGACCATGTGCGTGGCTCCCTGTGAGTTGTGTCCAGTTCTGCCTCCTGCATTTCAACACAGTCTGCTACGACTGTAACGGCCGGTTCGCGAGTGGCAGTCCCTTTCACATATGATTCAGTCATGCTGAAGAGGCTGGATGGCCGGAGTGTTCCTTGTTCTCGTCAGTCGTTCTCTTTTCTCTACAGCCAGAAGGTTCTGTCTTCCTTTTTGATAGCATGTTGCTATAGGAAACCAAACGTATGGGTCTGTGGTCTAACTCATCTAGGATAGAATTTTCTCAAACTCATAATTTGTCCCTAACATTCATACACCCATATTCCTGAGTAAACGGAAGATCTTCGGAGAACAGGTCAGGCGCATATTGTTGCGTTGACTCACGTCCTTCTTTAAACATCGTTGTCCAGTGTCTTCGACACACTTGTGTCCCTAAACACTGCTTGCATTATGTGATGAATGTCAACTGGACGACATCATTCACCTTTTAGAAACCGAATCACCGCTTGCTGATGAACTCTGGACTGATTATGTATCACGCCCGCAATATTTTTAACGGTCTGCTGAGCAAACTCTGAGTCAGAGGACAAGGAAATTTTGCAAATTTGACTGTTGGTATGTACTGTTTACAACTTAAGTGACGTCATTACGCGCATCGTACGTATGTTCACTTGTTGCAGTTTGTTCTGGTTTCATTTGAACACGCCTCGTATTACATTTGTATCTGAACTACTTACAGTCCGGCCTAAATGATTAGATATGTCTTAAGACACATCTAATGAACTAGGCGGACTTTAAAGGGTTAAACAACAACAACATAGATATTATTTCATGAGCCGTATGCGTTGTTGTGAATGGTTGAAGCGTTGTTAGGATGGTCGCCTGTCAACAGGTGACGATTCGCGTATAGGACGCCCCTCAACGTCCACTATTCTATTCTGTTCTGGTCCTAAGAATCGATTTCACTTCACTTAGGGCATTCCCATAGGTCCTTAGCATCTCTCAGTAAGTGGCAAGGGGTGTTGATATTGATTGTTGCTTCAGCCCTGGCAGCACATTCACTGACAGCAGCCAGCGACTCATAGTTGGCTACTTGCATCAATGTCAGCGTACCACAGCTGACCAAGACCCTTTTCCATCTCCACGTAACGGCTCTTGAAATGGGTTGCACTGGTGTAGTCTAGCCAATGGATAGGGATCGCAGGGTACTAAAAAAGGCAGCTGTAATCGGATGTGTCGGGCCAAAAGTCGCAGATCTGGCATCATCGATGTAAACTGCGACACACATTTACAACGTTCTTTTCAGGATCAACGCTGAAGAAAAAGAAAAAAACTAGATTAAGCAAACGTTCATGTAGCTGATTGGTTGTACACACTCGTGATCAGTACTGCTTGAAGCTCGTTCGATATCAAAGCTCTAATAATAATAATAATATTTGCATAGACATCTAAGGCCCGTTGCGTCGAACGACAATTTCCATGTCCAACTACTGATGCGTGTTTATGCTTAGTGTGTCCTACAGATTCATCACGTGGAGCCGAGCAGTTCACTGCCTCGGGATGAAGGCAGCAGAAGTGTATGTTGGACCAATGTTTATGTCAAACTTTCTTTGTTCCTATTTGACTCTCTGTTTTTTTGCGCTTCGCTCATGACGCCTCTGGATTGTGTCTACCTTCGGATCTGCGTGACGATTGGTCCTTGAGCAATGATACCCTGGCCTGAACTCTGAGGTGCAGCTAACCTGAACTTTGAACGCCATGAAGGACTGCTTTCCTACGGCTTAAAAGCCAGGCACAACCACATCAAGATACAGCATAACAAATAGGATAACCAATCGAAAGCACATAAATTTCACAGAATAAAGTCATTGACACCATCAGTTGAAGGATTTATCAATTATAATCCGAAGCAGAAAACGACACAAACACTGGAGCGAGTTGAGAGCGCAGCCAGTCAAGCGCCCATCTTACTTGTATCCATATATATATATATATATATATATATACATATCAAAGCTCTGCAGCATGCGAATTGCTGATCCATCTATTGCGGTGCCATCGTACAACATGCGACCATTTGTATATATATATATATCTGACGACTATCATGCTCTCCACGTTCGTCGGTTGACAGTTGGAGGAATACCAGAAGGATTGAGCAGCAGGGTCGTGCTATTACAATATAACAGAGAAATTGCATGTGCATAAGGTACCTAGACAGTTCGTTCAACGACTCCTGGCACCAGATCAAAGAACAATCCCGCTGCCATTTGTAAGGAAATGCTCTATCACTCTACCGAATATAACAACTCCATGAAGGGTATAATACTTGGCATACTTTGAGTTCTGGTATTCAAACTGCTGTATGCCTTCTGCCAGTTTGCGGAATGCTCTCCTAGTACCTTCTATATCTTTTTGTGCAATTTTTTCTTCTTGTTGTTCAATAGGACTGGAGAAAGGCAGGCTGTGTATTGGGTAGGAATCTCATTACTTTTATCATTTTGCCAGAACAACGGCTAACTACGTGCTCTAATCGGCTTTAAACCGCAAATGTTTTTTTTTAATGTGCGTATACATGGTTTCTCTGTGTCTTTTCGTAAATCTCCAATATGACGGACCTAATTCCACCTTCACTGAGACCTGGGAACATTTGAAAGTGGTTATTTCAAAATCTTTCCTTTTCGCGTTTTCGTGCCTTGAGTAGCAAGCGCCCTAACCTCGCGGCTATAGCGACCCCCTTCAAATAACACGCAGCGGTGAAACATGAGTCTGTAGATACGGCATGGAGACGAGCATTCAGCCCTCGAAATTGGTTGTCAAGAATATGCCAGAACCGAAGACAGCGGAGTTGCGCTCGGCCTGAAAATAATTATACCACTGTAACCATCCACGCATGTCTTGTCAGGCGACTACAGTTGGCTGTGCCTGTAGCTAGCAACCACGTTGTGCAAAAGCATTGAAATTAAAAGCATCAATGCAATTTTTGAAATACGGGCTCAGTGGTGGGCGTATGCTTTACTCGGACACACATACACTCACACACAAATATATACACATACATGCATACACACACACACACACCAGACCAGACAGACATGCATACATACATACATACATATAATAGTTGTCCATCACAAGTGATGAAGACCACTCTCTTTGTTCAGCCGTGTGGACAGTCGTATCTCTTGCTGTGTCCGCTGAAATGGGTGACTTGCGCGGTTGTTTGGATTAAAGTGAGGAAGAAACTGCGCCTTTTGTCAACCTCACTCACAGAGCCTAAGCTACCTTTTGCCAGTGGCAAGACATTCATCGAGACGACTGGAGATAGCATAGGATGCAGATTTTGCCTCAGGGTTACCACCGAAGCCTTTCCGTAAACATGAAACCCGCAGGGTAGAAAGGTGGGATGGCATCTAACGCAGTTTGTCGTGCCTTTTC
Organism: Ariolimax columbianus; assembly: GCA_036924085.1. Classification (NCBI taxonomy): domain Eukaryota; kingdom Metazoa; phylum Mollusca; class Gastropoda; order Stylommatophora; family Arionidae; genus Ariolimax; species Ariolimax columbianus. Next base: position 42,180,877 of record JAVGWX010000008.1, on the reverse strand, counting down.
AATAACCACAAGAGGTCGTATGGACAACACTCAGCGCGTGAGTGGGTCTGGCATCTCTCCCCAGCTGTATTGAACTCATCATAGTAGCATCTAAATTTCCCACACCCCAAATTCGCGAAGGTGAACCGGCAGAACTAACCCGTGAAATACGTCACAGGTATAAGCGTAGTACCATTCAGCCGGCGTCCAGACCAGGATAAACGTATGGAAGAAATCACAAAAAAAGAAAGAAATAACAAGTCCAGACGGAAAACAACACCACGTTTCAGTGAACACAAGTGTAAGTCGTCGACTAGTGTGAATTCCAGGCAAATCCGTGGTCTAGCGGCATCCATAATCATCCAAAACGGTAGAGAAATGTAGACTCGCAGCCAGTTATGGCGCCATCTTTGCCAGATATGTTTATATATTCATACATACATACATACATACATACATACATACATACATACATACATACATACATACGCATGCAATTAGACACGTATGTACATAGCATGCGTATATATAAATATAGGCAAAGTCAGATTCAAGCCAATAAATTAAATGCTGATATACATAAGCTACCGTAAATTCTGGTAGTAACACAAGGACACGGAAATGTGGCAGAGAACACGACAACAAGCACAATAAATGGAGAGAAAGCTGAGTCAGATTGAAATACGAAAAAGAAAAAAATTAAAATGTGCCGACATCGGCATTGCAAATCGTTGAGAGCCCTATTGCAAAGCTGAAACATCGTGGAGCTGACGGACGAATGACTTTCTGCGGAGTCTATGATGGTGGTGAATGTAGGCCGTCAATGCTTCGATACCAGTACGGCTATTGCACTGCGCCGAGTGTAATCAACTCAGGATTGAGATGCGATGAGAGTGCCCAACTCAGCATTGCGCCGAATTGAATGTGAACAACTCGACATTGCGCCGAATTGAATGTGAACAGCTCGATAATTGCGCCGAATTGAATGTGAACAACTCGACATTGCGCCGAATTGAATGTGAACAGCTCGACATTGCACCGAATTGAATGTGAACAACTCGACATTGCGCCGAATTGAATGTGAACAACTCGACATTGCGCCGAATTGAATGTTAACAGCTCGACATTGCGCCGAATTGAATGTGAACAACTCGACATTGCGCCGAATTGAATGTGAACAACTCGACATTGCGCCGAATTGAATGTGAACAACTCGACATTGCGCCGAATTGAACGTGAACAGCTCGATAATTGCGCCGAATTGAATGTGAACAACTCGACATTGCGCCGAATTGAATGTGAACAGCTCGACATTGCGCCGAAATGAATGTGAACAACTCGACATTGCGCCGAATTGAATGTGAACAGCTCGACATTGCGCCGAATTGAATGTGAACAACTCGACATTGCGCCGAATCGAATGTGAACGACTTGTTCATCGCGAAAATGAAATATGGCGGAACTGATGGAGACGTCTCTCCAAGCCCCGTATGTTGGCGGAGATGGTATTTCTACCAGGGTGGGGTTAGCGTGTCCTCATAAATGCCACAGTTCAGCATTGACATTAACAACCATCGTCAGCTCTACGCTTCACCATGTGATCGGTAAGAGAGCAAATGCATTTCTGGTTTCTGTCCAGGATCAGAAGGAACTGCACAGGACCTCTTGCACCTATATCTAGAATCCCCAAAAAGGTTATCGCTAAGAGATGCTGGTTAGAAGAAGGAGAAGATTCATCGAAAGCACAACATGCAACTAAGAGTGTCAAGTCTAGACTGAAAACCTTACCCCGATAAATGTCTTCGCTACACAATGCCAATCCAATTAACAGATTTAACACTTACTAGACTGATATGTATAATGGAGAATAAAATAAGCGATGCATCTAGAGATTAATAAGAGAAAGTGTTGATGGATATAGCAAACGTTCTAGAGTAAATCTAAGGATATCTTCTTCTTCTTCATCGTACGCAGTCAGACATCAACCTTTATTTTTTCGAGAAAAGCAGCGGTCATCCTGAGGCTGTCGACACTGCCATAGAGCTTGTTTAGTGTTGCCACTGGTGATGGCCACATCTGCATTCTCTGGTCCTTGTATGTCGGGCAGTTTTGCAGCATATGTTCAGCGGTCATTTTCCCGGTGCCGCACGTGCATTCGTCAGTGCCACCTATCTTCAATTTATTGAATAGGTGGTACCTCAGTCTATTGTGGCCAATGCGAAGTCTGAAGACCACGACCTGCTCTCTTCTGTTCAACTGATAATAGGCATCGTTTTTTGTGTAGCCAGTATGTTCTGTTTCCCATTTGGTCATGTATCTAGCTCTAATAAGCCTTTTTGACTCTTCGTATGTCACACTAGTATCTGGTTGTGGTAGTCTTGCACCTTCTTTTGCCAGTCTGTCTGCCTCCTCGTTGCCTTGGATGTTACAGTGGGATGGAACCCATTGTACCACTACTCTTTTTGGTGCGGACTGCTGGCATAGTTGACAGAGTACTGCTCTTAAATAATTAAGTTCAGTATTTTTCTGGCTTTATAGTGCTGTGACTACGGCCAGGGCATCTGTAAGCAGGACTATATGGCTTTCATTACTCTTGCTTGTCACCATTTCTTCTACTGCAGCCCTCAGTGCCTCAGCTTCCGCTCTGAAATTGCTTGAGTATTTTCCAGTTGCCACTGATCGTGTTACTTTTCTACCATTTGGTAGGCACAGGAATACCTCTGCCCCTCCGTTCTGTGTTGTGTTTGTTGCAGAACCGTCGGTGTATGCAAAGGCCCAGTCTATGCTTGGGTAGTTTTTCGTTATGTACCTCAGGGTTGTATCTCTTCTTTCTTTTTCAGTCTGCCTGTTTTTGTTTCCAATACGTAGTATGTTTTCTACCACCTCTGGAAATATATGCTGCCTCCAGGTAGGTTTTCTGTACAGTAGGGATGGGCGTTGGTGTTGTTAATGCGTTCATAGTGTCTTCGCTCATCTTTGCTTATCTATTTCTGCAAAGTTTCTCCGCTTTAAATCTAAGGACATGACCAAGCATTCGCAGTATTGAAACATATCCCGAATGCTCCGCCGGGGTCTTTGTGTAGGGCAAAGACAAGAATATCACTGCCCCACAGGGTGCATGTCGTAAGAGGCGACTAACTGTGTGACATGGCATAACACCGGCCATGGTTAGGTGGTTTGTTAAAAGCAGCATAGATGGCATCTAACAGACTGTGCGTCTACTTTGCTCTAGTGTTTGAGCCTATTAAAATGGGCTCACACATGGGTTAACCACCCTTAAAGAAACTGGTTGTATTCAGACTCTGCGGAGTCTTCCAAACCAGTATGAAAAGGTTAAGTAAAGTTTATTCATAGGAAAAACTGCCATGGAGTAAAACAAAATCCGTTGATGAAAAGCAATAGAGTAGTCAGGGCAGCGGGTATCGCATGGTAGAGCTCAAGAAATCGATCAATAAAGGACACGTGGAAGGATGATTGCCTTTCAGACTGTAAATGCCTGGGAAAATCGAAAGGAAAATCAAATAAGTAAACAATTTTGACACAGAGATTACAGAATAAAATTGTGTTCCATTTAGATGCTTCATTATGATAAACCTTCTTTTTTCAGACAAAAACTGTCTTACAATTTTAGATACAATTTTTAGTCAGCCGTAGTTGAATTGTAAATTAGGGTGGCGGTGAAAGTTTGTAGATTGGTGAAGGGACAAGGGAGGCGGTGGTGTAGTTGAAGTTCTCATACTCTATTCGATTAGAAGCACATGTCCACATGGTTACTATGCCTGCCTGTTCACAAGGACAGCGGATCGAATCCCTGGTAAGGCATATGTTATTTTTCTGTTAGAGGTGAAATTACCAAATATAGGTAGCACACGACGTGGCGACAGCGATGGATAAACGACGTGTGGTCCTCAGTCTAGTCTATTGTAATGCCCTATAATACCACATCTGTAAGAGCACACACCATTCGTAAGCAAATGGTGCTGTACTTATAACGTGGCCAACTTCAGAGCTTGCAATATGCTTCTACATTTTGCAATATCTTTACCCATGTTGTTGTGTTGTTCGTCCATCTTATTCGAAGAAGACAACTTTGTGAACATTCACTGTTCGCATGAGTTCGAAGATGGCGAAATAAGCCAATCGGGGCACGGAATTGTCTGTCGCACTCAGCAGAAGGAAATAGGATACCACCTGCCAGAAGATGGGTTGAAGAAGAGCTGACCTGTGGAACGATCTTCTCTGGATAGCCTCATGTCTCTGAACACCATCAGCAACAGTGCTGCGATTGGTGGCGGTTCTTTCTCAGTCAATATGGTCAATATCGCACTGGATAATTGATTTATAAAGCGTGTCCTTGTACCGTTTCGCTAATCACCGCTTGCTCTCTTGCCACTTAGCAATGGTATGGCCTTTGTCCCTAACGATGCAGTGTGTCACTACTGCAGCTGTACCCTCATAGAAGCATGTGCCAAAACACATTGTGTGCTATGTGCCAAAACGCAATGTGTGCTATATGCCAAAACGCATTGTGTGCTATGTGCCAAAACGCATTGTGTGCTATATGCCAAAACACATTGTGTCATATTGCGGAGATCATTTCCCATGTTAATTTTTTTTTAATGATTAGGAAACACGTATAAAAGCTTCCGTTCCATGATTCACCCATGTGCATACGTTGGCTAAACAAACAAATTGTTGAGAATGTATTCCAGGACTGCCCCACCTTATGGCTAACCTCTATTTCTTCTTCTTCCTCTTCTTCTTCTTCTTTGTTTTTTTCTGTCTTCTTCTTTTTCTTCTCCATGAGTGTGCCTGGGGAAGGGGTGAAGCGTCCTTTTCACAATCCCAACGCAGCCGGTTCGTATCACGTTCGTATCCAGTATGGCAGACATGCTTTTGTTCGCTCCTCCACGTACGGAACGTAATAGCAACTTATCGTACTTCACACTTTGCCAAGAAACTTATAACAGACAAATATGTTGGCGGTTGTAAGAAGCGACGTTCTACAAAGGACATGCGACTTACATTTTACTTCTTCGTCTTCTTCTTCTTCGATTAGCTTGGAATTGTGTCAGTACAAAACCCTATGTTTATATTATTGTCAGCATAGATCAGTGGTTGGCGTCTAGTTTTAGTGGCCAGCCACTAGCGAGCTCAATAAATGTGGGGCGTATGTGGATATAACGTCCTACTCATGATGGGGTTCATTGCAAGAAACGAGCTGAGTAAACAAGAGAAAAGCATTCTTACATCTGATATTGGCTTTTGGAATGTATTGATGGACACTGTACTGTAAGAAGTTGCAGCTTGGGCCGTAGATGTAGCAGGGAATGAACTGACAGCAGTGAACGCATCACGGATGGTTGCTTGAATCACTATCAGCAACACATACATGACCAAGACCTAGTGGCCACCCTAGAAATGAACTGCAACAATGCAGCCTGGCTGTGAGATTAACGATCGAAGATGGAAGCCAAAGACGGTGCCAACAAAGGCATGCTGGAATCGAATGCGTCCGGTCGAAAGACGTAGATATCGCAGCTTTGCTGTGAACTACGACACAATGTCACAAACGTCATTTCCATGGCGGACGCAGAAGAAGAAGAATACGAAATAAAAACGAGATACCCACTGACCAGTTCACATACACGCTGACCATGCTAACAACTTCAGGTACCGATTGACAACGGGGTACGCTTTGCTCGTGACACGAATAGTTAACGTACAATACAATATCGACACATCTGCTACAAATAACAACATCCTGAAAGCAAAATCTCAGATCTCCATGGAGAAGATGCAAGGTGAAATAATTAATAGACAAGGAATGAATTTGTGAGCACAAAGAAATTGATTACAAAGAGCGTGTATCTGTTAGCGTGAGTAGTTTCCGGGTCGAGTCACCGTGTGAGAGAGACCAGATTAACGCATCTGTCACAATGAGAGCGTATTGGAAGAGGTCAGTATATTTTTGATCTAAACCCAATCTAGAAGACTCTCCAACTCATGCACTGCACACCCTATAATTCACTAGCTTATATACTTACTTCCCCTGTCCAAGCACGACGTTATAAAGTATGCATCCAGTATTCAGCGACATAGAGTGACTCCAGCATGTCACACCTATTGCGTGTTTTCTGGAGGTTGGGCATGTCATCAGGTGGTCTGGGTCCCGTATTGCACCAGTCACATGTGCCACTATCTGTATATCCCCATATCAACATATTCCTCTTGCACCGCGATACACCAGTTCATAGTCTGCTCCGCGACTTCCATGTTGTGTATGGTAGATGATGTCCGGGGGCAGGCTCCTCCTGAAGTTCCATCTCTGTGGCCTGCATCAATTCATGCCATCTCTCGATACGGCCGCTTTCAGAGTTTATTTGCATGAGCTGTGTTGATTTTAGGAAGCTGTCTGGATTTGAGTCGTGTGCTCTGTACCTGAAGTCCAAACATTTGGTGTTTTTTTGGGTCATTCGTCTGTTTTTCTCGTTCGATTTCTGCTGCAACATTTCTTCGTATTCCGGGTGGTTCTATTCCAATTTTGGGGTCTATTTTATCAATGGGTGTGGGTTTTAGGCACCTCGATACTATCCGACCCGCCTCATATATTGCTGTGTTAACTAATTTCGCATTGGCAGAGTTTTTCCGAACTGGTGCAGCGTATTCAGCTACAGAAAAACACAGGGTAAGTGCCGATGTCCAAATGACTGGTGACTGTGCCTTTCTTCCGCCCCCCCCCCCCCTTTCTCAGTTACTTACTAACTTTCAGTGTTCGGGAACCTCACAAAGTATTGAACCAAAAATCGCCTGCCATTGAAGTTCTTTCATCTACCTCCATGAGATCCGCCAAAGTACATGGCTCCTGTATTCTTGGGACGTTATACAGATATTCGGGGGCATTTTTAGAATCCGTTTTCACAGACATCGTTGTCCGCATATCTCTATTTTTTGTTTATGTTCAATCTACACATGGACACTCCCGTTGGTAATCTGTTTCAGGCTCTCCACACAGGGTATGGCATATTATGCGCTGCCGCAAGCTCTTCTTTGATCTCCATCCATTCCTCACCATGTCGTGGGAGGTGACTAAGGAGTGTTTGGCATGGGACTGGCTACCTCACTCTGTGGAAGCTTTAAGCCACACAAACGTCAATAAATATGGCCAGGTCAATAATCGATGATTTGCCATGTATGTTGAAAGTCTGTGTTCCACTGAGACCTGACAACGTTTTGATTGATTGATTGTTTCATTTATTGATTGATTGATTTATTAATTGTATGGCGTAGTGGGACTATTCTTTTCTTCTAAGCTAGAAGCACAGGGAGCCACATGATGAAAGCTGATGAGCAATGAACCAAATTTTGAAGTCAAATAACGCTGCACAAAGAAGGAAACACCCAACCAATGGAGACGCGCGCGTACATACAAGTAAAACACTAGAGATATAAAAGACTTGTCCTCATGCCAGATCTGTAGCCAAATAACCTCACTGGCAGTGCCCCGTAAAATCGTCAACAGAATATCATATATTGGGCTCTAAGGAAGGCGGTTCCGATAGACAGAAATGTCAGCTAGGACCTGTGGGGTGTCCGGCCATATAGATTAATATATATATATTAAAATTAAGTCATGTGGAAGGGTTTATAGCTTTTCCATTGAGCCTCTAGAGGTTAGGTTGAATATTATTAAATATCAAATCATTTCTTATGAAATGCGATTTATTATAATTACACAGCGGACAAACAAAAAACACCTTGGTGAGCTGAAGCTAGTATGACAAGCATTTAGTATGAAAATAAGTAATGTAACTGCTACCATTAATTGAATTGGATTATGTGTGCAAACAGACACACACAGACAATCAACAAGTCAAACGGAATGGAAAGTTACGAGAAACAGAATGGTATGTATGTTAGTTTGACTTTAGGAAAGTGATAGGCGTGTAGCTGCCTGCGGGCAAGGTATAGTCCGCGACGGCTGTTTCTGTGTTTTTGTTGGCTTATGCCCTGTTCTTGTGACAAATGTAAAGATAGTGCCACTGCGTTACGGGAGATAGGAATGAACTGCTTCATTGTGAGATCTCAGATTTTATGAGATCGGATGAACATCCTTTATCTGTGTGTTCCTTAGCGAGTTAGGTATCCATTTGTAGCAATGAATCGTAATCTGACGATACATCCACGACGACTAAATATGATAATGTTGGGATATCTTGGCTTTAACATGACTTGACTTATTACTTCCAGTTTACTTTAGACCAGTGTTCTTCAAATTAGATGCTAGCACGCACTAGTGCAACACGAGTTGGGCATAGAGTAGAACTGGTCCATAAATTCCATCTTGAACACAACATTTAAATACTTTGGCTACATTTTTGCTGTTGTTGTTTGTTGTTTAATGCCCAAAATGAGTAAGTTGACTCTTTTGTGCGCCCTGAAAAGGACGTTACGTGGCAGGTTGTAGTAGCTTTCCTCACATCCCGAACATGCTGATGAAGGTGGTCCACGGTCCTCCAGGCGGTTGTGTAATGCCTGGCCTCATCTGCGGGGCGCTCACTACTGCGGGGATCAAATCATTCCACAAGAAACGCCCCTCAACAGCAACCATAAATTCTCAATCAGAGGATACCAGGCCTTCCGTCTGGATAGAGAAGGTCACAAAGGAGGAGTTCTGATACTGACCCGTAACTGCATACCGAGTAGCGCGGTATCTGTCAATCACACCGGACAAGCAGAAATTGTAGGAGTTGACATAATGGCTCAAGAGACGAAGATCCGCATCTTCAACCTGTACGGACCACTAAATAAAGACCTATCGCTCTCGAGTATGGAAGTCAAAGACTCCAACTGCATAGTAGTTGGAGACTTCAACAGCCACTCGGAGAGATGGGGATACTCGGACACAGACAGCAGAGGTGACGAAGTGGAAGATTGGGAGATAGACACAAATCTCCATCTAATCAATAGGCCGGAGGATAGCCCTAGCTTCTATTCTAGAACATGGCATACCACCTCTACTCCAGATTTGGCCTTTTCCACAGTGGGCATTCACCATAAAATAGACCGCCAGGTGCTAAACCAATTGGCAGGTAACGACCACAGGCCAATTAGGATAGAAGTTAATATGGAAGTAGGCCGACAGGAAACAAACCCGTTCCCACGTTGGAATTACAAACGAGCCGACTGGGACAGATTTGCAAGCCTGACAGATGGGCTGTGTGAAACCATCAACACACGGAACAACAAAATGAAGCCCATGGTGGAAAGCCTAAGCAAAGCAATAATGCAAGCTGCCACTGACACCATCCAAAGAGGGGCAAGGAAAAATTATAAGCCTTATTGGAATGATGATTTGCAGAAAGCGGAAGACGCAGACACAAATGCTAGGAACAAGGCAGAGAGAGAAAATCTATAGAGGCAAATATCGCCCTCAAAGCCGCCACAGCAAAATAAAAATACACTCTAAACCAAACAGCAAGAGAAAGCTGGAAAAACAAAACAGAAAGCCTCAATTTAGACAAAGAAGGGAACAAACTATGGAAGCTAGTCAGGCATGAATGACGAAACTCCATCAAACAAACAAATTACCATCAAGCAGGTCGAAAACTTCATCACTAGAAAAAAGGCAGCAAACGCCTTTGTTGAACATTGTGCCAGAGCAAACCACATTGATGTCCCTACAGATAGGCATACAGACATTAGTGAAGAGCAAAAGGGGCACGAGAACATCAATATGGCACCAGAAGAGCACATGATGGCAAAACTAATAATGAATGAAATGGAAGAGGCCATGAGAACATTAAAGAAAAGGAAATCTCCCGGAAAAGACGGGATAACAAACGAAATGCTGATGGGGCTGGGCCAAACAGCAAAGAGGAAACTACTATCAGTCCTGAACCAAAGCTGGAAAAGGGGTAGTGTACCCCAGGCATGGAAAAACGTAGTACTTGTACCAGTACCAAAGAAAGGAAAAGACAAAACACATTTAAATGAATATAGGCCTATCAGCCTACTGAGCTGCGTAGGCAAACTGATGGAACGTATGATAAACACCAGACTGATGTGGCATCTGGAAGAAAAACACATACTAATTCTACAGCAAGCAGGCTTTAGACAGCACAGATCCACTGGGGATCAGGTCATCCTCATAGCCCAGGAAATAGAAGATGCCTACCAGGAGAAAAAACACACAGTAGAGGTTTGGGTGGACCTAGAAAAGGCATTTGACAAAGTCTGGAAAGAGGGACTTAGAGTCAAGCTAAGACGAAGTGAAGTTTGTAGGAAAATTTACAAATGGATCAGTCACTACCTCAAAAACAGAACGGCCAGAGTCCAAGTACAAGGGCAGATGAGCAAAAAGGTGACACTTGAGCAGGGAGTACCCCAAGGGGAAGTACTGTCACCCACACTCTTCCTGGTGTATATAAATGATATAACAGAGAATATATCAATAAGAGTCCATAGCTCAATGTTTGCAGAAGATCTGGCTATGTGGACCTCTGAAAAGAATCTCACCATAGCAAGAAATCGGATGCAGCAGGCCCTAACATCGCTGGAAGAGTTGGCGAACTCATGGGTGGTCAAAATAAACGAGGAGAAAACCACGTGCACAATATTCTCGCTATCAATCAAACCGCAAAACACCAAATTAAGTCTTAACGGCAAATACCTGCAGCCAAACGACAACCCAAACTACCTGGGAGTCACATTTGATCGGCGCATGACATGGAAAAGTCAGATCGAGAGAAACCGAATAAGAGCCAGAGAAAGAATGGCAATCATGAGGAAACTTGCTGGCACAAGCTGGGGAGCAGACGAAAGTATACTAAAGAAACTGTACACTGGAAGAGTGAGACCAGTTCTCGAGTATGGCATTGCGGCATGGACAACAGCAGCAAAGGCGAACTTCGATAAAATTAGCAAACTCCAAAACCAAGCCATGAGAGTTATAACAGGAGGCATGAAGTCAACGCCAATTGTAGAACTTGAAAAGATTACAAAACTGCAATCCATGACCGACAGAAGAGACTGCAGAGTCCAGCAGCGATCAGAGAAACTCAGTAGACTGACTGACCATCCAATGTACCAGAGACTAAACAATTTCGGAAATGGGAAACTAAAGCGGAGAAACTTTGCAGAAATAGCCAAAGCAAAGATGCACGAAGATCCCATGAACGCACTAACAACTCCAAAGCCCATCCCTACTGTACGAAAACCTACCTGGAGGCAGCATATATTTCCAGAGGTGGTAGAAAATATACCAGGTATTGGAAACAAAAACTGCCAGACTGAAAAAGAAAGAAGAGATACTACCCTGAGTTACATAACTCATGCATACACCGACGGTTCTGTAACAAACACAACACAGAACGGAGGGGCAGGAGCATTTCTGAACCTACCAAATGGCAGAAAAATAACACTGTCCTTCGCCACTGGAAAATACACAAGCAATTTCAGAGGGCGGCAGTGAACGAAATGGTGACAGGTAAAAGGAATGAAAGCCATGTAGTCCTGCTTACATATGCTCTGGCCGTAGTCACAGCACTATAAAGCCAGAAAAATACTGAACTTAATGATTTAAGAGCAGTACTCTGTCAACTATGCCAGCAGTCCGCACCAAAAAGGGTAGTGGTACAGTGGGTTCCATCCCACTGCAACATCCAAGGCAACGAGGAGGCAGACAGACTGGCAAAAGAAGGTGCAAAACTACCACAACCAGATACTAGTATGACATACGAAGAGTCAAAACGACTTATTAGAGCTAGATACATGACCAAATGGGAAACAGAACATACTGGCTACACAAAAAACGATGCCTATTACCAGTTGAACGGAAGAGAGCAGGTCGTGGTCTTCAGACTTCGCACTGGCCACAATAGACTGAGGTACCACCTATTCAAAAAATGAAGATAGGTGGCACTGACTAACGCCCGTGTGGTACCGGGAAAATGACCGCTGAGCATTTGCTGCAAAACTGCCCGACATACGAGGATCAGAGAGAGCAGATGTGGCCATCACCAGTAGCAACACTAGACACGCTCTATGGCAGTGTCGACAGCCTCAGGATGACCGCTGCTTTTTCGAAAAAATAATGGTTGCTGGCTGACTGCGTACGATGAAGAAGACGAAGAAAAAATCCTTCCACATCTCGTCAGCCAGGCTGCCTTGAAAACATCCTGTTTCCAGGTAACGCTACATGGAAGAGAGATTGTTGGTTTGGTCTGCGTATTGTGCCTGGCCCTGGCGCGACGTCCTGGTCAGTTTGTGCCTGACTGGACTAAAGTCTCAGCTCGCCTTTGGTCACATTTAAAGACATAACAGTCTTTAGAGAACGGTAATACAATGTATGGTATGTTGCAGGGCAAGAGAGGCAGGGGCTGACCAAGAAGGAGATGGCACTAAGATGTCAATGAATGCTTGGTCATGAATCTGGAGGGGAACGGCGTTCTACAAATCACATGTTGATGTTTATGATGTATTAAAAACATTCAAAACATACAAACTCAGTGGACGATCGCGAAATGTCCTTCAATTTAGATGTAGTGGACAGTATGAAAAAATGTACCCTCATTCCTTGATGGCTTGGTGCCATCGTCTTCTTATTCTACCCCTGCCTCATTTTCCTGGCACTATGCCTTCCGTCACTGCTCTCTCCAGACCGGTGTATCTCTTGATGGGACCAAAGCATTTGAATGTTCTGGCTATGCTGGAATTGATAAACCAGTTCTCTTCTATGTTCAGCTCTAGCCGAATTTACCTTCGCAAAAGTTATAAAATTGGACGCCAGGTATAAGAAGGCTGGCGTGCCATGATTTTTTGCACGGTTCTGCTACGTTACCACTCGTCACAGAAGTACCTTGTCTTTCCCTTCCTTTGTTCATAACCACGTTTTCTTTACCGTCTCCACTTTACACATATGGTTATATTACCTCCAGATGTGTTTTATCCAGCATAATCCCAAACAATATTCCTTCTTGCCATCTGGTGTGCCACTTATCTGCATGTGTTCTTACATTTGGTTCGTCATCTACTCATACTATGTGGCGTTGACATCTATTATCCGGCAATCTGGATATGATACTCTTAGTTATATCATAGAGGAACGCGTGGCCGAATGGTTTCGAGACCTGCCTGCCGACAAGGAGGGCAGCGGTTCAAATCCCGGTATGGCATAAGTTGTATTCTGTTGGGGGTGAAATAAACAAACATAGCCAGCACACGACGTGGCGACAGTAGTTCAGACAGAAGCGGCCTTTAGTTCTCAGCCTAAAAAACCGTTAGACTACCCCGGTAATGGGAACAAGTCGTAAGGACAGTTTTCAGCTATATCATATCCTTCTCAACTATATAGTAGAGCTCCTATACAGACATTAGTGTGAACACTCTTACCATATTTCTTAAAGAAAAAAGTGCTGAGCACAGACTTTCTAAGCGAGTTGACAGTAGATCTGGCTAGGTTAATCTTGCTCTTTATATATTGATCTATCTTTCAACTATAGGGCTTCAAAGAATTAAAAGTTCCATACCCAACTCTGTCTACGCCTTTCTTGTCTCCTTAAATGTGGGTCTCCAGCTGTCCTCCGTGTGTGTTTTGGTAGGTCTCGTACTTCTCTTGCTTGGAGATTCCACAACACAGACTGTCTTGTTAAGCTGGTTTCCTTAATGTGTTTCTCTCATCTCTCTTCTCCGTGTGTGTTTTGGTAGGTCTCTACTTCTCTTGCTTGGAGATTCCACAACACAGACTGTCTTGTTAAGCTGGTTCCCTTAATGTGTTTCTCTCATCTCTCTTCTCCGTGTGTGTTTTGGTATGTCTCTACTTCTCTTGCTTGGAGATTCCACAACACAGACTGTCTTGTTAAGTTGGTTTCCTTAATGTGTGCCCAATCCAATGCCAGCGCCTTTTCTTCACGTCGTGTCCTACTGATATCTGTTTGGTTCCTTCCAAAAGTTTCATATTATTTTCACATTAGTGATGTTATAAAACCATTCTAATCACTGAATTCTGCACAAATACTCATTTATGAAAGTACCTCTTTGGTTGTTCTTGTTGTTTTACATTTACAAGGGCCATACAAATTGGACTCGACATTGATGATGAACATGTTCATGTTTGTGTTGCTTGTATTTGTTGTTAGGTCGGTTCCCTTATTCACCAAAAGCTCTTTTTGCCTTTTGAATTTTTATTTCGATATTTTTGTATGTACCTCTTACGTTCTCTATATTGCTAACAGTATTTGTGACTGACTTCACATCGTATAGGCGTGTCCAAAAAAAATTGATGTTGTTAGTTGCATTTATAATCATAATCTTTTTTGTGTTTTTCCATCGTGTAATCTCAGTCCCAATTTCTGCGACTTTGCAAGTTATACTTATTTTATTTTGGATCAGTTTGCAGCAATGTAACAGAAGAGGCAAATCATATGAATCGCTCATGTTATCCTGTTGTTTTGTGAAATTTTATTGCATTCCATTGTTGTTGATTTATTATATTGTTTCATAACCTAGTCCATGGGTCAGCAAAAAGAGAATTAGTAACAAGCCACATCCCTGTCACATTCCAGTTTTTAACTCCAAGAGCTCAGCAAGCTGACCTTCATCTAGAACTCTTCATGATGTTTCTTAATTACTCTTGTGTTCGTGAACTTCAAAAGCAATATATCATGTTTGAGCAAATTCCAGAGAGTTTCTTGTCTTAGCTGTCGAATGACTTTGACAAAGTCCACGAATCTGATATAAAGTGGTGAGTTCCATTCCAGACTTTGTTCAACTATTATTCTTAGTGTATCAATCTGGTCTGTACAAGACCTATATTGTCGAAATAATGCCTTTCTCTCAGCTATTTGTCTAAGACCTCTTCTTATCTCTAATGATCATGTTAAATATTTATCTGCAATGTGCAGATCTCCCTTCTTTGGAATCTTAACTACAGTCTGTTGATCTTTTTTTCTGTCTCAACCTTTATTAAGTAATTTGTACAAAATCTCTGTTGATGTATTCGTGTCTACCCTTGATTGGTTCTGCTGAGGTACCATCTGGGTTATTGGCTTTACCATCCTTGACAAGAATTATGGATTTCTCAATTTGCTTTCTTTCGGTTCTTGCAGTTGCTGGAATGACTCTTCGGATTACATGTCTATGGGATCTTGTTGAACTGGTCTATTCAAAAGTTCTTTTAATTGTTCTAAACATCTCTGCATCTGTTCATTTGCTACTCAAATTTATCTTCTTATCTTTATCACTGGCTCTTTCCGTCTTTTCAGACGATAGTAATAGTGCTTTGCAAAAGAAAGGTATGTAACTACAGTCCATGACGGCAACTAATGTGACTCGTAAGACGAATCCGAGCAGAGAAGCGTCATCCACAGTGTGCGCAAGGAAAATTAGGACCCTTTCCGATATCGCGTGGTGTGTGGTATCCTCCCAAACGCCGAGTCCTTAGCCTATCACCAATCAGTTTCTCCTTTGTCTGTATTCCATGACTGATCCTGCCCCTCCTTATTTTTAACAAAGGCATTTATTTTCTATCTTATTTTGTTAGTTGTGTGATGTTATGCAGACCTTTCACATTTCGTCTAACTGCAAATTCATCTTCTTCTTCTTCTTTTTCGATCAACTGATGCTGTGCTTCTAGCCCGGTAAGTTTCACGAAGTCGACTGTGCATTTTAGGTCCTCACCGGTTCTCCACAGTTTTTCGAGCATGGTTGCTCCCCCGAGCCAGACTGTTCTCTTTGATTTGCATAAGTGGGACAGTCCTGCAGGATATGTTCTAGTGTTTGCGTGGGTGCTCCGCAATCGCACATGGCGGTATCTCTTCAGCCAACACAGTCTCGTTCTGAGTCTGAAAATATTTGTCTCCCATCTCTGCCAAATTTGTCATGATGTCATTTTTTGGCTTGAATTTTTTGTCCTGGTGTCTCCATTCCATCCTCATGGATCGTTTGATGAGTGTCTTTGTTTCTTTATTTCTTTATAGTTCTGTAGATGGCGTGTCTGTGTACCACCACTTCCAAATTTTGCTAGCCCATCTGTCTTCTCGTTTCCAATGATCCCACAGTAAGCGGGAATCGATTATAGGACTAGATCTTTTTTTTTTTTTTGGGGGGGGGGGGGGGGGGGGGGGGGGGACAGAAACCCAATTTTATATTCTATTACGTCTGATGTAGTTTAGGGCTTGAGATGACTTGGAGTACTCTCATGGTGTCTGTTAGAATGACCGTTTTCCTTGTAGTGTCTAATCATAAATGTACTTGCTATTGTCTCTCCTTGTACTTTCTTCTTTTAGCTTCATTGACTATTTCCTGGGTCTTAACTCTAATATTTTGATTTATGCGTCTATTCATGTCTACCTTCTTCATTTTACTTTCATGTATCTTAGTTGTAGTTTATGTTATCTAAGCTACGTGTTGGCGTTCCATTTTTACAAGAACATCTCCAGATATCTCATATCCTCCATATATATTGTATGTGTTGCCAGTGCTCTTCTGTATCCTTCAATCTTCTAGTTGCAAGTCACCATTTCAGATGTGTTAAAACACATGATGTCTATTTGATATCGTGATTTACAATGCATTGTGTGTGTCTTTGTTCCTAAGGAACTCCACTCCACATTGGGCTGTTGGTATATACCTTATTCGGTTCATCTTTAAGATGTTTCAGTTGTTTGATGGCGCATCTCTTTCTCCACACACTTCTACATCGTGTAATGATAATCTGAAATTCTTATTTATACATTTATGGTCAATATGGTTTTCTGTCCTGTGTTCATCTGATACCCATTTTGCTTCAGTTTTTGTGTGTGTGTGTGTCTTTATGTAGGTATATGTAACCACCAATCACCAGTTGATTTCAAGCACTGAAGTCCAGATTGCTTGTTTGTTCTTGATTCCTTAAAAACTGATATTTTCATTCCCAACGTTGTTTTTAGGTTCCTTACCAGAATCGTAATGTCTTTCCTTCTCATTCTATTCATGATAGTTTGAAGTCTGATATAAAATGTTTCCTTCATTGACTCTTCTGTTGTCTTTGTCATTGGTTTATGCATACCATTGAATACAGTTTATATTATGTTGGTAATGCTGCCTCTATTATATACGTCCTTGTTTGCGCCTCTTTTTGTGGCATTATAGGGCCATCCTTCACGACTGTGTACGCTCTTTTCGATGTGCCCTAACAACATCTGCATTTCTCCTATGTCCAGTGTAATCCCCACAATTCCTTTATGTCCAGTGTAATCCCCACAATTCCTTTATGTCCAGTGTAATCCCCACAATTCCTTTATGTCCAGTGTAATCCCCACAATTCCTTTATGTCCAGTGTAATCCCCACAATTCCTTTATGTCCAGTGTAATCCCCACAATTCCTTTATGTCCAGTGTAATCCCCACAATTCCTTTATGTCCAGTGTAATCTCCACAATTCCTTTATGTCCAGTGTAATCCCCACAATTCCTTTATGTCCAGTGTAATCCCCACAATTCCTTTATGTCCAGTGTAATCCCCACAATTCCTTTATGTCCAGTGTAATCCCCACAATTCCTTTATGTCCAGTGTAATCCCCACAATTCCTTTATGTCCAGTGTAATCCCCACAATTCCTTTATGTCCAGTGTAATCCCCACAATTCCTTTCCACCTTGTTTCAGCCAGTCCCGTGATCTCAACTTTGTAGTTTCTCTCATTACCGCTGCATACATAAGAAGCCTTCTCTTGTTCGTCAATTGTAATAATAATAGTTGCCCATCGAAAGCTAAGGTGGCGACATCATCAGACTATTGTAAAATATGTGTTCTCTGATGGCTGTAAAGACCAATCCTGGAACGGCAAACCCTGCCACATTTCAGGGCACACATGTGGGGAGTAGGCTGTGGAATCGCTGTGAGTATTGTTATTTCGGGCAGCACGCTTTCGCCGAGACTCCGCGATGTCAGCACTTGCGGTGATACTATATCTGTAATATGTTTCCAATGTTCGGCCACATGGATTGCCTTGTCATTCGCCCTCAACATGACATCCATAATATATGTTTCCAATGTTCTGCCACATGGATTGCCTTGTCATTCGCCCTCAACATGACATCCATAATATATGTTTCCAATGTTCGGCCACATGGATTGCCTTGTCATTCGCCCTCAACATGACATCCATAATATATGTTTTCAATGTTCGGCCACATGGATTGCCTTGTCATTCGCCCTCAACATGACATCCATAATATATGTTTCCAATGTTCGGCTACATGGATGGCCTTGTCATTCGCCCTCAACATGACATCCATAATATATGTTTCCAATGTTCGGCCACATGGATTGCCTTGTCATTCGCCCTCAACATGACATCCATAATATATGTCTCCAATGTTCGGCCACATGGATTGCCTTGTCATTCGCCCTCAACATGACATCCATAATATATGTTTCCAATGTTCGGCCAGATGGATTGCCTTGTCATTCGCCCTCAACATGACATCCATAATATATGTTTCCCGACGGTTTGTGCAGATCATCAGGTGGTCTGGGTCTTGTGCTGCTCTATTATCGCATATATCAATATCACTGTATCCCAATCTCTTTTCAGTTATTCCTGCATCGTGATACACCACTGTGTAGTCTATTTAGTTACTTCCATGTTTGATACGCCCAAGGATCTATATTGATAATGATGGAACCTAGGTTCATGCACTTTGCGAAGAATGAGCTGGATTGCGTGGATACTCGCAGGTGACACCCTTCAGGCAGATGTGCTCCATTATTATTGAACTTACCCATTGCAATTTGATGACCATTTATGCGATGTAGCGTCTTTGAGGTTCATATATCTATAGTATAACATGGATAATAATGTCTAACGCGATATCCCAGCACGGGAAATCAACATTAGAATGCATACAAAAATTCTGCGACATAGTAAGTTAATAAGTCAGTTAGCTAGTTAGTTGGTTATTTAGATAGTTAGTTAGTTAGTTAGTCAGTTAGTTAGTTACTTAATCAATCAGCCAGTCAGCGAGTTACCGAGCTAGTTAGTTAGTCGGTCGGTCTGTCAGTTGGAAGGTTATTTACTTCGTTCAATCGTAGGTTGGTAAGTTGACCATCGAGGACGATGACGGCGACACCATGAGACGGATTTTTAGCTCTTCTACATTGAATTACAAGTCTAGTTATCCAGCTTTTTACGCTTGAGATTTACCTCCCTACATGGAACACATTCCTCTTTTAGCTTTTCTATAACTGTTTTAAAACTCTCCCACTCCTGTTCAACATCTATTCCTCCTACAATATTTTTTCCAGATTATGTGTCTCGCTGCCTCTTTCATCCTTTTAACATCTTCCTTAGAGTAGTCGAATGTTCGCGTGTTTATGTTTACTTTTTACCCTGCAATAAGATCCCAATGGATGATTTGATGGTCACTTTAGCCAAACAGTCTTTCCCCCCCCCCCCCCCCCAACATTAACGTTTCCAATCATATTTTCCTCTGTGGCTTTAACTATGTCGATTGTGGTTTTGCCTCTTGTGGCTGCTTCTACATGTTGAATTGTAAAATTTTCAGTTATGCACTTAACAAAAGGTTTTCACTCTACAAGTGCTTCTGCCATATCCCATTTTATTTCTGGAAAGTTTAAATTCCCCATTAATAATAATTTCCGTTCACTTGCCTTTGCTATGCTTGTAATCAGTTTCACATCTTTGGCTTGATGGATATCTATAGGATACTCCAATCACTATTTTTTCACCCCCACTTTCTATTTCTCCCCATACACTTTCATTTTTGTTACCACGTGATAAATCATCTTTGATCGTTATATTAACTGATTTTGTACAGTATAATAAAACGCCACCTCCCTTAGCTGTGTCTCCTATCTTTCCTTAACATTGTATATCCCTCTGTTTCACTATCTGCAATGTCCTCAAATGTCCATGATTCTGTTAGCCCTATTATATCTGTTTTTTTCCTTCTACATACAGCTCCAACTCTTCTCTATTATTTACTATGCTTCTGACAATTGCATTTAAAACATGTTAGTTTGTAATTTGGTTGTGTTTCCACTTTTTGCTTTTCCTTTATCATTTTTATTTTTGTTTTTCCACTACTTATTTCACACTTCCTTGACCCCAACTCTCCCCTTTGACTACATCCTCTATATCGCCCTATTGTAGGCCTAGCTATGCTAGCTCCGCCTTCCCGTCGTCATGTCCAAGTAAATCGGAGCGACAGCCCCGCCATGTCAGCATCAGCTCTGCACCCTTTGACTCAATTTAGCGTCGTAGATCATTACAGGCTAGACCAATGTTTCCCAACTTTTTTACACCTGCGGACCGGTGAAAATAGGACAGATTTTTCGTAGACCTCTGAAGTTAAGAACAATTATTCGTAGACCTCTGAAGTTAGGAACAATTATTCATAGACCTCTGAAGTTAGGAACAATTATTCGTAGACCTCTGGAAATAGGAACAATTATTCGTAGACCTCTGAAGTTAGGAACAATTTTTCGCGAACAGATGAGACATAAATTTTTTTTTAAAAACATTATTAGAAATAACTTGGCTACCCAAATACCACAACACATTATTAGCAGATCGATTCACTTCTAAAACGTGTCTATCAATTTCCAATTTACTAATTTATGTTTAATCATATCTAGTCTTTCTGGAAAGTGTAAATCCCCCATTAATAATAATTTCCGTTCACTTGCCTTTGCTATGCTACTAATCAAGGTCTAGTCTTTTAGAAAAAAATAATAATAATGAGCAAGAAACACAACAAGCTGACATACTTTGATAAACACATAAGTTAGATGTGATCTTGTGTCCAATAAGTACGGATACTTTTGTAGATGCCATCATTTGAGTTAACAACATTCGTCCATCAGAGCGTAGAGACCTCAAGGCGATCTCGACAGTTAAGGAGTTAAGCAGCAAAACTTCTTCGCGGGCCGACAGGACTATTCTGCGGGCCGGTACCAGTCCGTGGACCAGCGGTTAGCAAACACTGGGTTAGACAAACGTGAAGGAAATATTGAAATATCTGTTTCCTGCTCTGCTTGCACATTCGATTATGTGAGATGTATGTTTGTGATACGGCAGACTTAATAAGCTGTGGTGATCCGCTCTTATGCGAATTATGGTGACTTGGTTATTCTATGATCTTGGTGGATTGGCTCACACCTTTTATCATCATTTGTATTTATATCTACATAGTTCATACTTGGGGGGGGGGGGGGGGGGGGAAGCGGGGAGAGGGAGGGGGGGGGGGGTTTGTTTATTTTTATTTCATAATTGTTTTCGCCTTTCTGTATTCAGACCTAACTTTCAGTAGTAAAAACACACAAGCTCCAGTAGTACGCCCATGTAATAGGAACGAGTGGACTACCAAACAAGATATTCAAAGGCACAGTCCATGGTTGCCCCAAGACATATGAGCAAGGAAGTGATTGTCAAATTGTATAAATTATTAGTTAGACCCAGATTGGAATAATGTGTACAGATGTCGAGTCCTTCTCGTAGAGAAGATATAAATATGCTGGAAAGGATACAAGAAAAGCGAAAAAGCTGATAGTGGGATTTCAAAATTACAGTTAGGAGGCAAAACTCAGACAAACCTGCCAACAGTGTCTAGAAGCGAGAAGAATTTGAGGTGACTTAATACAGATTTATAAGATGATCAAATCAATTGATACATCAGACTATCACAAGTTTTGTTTTTTTCCAAATTCAACCACCTACAAGAACAAGAGAGCATAGCTACAAACTAAGTAAAGAAAGGTCCAGATTAGATATTAGGAAACATTTTTTGTCAGAGAATGGTGAATGTTTGGAATGCCTTGCCATAGGAAGTAGTAGGGACATGGACAATTAATGCATTTAAGAATAGATTGGATGCGCATAGCTTTGAGAGCAAGGAAATATAAATGAAACGGGTTATTTACAGACTTTGCAGAGTCTTCTAAGCCAGTATAAGGACGTTAAGTTAATATAAGTTAGGAGTCGTTGGACAGATGATGTTCGAAAGTGGACGGGCAAAACCTTGAAGGAAATTGGGATTAAGGCGACAGACTGAAGTGGCGACTAATGGTTCATAAAGCAGTAGTGAAATTTGTTACCGCTACGATCTCCCAGGGGTACGGGAAAGACCAGAAGACGAGAGATAGCGGTGTGTCTTTTGGTTGCTTTATTGTTTCTTTTCCAGCTCTCGGCGAGTAATAAGCGTTGCCATTTTTAAAGCGAAACCCTATCTAATTGTTCCTCGATAATGTGTCAGTTCATACAATTCTGATATGATAGTTATGTCATCAGATCTGTATGTATTCCATAGCTGTCCGTGATATTATAGTCCCATCTGTTGTGAATGACTTCGATATCAGTCTGTGACATGATAAGCCATCGGATCTGTATAACTTCCATAGCTGTCCGTGATATAATAGACCATCGATTCTGTATAACTGCCATAGCTGTCCGTGATATAATAGACCATCGGATCTGTATGACTTCCATAGCTGACTGATATGATTGTTATATCATCTATCTAATCTGTATGTCTTTCAGAGCTGGCAGTGTCCGAGGAGCGACAGAACTTCAGGTCTCGATTTATGAGTGTTAGCAAAGGCAGACGACTGCGAAGATCTCACACCAAGCTCAGTCAAGATGGCAAGTCTCTGGTGGATGAGTTCTATCATTCCCCGACAAGGGTAAGTACATGCGTGTCTGTTTACTGAGGTCAATTATTGTTTTGTCAAAAGAAGTCTTCATTTTCACGAACACACGCTCATCTTGGCGTGCGAGTATTAGTGCGGTTAGATCTCGGGTCTCCCACAGCGAAAAACTCCAGTTCTACAAATGTGAACCGGCTTTGCTGGTACAAAATTCAATGCAATCAGAAATAGAATGAGCCGCCAACAGCTTCACACAGACTGTAGCCCTCTTTAAATGACGTCTTTAACACGGAGCTTCTCAACACACAGCCAGTGATCAGCATCGCCGCCAGGTTGTGGTGCATGGTCTAGATGGATTCCATGGAAGATCGTGATCGAAAGAAATCAAATCTTAAATCTGAATTTCCTTGTGGAAGTCTTTAGAGAACTAAATGGGGTAAAAACGTGCGTCAATTGGCATGGAGATACGCGCAATCACCAAATGTTTACACAGTCGCAGTGTTAGAGAAGCTAAGAAATGTCAAAAAAGCTCAGAAAATAATAATTAAATAAAAATAAACCCCCCCCCCCCTCCCCCCCCAATTTAAAAAAAAAGCAAAAAAGGATGAACTATATATGTAGGTATAAATACAATTGTTGATAACAGGTGTGAGCCAATCCACTAAGATCATAGGATAACCAAGTCACGCTAATTCGCACGAGAGCGGATCACAACAGCTGATTAAGTCTGCCGTTTCACAAACATACATCTCACATAATCGAATGTGCATGCAGAGCAGGAAACAGATATTTCAATATTTTTTTCACATTTGTCTAACCCAGTGTTTGCCAACCGCTGGTCCACGGACTGGTACCGGTCCGCAGAAATGTCCTGCCGGCCTGCGAATAAGTTATTGCGGCTTAACTCCTTAACTGTGGAAGTCGCCTTGAGGTGTCTCAGCTGTGATGGGCTAATGTTGTTAACTCAAACGAAGCAAATTGGACAGTTGGTATAAACTTCATGGAAAGATAACCAAATACATTGTCAACACGGGGATCAACAGCTGCAAAAGGATCTTCTTGAAAATGTGAATTCATACATTTACCTGGCCGATAAATTACTAACATTCAATTTGAAGATTTCAAGCGTGTGAGAAGCGTGATGGCTCGGTTTCTATCTGTCTGTTATTCAGTCCACTTGTGTATTTGATCGTCATGGGGAGGTGTGACCTCCTTTGTTTCAAATTTGTTTCCGCTGGTAACTTGCCAGGTCAACCCCAGTATTTGTTTTCAAGCGTTAAGTTATTAGCCCCTGGAATATACGATCGCCTATTTTTGGGACTGGTGGGGGTGGAAGCGTAAATTACAGAAAGGTAGACCCGCAGCCTGTCAGGCGCCTTCTATGCCGCCCCGTTAACCACATAACCAAGATGTCATAGCCACACAGTCCTCTTTTTGCGAAATATTCTCTGTGGGGGCGAGAATTTTAAGAATCATTTGAAAAGATTTTTCAACTTGAATTAAACATAATCTTTTTCATTTCCAACTACCATGGGATCTTTAACGCACACGCCCTTGCACACTGGTGTCTGATCTCACTATTCAGAGATCAGGGGAAATTTGTACCGGATGATCCAAGTTAAAAAATCCCGGTCTCCACCTTGATTTGAGCCCGACCCTTCAGCACCCGAGGCGAACACCTTACCTCGAGACCACTGGCTCTGTTTCAAACACACAAAACCTTTACTTCAACAGATGAGAAACGTCACGATGAAGGTCCACTTATTCAACATCATTTGTTCTCCTGTCATGGCATGTGGCTACGAGGTATAGAACCTACATCAAGCAGATGCAGCGAAGCTTCGAGTTGTTCTGAGGGACATTTCAACGAAGAACATTGGAAGTCTCTCTAAGAGATGGGGAGGAAAACTAACGTCTGGTCAGACAAATACAACTGATCAGACATGTTAGTCAAGGTCAGGCAATATATACTGTCCAAGACCCTCACCTCGGCTTCCTAGTAGTGCTCCCTGGAAACGCGCCTGGCTAACGAGGTGAGGGATCGACGTGATCTCCGTAGTAGTGAGTGACACGAATATGAAGCCAAGCATAGAACAACCGCCTGGATGACCCTGTCCACCTTCATCAGCACCCTCGGGATGTGAGAAAGCTACTGCAACCCGCCATTTAACGTCCTTTTCATGGCGCAGAAAAGAGTGACCTCCTCATTGTGAACATTCGCAAACAACAAACAACAGCTCTCTAAGGGGCTCAAATTACAACACCGAATTAAGGCGCAAACGTCCATCAGTAACGACCGAGACACGCTCCCTGTGGTCTTTCAGCGACAGAGAAGCCACATAAGGTAGAACTAACAATTCTCCAGATTAATCGGTTCACTGCCACTCTCTGTAGTTGTTGCATGTCCCCTAGTCCCATAGTTACACCCTCCCTGGTGACTGTTGTGTATAAAGTATCCCTGGATCTACTCCGCTTCATTTTGCGCCTAGGTGTCTACATAACGGGATGCTTTTTCAATGAGGCAAAAATATGAAAAGCACTTGGAGCCAAGTTGAGACTTTCTTAGGACCTCCCAATGCGTTTGATGAATAACTGCCACAGTTTTGGTGGCCGTATGAGGTCTCGCTCTGTCGTTTTGAAGGACACCTTTGTGCTCAAAATTCAGTTTTGTAGGCACTCATCGACAGGAAACTATGCAAATTGAGGTGATCACTGACGATAATGTCCACGAAACTTTTGTTTATTTCAGTATCTATCGCGACTTCGCTTACAGTAACTCGTCGACCGTTCAAAAAAACCTTTTTGTATAGCTTCACCGGTAAATACACTCTTTGGTCGACCTTCGCGAGGCCCATCCGCGATGTTCACAGGGCTCATCCACGATGTTCACGAGGCTCATCCACGATGTTCACGGGGCTCATCCACGATGTTCACGAGGCTCATCCACGATGTTCACGGGGCCCATCCGCGATGTTCACGGGGCCCATCCGCGATGTTAACGGGGCCCATCCACGATGTTCACGGGGCCCATCCACGATGTTCACGGGGCTCATCCACGATGTTCGCGGGGCTCATCCACGATGTTCACGGGGCCCATCCACGATGTTCACGGGGCCCATCCGCGATGTTCACGGGGCTCATCCACGATGTTCACGGGGCACATTCACGATGTTCACTTTGCTCATCCGCGATGTTCACGGGGCTCATCCACGATGTTCACGGGGCTCATACGCGATATTCATGGTGCTCATCCGCGAAGGATTCGAGACCTTCACAAAAGCATTTACACTATTCAAACATTGATGAAATCTCTTCTCCACACACATGCCAGTCGGCGATGAATTTCAGTGGGTTTGAAAGCTTCATTCTCCAGAAATGTCATCACTTTTGAATAAGTATAATACATAATAAACTTCGTTTTCTGGTTATCCTGACACAATTCTGATATTTACTAGACGCCGATATATATATTATCATTGGATTTTTCCATCTTGTCAGACGATAGTAAGTTGTACTTTGAAAAAAGGGATGCAACTTCATGCAATGATGATAACGCATGTGAATCTTAAGACCAATCTGAGCAGAGAAGCGTCTGCTACAGTGTGTGCAAGGAAAGTCTGAACAATTTGAGGCATCGCATGGTGTGGCGTGTCTTTTCAAACGCAGAGTTCTTAGCCTATTCGGAGTTAGAATCCCCTTTGTCTGTATGCCATGCTTAACCCTGCCACTCCATGTAACACGATCCATGGCTTCCTGTTCCCATGATTCCAAATTTATGTCCGCATCATTGATGTCCAGCTTACATACAACCTTGTACCGGAGTATTGGCCGGCTCCGATACCTTTTCCCCAACTGCAATTCCCCATAGAGATGATATTTTGGTATTATGTTATCATCCATCTTCCAAAGATATAAATACATTCACATTATGACATTATCCTCTGCGTCAGTCTGGCAAATATGCCGTATGCGAAGAAGGCAGCGATATTCTGTATTCGTCCAGATCCTCTGCAGTTCTGTACCAATGCAGGCCTATGTTTGTTCAGTCCATCCAACCATCGCGTAGGTGGACGGTCCTGCGCCCGCATAGGGCCACCAAAACGTTGTTTTGCGTGTTCATCTGTTGTTAGGCGTGGTACTATGTCAAACCTAGCGATGTTTGCGTGATATCGCTGCTTACACGACGTCTCCAAACAAACCTAGCGATGTTTGCGTGATATCGCTGCTTACACGACGTCTCCAAACAAACCTAGCGATGTTTGCGTGATATCGCTGCTTACACGACGTCTCCAAACAAACCTAGCGATGTTTGCGTGATATCGCTGCTTACACGACGTCTCCAAACAAACCTAGCGATGTGTGCGTGATATCGCTGCTTACACGACGTCTCCAAACAAACCAAGCGATGTTTGCGTGATATCGCTGCTTACACGACGTCTCCAAACAAACCTAGCCATGTTTGCGTGATATCGCTGCTTACACGACGTCTCCAAACAAACCTAGCAATGTTTGCGTGATATCGCTGCTTACACGACGTCTCCAAACAAAATATGATGTTGAATTTCTATCCCGTATCGGAATCTTTAGTACGCTCCGTCCCATTGCTCTTTGAATGACTCTGTCTTCTCATCATCTGTCGTCCAAGCCTAGCATCCGTAAATCATTGATGGGATGGTCATGGAATTAAAGTTATGTGCTCCTGCCATGGTGTCTTGTATCTCCTCATCTTTTTTGCTTGTATCTTGTTTGTGCCTTTCAGCGTCAGGTTATGTATAGGTTTCTTGATCGGGTCCTGGCATGTGCTACGTACACGGGGAGCTTTACTGGTTCTGTTATTTCTGCTATTCATCTTTTGCGTTTTCGGCCTTTGGCTTTGTATCCATTGTATCTGTGTAGCATTTTTTTCTGAGGTATACTATCTGGTGTTTGGCATGTCACCTGGGCGAACTTTTGGATTGATGTCTCTCTGATGAGGTCTAGGACTGGTGTTGTACCTACTTGTTTCCTAATATCTTCGTCTCTTTTTCTATCCATTTCTGTTATATTTGATCCTATATATGTTAATTGTACTTGCCAGTATATCATATATACGGCATTCTCAGAGATTATGTGAGCCGATATATCAGCTCTACGAAGTGTTCCAGTTAAGCTACTGTACTTAGAGTTATATTTGAAAGAAGGAAGACTCGCCACATTCGTTAAGCGGATGGATGAGCTGTAAGAGGGGTGAGGGGCGTGGTGTACAACCTCTTTGAGCTGGAGTATCTTCTACCCAAGCCTGGTTAAATCCCTCTTACATTATGTTCTGCATGGGGTAGTTGTCACCAACATCTCTCCAGGAAACCACTCAGGCATTTTCTTTTTTTTTTTTTTTGGGGGGGGGGGGGGGGGGGTGAAAAAGATGGGCAGTGATGGTGACGAAGATGATGATAATGAGAAGTACGATGATGATTGTGATGATGATAAGGAGCATGGTGAGGAGGAGGATTCGGACGATAATGAGGATGACACGAGGCGGATGATGATGGTGATGATGATCATTATGATGATAAGGATGGTGATGATGATGACGTTGATGGTAATGAGGAGGACGGTCATGAGGATCATGGGGATGATGATGATGTTGATGAGGATGTTGATGATGATGTTTATGTTGATGATGTTGATGATGATGATGTTGATGATAATGAAAAGAGAATTTTTTAAGCCAGTCTAAAAAACCAATTTAACTAGCGATGTTCCTCCTCCCCCACCCCTTCCCTCCCCCCCAAAAAGCAGCCTGGATAAACGCACACAGACGATGAAAGCGCGCATAAGGGAGAAATAAACAAAGAAAGCGAAGAGAATTTGAGATGGGACTTTAAATAGAAACAAAACAAGGAGTAAGAGAGACAGAAGAAGAAACGCTGACACCGCGTCTAAACTTAGTGTTGCCTTTCACACACAAATGGTTTGGAGGTAGATTTCTAAAAATACACAGTTCAAATATACACGAAGGGATACAGTTCAAACTAAGAAATGTGGTAGGTAGACATGCGTGTACATGAAATAAGGGCGCACAAAAAAACAAGCAGTTGAAACATAAGGTTATTTATATGTTCCGTTCGTTTAAAGAAGCAGGAATATATGCTGGTTAAGAAAGAGAATTATTAGCGGCTCAGCATTAGCTGTAGACAGTTTTTGATTGCGTTGTTTCTTGCTTCAAATATAACTACTTGGATTCTAAAATGCAACTTTCTGTTTCCGAGTCCCCAGTAGTCTGAAGGGGTCTTTGTGTGTGACAAGGACAAGAATAGCACCACTGATTCACAGAGAGAGCATGTCGTTATAGGCGACTAGCTGTTACATGGCATAACACCGGCATGGTTAGGTCGGTTGTTTAAAGCAGCATAGACGGCACCTAACAGGGTGCGGGTCTACTTTGATTTAGTGTTTAGGTCTATTAAGATGGATTCACACCCAGGTTAACCACCCTCCGTAAGCGCTTGTCCAAACGCAGAGCAGTATTAAGCTGCTCGAGCCTAGCCCGCTAGACAGGAAACTCTTCTCCCGGCTACATCCAGCTCATACCAGAGCTGGCACCTGCACAGGGCATTTGCCCCATGTAGAAGTAGAGGTCGACTAAGAACTATCTGTTCCTAAGCATTCAGGCATACCCATAGGTGCGCAATCTCTCCCAGTAAATGGCGGAGGTTGTTAGTTGTACTCTTTTGTGCGCCCTGAAAAGGATCTAAAGTGGCAGGTTACAGAAGCTTTCCTCACAGCCCGAGCGTGCTGATGAAGGGGTTCTCTAGGTGGTTGTGTTATGATTGACTTCATTTGCGTGTCGCAAGCGATGATGACCACAACATCAGGCGGTATTGTATTAATAATTTGATATGCGCTGTATTTAGATTTTAGTGAGGAAGATTATGGGCTGGTCATCAATCTCACTCTTTTCCTGATTTACCTTGGATCAGTGGCAAGACTAATGGTCGAGACGACTGGAGGTAACTCTGGGTGCAGACATTCTGGTCTTACCTCCTGTGAGACCAGGGGTAGCTTGAAACTTGCGGGATTCGATCGCTTAGTTTCCGTTCATCACTGTGAGAGGCGAGTGCCTTCACATCTTGACTACAGCTTGATACTACGAGGATCGCATCGCCCCTACCTCGTCATCCAAACTACCGTCTGTTTCCAAGAAGAACTGCGGGGTAGTGAGGTGGGAAGTCTTGGTCTGTATATTTTGCCTGACCCTGACTAACATGTCTATCTTGTTCTGTATATTTTGCCTGACCCTGACTAACATGTCTGTCTTGTTCTGTATATTTTGCCTGACCAGACTAACATATCTGTCTTGGTCTGTATATTTTGCCTGACCCTGACTAACATGTCTGTCTTTGTCTGTATATTTTGCCTGATCCTGACTAACATGACTGTCTTGTTCTGTATATTTTGCCTGATCCTGACTAACATGACTGTCTTGTTCTGCATATTTTGCCTGACCAGACTAACATATGTCTTGGTCTGTATATTTTGCCTGACCCTGACTAACATGTCTGATCAGTAAGTTTTACTTGATCAAAAATTAGTCTCGTGTGGGGAAATTGATAGTTCTTTCAGCTCATTGATTTGACACACTACTACTCCGTTCTTCTGTTGCCCCCTATTCCGCTCGTACCACGTTTGATATGCAGTCTGTAAATTGTTCCATCTATTGCAGTATCATCATCAAACAGACAGTCATTAATTGACTTCGAAATGTATCCCCTCCACTATCTCTCTCTCTTCTCTTGTCTCCCCTTCCGTTTTCCCCTCTCCCTTGCCCTCCTCTATCTCTCTCCTCATGTCTCTGTTCCTCTTTCTCCTCTCTCTCCTCTTCCTCTCTCTCCTCTTTCCTCTTTATCTCTCTTCTCTTTTCTCTTTATCTCTCACCTCTTTTCTCCACTTCTTTTCTGTCCTGTCTTCCCCTGCTCTCTCACCTCTTGTTTCCCATTTCTCCCGTCTGTCTTCGTTCCTCTCTTCTCTTGTCTCCTCTTGTCTCCGCTTTAACTCTCCTCTTCCTCTCTCTCCTCTTGTCTTCCATCCTCTCTCTCCTATGTCTTTTCCTCTTCTCTCTCCTCTTGTCTTCCCTTCACCTCTCTCCTCGTCCTCTCTCTCTTCTTGTGTTTTCTTCCTCTCTCTCCTCTGTCTTCCCCTCATCTCTTATCTTGTCTGCTCTTCCTTTCTCTCATCTGTCTTCCCCTTCTCTCTCTCTCCTTTTCTCCGCTTCAACTTTTCCTCTCTTTTTTCTTGGTTCCTCTTCCTCTCTATCCTCTGTCATCCCCTTTTCTCTCCCATCTTGCTCCCCGTCCTTTCTCCTCTCTGTCTTCTCTTCTCTCGCCTCTTGTCTCCCCTTCCGTTCTATCTTCTTTGGTGCCCCTTTCTCTCTCCTCTTGTGTCTCCTTCGTTTCTCCCATCTGCCTTCGTTCCTCTCTCTTCTCTTGTCTCCCTTTCAACTCTTTCTATCTCTATCTCTTTTTGTTTCCTCTTCCTCTCTCTCCGTGTGTCTCACCTTCTTCTCCTTCTGCATCCACTTTTCAACACACGCTCGACTTACCCACTTTGCTTGGCCAAAAATCTTTTGACAAGCGCAGAAACAAACAAGTATTTTTGGTCAAACCACTTGTATTCTTGTTACCAAAATGATCACCTCCTTTCCCAACAATATACTACTTCGAGGAAAATTGGACCGACAGTAATCATTACTATTTCAATTGTTTTTAATAGTGTAGGCAATAATAGATATTTAGGTAGGTAGGTTGGTTGGTATGTTCGTTAGGTAGGTAGGCAGGTAAGTAGGTAGATAGGTAGACAGGAAGTCCGCTTAGTTTACACAGGCCGGTCACGCCAACCCAACTGTCTATCAGCCAGTAGTTACTGTGTCCAACGCTGCATGTAATGAGGATGATGTTTTCCGATTTAACCTAACAAGGTAGTGCGTGGCCGGCCCCAGTAATCGGGGCCATGACAGAGATGCTTGTTTGACATTCTTGATGGCCTGTTGGGTGTGGACATCCTTGGCAATGCGAGTCATGTGTGTAAACAGAGTCAAACGGCGACGGATTGGCGTTGTGCGTGTGCTTTTGAGACCTTTCCATCGCATGGCTTCGTCGTTTGAGACTCGGTCGTACGAGTGGATAGCAAGAATGCACATCAGGCTGCTCATGTGGAAGATTTCAACGCGCTTCAAATCGCCCTGCAGAATAGTGCAGGTTTTGGAAACCTACAGCAGGATGGCAGCGACACAGGCTATGTAAATTCTCAACTTGATGATGAAAGCCACTCCTGGTTCAGGACTCGATGACGGAAGTTCTTAGGAGCGACAACCCTGGTCGAATGATGTCCTGGCTGCGTCGTGCTTTGTTTACTGTCTATTTAAATGAGGATGGACAACGTTATGAGGTGTTGTAATAGGGATGTCAAAGTTAAGGGTATCAAAGTTAATGGTATCAAAGTTAATGGTATCAAAGTTAATGCCATTAAATTTGCAGATGGCCAAGCGATAGTGGGAGGACCAGTACCATCGTTGCAAATGCTGCTTGAAAAAAAATTAAGACCACAGCAAAAAGAAATAGGCATGAAAATAAAAACATAGAAGAGAAAGACTTGATAATATCCAAGTAAGAAAGGCAAATAAATATGATCATCAATGGGGAAATAATCGAACAAGTACAGAATGCTACATATTTTGGGCAAACCATAACAGAAGATACCCGTAATGAGACAGGAATCAAGACAAGGATTACAATGGCAAAAATGGGCTTCAGTGAAAAACATAAATTCTTAACCTCAAAGAATATCAGGATAGAACTAAGGAAAATAATAATCGCCACTCATAATATAGCCAAAATCACTGTATGTGGCGGAAACATGGGCTTTGGAGAAGAAGGATGAACAACGCTTGGAAGTGTTTGAAATGTAGTGCTACCGTAGAATGGAAAGAGTGAGTTCGACAGAAAGAAGATCCAGTGACAATGTCCTCACTGAAGTGGGCACACAAAGACAAATATTGTATGACACAAAAACGTCGGTTGAGTTGACCGGCTCACAATATGAGACATGAAAGTATTAAACGAAAGATACTAGAGGGCAAGATTCAAGAGAAAAGAGGACCGGGGCGACCAAGACTCACCTTTATATCCCAGACATGCAGGAACATTAAAGTACGGACTTATGCTGCAATGAAGAGAATGCAGAGGATAGGGTCAAATGGGGAGACATACAGACAACCATACAACTACTCTCAAGACTGATCAACCAGAGAATAGGGTCAAATGAAGAGACATACTCAGACAACCTCACAATCAGTCTTAATGATGATGATTACAGTAAATTACAGTTAACATGGTTGTCATCAATAACAACTGCTGCTGTTGTGGGATTGCAGTCAAGGCTTTGTATCTTGCTTTTTGCCCATGCGATGTGGAGGCTTAACGTAGATGCAAGGTCTTCTATGGACTGCAGTGGTTTTATCAATGCCTGAAAGTGGGAGCCTTATGGAAGCCTCTTAGGGAGATATCTTGCTGTATGGCAGTGATCAATCAGCTTGCACGAGTGGGATAAAATGAAATCCTTAACAGTGGAATAGAAATTAGAAAAGCCATGCCTTTGTATTGGAACTTGTTAATTTGGTTTCTAAGGATTTTAAGTGTGTCCTGCACGTGCCATCACGGTGCAGACGAACAACATGACGTCATAATTGCTGTTACAAAATGGCCACCTCACTATTGACATGCATCAAAGTGGAGCAGTGTTCGGTTATCTGTTTTTTTTTAACAGCCAAGGGATGAAACCTATAGAAATTCACATGCTAAATAAGGAGCAGTACAGTGATGCATGACTTTCATTCCATCAAGTGTGTGAGTGGAGTAGGAAGTTCCAATCGGCGTAAGCTCTGTGACAGACTGTTCACGACCGGGTCAGGCACATCGAAAAGTGACCCCACAGTCGATTGCTGCCGTTGAACGTCTCGTAACGGAAAATCGCCTATTGACTCTGAATAAAATTGCCGCACATCTTGGCATCAGTCAAAATTCAGCACACTACAACATCATGATGTGCTACAGTACCACAAAGTGTCTGCAAGGTGGGTGCCCCGCCAGCTTACTCCAGAAGTGAAACAAAAACACGTTGATGCCCGTCAGGAACTTTCGCGTCGCTTTGAAGCAGAAGGTGATGGTTTCCTAGAAAGCATTCTTACTGGAGATGAGACCTGGGTTCACTACCACGAGCCTGAAACGAAAAGAGCAAGCAATGAATGGGGCCATTCCTGCTCATAATACCCGTGCAGCGGCTGCAACCATCAAAGATCTCCACTTTCAGTGTCTACCACATCCGACGTACTCACCTAACCTAGCCCCAAGCTATTTCCACATCTTTGGACAACTAAAAGAGGCATTGGGAGAAAAGACTTTCCGGTCAGATGAAAGATCCAACAGGTGGTGGTGCAAGAGTGGTTACAC
This sequence comes from Ariolimax columbianus, assembly GCA_036924085.1. Classification (NCBI taxonomy): domain Eukaryota; kingdom Metazoa; phylum Mollusca; class Gastropoda; order Stylommatophora; family Arionidae; genus Ariolimax; species Ariolimax columbianus. Next base: position 42,146,772 of record JAVGWX010000008.1, on the reverse strand, counting down.
TCGCGACCAAGAGGTTTTTTTTGTTTGCAGAAATACATGCACTTTATAGGTTTGTGTCGAACAAAATGGTGATTATGTCGAAAAATCAAAACAATATATTAAATGTTTTCATCTGAAGCCGTCTCGTATGATGGTAAACGATACATGAAGTTATCATTTATCTGCTGGTTAACCTCGAGCTTAACTCTTGCAGTGCACCACTTGCTGCATTCACTGACTCTCTGGCAGTATGTCATTCTATCGCCAGTGTGGAGCAATTCACCTGCCTTGATTCTCGTCTCAACTGTGGGCACCTGTCCAATCGTTCTCTCTGCGTGTGCCATCCGCGACATCCCTCCTGATTCGTATTGCCTTGATGTCTGAGGTGTTGTACATCGGTTACCTTTTGTTCTTGTTCTTGTTCGCAGTAACCCGAATGTAGGCTTTCACATATGCAATGCACGTCTAGATGTCACCAACTGAAATCCTAGCATTCCCTTAATCTGTATCACCAGGGTATCTCTAGTAAAACTCAGAACCGGTCGCATTTATTCATTCTCGATGGGTTAGCCTTTCATTCTGGAATCTTGGTAATATTTATGTTTCAAAGAATCGACGTCACTGCACTCCGGGCATACCCATAGGTGCTCAGTCTCTCTCCGCAAAACGGTGCAGTGTCTGGGTGCGGATAGTCCCTGCAGCTCGCTGGTTGAACTCTCCTGCTCTGTCCTCGCATGCGTCACTCTCCGCTCGAACGTCGTTTGGTGTCGAATCTTTTTTGTCTGTTTATTGTTGATCTATCGATATCATTGTCCTCATTCAACAGGTGGTCGTTGATTGGTAAATGCCACTCCCATCCATCACTAATGTGCCCATGATGGAAGCTTGTGAAGTCAAAATGTCAGCTCTTTCGTTGCCTTGAATCCCATTATGACCAGGACAGATCCATGTCAACCCCAGGAAGTTTGAGGCTGTTATCCACTCGTATCTCAGCCACCCTATACGTACATTCTGAAGTAGGGCCTGCGCGTCAGTCACAATGATTGCCCTTGTTAGAGGGGTCTAAGATAGTCATCTTAACGCTAAGGCCACTGCTTCCATCTCCATTCTCAAACTGGAGGCTATTGACGTGTATTGCCCCACTCCACTCAGCGACCTCTCCTCTATCTGAGAAGCCTCAGTCTGGTGCCCCGTCGCGCTGATAGTGTGAGGATGCCAAGTCCGTAATCAACAACTGACACAACTAACTTGCGATAGAAGATTAAAAGCAATTGTTGTTTCAAGTTATCAGCTGCCATTGTCTTGAGTGTTCCCAGATTTCAATTCCAACTTTTTATAAGTTTCTTTGTTGTTATCAATGTGGTGTACTTGCGTCTTAATTCACCCCAAACAGAGTTCGCTGAGTTCTCGTACATGACGAGGCATTCCATTTCGAGTTAAGGAGAGTACAGATCAATATAATGTTATTTTAAATAAATATTTAAAGCTTAAAATACAGGCAGAAGGGTAGAAAAGATGGTTAAATTCAGTTTTGCGAAGAGTTATGGTTAGGTTAATGGTTAGGATTCAGGTTAGAATTAGTATTATCGTTTGAGTTAGAATCAGTCATGATTGGTCTTATGGGTAGGATTGTTGTTGAATGCCCACAATGAGTAGGATTACGCTTTGTGCGCCCTGAAAAAGACGTAAAGAGGCGGGTTGCAGTAACTCTCCTCACATCCCGAACGTGCTGATTAAGATGAACGCGGTCCTCTAGGCGGTTGTGCTATGTTTGGCTTCATCTGCGTGTCGCTCACTACTACGGTGATTACGTCAATTCCTCACCCAGTTACACAGGCTGCCATGAAAACAACCCGTTTTCAGGTAGGGCTACTAGGAAGCTGAGGTGAGGGTCTTGGCCATTATATTTTGCCTGACCCTGACTAACATGCCTGATCAGTATGTTGTGCCTGACCCTGACTAACTTTTCTTATAGGTATGATGTGCCTGACCCTGACTAACATGTTTGATTGGTATATGGTTCCTGACCAGACGTTATTCTTCCTCCCCAAGATACAGGCAGAAGTGTAGAAAAAAAATGGTTAAATTCAGTTTTGTGAAGGGTTAGGGTTATGGTTAGGTTTAGGATTAGGTTTAGGGTTAGGTTTAGTTATGATTAGTGTTATGGTTAGGATTAGAGTTAGGTTTAGAGTCAGATAACATGGCTGTTGTTACATTGTCTGGCAGCATGGATAATGCCATGCTAATGTAAAAACTGGATGCTACTCCCCTTATCATGGACCAACCTTGACAGAGTCAAGAAAGCCATTGCTAAGACGGCAAGAACAAGCTGTAGCAGAAATTCTCATCTATTCGCGCAGAATGTTTGACACCCCCAACAGTTTAAACGTCGACTATTCTGTGACTTCGCTACCTCAAATTCGGTGCTAAAAATAGATATCCGTTTGTTTGGGGTGAATTTAGACGCAAGTTTCCGATATGGTACCTATATGACAGGCTGCGATCACATTTTCCCACCCAGGTATTTAAACCTCCCGCGCCTGTCAATGGTATATCCATCAAAGTTAATGGCTGTGCGTTCAACTTCACTAAAGAACTGTTCAATCAGATCACACAGACCCTGATCTGGGGGCGTTATTAATGTCTACAAAGATAGAAACAAGGGAAATAAAAACAGAGAAGATACAATTTTAATGCGTCACTCAGCTAGAATTGTTAATATTTAATAAAGGGACACAAAATGTGAAGGATAAACAAACAAGATAGTGAAGAGTTTGACATGGTTACAGTTCCTGGAAAAAAAAAAAATATATATATATATATATCTGTCCGCCCCTCCGTCGGAACAATTATGTGTATGTCTTTATCTTTCTGGGGAACTGAGACGCTAGTCCAGTCAGGCGCAACATACTGACCAGGGCGTCGCGTCAGGGTCGGGCACAATACACTGACCAAGATCCATGTCTCTCTTCCATGTAGCGTTCCCTTGAAACAGGCTGTTCTAAAGGCACCCAGCTTGACGAGATGTGGATTGACATTATCCCCGAATGCGTGAAAGTCACGCACATGAAGCCAAGCATAGCACAACCGGCTGGACAACTGCGGTCTACCTTCATCAGCACTCTCGGCATATGAGGAAAACTACTACAATCCGCCACTTAACGCCCTTTTCAGGGCGCACCAAAGAGTCAACTTACTCATTGTGGTCATTAAATAATATCTATCTATCTATCTATCTATATCTTATATATATATATATATATATATATATATATATATATATATATATATATATATATATGTGTGTGTATACATATGTATATATATGTTGGCCCCTTCGTCCGTCTGTCTATCTATCCATATATATATATATCTTCTGATCTGTCTGTCAGTCTGTCTGCCTCTATATGTATGTTTATTTGTCTGTCATTCTGTATATTCCTCTATCTATTTTTCTGTCTGTCTATCTATAAATCTATCTATCCATCTATCTTTCTAAATAGCTCCCTCAAACTAATCATTTATTCCCATTAACGTATATCTATCTATCTATCTATCTATCTATCTATCTATCTATCTATCTATCTATCTATCTAGCTATCTATTCATTAATCTAAATATATATATATATATATATATATATATATCTCTGCCTATCTATCTTTATATTAATCTTATATCACACTCCCACCTCTACTGTCTCTCCCTGTACTTCAAACTCAGTCTCTCTCTCTCCCTCTCTCTCTCTCTCTCCCTTCAACCACTCCAAATATTCATCCTCCAACTCATGTCGTTCATTCTCACAGACTCACATTCGATTCTCGTAACAGACGGCCAGAATTAAGGGCTCGTTTGTTTCAATTACTGTCTGTCAGAATCAGTTTTCGGCGCAAACTACTCTCTCCTCTGTGCCCTGCTCGCCCTCTGTGCCTTGCTCGCCCTCTGTGCCTTGCTCGCCCTCTGCTCCTCTTATCTCGTCAATACTGCTAACTATTCGTGAAAAATAAATGATTTTATTAGGTAAGATGTACGATACATCACTGTACCAACCCTCTCTCAAATGATCTCTTCCCTCACTCCTTCCCTCTTTTCACAGTCCTACTCATCTCCTACTCCCCACTCTCTCCCTCTCTCTCACAAACCCCGTCTTCACCCCTCTCTCCTAATCTCTCGTACACTCCCTCTCACTCTCTTACTAATAAAATATTAAAGTAAAGTGACCATTACTGCCGAACGGGTGTAAGATGTTAGCGATCTCACATTTCAAAGGCTCGGCTATATGAGGGCGGTAGCCATCTCCTCTCCCTCGACGCTGTTACTTCCCGGACTGAACCGGTACCCATTTAAAGCTGGGTCGACCCGGAACTCGTTGCGGTCTGAAAAAAACATTTCCGCCTCAACATGGGTATACACTCAAGACCACTCAGATGCGAAGTCAGCTCGCTAACCACTGCACTACTCGGCTCCCTCTTTCCAATAGAACGAGCTATTTACTAAACAAAGGAATATTGTTTCCGCCTCCTCTTCTTCTTTGGCATTAGTCCTGAACAGGACGAAGTGTCATAGTTTACTGCGAGGCTGCGATATCTTTGGCATTAGTCCTGAACAGGACGAAGTGTCATAGTTTACTGCGAGGCTGCGATATCTTTGGCATTAGTCCTGAACAGGACGAAGTGTCATAGTTTACTGCGAGGCTGCGATATCTTTGGCATTAGTCCTGAACAGGACGAAGTGTCATAGTTTACTGCGAGGCTGCGATATCTTTGGCATTAGTCCTGAACAGGACGAAGTGTCATAGTTTACTGCGCTATACTAGCGCTTCCTGCTTCCAGAACCACCAGCTTGGAGGCATAATAGGGTCTTGGCCAAATCTGGTTCGCTGTTCCTGGTGCAAAGAGCCAGCTGTTGGTCGCTGGCTGCTGTCAGATCATTCAATGTTACATCTTCGGAACTGTATGATTTGATTATAAAACCAACTTTGTGCTGTCGCTTACATGATTAACGGAGTTGAACAGCATTCACTCCCTATATCTATATATATATCTATCTATCTATCTATCTATCTATCTATCTATATATCTATCTTCAGTTCACTTATGTCGTTAGACGTCTTGGGCTCCTTTATTTTATATTGTTTTGGCAGGTGAAACTCCACTGGTGACTTGCCAGGTCAATTCCAGCATCTGTTAGCCCCCGGAATATACGATCGCCTATTTTTGGAACTGGTGGAGGGGGAAGAGTACATTAGAACAATGTAGACCCGCAGCCTGTCAGGCGCCATCTATGGCGCTCCACTAACCACATAACCAAGACCTGATGCTATAGCCACACAGTCCCTTTTTTGCGACATATTCTCTGTGGGCGAGAATCCCTAGAATAATTTGAGTAGATTTTAAACTTAACTATTGCCCGAGCAGTGGCGTTAGTCCTATTCTTTTCGATTTCTAACTGCTAAGGTATTTTTAACGTGCGCCCCACTGCACACAGGTGTCTGATCTCACTACTCAGAGATAATATGTACCGGATGATCCACATGAAAAAATCTCGGTCTCTCCAGTGATTTGAACCCGCGATCTCCAGCATCCGAGGCGAACACCTTCCTGTCTATTCATCAATAAGTGGGTACCGTACTTTAGAAAATGCAAAGCGGCGATGGAAGGAACTAGACAACCAACTCAGTAAAGTTTCTTAACACATCATCCAGAACTCGGTTGTAGAAGTTGTCGTGACCTTTTTTTTCATCTTCATTATACTCCTTGCTCAGTTTGCTTTGTTCACCCTTCAGTTTCCGACACTTTCCAATTTCCCTCCTGCTGCCTTCTCTACCCCAACCAGACCACGTAGAACAGTGTTTCCCAACCTGTTTATATTCGCGGACCGGTAAAAACAGGAAACATTTTTTGTGGACCGGTGAAAATAGAAACATTCTTCGCGGACCGGTTAAAATAGAAAAATTGTTCGTGGACCAGTGAAAATAGAAAAATTGTTCGTGGACCAGTGAAAATAGAAAAATTGTTCGCGGACCAGTGAAAACAGGAAAAATTGTTATGGACCGGTGAAAAAAGAAAAATAGTTCGCGGGCCGTTGAAAATAGAAAAATTTATCGCGGACCGGGAAAAACAGGAAAAATTGTTCGTGGACTTGTGAAAATAGAAAAATTGTTCGCGGACCGGTGAAAATAGAAAAATTGTTCGTGGACCAGTGAAAATAGAAAAATTGTTCGCGGACTGGTAAAAACAGGAAAAGTTGTTCGTGGACCGGTGAAAATATAAAAATTGTTCGTGGACCGGTGATAATAAAAAATAGTTCGCAGGCCGTTGAAAATAAAAAATTTGTTTGCGGACCAGTAAAAACAGGAACAAAATTTTCATGGACGAGTGAAAATGGAAAAATTATTCGCGGACCGGTAAAAACAGGAAAAATTGTTTGTGGATCGGTGAAAATAGAAAAATTTTTCGCGGACCGTTGAAAATAGGTAAATTACTCGTGGACCGGTGAAAATAGAAAAATTGTTTGCGGACCGTTCAAAATAGAAAAATTGTTCGCGGAGCGTTCAAATTTGAAAAAAATTTTCGTGGACCGATGAAAATAGACAAATTGTTCGCGGACCGTTGAAAATAGAAAAATGATTCGCGGAATGGTGAAAACAGGAAAGATTGTTCGCAGACATGTGAAAATATGAAAAATTTTTCGAAGACATATGAAAAATTGTTTGCAGACATGCGAAAATATGAAAAATTGTTCGCAGACATGTGAATATATGAAAATTTTTTCGCAGACATGTGAAAATATGCAAAATTCTTCACGGTCATGTGAAAATATGAAAAATTCTTCACGGTCCGGTGCAAACAGGAAGAATTGTTCACTGGTCGGTTAAAACAAAAAAGATTCTTCGCAACAGGTGAAAATATGAAAGGTTGTTTAAGGGCATGTAAAAATAGGAAAAAATTTTTCGCGGACCGGTGAAAATAGTAACAATTATTCCCGGACCGCTCAGACAGAAATAACAATTCCATTATTTATGTAGTATTTTGTCTATTATTTGTTAAAGCTGAAATTATAAAATGAAAATTCTATAGCCATATTAAATAACCATAATGGTTTAGTTTAGTCGCAGAATCAACGTCATTATACAAGGTTTAACCAACAAGTGATCCATATTTTTGGAGAATCTCAACACAAAGCACAAACTTCGTAGCACCGGCGAGGATCCTGTAATAGACTGGGTAGATTTTTAACATAAGTTTTGAATATTTCTTAGGCAGCTGCTGTTAAGCCTATTCTTCTCGATTTCTAATTTATAGCGTGTGCTACGCTGAACACAGGCGTCCGATCTCTACTACCCAGAGATCCGGGGATATACCAGAAAGACCACGTGAAAAAATCCCCGTCTCAACCGTGATTTGAACCCACGACCTCCAGCACGCAAGGCCGACGTTTTACATCGAGAGCTCAGTCCCCTCAAAATAACCATAATTCGAGCAGTAAATAGATAAGATGTTCAGCAGCAATTTTCTTTCCGCGGATCTGCAGGAAATGTCTGCGGACCGGCAGATGTCAGAACCGGCGATTGGGAATCATTGTTGTAGACAACCAGTTTCCGGTGTTCAACAAAGTATTGAATCTAGAAGTCAATGAGCAACTACAAGCCAAAGACCGCCAATTTTTATGTGAGGGGTGGAAGGATGTTTGACACATACTTTACTTGTCTTTTAGACCGTTCTGCATGTGCTTATTCATTGTATCAGCCGGTTTGTGCGTGAATGTCTTTCTTGTCTGTCAAATGTTTTTGTTCTGTCCATTTCCTTTATGTCTTGTTTTTTTAATGGTGTTTTTTTTCGCTTTCTTATATTCTTTTTTGGCTGTTTTAAAAATAATGTATACATCCTGTTGTCTAGAACTTGTTTTTATTTCTTTCCTCTTGTCAGACAGCTCGTTCTATTTCAGGCTTCCCATTCTGCTGCCAACTCATTCTTAATCTAGCATTCTTCTTCATTGTCACGACATTTATTTTCTCGCTTTCTTATTGTCTGTCAGTTCTTTATTTATCTCAATCTTCCTGTCTGCTCGCTTACTCTTTCTATCAATTTCATTGTGTCTGTCAGCTCTTACCTGCTTTTGTTTCTTTATTGTGTTTCTGTGGTGTTTTCTTCTCTGGTTTTCTTCTCAGTTCTTTCTTTATCCCTGTGTTATTGTTGTCTCTCATCTATATCTTTTCTATATTTGTATTGTGCATGTCAGTTCTTGCTTTCATGGCTGTTATGTTGTCTGTCAGTTCTTGCTTCCATGGCTTTTATGTTGCCAGTTAGCGCCTTCTTTCTTTAGCTTCCATTTTTTTCCCAGATCGTCCTTTCTCTAGCTTCAATTTTCTCCTTCACATTCCAACTCGCTCTAGCTTCAATTTTCTCATTCAGATCTTTCTCTAGCTTTAACTTTCTTCTTCAGATCTTTCTTTCTCTAGCTTTAATTTTCTCGTTCAGATCTTTCTTTTTCTAGCTTTAATTTTATATCCGGATCCTCGTTTCTCTAGCTTTAATTTTATCTCCAGATCCTCGTTTCTCTCGCTTTAATTTTATCTCCAGATTCTCGTTTCTCTAGCTTTAATGTTATCTCCAGATCCTCGTTTCTCTAGCTTTAATTTTATCTCCAGATCCTCGTTTCTCTCGCTTTAATTTTATCTCCAGATTCTCGTTTCTCTAGCTTTAATGTTATCTCCAGATCCTCGTTTCTCTAGCTTTAATTTTATCTCCAGATCCTCGTTTCACAAGCTTACATTTCTCCTTCACATCCTCGTTTCTCCAGCTTTAATTTTATCTCCAGATCCTCCTTTCTCTAGCTTTAATTTTATCTCCAGATCCTCCTTTCTCTAGCTTTAATTTTATTTCCAGATCCTCCTTTCTCTAGCTTTAATTTTATCTCCAGATCCTCCTTTCTCTAGCTTTAATTTTATCTCCAGATCCTCCTTTCTCTAGCTTTAATTTTATCTCCAGATCCTCCTTTCTCTAGCTTTAATTTTCTCCTTCACATCCTCCTTTCTCTAGATTTAATTTCTCCCTCAGATCTTTCCTTTCCCTATCTTCTATTACTCATTCAGATCTTTGTCTAACTTTGATTTTCCTTTTCAGATCTTTCTCTAGCTTTAATTTTTCATTTAGATCTTTCGGTAGCTTTGGTTTTCTTTTCTCTAAATTTTTCTCTAGCTTTTTTCACTCACCTTCATATCTGTCCTTTCTCTAGCTTTGATTTGTTTTTCATATCTTTCATTTCTCTAGCTTTGCTTTGTTCTTTAGATCTTTATCTAGATTTCATGTTCTCCTTCAGATCTTTCTTTTTCTGTCAAATTATTTTACGACTTTTATTTTGCCTGTCATCCCAGTCTTTTTACTACTTTTAGATTGTACTCTCAGCTCCATTTTATATGGCTTGTCGTATCCATATCAACTGGATTTTTTTCTTGCATTTATTTTGTTTGCCCTATTCCTTACTCTGGCTTCTATTTTGTTTTTCTTCTTTCTTTTAGTGGCTTCCTTATTTTATTGATCATTTTGTCTTTATCCACTTGTCTTCCAGCGCTTCTCTTCTTCCTTCTCGCTCTCTTTCTCTCTCTCTCTCTTTTCTCTCTCTCTCTCTCTCTCTCTCTCTCTCTCTCTCTCTCTTTCTCTCTGTTTCTCATTCTTATTATGGAACACCGCTTTCTGCGTGTCTTCGTGTCTTCCAGCTATATTTTTAATTCCATTTTGTTCATTCTGATGAGATGCCCCAGATAATTTCGAAAGCTGTCATACCATGTAATATTGGTGACTTTTTGAATTTGTCTCCAGGATATCTCGTGTTTTTAGTTGGCATGAACTAGAGTGCACGTGAAATTACCGAGGCTTCTCTTTCAGCCACTCGCAAGTTTCGAGACAAGGTAATGAAATGACAGATGATGTCGAAAAAAAGCAACTAGTTTCATGATTATAATGAAGTTTTCCCTTCAAATCGATGAACCCGAGATAATGAAGTCCGTTTGATGACATGTCTGGGTTGTGAATCATAATGTCCTCACCAAGGAAGACCAAGAAAAAAAGTGTTTATAAAACAATACAGAGGCATGGACTGAAAGTTACAGAGCTCACACAGATAACACACGAACCTCGACATAGGTGGACATGTGAGATGAGAGAATAATGCACTTAAACTTTCATGACCTCAGAGGAGCACCGGAAATGGCATGCTATATACCCGTACCCAAGAAGGCAGGTCAACGAGAGGGAGACTTAGAATAATATAGAAGTATTCCAGACCGAGTGAAGTGGGTGAAGTGTGCTGCGCCATGATAGGAGTCCATCAAGTGAGAGTGACACTTATTATATTTCCAGTCTTTTGATGCCGTAAAGATAATCCCATGCTCTATCTGCGAAACAGTTCTGCAAAATACTTTCATATCTAAACGTGTTTGAAAGAGAATGGGTGGCCAAGATGCAGCAGTGAATGAGCTTACAGCAGCCAGCGACTAACAGCTGGCTACTTACATCAGCGAACCAGAGCTGACCAAGACCCTATTTCATCTCTACACGGTGGCCATGAAAACAGGCTGGATTAATCACAAGTGCCGTCTGGCCAAGGGATATGGATCGCAGTGGGAAGGCAAACCCGGTATTCAAAAATGCCAGCTGAAATCAGACGTCTTAAGACGAAAGACGCACAAATCGCAGCCTCGCTGTAAATTTCAACACAATTTCACAACGTTCTTCTAAGAGAACGCCAACGCAAAAAAGAAATGGAATTGTGCGTGGCACACAAGAAAATACAATTGGTTGTGCAACAGGATCATATGTGCGGTTGTTGAAGAGCAACAACAGACGATACACACTTATCACGACCCTCACCTCTCGTCCTCGTAGGGCTCCTGTATTTGGCAGTCTGTCTGGCCAACCCTGGGGGTTGGGGGTCGACACTATAATCCGCATTTTGTTGTTTTGTTTTTTTATGAATACCACGTAAGTTTACTTTTTCGTGAAACATGAAAAGGGTGTTGAGTGGCGGGTTGCCGTAGCTTTCCTCTCAACCCGAACGTGCTGATGAAGGTGGACTGCGGGTCCTCGTGCGGTTGTGCTTTGCTTGGCTTCATCTGAACATCACTACTACAGGTAACAAATTAAACCCTACCTCGTTAGCTAGGTTGCCATGAAACAGCCTGTTTTCAGGAAGATCTACTTGGAGGTCAGATGGGGGTCTTTGTCAGTATATTTCGACTTGCCCTGACTAACATTGTCTGATCAGTATGCATGATTAGTCTCATCTCCGTCTGCGTTCGGGATCGTGGTGACATTATCGAGGAGCCACACATTGCACTACAGCTAGCATGGATAGCCACTGAAATCCCCCCTCCTTCCTCCCATCACAGAAATGTTTGAGCAAGATGAACTCAGTTCGAGTAGCTCACAGCAGCTGTAGATGATGATGTGTTGTGGTAAGTGGAAGCCTCTTCAGTGTACTCCGCACTAGATCAATGTATCCAAGTCAGTGTTACAGTTGCACTCGAATGTCTGCACTTTTATGTCCGGTACAATATACAGTATTGTACGAGAGTGACCTCACCACTGCAGGTAGAAAGAGTCACCTGCAGTTTCTATTACACACCTATTCAATTCATCGCTTCCCCCCCCCCCTCTCCCTCTCTATTCTCCCAACCAAATCAAAGACACTTCCCTAATTACACCCACCCTTACTAGCCTCCGAGATCCGAAGTGCCATTGAAAACATGCCCTCTGGCAATGTCGCAGGCAAAGACGGAATCACTCAAGAGCCAAAAAAAAATGGTCATTCCCTCTATGCAGCTCTTGCTCCCCGATTCACCCATTTCCTAGAAGGAAAGGAAAATCCGTCCGACTCGCGAGAGACGAAGGCTGTTTTACTATTCAAGAAAGTAGACAAGCAGGACCCGGCTAACTACCGCCCTATCACCTTTCTCTCAGTGCTGTACAAAATATTCACCAGATGTCTCCTGGCAATGATCCACAACACCCCCGAGATAGCCCAACGCATAGATCATGCTGGGCTTAGACGCACCTATTGCCCGCTGGACTACATAACCACGAGTAGCCGTTTGATTTAGGCAGCAAGAGAGCACCACACACCGTTAGTGTTGACACTCATCTCACTACTCCGCTTTGCGGAGCCTGTCCCAATGTTTCTGAACGAAACATCACTAGAGGATGTTGACGAATAAATGTACCTCGGTCGTCTCCTCTTTCTTTCTTTCTTTCTTTCTTTGCGTTCATGATCTTTTGGTCATGCTATATCTGCAGGCCAGTCGCCATGATGAAGTCTGTAGTCTTCACCAGGTCGGAGCGGCTGCCCCACAGCTTTTGTCTCAGCTCCGCACCCTCTGGCCAGGTCTGGCAGCTAATTTCTCTATAGATTGGGCATTCTTGTAGAATATGCTCAGGGTTCTGGCATCCTATTGCACATGGGCACTCATCGGTGTGTGAGATCTTCAGTCGGTATAGATGTTCTAGTAGTCTGCAGTGTCTAGTTCTCAGGCGAAATAAGGTAGTTTGTTGATTTCTTTTGAGATAGTGAATTGGGTCTGGTGTACTGCGTATGTTTCTGTCTTCTCTCCATTGGTGTAAATACTGATTTCTGATGATGTTCTTGATTTCTCCATATGGTACTCGGTGATTAAATTGTGCCTTTTTGCTGCCATCTTTTGCCAGAGCATCAGCTCTCTCGTTTCATGTGATTCCGCAATGGGAGGGTAGCCACTGGAGCGCTACTGTTGAGGATATCTGGAGTTTTCCCAGTTCTGCTCTGATCTCTGATAACAGTGGTTCGTTGTTTGTTTCTTTGTTATTTTCTCTAATAGTACTCTGCAGTCCGGGAATAGAGCTATTTTTCCTCAAAATAGAACATAATCTGAAGCCCCATATCGCCAGGCGTCGATGAGCGGACAGGGCCGCCTTTCACTCGATATAGATTCAAGAGATGCCACGAAAGACACCAGGATACGAGCAGTCCTATTCGATTCAGTGGTCTTACTGAGGATAGTACAAGAACTTAGACATCCCCAAAACAAAAATAATCATTGCAACAATAAGAAGACCGCTTGCCTGTAAAATAAATGGATGATTGAAGTTGATGGAAGAGTATTAAAACAAGCAAAATGATGATAGCTAGGAACCATCTTTACAGACACTTATTAGTGGCGCTTTCAATCTCGCCAGACGATAGTAAAGTGGGCTTTGAAGAAAGGGGTGAAACTACAGTCCATGACGAGAACGAATAGGCATGACCAATCCGAGCAGAGAAGCGTCGTCCACGGTGTCTACAAGGAAAATTATGACTACTTGCGGCCTCCCATGGAGTGGCGTGTCTTCTCAAATGCTGAGTTCTTAGCCTATCTACACTCATTCTTAATCCTGCCCCTCCACGCATCACGATCCATGGCGTCCTGATCCCATGATTTCAAATCGATGCCGTATCATTCATATCCCGCTTACACATATCATTGCACTGAAGTAGTGGCCTGCCCCGAAACCTTTTCCCCAAAAGTAATACACTATAAAGACGATCCCTTGGTACAGAGAACTCGATACGTGTATATACAACAGAAATAAAAAGCAAAATGGCACTAGCTAAAAGTAATAGACTTTCAACCAATAAGAAGCATACAAACAAACAAGCACCTAAGTATGAAAGTCAGTGAGCCAATGTTATGTTAAACTAATATTGGTGCATGACTGTGAGTCATTGACAATAAATAGATATAGAAGTGATATGCTACGAAAAATGCTGCGCAAGACCTCAACACCAAAGATATCCAATGAAGATATGTTTCAAGAATTAACATTCTAAAAGATTACTGCTAACTAAAGGAAAAGAAGACATGCAAGTTTCATTGGATGCATACTCACAGACAGGACCAGAAGAAGATTGTAGCAAACGGAAAGATGGAGAACAGATCAGGGTGGTGAATGTAGAGAAAAGAAATGTGGAAAGACATGTCAAATTGAGTTATGAAATAAAGAACATTAGGGGAGATCAAAACAGGGATATGATGGAAAGAATTGATCATCAACCCGACATGGCATGACACTTGATGATGATGGGGATAGAGTTTGGGATCATGAAAGTTTGTATGTAAGGTGATATAGAGATTGGGTTTAGCGAGCTGAAAGATGTGAGAGGTTGTCAAAAAGGGGATATAGAGATTGGGTTTAGCTAGCTGAAAGATTTGAGAGTTTGTATGTTAGGTGATATAGAGATTGGGTTAAGCGAGCTGCTAGATATGAAAATTATTGTGGAAAGTTATACGGAGCTTGGGTTTAGCGAGCTGTTGGAAATAAGTTTTTGTGTAAAGCTTAACCGAGGTTGCGTTAAGCAAGCTGCTAGATATGATGATCTGTGTGTAAAGTGGTATGGAGATTGGGTTTAGCGAGCTGCTAGATATGATGATCTGTGTGTAAAGTGGTATGGAGATTGGGTTTAGCGAGCTGCTAGATATGATGATCTGTGTGTAAAGTGGTATGGAGATTGGGTTTAGCGAGCTGCTAGATATAAAAGTTTTGTGTAATGTTTAACAGTGGTTGCGTTACGCGAGCGGCTATATATGAAAGTTTTTGTGAAAAGTTATACGGAGCTTGGTTTTAGCGATCTGCTACATATTATAATATCTGTGTAAGGTGTTATGGAGATTGGGTTTAACTATCTGCTACATATTATAATCTCTGTATAAGGTGTTATGGAGATTGGCTTTAACTATTTGCTACATATTATAATCTCTGTGTAAGGTGTTATGGAGATTTGGTTTAGCTATCTGCTACATATTATAATCTCGGTGTAAGGTGTTATGGAGATTGGGTTTAGCTATTTGCTACATATTATAATCTGTGTAAGGTGTTATGGAGATTTGGTTTAGCTATCTGCTACATATTATAATCTCTGTGTAAGGTGTTATGGAGATTTGGTTTAACTATCTGCTAAATATTATAATCTGTGTGTAAGGTGTTATGGAGATTATGTTTAGCTATCTGCTAGCTATGAGAGCTTGTATGTAAGGTGAAAGCTACCCGCTAGACATGAGCAATAATGCATACTCTGATATGTATGTTGGGCTCAGACATGCTAGAGCTGGAGCTTGTGTCTAAGCCAGTGGCTCCCAAACGTTATCGGTACACGGCACCTTTAGTGTACCTGAATTTGTCCACGACACCTCAAGTCAGATAATAAGTCTACTTAACAATTTCAGAGCGCAATTGATGAAAAATTGGAATGTTTCGTATCACCTCTGTAAACCAGCCACGCAACACAGTTTTGGGAACCACTGGTCTAAGGCATTATTCAAATGAACTTTAGCTTTATATTGTTGATCAGAATTATTACATAAAGTTAGGTGCCTGCTAGGGGTGACCTCGGGAGCTAAAATGTCGGTTCTTGGGTCAAGTTTACTCCATTGGTTGTTGTAAAGTCGTGCTGATGTAAGATTTTTACCATATTATCTATCTATGTGGCTTTGCATGTATCATTTGTGTCTTATAACCAGATATTCTTTGATATTGGCTCGCATTGATAACTAATAGCATCCGTATAGTCTGAATTTTACTTTCTCTCTTCATCTGTCCTTCTCTTAATCTTTGTCTTATTCGCTAACTGCTACTGCCACTCACAATCTTCCTCTGTCTCTGCTACAATCTTTCCATTTTCTTTTATATTCAGAACATTTATTTATACTCAGCAAGATTACTGATCTGCTACTCACGATCTGTCTCTCTTTATCTGTTTCTCTGTTTGTCTCTCTTTCTCTCTCTCTCTCTCTCTCTCTCTATATATATATATATATATATATATATATATATATATATATATATATATATATATAAATGAATCTTTCGTTTGTTCTCTATATTTGTATAGTATATATTGTATATTTGTATTATATTCTCTGTATTTGTATTTCTCTAATTATATCTCTATTTCTCAATAGTTTCGATCTATCTATCTCTCTCAATTTATCTCTTCTATATCTCACTATTTATATTTCTTAATTTCTCTCTATTGTTCTATATGTCTGTATCTCTCGATATGCTTGTTTCTGAATCTATATATTTTCTCTCTATTCTCACTCTCATTATTTCGCCTTCTCTCTCTCTCCATATATATATATATATGCCACTCTCTATCTCGCCGTATTTCTCTATGTTTCTATCTCTTTCTGTGTCTCTATTTCTCCCTCATTCTCATCACACTCTCTATTTCACTCTTGTCTCACTCTCTACCTCCCTGCCTATCATGCCCCTTCTCATTCTTCATCACCCTCCTTATATTATTCTCTCTCAGTCTCCATAACTCTCATATTTTACTCTTTCTCTCCATCTCTCTTTCTAACTTACTCTCTCACACCATCGCCCTCTCTATTTTATTCTCTCTCACTCCATCTCCCGGACTATTTCTCTGAATCACGCCTAGCTCTCACTCCATCACCCACCCTATTTTACTCTCTTTGTCTTTCTCTGTCTCAATCTCCAACCCCCTCACTATCTTACTTCTTTTCTCAATTTCTCTCAATCTCATTCATTTCTCCCTCCATCACCCTCCCTTTTTAACTCTCTCTCTCACTCCATCTCTCAGACTATTTCTCTCAATCCCTCCTCTCTCTCACTCCATCGCCCTTCATATTTTACTCTCTCTCACTCTCCATATCCCTCACTATTTTACTCCATCTCTCAGATTATTTCTCTCCCACCTCTCTCTTTCTCTCTCTCTCTCTCTCTCTCTCTCTCTCGCCCTTGCTCTCCCCTCAGCAACCCTACAAACAATTCATGAATAATAAACATGGATTGGCTAACGGCAATGCGTGCAGAATATCACTCTTTTTTCTCGCTTGCCCCCTCCCTATCGTCACTCTGATTGTGTCCGTGTGTGCTGCACTCGTGTATGTGTGTACGTATATCGCACCCGCCCCACCCTTACATGTGTTGATAGCGCAGACCACTACACGATAACATTGGCTGACCGCCTGACCATGATCCATTCATATTTGATACTGTTTATGCATCAGCTCAATGTCCCGATGTCTAGCAACGATTCCATTCTGTTTACAAACTGTTTGCTTGTGGTTTCACGTCTGCTTATTATTTATTTAAAATAGACAGCACGCCAAAATATCCCCATGAAATAATATTTCTCAAAACTACAAGGAGCAGACAATGTAACTAGAAATGATTGTTAGCATGCACATGTACCTTGGAAGTCATGATTAGCTCACGGACGAATTTAACAAACTTCAAACGAGGGTAAATTCCTATTTAGCAACGTATAACAGATAATATCTGTCTGATGTACCAGATTATTATGGTTCACAATATTTGAAAGTATTGGTTGGTTTAGCCCATACTTCTTGATCGAACTAAGTTTTTTTTTTGTCAAGTAACATCTCTCACACACTTTCCCGTCATCTTTCTCTCTCTCTTTCTCTCTCTCTTTCTCTCTTCTCCCTCTCCTATCTATCACGTTCTCTGTATAATTAATATATATTTGTTTGAAGCTAGCCTGTGCTGGGTTGTACAGTTTTGTCGAAAGTTCTTTGTAAGCAGGGATGTAGTCGCTATTATGCCAGGACGTACTTATCAAGGTGATTTGTTCCTTCCTGGCTGTAGTTCAATGCTGGGCACTTTAGCAAGTCCACCACTACGGAGACCAAGTTGTAGATGCCCACCTCGTTTAGCCAGGCTGTTTTAACGTAACATAGTTTGTTTTCTGATGTACGGCAGGGATATGAGGCGGGTGTCTTGGTCAGTATGCTACACCTGACTCCTACGCCGAAGACAACAGTGAAGAGCTAAACAACGATGTTTAAAGTTAACAAAAAATCTCCCGAGACCAGGTCAGGAGCATATTGTTACGTCACAAAATGCCATCGCCAAACTTGATGCAGCAATTCGAGTGGACCGTCGCCGGAGCTTACGTTCGACACACTTTTGTCACCATACACTGATTGCATTCTGTGATGAATGTCAACTGGTCGACATCCTTCAGCTGTTAGAAACCGAATCACCCTTCAACTCTTCAACTCTGGACTGATTCCATATCACACCCGCCGTGTTTTCAACGGTCTGCTGAGTAAACTATGAGTCGGAGGATAATGAAGTTTTGCAAACTTGACGATTGGTTATTTGCTGTTTACATCAGAAGTGACGTCATCGTACGTAAATTCACTTCTTGCAGTTAGGTCCAGTTTCATTTGAACACACCTCTTTTATATATATATATATCTTTATCTTCATCATGTAGCATGTCCTTTGCAAAACGTCGCTCTCACAACAGCTGATCTGTAAGACGCTCAATTTCTAGTCCGAACTCCCACCTCAGCCGCATTCATCTTCAGATGTCTTGTGTGCATCTTCTCCTCGGTCTGCCTCTGTCCCTCTTTCCGTGTACAATCACCTCCAGTATCGTTCTGTCCATGCCATTATGGCGGTTGATGCAGCCAAAATATTTTGGTCTTCTTGGCAAGATATTGTTTACTAGCCAATCTTCGTCGATATCAAGTTCTTTTAGGAAATCTGCATTGTTCTTTTTCGCTATCTTTGGTATTTGACCTTTCCTGTAGCATTTTAGTCAAATTATGTAATATATAGATATACATATACACGAGTACATACATACAACACGCGCGCGCCAGGGCATGTCAGTAAATACGTCACAAACTGTAATTTTGTAAAACTGAATGAGATTCGAACTTGAAAACCACTTACCATGGATACACTTAAACCATCACTTTATCAGTTCATCAAAACCTTTCTTCATAGATGTTTTTGGTCTGCTGTATCAGTCATATTTTAACTTAACGTACAGCCTCCTCGTCATTCGCAAACATTCCCCCGCCAAAGTGAGTTTTAAGTTCACCATACAGAAGGAAATTGCTTGGGGATTAAGTCACGTGTCCATTCCCATTGGTCAATTTTCTTCTGGGTTAAGCGAGCCGTATGTGGTCTGGCATTGTCATGATGGAGCAGTACTCATCTAGTCAGCAGTCCTGGACGTTTGTCTTCGAATTGCATCGAAAAGCGCCATCAGAACGATACAGCATTGACATTGTCAGCTTTCTTCAGAAAATTGGTTAATAGCATCTCGAGAGAATCCCAAAACACTGTTAACCAAGCTTTTCCTGTTGAAGGCGTATCCTTGTATTTCATGACAGGTGGTGAAGAAGAAGCAGTCTTTGATTGGAGGTGGTAGTGATACGCCCATGATTCGTCCCCAGTAACAATCCTGTTCAGTATGGCTTCGTATTTATCTATATAACAACAGAGTTGCAGCAAGGACACGCCCATTCGGTTCATTGTGTGTTCGTCAGTCAGTTTATCTGGTTACCCACCGAGAGCATACTTTCTAGATATTCGATCGATCATGCATGATGCTGTACACTAAATCACACAAACACCATATTACAGTAGATACACTGGTTTTCGTTACTCGCCAGCTCGAATGACCCCCTTCCAACTCGTCGCATGTTTCTGTTGCAATCCGAACAGGACGATCAGGTCAGGCTTCATCAGTCATTTATTAGCGTCCTTGAGAAAATGTATCAACCCAGTTATGCACAGCTTTATGCGACAAACACTTCTCACCGTAAGCAGCAAGCATTTCCTTGTGAATATCCTTTGCAGAAAGTCATTTTGCTAAAACTAAATCCACAACAGTACACTGTACTCTAACTGTACACTCTGTGAGCACGAACAAAATTGTGTATTTAAGCTGCGCAAGTGCATGCGACACATTGTGTTTGCTGCGTACAGTAATCACAAAGCTAGATGTTGCTGCCACCTAACGTCTGCTGCCTACAGTAAACACAAAGCTGGATCTTGCTGCCACCTAACGTCTGCTGCCTACAGTAAACACAAAGCTGGATGTTGCTTGCTTCCACCTAACGTCTGCTGCCTACAGTAAACACAAAGCTGGATGTTGCTGCCACCTAACGTCTGCTGCCTACAGTAAACACAAAGCTGGATGTTGCTGCCACCTAACGTCTGCTGCCTACAGTAAACACAAAGCTGGATGTTGCTGCCACCTAACGTCTGCTGCCTACAGTAAACACAAAGCTGGATGTTGCTGCCACCTAACGTCTGCTGCCTACAGTAAACACAAAGCTGGATGTTGCTGCCACCTAACGTCTGCTGTCTACAGTAAACACAAAGCTGGATGTTGCTGCCACCTAATGTCATCTCTATAAACGACCAACTTCATTTGTGAGCTATCCAATTACTGTGTGTTATATTTGCTGACTTACCTTCTTGTGTGAATGGATGTGTGTGTATGTGGTTGTGAGTACGTGTGTGTGTGGATGTGTGTATGTGGATGTGTGTTGGTGTGTGTATGTGGATGTGAGTACGTGTGGGTGTGTGTATGTGGATGTGAGTACGTGTGTGGGTGTGTATTTGTGGATGTGAGTACGTGTGTGTGTATATGGATGTGAGTACGTGTCTGTGTGGGTGTGTGTATGTGGATGTGAGTACGTGTGTGTGTGTGGATGTGAGTACGTGTGTGAGTGTGTATTTGTGGATGTGAGTACGTGTGTGTGTATGTGGATGGGAGTACGTGTCTGTGTGGGTGTGTGTATGTGGATGTGAGTACGTGTGTGTGTGTGTGTGTGGATGTGAGCACGTGTGTGTGTGTGTGGATGTGAGTACGTGTGTGTGTGGGTGTGTGTTTCCGTGTGGATCACTTTGTTTCCACTGGACACAAAATAAAGGAACATGTACACCTAGATGCATGTCGTGGCATGCCGCAGACAAAGTATGTGGAAGGTGCCAGCAACCTCCGCATGCAAAACTATCTGCTTTGGAATATATCACTATAATATCACACAATGTGGTTTGGTGTAGACATCATGTAAGGAGCAATCTACACGTGTGCTCATATTCTTCGCATGGAGCGAAACAAACAATTAGAGTGAGAAGAAGAAGAACTAGAAGAATTTATATATATATATATATTTATACATACATAAACACAAAAATACATACATACGCGAGCGCACACACACACACTCACTTTCGCATACATACATACACACAAACACACACGTCTCTCAGTCCCTCACTCACACTCTCACTCACTCACTTACAAATACACACACTCTGTCACTCACCTACACTCACACACACACACGCTCTCACTCACTCACATACACTACACATTCTCAGTCACTCAATTTCACACACACACACTCTTACTCACTCACACATACACTCACATACACACACACTCTCTCACTCACTCACACACACACTCACATACACACACACTCTCACTCACTCACACACACACACACACACTCACACACCCACTCTCAAACACTCACTTACACACACGCACACACTCACTCACTCACATACACACACACACTCTCACTCACTCACACACACGTAGACGTATGCCCTTTGAGTATGTGACGTAATCATTGTGCCGTGTGCTTTCTTTCAGTTACTGCTGTCACGAGTTGGAGACTGGAACTTCAACATCTTCAGTCTGGAAGGTCTCTCGGGTGGTAAGTCAGATAGATAGGAGCAGTGTAGTTGTGTATGGGCAGGGTTTAAGATTGTAGTTAGTTATTAACTAGTTTAGTGACAGGGTTTGTTATAAAAAAATTGCAATTCACGTCTGTTGTTGAATCACTTGAGTTGTGTCCGTGTGAAAAGAAGAGAACCGAGGTAACCATCCAAGCATGTCGTAAGTTAAAGACCTCTCGGTAGTATTCTTCAGAAAGCATGACGACTGGCGTTGACACTGGTGGGTTTACAAAATGCCATGTTGCTAATACTGTTTAATCATTTCTATTATAGATTGTCTTTCTTATTATATTTATTATTATTCGTTATTCGTCCAGAAAGGACGTTTGTGACATTGTGTCGTAGTTCACAGCGAGATTGCGATCTGCGCCTTCTGACCGGACACATCCGATTTTAACACAACATTTTGGGGACCGGGTTTGTCATCCCTCTTTAATCTGTTAGCTAGATTACTTGATTGCAGTCCGCCACTTGTTTGTGGAATAGGATCAAGGTTATCGATGGGTCACTGACCCTGATGCAAGAACCCCGCTATGAGTCGCTGGCGGCTGTAATCTCATTCAGTGCTGCACATTCTTGTCTTTCGTGTTCTTTTTCTTCTTCTTCTTCATCATCCTTCTGCTTCTTCTCCGTTCATCCTGAGACGGACGATGTGACGTTGTCTTGTAGTTTACAGCTAGGCTGTGAAATCTGCAGCCAACGAACTCCATTTCTGCTGTCTTTTTGGTGGTAATGGTTTGCCTTCGCACTGCGATCACCTCTTCTCTTAGCCTTCTCCAGGTTCGCCGCTTGGAGGCAGAATATGATCTTTCTCAGATCTGGTTTGCTGACCCTTTTGCATGAAGCCAGCAATGAGTCGCCTGCTGCCGTCAGCTCATTCACTATGCTGCATATTAGGCCCCGAGACGTTCTTCTGTCACTCCAGATGGAGTAAAGGTTTAACACTGCATTTAGTTTATCCTAACCAACTTTTAGGGAATCCCGTCATTCTTACAAAAGATGTTTATTCCACACTCGGAAGATGTGCCACGAGTTGGGCAGTATTCCACACTCGGAAGATGTGCCATGAGTTGGACAGTATTCCACACTCGGAAGATGTGCCATGAGTTGGACAGTCTTTTATTCTATAGGAGTTACATTAGTGTTATAGGATCTGTTTTAACGGGCCACCCATGCGACAGGCGTACTATAGGCGCACAACTTTCCTTCTTCTGAGTCCCGGGAAAAGCTTGTGGGAACTGTTTTATTCCTATCACATATACGAGCCATTGTTTCTAAAACGTAATATTATACACACCTAGCTAGCTTTTGGGCATGTGATTGAGAGTGTACAGAAACATCAGTTGGCGAGTCTTCTACTCTAGAGGAATTAGACCGCAATTTCTTCTTCGTATTCGCCGTTCATTCTCAATCTCTCGCTAGCGAGCCCTGAAAACGGCTTGCAAGTAGCATGGTGTAGTCCAGAGAAGGGCCAGGGAACGGGATACGTTATGTTGTAGTTTACAGCTTGACTGCGATATTTGCACCTTTCGGTCCGACACATCCGGCTTCAGCTGGCATTTTCTGGTACCGAGCTAGTCTTCCCTCTTCGATCCCTTCTCCTTACCCATTCTTCCCTGCTGCAGTCTGTTATCCAGGATCACCGCGTGAAGGTGTAGAAGTATTTTAGCAGCTCTGTGACGTAGGCCCTGACGCTAGCAATCAGTTTTGGGTTTCTGGCCGAGCATCTCATGGACTGCTCAGCATCTTGACCCCGTACCGCAGCCTTAGTCTCCTTTTACGACATTGTGTCAGTGTGTGGCTTTGATAGATGAGATTTTGAGATTTGTGGCAGTGATCTCTTTCTACTCACAAAGTATTTTAGGAAAATATTCTGACACATAGGCATACTGACTATCACGATATGGGAGATAGGGCTGAGATCTATATTTGTGAATGTTCCGTTATTAGATAAAAACTCAGATCTATATTTGGGAATGTTGATTTATTAGATATAGTTTAGATTTATATTTGTGAATTTTTTGCGTTATTAGATAAAACTCAAATTGTTTATATTTATGAATGTTGCGTTATTAGATAAAGTTCAGATGTATATTTGTGAATGTTCGGTTATTAGATATAGCTAAGGTTTATATTTCCATTTTTAGATGTAGCGTCTTATACTTGGTAGTTTTATTTATTTAGATTCGTCATTGTAGATTACTATATTGTAGAAGGCTCTCAAGCACATGTTTTTGCACGTCTGATATGCTTCAAAGGCTGCCGTAGAAACAATTTATGATATATGGAATGGTGGGTGAATCACTTTGCTTTTCCTAGGGGATCAGAAAATCATGAGAATGAGCAAGAAAGAAGAACAATAAGATGAAGTAGGCCGCCCTTTCCTTTGTACACTTTCTAAAACTTTCTTGTTACCCTATAGAGTCTCTATCAGGCGTATCGTTCATTATTTAAGATTCCTTTAACAGTTTCCAACTTTTTCGTTTAGATTTGCTAATTTTTGTTGTGTGTGTTGACCTCTGTCCCTTTTGAAAACATGTAGGTCGAAACATGAGGTATCCCTTTGTTTTTAGTTGTGTCCCTTTGTTTGTAGTTGTCTCCTTTGTTTGTAGTTGTGCCCCTTTGTTTGTAGTTGTGTCGCTTTGTAGTTGTACCCCTTTGTTTTTAGTTGTGCCCCTTTGTTTGTAGTTGTGCCCCTTTGTTGTTATGCCCTTTGTTTGTAGTTGCACCCTTTGTAGCGTGCCTGCATCAAATTAACGCATACCTGTTTATGTCAGTATTTCCAAGAACAAGAATTCCAGGAGTAACCGAAACTGCATATATTCTGGCTGTGTTAATTGTACTACAACGCTTCACGGCAGCAATGGAAGGATAAAGTTAGTAACTTAATTTCACATGACACTATTTGTTACCATAAATATTTAACTAAGCACATTTCTTTGTTTCCATTTAGGTCGATCTCTCTTCTATGTTGCCTACCATTTATTCCAAACTTATGATCTCATCAGGGGCTTCCAACTTGATTCGATTCGACTCATGCAATTTTTTAGTAAGTTCAGTGTCTTCTTTTATGCTAAGTGTCATTTTGACTAAATATTGGTTAGTTGGTTGGCTGGTTGTTTGGTTGGCTGGCTTGCTTGCTTGCAGGCTGGCTGGCTTGCTTGCAGGCTGGCTGGCTGGATGGTTTGTTGGTTGGTTGATTGGTAGTTCTGTTCAAGTCAGTCAGTCAGTTTGTTAGTTTCCCATCCCAAGAGATAATGGCAACATCACCAGACGGTTTTTGTCTTGATGATGTAACTTGCGCTGTATTTGGATTATAGTGAGGAAGAAACTGCGCTGGTCATCAACCTCACTCTCTGCTACCTTAGTCCAGTGGCAAGACATAAATCAAGACGACTGGTGGCAACTCAGGATGCAATCACTGTGGTCCACCTTATTTGTGACTAGGTGTCGCTTGAACTTTTGCAGGATTCGATCACCCACCCTTACCGCTCATCTCTTTGAGAGTCAAGTACCTTACTTCTCGACCACAGCTACCCCACAGACACTCACCTCTCAAAGCGATGAACGGAAACGGTGGGCAATCAAATTCCTCAAGTTTCAAGCGACTCCTGGTCTCAAGAGAGGTGGGACCAGAGCGCCTGCATCCTGAGTTGCCTCCATTCGTCTTAACGTATGCCTTGCCACTGGTCCAATGTAGCTTGGGACCAGAGAGTGAAGTTGATGGCCAGCCCAGATTCTGTCTCACTGTAATTCAAATACAGCGGAAGTAACATCATCAAGACAAAAACTTTCTAATGATGACGCCGTCATCGCTTGCGATGGGACACTAGCTATGCATGACGGAGGAGTCGTCTGTTGTGTCAATGCATGATGAAGGGGCTGCCTCATTTTAGCTTAAATGCAGATTATATTGACTATGAGTTTCGTTACTTTTAAAATATATGCCCAGACTGCTGCTATTGATTTTCAACTGCTATTGGTTCTTTTATATGTATACAGGACTTCCTCCATGTTTATTGTCCATCTCCAATAAGACAAGTTGCCTATCTCACCTACAGTGGTTCCAGGTTGCACCTGAAACTTGTGGAATTCGAACATCCCCATTTTGAGTGTTTGTTAAGAGGCGAGTGCCTCACCTCTCAGCTATATCTACTCCCTAGAACACAGTCCAGACATTATAATATAAACAATGTATATGAAGGCCAAGAATCCATTGCGAGGAATAATGAAAGACAAAGTTGTAGTAACTGAGGTGTTATCGGTGGAGCTTAGCAAGTCATGACTGGTCAGAGAGCAACAGTTGTAGTCTTATACGTCAAGGGGAACTAGAAGGAATGGATTATTCAAGTGGGATCAAGACGCTGAGCAGCGCATGAGCTGCAGTGGTCAGCAATCCATAGCTGACTGCTAGCGTCAGGGCCAGCGAACTAGAGCTGCCAAGACCCTTCTACACCTCCATGCGGTGATCCTGGATAACAGGCTGTAGCAGGGCAGACTGGCTAAGGAGAAGGGACCGAAGAGAGAATGCTAACCCGGTACTAAAAAAATGCTTGCTGAAGTTGGATGTGTTGGACCGAAAGGTGCAAATATCGCAGTCAAGCTGTAAACTACGACAACGCATTCCGTTCTCTGGACTACATTCTGCTACTTAAGCCCTTTCAGGGTTTGGTAGCGGGAGATTGAGAACGAAAGCAGAAGAAGAAGATTATTCAAGTCATAATGTTGCAGTTAGGACAGCTGAAGCAGGCTTCCAGTCAAAAGGTAAGCAAACAAGCCCCTGACAGTAGTGTATTGCTTTGCATGTATGAAGGATAGCCCGTGATTTAACTAGAGAAAAGCAGGTTCTCACCTTCTGACTGAGAACTGGCCATAATAGCATCAATGGTTATCTTTACAATAAGATGAAGATTGGGACAGATGACAGGAGTCCATGTGGGGAGCATATGATGATCGTGAAATACTTCCTGAATGCTATAGACCAATTCTGACCTCACAAGACAGATGGGAGACACAAGGTGCACAGAGATAAAACAGCCTTTCAAACAACAGTGGGCTTTGTAAGAGAAACCAGGACCTTGATCTGAAGATGAAAGAAGAAGTTGAAGAAGAAAAGGGAGATGGAGAAGGGACAGAGAAGGAGAAGGACCTAATGCATCAGAGAGTGAATGGATTGGGAAAATGGAGACTAAAGCGAAGTATTTTTGTGAAATAACCAAAACAAAGATGAGAGAAGACCCTATGGACGCCATATCAAAACCAAAGCCCATCCTTACTGTACGCAAACCCACCTGGAAGCAGCAGATCTTTCCAGAGAAGATAGAAAATATACCAGGTATCGGATACACGAACAGGCAGACTTAAAAGGAAAGAAGAGTCATAACCCTGAGATACATAGAGAAGAACTACCCTAGCACTGACTAGACCCATGCATACACTGATGGTTCTGCAACAAACGCAACAGAAAATAGAGGTGGAGGGATATTTCTGAGCCTTACAGTCGGTACAAAGATAACGCTGTCAGTGGAAATTATCAAGTAATTTCAGAATTGAGACAGAGGCATTGAAAGCTGCAGTAGAAGTTATGCTGACAGGTGAAAGCAATGAAAGCCAGGCGGTCTGTTTGACAGATACCCTGTTACAGCGCTAAAGACCCTGTTACAGCGCTAAAGAGACAGAGCAAAAGAGACCTAAAGGACCTAAGATCAGTACTCTGTCAACTATGCCAGCAGTCCAAACCCAGAAGAGTTCTACTACACTGGGTCCCATACCACTGTAACATTCATGGCAATGAAGAGGCAGACAGACTGGTGAAAGAAGGTGAAAGGTTACCACAACCAGATTCAAGTGTGACCTATAAAGAGTCCAAAAGGTTTATAATGGTCAGATACATGGAAAAATGGGAAACAGAGCATACTGGCTACACAAAAAATTATGCATATTGCCAGTTGAACAGAAGAGAGCAAGTGGTGGTCTTCAGACTTCGCACAGGCCACAACAGACTGAGGTACCATCTATTCAATTAACTGAAGAAAGATGCTACTGACGAATGCAGCTGGGATACTAGGAAAATTACCCCTGAACATCTGCTGCAAAATTGGGCACAAGTGGCCATCACCAGTGCCAACATTAGTTAACCACTATGGCAGTGTCGACAGTCTCAGGATGGCCGCTGCTTTCTTTAAATAAATTCAAGTCGACATCTGACAGTATATGAAAAAAGGAGAAAAAAAATAAAAAACCTCCAGAAGTTGTTGTGAATCTATTGTCATGGTGTTCTAGGTAATGAAAGAGTTGACATCCTGGTTTCACAAGCACCTATTATGGGATCACTAGGTATGGGTTAAACTGACATTTTGAAGTCTATCAATGACTGACTGTTGGATAATGATACCACAAAAGATTAATCAGAAATTCTGCAGAGCTTTGAATTCAAACAAGGTTCAAGCAGAGTTGTACACACTCCTCGCTGACCTTTCATGTGTCTAACCAACTAGCTACAGGAACAATCAGTATCAACACACCACCATTTGCTAAGAGAAAATAAATAAACATCTATTGGTATACCTGAAGTGCAATGAAGCCGATTCTTAGTAAGAGAACAGAAAAGCACCTTGAATCTATTTTATCAAAAGTATCCATTAGGGTAACGTAGAGTGCAAAATGGAAAAAGACCACCCTGGCCACATAGACAACGATGCCTACCACCAACTCTCCAGGAGAGACCATGTGATCATTCTCTGGCTACACACATGACACAGCAGACTGAGATGTCATCTGTACAACAAGTTCAAGATTGGCACTACGGACCTTTGTGCCTGTGACGCAGCATCCATGATGGCAGAAAACATTTTGACAAAAAAAGCAGCATTTGGCAACGGCCAGTGTTCTTCCACGAGAAGCTGTATGGACGTGCACAGAATCTTGAGTCGCCTGCTGCCTTCGATAAAGTCATTGAGATCTGAAGACAAGCAAGGAAGAAGAATCTACTTTATTATTGCAGCCCTTGTAGAAAACACTACCACGGCACAAACCCTTACCACAATTGATATACCTAAAGAGTAATGAAGCCGATTCTTAGAGAACAGAAAAGCACCTTAACGTTAAATCTACTTTATTATTGCAGCCCTTGTAGAACAAAACTATCACGACACAAACCCTTACCACAATGCTGTCCACGCTGCTGATGTCACGCAATCTATGCATTGTTACCTGCAGGAGAAAGAGGTAAGGCAGTCCAGTGGTCATTACTGCAGGAGGAGGTCAAAGAAAATATCTCATTAGCACGCCAGTGAAGCATATTGGGAATATGGTGTTAGGCCCATATTTTGTCTTGATGACACACATAATATGGTGTTACTCCCGTATTTTGTCTTGATGACACACATAATATGGTGTTAGGTCCACATTTTGTCTTGATGACTCACATAATATGGTGTTAGGTCCATATTTTGTCTTGATGACACACATAATATGGTGTTACTCCCGTATTTTGTCTTGATGACATACATAATATGGTGTTAGGTCCATATTTTGTCTTGATGACACACATAATATGGTGTTAGGTCCATATTTTGTCTTGATGACACACATAATATGGTGTTACTCCCGTATTTTGTCTTGATGACACGCATAATATGGTGTTGGGTCCATATTTTGTCTTGATGACACACATAATATGGTGTTAGGCCCATATTTTGTCTTGATGACACACATAATATGGTGTTAGGTCCATATTTTGTCTTGATGACACACATAATATGGTGTTACTCCCGTATTTTGTCTTGATGACATACATAATATGGTGTTAGGTGAATATTTTGTCTTGATGACACACATAATATGGTGTTACTCCCGTATTTTGTCTTGATGACACACATAATATGGTGTTAGGTCCACATTTTGTCTTGATGACACACATAATATGGTGTTAGGTCCATATTTTGTCTTGATGACACACATAATATGGTGTTACTCCCATATTTTGTCTTGATGACATACATAATATGGTGTTAGGTCCATATTTTGTCTTGATGACACACATAATATGGTGTTAGGTCCATATTTTGTCTTGATGACACACATAATATGGTGTTACTCCCGTATTTTGTCTGGATGACACGCATAATATGGTGTTGGGTCCATATTTTATCTTGATGACACACATAATATGGTGTTAGGTCCATATTTTGTCTTGATGACACACATAATATGGTGTTAGGTCCATATTTTGTCTTGATGACACACATAATATGGTGTTACTCCCGTATTTTGTCTTGATGACACACATAACATGGTGTTAGGTCCATATTTTGTCTTGATGACACACATAATATGGTGTTAAGCCCAAATTTTGTCTTGATGACACACATAATATGGTGTTAGGCTCGTGTTTTGTCTTGATGAGGTCCATATTTTGTCTTGATGACACACATAATATGCTGTTAGGCCCGTATTTTGTCTTGAGGACACACATAATATGGTGTTAGGCTTGAATTTTGTCTTGATGACACACATAATATGGTGTTAAGCCAATATTTTTTACTTGACCATATATTGGGAATAAGGTGTTAGGTCCATAACATTTCTTGATGACTTTGGGTATTTGGTGTTGCATCCATATTTTTACAGATATTAGGAATAAAGCCAGGTAACAAGACATGCCAACTAATTTTACAATATAGAAAGTAGATACACTATCATATCACCAAAATGACTGTATCTAGTTTTGAGGAAGAAGTGCCTTGCCAAAAGGCAGTAAAACCTTCATAAAAACACTATAACAGATTCCAGACATTTTGGATACAAACATGTTCAGTGCAGACTGGATAGCGATAATAAACATCTAGGCCCATTCAAAGGCCAGAGAAAGTAAATATACATCTGTTGAAATTGGATGCATTAGATGATGCTCTAAAGGATCAGAGCAAAGAAATGTAGTAGGAAGATGAATTTAGAAATGTAAGCAACACAGAAATTAAGATATGATATACTCCAGGGAAAAGCAGCAATCTGCTCAAAGTTGTCTCCACTGAGCATTGGGACTCTCAGAACACAAATTAAGAAAGGATGATTTGTAGGCTCAGTATTGTTTTCATTTTGATAGAACTAATATCATAGCAAAGAGCAAGAACTAATATCATAGCAAAGAGCAAGAACTAATATCATAGCAAAGAGCAAGAACTAATATCATAGCAAAGAGCAAGAACTAATATCATAGCAAAGAGCAAGAACTAATATCATAGCAAAGAGCAAGAACTAATATCATAGCAAAGAGCAAGAACTAATATCATAGCAAAGAGCAAGAACTAATATCATAGCAAAGAGCAAGAACTAATATCATAGCAAAGAGCAAGAACTAATATCATAGCAAAGAGCAAGAACTAATATCATAGCAAAGAGCAAGAACTAATATCATAGCAAAGAGCAAGAACTAATATCATAGCAAAGAGCAAGAACTAATATCATAGCAAAGAGCAAGAACTAATATCATAGCAAAGAGCAAGAACTAATATCATAGCAAAGAGCAATATTGTTGCAACATTCTCAGTTTTGTTATGTTGTTGTTGCGAATGCTCAGAATGAGTAAGTCTACTCTTTTTTGCACCATGAAAAGGATGTTAAGTGCCAGGTTGCAGTAGCTTTCCTCACATCCCGAGTGTGCTGATGAAGTTGAACCAGGGTCCTCCAGGTGGTTGTGCTATGCTTGGCTTCATCTGCATGTCGCTCACTACTATGGTGATTCTCTTGATCCCTCACCTTGTTACTCTGCTGAAGTACAGGCACATCAACATAATAAGCCAGAGCCAGCAGGCTGTATTTCTTACAGATGCAATGTCAATTCTACAAGCTCTCACGAATGATAAAC
Organism: Ariolimax columbianus; assembly: GCA_036924085.1. NCBI lineage: Eukaryota > Metazoa > Mollusca > Gastropoda > Stylommatophora > Arionidae > Ariolimax > Ariolimax columbianus. The sequence goes on along the minus strand of JAVGWX010000008.1, from coordinate 42,115,371 downwards.
TTCCAGAGCTCAAAAGAGACTTGGGCGAACTAAAAGCCAAGAGAAGGGTGTTCAACTCAACCCAAAGCATGTCGCTTCTCTCATCATACACGGTCCTAAGCTGCTCTTTTGTTAATATGTTGGTTCCCCTCACTCCTCCCTCATCCCACTTTATCACAACCTCTGTCACCTTCTTCTTTGATCAACCGATGCTTTGCTTCTAGCCCGTGAAAATTCACGAAGGAGATTTTTCGTTTCAGATCTTTGTAGATGCCTACAGCTTTTCAAGCATGTTTGCTCTCCGTGGCCAGACTGCCTCTCTTTGCTCTGTCTAAGTAGGGCAGTCCTGCAGGATATGTTCTGGTGTTTGTTTGGGTGCTCCATAATCACATGTGCCGGTGTCTCTAAGACCCATTCTGTTGAAGTGGGTCGAGTCTGCAATGTCTCGTTCTGAGTCTAAAGATCTTTGTCTGCCCATCTCTGTGAAGTTTGTCTATGCTGTCATTTTCTGGTTTGTATTATTTATGCTGGTCTCTCCATTCCATCCTCATAGTTTGTCTGGTGAGTGTTTTTGCTTTTTTATAGCTCTGTGGATCATGAGTCTGTGTTCCATCACTTCTGCTCAACTGCTTTCTCGTTTCCAGGGATCCCACAGTGGGCCAGTATCTACTGTAGGACTACATCTGTTTTTTTGGGCTAGCAACCCAATGTTATATTTTATCTCATGTAAGAATATATCTTATTTGGGGCTTGAGATGGTTTGGAGTACACTCCTGTAGTATGTTAAAATGATCATTTTCCTTGTAGTTGTCTTTTGGCTGACAAGAGTCGGAGTTGCTGTATGTACAGCTGTTGCTTCAGCTCTAAATTGGTACAGGTCTCGCTTGCTGGTATGGAAGGGTTTTCTATGTCACCATTGAAGTGTGTGATGTAGACCCCACTGCCTCCCGATTTTATGCTCTCCTTCTGTCAACACATGTGACCCGCCATCACCACATTGAGCGGAATTTCTTTGATCTAGTATGGCTGAAGTTTACATGTACTAGCCTGCTTAAACAGAAGCTTTTTAATGCTGTAAGTTAGGTAACCATATACATCTAGGTACTAGCCAGAATATAGACTATGCTCTAGACCAGGGCTCGTCAACCTTTTATTCTTGGCACCCATTTCTATAACTTTTGTGAGGGTAAATTTTCCTTACCACCCACTAAAATCTAAATTGAAGAAAATTTTGCGATTGTCCCTTCAGTCTGCATATTTTGGATGTTTTTTGATACATCATCATCAAGTGGCATGTGCTTTGTAGAACGTCACTCCCATCACAGTCCGTCTGAAAGAAATTCCATCTCTTGCCAAACCTCCAGCCTGCTCCAGAGTCATGCCCAAGTATTCCTTTACATCTTGCTGCCATTGCTTGTCTCTGCCTCTCTTGCCTTGCCTTGCACTATACCTTTTATTACCATTCTCTAGAGACAGTTGTGTCTTATGATATGGCCAAAGTATTTCAATTTTATTGTTTATGATGGAATTTATGAACCAATTCTACTCTATACTCAACTGTTGTAGAATATCTGCATTCTTCTTTTTGAGTCCATGGTATTCTGAGAACCTTTCTATAACATTTCGACTCGAAGGACTTGATGCTCTTTTTTGAGATTTGGTTAACTGTCCATGTTTCACAGCTATATGCTGTCACAGGAAAAACACCGGTTCTCAAAATGTTGACTTCTGTTGGTTTGCTGATATTCTGCCATAATTTCCTCATGTTATGTAGCATCTGCATTGCCTTGATAATAATATTTTATTAAATACAGCATGTAATTATTCTGCTACTGCCCACCTGTAAAACTAAAATCGCACACTAGTGTATGCTAGCGCCCATGTTGAAGAGCACTGCCCTAGACAATCCAGTTGGAAATGAGTACCTGGCGTACAATTGAGAAAGATAAGGCAGGGCGGAAGAGAACGGGTCAGCCCCTTCTCACAAAAATGGAGAAACTGCACAGTAAAACCGGTAACACTTCATCTCCCAGGATAGTGGGGCACCTTCACGTTTTGGTATTTGACAATAATCTGAATGAGGTCCAGAGACTGGAATGTTAAGAATGTCTGTTTGAAACTTGTGATTCTGTTGCAGGTTTATGAGTCGACCTCTGACCTCGAGAAGATGGCTGCTCTTGTTGCAGCTCTAACCCATGACCTTGACCACCCCGGGGTCAACAATACTTTTCTTATTGTGACATCCAATCATCTTGCAACGTTATATCAAGTGAGTCCAACCAACTATTTTTCATGAATATCCACAATCAGTCACTTCAACATTTAAACTTAAACTTAACGTCTTTATACTCGTTTAGAAGACTTGGCAGAGTCTGTATACAACCAATTTCATTTATATGTCCTTGCTCTGTGCATCCAATCTATTCTTAAATGCATTAATTACAAGTGGTCTTAATTATTCATCGTTAACTTATTATTTTTCTACTACTCCATCAATAACCGTCAAACAGTCTGTCTTATTTTTTGGTAGCTCGTGAGAAATATTTTCTTATTGAAAATTTGTCCAACGTTATTAAACTCTTAAGTTCGAATTTGAATTGACATAACTGCATGCACTAAATCAAGTTGGTGTTAAGATGACAATTGAAGCTATGGTTTGAATGCAACGAAAGTTGCTCTGCTAGTCATCCCAATAATAACCAAAAACGCACAATGAAAGCAGAAAGACATGCCAAAATTATCGATTCGAGCACATACATATGATCCACAATGAATGTGGTTAAAAGCAAATACAGAAACAAGCTGACAGATGAACATATTGATAAATGCATTGATATGGGAATGTGCACCAAATGTGAACAAACTGTGGAGGAAATGCAATTCTTACCAAGTTACATTTCAAGTTATGTTTCTTACAGTAATTTTCTTTCACATATGAAAATTTTATACTTCTAGAATCGTGAAATAATTTTTTTTTTTTTTTTCTCTCTGAATAATTTATTTCAGAATGCTATGTTTTCGTTGTGAAATTAATGTTCTAATTTCTTGCCTATGTACATTTTGAATTTGTACAAGTTCTTATGATGATGTTCATACATCACATGAGATGAAGATCAGCCGTGTGGACAGTCTTTTCCTTATGCTCTGTTCACTGAAATGGGTGACTTGCTTAGTGATTTGGATTAAAGTGAAGAAGATTTGCGCAATTTGTCAACCTCACTCTCTGGTCCTGAGATACATTTGTCCAGTCACAAGACATTATCAAGACGACTGGAGATAGCATAGGATGCATATTTTTCCTTAGGGTTTACTCCCGACGCCTTTGTCGTAAACAGATACCTCACACTGCAGCAGGGGTGGGACATATAATAGGTTGGGAATGTAGGATGACCAGGACTAAATCTCTATTTCATAACAAATGGCGCAGGTAACTGTAAGTACCAAATAATGTTTCCAAACAAGTATTGTCACAGAGTGAAAGTCAAAGCCAACCCACATAGTGACAGACTATGATTAATCCGGTTTACCTGAGACCCACAGGAGGCACAGAGGTCATCCAGATCAATGTGTGCAAACCAAGGATACAAGTCACAAAAAATGCCATCAATGGCAACTGAGATAGGTCAATAGTTGCTGGTAATCCATTTGCTCCAAATTGTATACGAAATAATGATCAAAAGTATTACAAACAAGGTAATTAGCGTTACAGTAAATAACTGTCATATTCACTCACTCGCTAAGTTCATATCAAATGTCACAGGAAAATTATGACAAACGGCATTAATCCGGCTTGCTTCTAGAGGACGAAATACACAGCAGCTGGTAATAACACGTTTCCATCCGTCCTATACACCGGTACCAAAAAAATAGACTTTCGTCTGTCTTTTGCGAGGTACAGAAAAAGAATCCCCAATCTTGGTCACTAAGTGATGTCACAATAACATTGTCAATATGGGGAATGATAGAAATACTACATGGTGGTACATAGCTCACCAACAAATTTTTAATTTAAAAATAAATCACATATTTGTTAAGTTTTGCGACCACCGTCCTACATCTTGTTCATTAGCTTAGTTCTTAGTCAACCTGTACTTCTACAGGGGCCCCTGTGCAGGTCCAAGCTCTGATATGATCTAGAAGTAACCGGCAGGAGGATTTATTGCTTTGTGGGCTAGGCTCAAGCAGCTCATTACTCTGCTGCGTTGGGACAAGTGCCACGGAGGGTGGTTAACTGATGTGGGAATCCATCTGAATAGACTATACAATAGAGCAAAGTCGACCCGCAGCTTGTTAGGTGCCATCTATGTGGCTCTAAACAAACTACCTAGCCGTGGCTGGTGTCATGCCATGTGACATCAAACCAAATTATGTTTAGTTCAACCACAAGCATAGTGTATCCGATTTCAGCAAGCATTTCTAACTAGCCATTGTGAACCTTTGTGTATCGTCTTGTTATGAGATACGGCTGCTATCATCTTCCCCAGAATATTTCAGTCTTAGAGAACCATCATTGGAGATCTGCTGTAGGATTGCTTCAAGAAACGGGTGTTCTCGCTCATTTGCCTAATCAGCAACGGTAAGGAATTGTTTTTAAAGATGAAACAAAGTTTCAAAATATCTTTTATAGATCACCGCGACCAAGACTCCCATCTCTCTTCCATTAAGTGTTACCTGAAAACAGACTGTTTTCAAGGCAGTCTGGCTGACAAGATATGGATTGACATGATCCCGTTAGTAGTGAGCATTATATGATGCCAAGCACAGCACAAGCACGTGGAGAACCACAGTCCACCTTTATCAGCACGCTCGGAATGTGAAGAAAGCTGCTACAACCCGCCACTTAATGCCTTTTTCATGGCACACAAAAGAGTAGACTTACTCATTGCAACAACAACATCAATCTGTTATAGAAGATAACAGATCGATGCTCAATGACAAAAATATCTTGAAAAGATGGACAGAATACTGTTTAGAATGAGGATGATGTGGGCTAGTGGTTAACTGACACGGCTCACAATCCTAAGGTGCTGGGTTCGATCTCCACCACAACACCGGCCGTTACCCCGAGAAAGCAAACCCTTGGAAGATGCAAAAGGAAACAGACCCTTACATAAAATGCATGCCGAAGTCGGATGCACTGGGCCGACAGGCGAAAAATAAAAACCGCAGTACAACGCACACCTCCTTGTGGAATTGAGAAATAAGGTAAATGCAAAAGAGAAACAAAACAAAAAACTGTTTAGAATTGAAAGCTGCAGCAGAGGTTATGCTGACAGGTGAAAGCAATGAAAGCCAGGCAGTTTGTTTAACAGATACCCTGTTTCAGCGCTAAAGAGCCAGAGCAAAAAAGACCAAAATGACCTAAGATCAGTACTCTGTCAGCTATGCCAGCAATCCAAACCTAGAAGGGTTGTAGTATAGTGGGTCCCATCCCACTGTAACATTCAAGCCAACGAAGAGGGAGACAGACTGGCAGAAGAAGGTGGAAGGCCACTACAACCAGATTCAAGTGTGACCTATGAAGAGTCTGAAAGGTTTATTAGGACCAGATACATGGACAGATGGGAAACAGAGCATACTTGCTTACACAAAAAAAAGAAGTTTATTACCAGTTGAACAGAAGAGAGCAGGTGGTGGTCTTCAGACTCCCCACAGGCCGCAACAATAAAAGGTACCATCTATTCAATAAACTGAAGATAGGTGGTACTGATGAATGCACCTGTGGTACAGAGAAAATGATCCGTGAACATCTGCTACAAAATTGCCAGACATACGAGGACCAGAAAAAGTACATATGGAAATCACCAGTGCCAAAACTAGACAAGCTCTATGCCAGTGTTGACAACCTCAGGATGACAGCTGCTTTCTTTGAACAAATTCAAGTCGACATGTGACAGCGTAAGAAGAATTTATATAATTGTGACGTCATACTTGATTGTGAAACATTTAATAAGCACCATGTGCGATAATTGAGAACCGGGGAAATTCAGAAACTAAAGAATGAAGTAAAAGAAGCCATTTGTCCTTTAAAAGGTAGTAGGTCACTGAGTGGGGACAATATTGAGGAGATAAAGTGGTCAATCTTATAACAAAAATCTGTCAGAATATTTGAGGCATGAAACACAATAGCTGAGACTTCCAAAGAAAGGAAACCTTAAAATGTATAAAAACTATCAGCATTATCAGCCATCTAAGCAAAGTGACGTTAAAGTTACTTCTCTGTAAAACAACAAAAATCAGAAAGCATTCTGGCCAAATAACAGGCTAGTTTCAGAAAAAATATAAGTACTATTGAACATCAGAATATTGATTTTAAAAACTCCTCGATCATCAGAATGAGTTGTACCACAACCCATGACTGTGTTTGACATGAAGGTCTGTGGCATATCATGAGACAATTTAACTTTGATACCAACATCACTGACACTATTACAGCACTGTCTAAAGATTCAAGAAGTGCGGTTCTAGTAAATAATATTATTGGAGAATTCTTCAAAACAACACTAGCAGTATAGCAAGGATTTATCGTATCCCTGGTATTGTTCAGCATGTGTTTAAAGCATGTTATGCAGGAGAAAATCATAGAACACCCTTAACTTAACTACTTAACTTATCGTTAAGTAGTTAAGTTAAGTTACAATTGGTGGTTGACCCCTCTGCAACCTAGGTTCATGCTGGATCCGAACTAGAACTTCCAGTACTTACCACAAATTTGGAGAAAGGGATTAGAACATATGGAATGGAAATTAGCACAGAAAAAAAGCAAGAAACTATGAATAGGTATCAAAATCAGGCTTCTATAAACATCATGATAAATGACCAATAACTTGAAGAAGTTAATTTCTTTAAATAATCAGTCTTGCATGTACATAACTTAACTGAATGTCTTTATACTGGCTTAGAAGACTCTGCAAAGTCTGTCTACAACCAGTTTCTTGGAGGGTGGTTAACTGATGTGCAAGTCCATCTTAATAGACTCAAACACTAGAGCAAAGTAGACTTGCAGATGTCAGGCACCATCTATGCTACTCTTAACAAATCACCTAACCATGGCTGATGTTATGCCATGTCACACAGGTAGTCGCCTCTTACAATATGCTCTCTGGGGGGCAGTGGTGCTATTCTTGTCATACACAAAGACCCCGGCAGATCACTTGGAGTATATAAAGAAGTAAATGTAGTGTATGAAGACTTAATAAAGTAATTAAGACAAGACTCGAGATGGCTGCAGCTGCCATATCAAGAATGTGATCTGAAAAAGCAACACCACCGCTGCAGTCAAAGTCAAGTAATATAAATCATTAGTGATGTCTGTTCTTGTGCACTGATGTAGCTGGACACTAATTGCTGATAGGGAAAGAAGGACACACAATTTTGAATATAAATACTACAAAAATATGCTGTGCATCTTTTATAACATCAAATGGAAGATGCAATTACCAAAAAAAATGCAGAATAGCTCAAGCAAAATTAGTCTTCCAGACTATGAAAGGAATATTGTGCAACAAAACCGTGTCGCTGGAACTGAGAAAGAGAGTCCTTGGAAGCTACGTGGAACCAGTACTGATATATGGCAGTGAATCATGGACAATTAGCAAACAGTGCATAGATAGATCTTTGAAAGTAACTGAGATGTGGTTTTACAGAAGAATACTGCGGATCCCATGGACTGCAAAGAATAATGATGCAGTACTCGAGCACCGGGTTGATAACATCAAAGAATGGTCAGGACATGATTTTTTCACACTCGTTCACAAGACTGAGGATAGAGGACTATGGACTTTGGAGGACTTTGTGTGTTCATGCACCGATACGACTCTAAAGAGTTAAGGGTTTGTTGATCGATTGATTGAGGAAGAAGAACGACGAATATATTTCTCAGATAAGATTTTGCAAATTATTTGGAAAAATTTGGTTTTTTCTAGGAAGGATGGTATATAATATGATATTCCTTTCATCTCAATTTGTGTCTCTCGGAGATGAAATAAAAACATAGCCTGCACAGTGCATGGACACTGTAGGGATAAGCTACCTTTATTCCACAACCCCATAAGCTCTTGTGGTGGGCCTCGGAAATAGAGATAAATGCCCTAATGATAACTCTATCTATAGAGCGGTATTAGTAAACACTTAGCTCTAAATAAAGCTGTCGTGTTAGCTGACCGTAGGATTACATAATTAGAGATTATGTCACTGATGAGTTGGAGAGATGAGCTTGTATGATAAATTGTTGTTGTTATTTTTGCAGAGAAGGGTTTGTGTGTTGAATTGTTCTTATTTTTGCGAAGAGGGGGAAGTAAAAGTATTGTTGTTATTTTTGCGGAGAAGGGTTTGAATGCTAAATTGATGTTATTTTTTGCAATGAAAGGTTTGTATGTTAAACTAATGTTGATATTTTTGCAGAGAAGGGTTTGTACAACAGCTGCAAGCATTGATATTAGCCACAGATATTACAAGGCAGCAAGAGTTTTTACTCAAGTTTTGTGTGAGTATAGAGAGGCATGGTTACTTGGTGGTTCAAATATTGTTGTTGCTGGTGATAATGGTTTTGGTTGTGGTGGTGACGTTGATATTACCAGACAACAAGAGTTTTTACTCTGGTCATGTAGAAGTACAGGGGACATGGTTTATTGGTGGTTCTAGTGGTGTTGTTGTTGCTGTTGTTCGTAATGATGATGTTGGTGGTGGTAGCATTGATATTATATTAGCAACTGATTTTACCAGGCAGCAACAGTTGTAACTCAAGTTTTGTGTATGGGGGGGGGGGGGGGGGGGGGGGGGGCTTGTTGGTGGTTCAAGCAGTGTTGTTGTTATTGAAAATAATGGTGTTTGTGGTGGCAATTACTAGTATTGCTGTTGTTTGTGATTGTGGTTGATTACTAATATTATTTAAGTTAGGTATGTGATGATCATGACAATTAGGATGATGGTGGTGGTAATGGTGTGATCGTGTTTATGATATTAATCCTTGTAGCCCTGATAAGCATATTGTTCATGAATCACCAATGTTCATGTGGCATAAGTTTAGATTTAAGCTTGGATCATGCAAGGAGGGGTGCCTGAGAGGTCAGATCAGGAGTGTGTTCAGCCAGCAAGTTACAAGAACCATGAACATCAATAAGCTCTGCTGAATAAAGCAAAGTAGCTAGCTGTGTTCAATAAATAAATATACATTGATTATTCTTATACCCCAGAGAAGCTAGAATCCAGGTATATACTGATGTACCAATAATGTGAGAAGTGAAAAATGGAGGAGCAGGAATCTAATGTTGTTTACCCAGATAAAGAAGACAAAACCACCAGATCATCCAATGGTTGTTGTTGTTTCGAATGCCCACAATGAGTAGGTTTTGCTCCTTTGTGCGGCCTGAAAAGGACATTCAGTGGCAGGTTGCAGTATCTTTCCTCACATCCCGAGCGGGCTGATGAAGGTGGACCAGGGTCCTCCAGGCAGTATTGCCATGCTTGGCTTCATCTGCGTGTCACTCACTACTACGGTGATACGTCGATCTCTCACCTTGTTAGCCAGGCGGCCATTTTCAGGGAGGACTGCAGGAAAGTCAAGGTAAGGGTCCTGGCCAGTATATTTTGCCTAACCCTGACTAACATGTTTGAACAGTATATTTTTCCTGACCAGACGTTAGTCTACCTCCCTCATCCAATGGAAAATTCTTTTCAAACTACTCGGCTGAAGTACAGGCACTAATTATTGTTGCAAAAATGATTACCAACACAACAAGCTAATGCCAGCAGGCTGTATTCCTTACAGATGCAATGTCAGTTCTGCAAGACCTCAATAATGATAGCCAGAGTTTATAAAAGCCTTGGGTGTATTAAATGCTGAGAGAAAGATAGTACTACAGTGGATATCATCACACTATGGTATACTAGGAAATGAGACAGTAGAAAGATTAGTAAAAGAGAGAGCAACATGAGAACAATCACATTCAAAGAAAACAAGACCCTTATCCAAGCCATAAGGAAAGTCAGCTAAACAAAAGACAACTCACTGCCTTGATTGAGTCAGAGCAAGGGATTCTGTTTCAAATGACAACCAGACATAATAGATTAAATAGCCAATTACACAGACTAAAACTGGCCCTAACACCCTTGGATATGTGCGGACGAGCAGCGCAGGCAGCCAAACATATCCTATAACCCACACAAAAAATATAACATCTACACAAAACTGAATGAAAACCTTAATAATAATAATAATGTTCGCGTAGGCATCAAAGGCCCGTTGCGTCGATTGACCACTACCATGTCCAACTGCTGAGGCTGTGCCCATGTGTAGCATGTCAACCGAAATCCCTACAGACTCCCCAGGTGGAGCCATGTACTTCGAAGCCTTGGGATAAGGCCGCGAGGAGTGTGTTAGACCAATGTTTGTGTCAAGCTTTCGTGTCTGTCCGTGTCAAACTCCCTGTTTCCACATATCCCGCCGCCAAGGCTTCTGACTGTGTCCACCTGTTGGTCAACATGACCCTTGCTGTGCTGAGAATACAAAGTTTGGAGAGGTATCCTGCAACCTCTGGTGGAAGGAGGGGCTGGCAGGATGAAGTCGGCTTCAGTCTGAGCAGAAATGTCCTTGAGTAGTGATAATCTGGTCCTGAATTCTGGTGTGCAGTTAAGCAGAACGTTGAACGTTGACATAGATGGGTTGGCGGGTTCAGAAGCAGAACTCCAGGATTGGGTCAGAAGGCTCGATGAAACAGCTCTTGACTATGGTATGGAGACAAACGCTGGAAAGACAAAATTAATGACCAACAATGCTAAGGGCTTCAACAGTAGGATAAAAACTAAGGACCAGGAACTCGAAGTGGTTAATCGTTTTAAATATCTGGGTTTGATAGTCAGTAATGAAGGATCAAGATGTGAGGTGTTAGCCAAAATAGCACAGACAATAGCAGCGCTTGCATGGCTTAACAAAATCTGGCAAGACAAATGATTAGCTCTATGCACAAAAATCAGATTAATGAGTACATCGGTTCTGTCATTATTCCTCTATGCTTGTGAGACATGGACAGTTACAGCTGACCTTCAACGTAGGATGCAAGCCTTGGAGATGAGATGTTTCCGAAGACTTTCAAACGTCACGTCCAAGGATTGAGTTACAAATGAGGAAATACGAGATAGAATTACAACAGCAAAAGGACCTTTTGAAAACCTCTTGGCAACTGTAAAAAGAAGGAAACTCGCTTGGTACGGTCACATATCGAGATCAAATGGTCTTGCAAATACGATCCTGCACGGAAAGGTGCAAGGCATGTGACGAAGAGGCCGTTCCAAAAATAGGTGTGAGGACAACATAAAAGAATGGACCAATCTCCGACCAGAAGAGGCACAGGCAGCAGCTACTGACAGAAGGATGACATGGGGTTGTGAGGATGTTTTCATGTGTGCCCCAATGACCTCACTGGTTACGGGATAACCTGACCTAACCTGATTCATGTGGTGAAAACCGTTTAGATGATGAAATGGAGGCCATAGCTATAAAAACAGCAGTTGAAATTTTGCACCAACAGTTTGACTTGAGTGAATTGATGCTGATAGACATCTTGATTTTTAGTGACTCCAAGTCGGTTCTGGAGGCACTGAAGCACACCCCATACAACAAAAAGGAATTATTTTGGGTGGGGAGGGCGATCAACAACATTATCACTGCTCACAGGATTAATGTCACCTTGCAATGGATCCCTGGACATAGCGAACTACCAGGAAATGAGATGGAAGACAGATTGGCAAAAACAGGAGCCTTCAAATAACAATTGGACAGACCCTGCAGTAACCACACAGTAAAATTAATTATTAAGAATAGTAATAACAAAATCTGGATGAACAGGTGAACAACAGGAACAAGCGGGTCACAGTGTATTTAGAGAAATTTCACAGCCAAAAAGTAATGATTGACATAAACTACATAGAAGCGATCAAAGTCTCATCTTTGAGTTCCAAACAGGACATACCAGAGTTAATAGCCACTTGAACCGCATCAATCCCCAGTACCTGCCTTTGTGCAGACATTGCTCTCACTCTGATAAAACAGTTAGACACCTACTCATTGAATCCAAGACGCTTGCGGACATGAGGAAAAGATTCTTACAAGCACTGTCGACAATTAACTTAACGTCTTTATACTGGATTAGAAGACCCTGCAGGGTCTGTATACAACCAGCTTCATTTACATCACCTTGCTCTAAAAGCTATGCGCATCCAGTTTATTCTTAAATGCACTAACTGTCCCTGCCTCCACCACCTTCCCTGGCAATGCATTCCAAGCAGACACCACTCTCTGACTAAAAAATCATTTCCTAATATCTAATCTGCACCTCTCTTTAGTCAGATTGTAGCTATACCCTCGTGTTATTGTGGGTGGCTGTATTTTAAAAAACTTGTTATAGTCTAATTTATCAATTCCTCTGATCATCTTATAAACCTGTATTAAGTCACCACGAATTCTTCTCTCTTCGAGACACTGTAGGCCAGTTTTTCTGAGTCGTTCCTCATAACTGTAATTCTGGAATCCCACTATCATCTTTGTCGCTCTTTTTTGTATTCTTTCCAGCATGTTTATATGACAGTACTCCAATCTAGGTCTAACTAAAGCTTTATACAGTTTGACGATCACTTCCTTGCTCCTATGTTTAATATTTCTTTTTATCATACCTAACATTGCATTTGCCTTTTTCACTGCTACTTTAACTTGCTCACTCACCTTTCTTGTTTGATCTATTATAACCTCTAGGTCCCTTTCCTTATCTATCTTTCTAATATTGTTTTCTCCCATTCTGTAATTATGTTCCATATTGGATCTACCCATGTGGATGACTGTACATTTATCTACATTAAACTCCATTTGCCAGCTTACAGACCATTCTCAAATTTTATCTAAATCCGACATCAATATATCCACTTCCGCTTTAGATTAGACACGACTGCATAGTTTCGTGTCATCAGCAAATTTTGCAATCATGGATCCCATATCAATGTCCAAATCATTTATATATATCAAGAACAAAATTGGTCCCAAAACCGAGCCCTGTGGCACACCACTTTTCACTTCACACCACTCAGAGTACTTCTTATTTAAGCCCACCCTCTGCCTTCTTCCCTTTAACCAATTTTCAATCCATTTGGCAACTTCCCCACCAATTCCATGTGATTTTAACTTTCGAAATAATCTTTGATGAGGTACTCTATCAAAGGCCTTTGCAAAGTCTAGATAAATAACGTCCACTGGCTCCCCTTTATCTATGATTTTAGTAACCTCCTCCATGAATTCTAATAGATTTGTTAAGCATGATCTCCCTCTAGTAAACCCATGCTGACTATTTCTAATTAGATTAAATTCGTCTAAATGCATTACAATGTTTTCTTTGATTATTGACTCTAACAATTTACAGACTATGCTCGTTAAACTCACCGGTCTATAATTTGCTGGATCTGATTTTTTGCCTTTTTTGAATAAGGAGATCACTCCTGCATCTTTCCAATCCCGTGGAACAATCCCTTTTGTAAGTGATTGAGAACATAATATAGCCAATGGTTTTGCTAGTTGGTCTCTAATTTCATACAGCAATTTTGGATGAATACCATCTTGACCTGGACATTTATTCACTTTCAACCCCTCCAATTTTTTAAAAACCATTTCCTCTGTAATACAGATTGATCTTAATCCCGTTGTATCCATGTCTCTTTGAAAAATATCTATAGGCTCTGTGATCTTGGAGCAGTCCTCTTTTGTGTAGACTGTGCCAAAGTACTGATTGAGCAGATTAGCTGCCTCCCTATTCTCACTTATTATTTTCCCTGTACTGTCTATGAGAGGGCCTACTTTGTCTTTCGTTCTTTGTTTATTTCTAACATAAGAGAAGAAGCTTTTACTGTCAGTCTTGATCCTCTGAGCAAGTTTTTTTTCGAAGTCTATTTTTGCTGTTTTATTCGCTTTCTGAGATATGTTCTGCTTGTCCAAATATTTTTAATATGTTTCTTTTGATTTACCTGCCTCTATATATTTTTTTCATGCCTTATTTTTGGCTCTTCTACATTTCACTACAAATCTAGTTATCCACTTTTTACGCTTGGGGTTTACCTCCCTACATGGAACACATTCCTCTTTTAGCATTTCTAGAACTGTTTTAAAACTCACCCACTCCTGTTCAACATCTGTTCCTACGACAATATCTTTCCAGATTATATGGTTCGCTGCCTCTTTCATCCTCTTAACATCTGCCTTAGAGTAGTCGTATGTTCGCGGGTTGATGTTTACTTCTTTCCCTGCAATAAGATCCCATCGGATGATTTGATGGTCTCTTGAGCCAAACAGTTCCCCAACAGTAACGTTTTTAATCATATTTTCCTTTGTAGTAAAAACTAGGTCGAGTATGTTTTTGCCTCTGGTGGCTGCTTCTACATGTTGAATTAAAAAATTGTCAGTTATGCACTTAACAAAAGGTTTTGACTCTACAAGTGCTTCTGCCATATTCCATTTTATTTCTGGAAAGTTGAAATCTCCCATTAATAATAATTTCCCTTCACTTGCCTTTGCTATGGTACTAATCAGCTCCTCATCTTCCTCTTTTTGACTTGATGGACATCTATAGCACACTCCAATCACTGTTTTTTCACCCCCGTTTTCTATTTCTCCCCATACACTTTCATTTTTGTTACCACATGATAAATCATCTTTGATAGTTATATTTACAGAATTTATACAGTATAATAAAACGCCACCTCCCTTAGTCTTGTTTCCAACTATCCTATCTTTCCTTAACATTGTATATCCCTCTATTTCAAGTTCACTATCTGCAATCTCCTCATATGTCCATGATTCTGTTAATCCTATTATATCTGGTTTTTCTTCTTCTACATACAGTTCCAATTCTTCTCTTTTATTTACTATGCTTCTCACATTTGCATAAAAACATTTTAGTTTGTAATGTTGTTGGTTTTCCTCTTTATGTTTCTGCTTTTTCATTTTAGTGTTTGCTTTTCCACTACTTATTTCACACTTCCCTGACATTAACTCTACCCTTTGACTACATCCTCTATAGCACCCTATTGTAGGCTTATCTTTAGTCTCATATTTCATAGGCCTTACTAGTTTAAATTTCTAACACAATGATTAAACATATACTTTGCTACAACATGCTGTTCTATCTCATTTAGATGTAAACCTCCCCTATCTAGCATTTTACTTTTGTCTTCCTTTAACATCAATAAATTCCATTCCCATATCCGCACACATCACCTGTAACCTAAGGTTGATACCTATTATTTTGCTATCTAGATAGTCTGACCCATCTGCTCTATCTAAAATGCCCATCATTGTGACCTTTCTAAACTTTTTTCCTTAAGTGTTCCCATAAGACTTTTATATTTATCCATAATTATTTCTGTACCATCTCTCTTTACATTATTTGTTCCTACCAAAACTACAACATGACTGTTTCCTTTGTTATCTAACCTCTTTATTCTCCCCTCTATATCCTCTATTTTTGCTCCTCCAATATCCATTCTTTCAAACATTTTATGTTGTTTAGACAAATGTCTGTCTGTCCGGCCCATCCTAGTCGTGCTTTTTCTAGCAGTGCATGGATGCTGGACATGTTAGCCCTCGAGAGAACCTCGATGTCAGTGACACGATCTTGCCATCGGATGTGGAATATTCGCCTCAGGCAACCTGTGTGGAAGTGGTTTAACCTCCTTGCATGTCCAGAGTATACAGTCCAGCTTTCGCAAGCGCATAGTAGGGTTGGAATGATGGTTGCACGGTAGACTTTGAGTTTGGTCTTGACGCTGATGCCACGACGTGCCCAGACCATCGAGCGCATTCTACCAAAGGCTGTGATGGCCTTTGCTATTCTGCTTGCCACCTCATCGTCTAGGCTGACAGATCTCGACAGCGTGCTGCCCAGATATGTGAATTTGTCTACGGCATTCAACGTCTGCCCGCTGACTGTAGTCTCTGGTTTTGTGTACGGCATGCCTGGTGCTGGTTGGTACATGACCTCTGTTTTTTTGGCATTTATGGTCAGGCCAAAATTTTCGCATGCGGTGTGAGCAGTAGACCTAACCCAACTCACCAGCTAAACAGACACCAACAAACCACCGTCTTTCAGCTGAGAACAGGCCACTACAGACTATTGGGCCACCTACAATGGCTTAAGATATCACACACAAGTGACTGCCCATGTTGAACCAGAGTCCAGACCTCTTAACACATCCTACAGGACTGCCCAATATACAGAGACTTACGATGCCAAACCTGGCCAGAGGGAGCCAAGGTGACGCAGAAGCTGTGGGACTGCCATCTGAATCTGGAGAGTACTGTGGACTTTGTCCTAGTGACAGAACTACAAATCTAGCGTGACCAAAACATATGAATGCAGAAGAAGAAGAGTTGCCTAATCCCTGTTCAGCAGAACACTCTATAACTGTGTATTCCCCACCCCTCATTTGCAGAGGCCAATGTCTTCTGAATTTGACAGAAACCTCTAGAAACAATCCAACCTGTTGCAACAGATAACATAGTATAGGTTTATATTTGGTTTACCCTGACCAGTTTTTAGTGAATCCTGGGTCCATTTGCTTACAGTACGGTTTCAGTAGCAGTGGTTTTTAAATGATGAGGTTGCTAGTCCTAAACACAACTTTTCCTAGTCGCCTCTCAGGACATTCTGGGAAGGAAACAGGAGCTCTCAGAAAGCACTTGGGTTTCGAGGCGAGTCCGTTGAAGTGTGATCAGCACTTAAGATATAATGCAGGGCCGAAGATGCAGCACAGTGAATGAGCTGATAGGAGTCAGTAATCATAGCTGGATGCTTGTATCAGGGTCAGCAGACCAGAGGTAACCAAAACTCGACTCCAAGCAGTGGCTCTGTAAACAGGGTAAGAGAATAGGGATCATAGAGGAAAGTCTAACCTTATACCCAAAAAAGCCTGCTGAAACCGGATGTATTGAGTCGAAAAACGCAGAAATAGCAAACTACGACACATCACAACATCCTTTTCGGGACAAATTCCAGAAAAGAAGAAAAAATATTTTAAATAATAGCTTGTTGTCATAAACATTGGCAAATGAAGACCGGTGTCAGTCATTTCTTGTTCTACTCCTTCCCTCAGTGTTTTCACTTGTTCAACGTTCTCTTCCATCCTCAGCGTTACATCGAGAGTGGAGAATTTCAGTACAGGAGAAATGAAGAACACAGACACTTTCTTCTGCAGGTAGGCCTATGTTTGTTTGTTTGCTACAGTCTACTAGCTGACAAAAGAAAGGAAAGGAAGTATGAGTATATGGAGTATGGATTCAAACCACAGACCTTCATGGTGCAGTTGTGCATTGCTGCAAAGAACGACATGAGTTAAGGGGTTTGGCTAATTACACACCTCAATATCCATGCTATACTATCACAGTGATCGGCATTGAAGATGATGAATGTTCTTTCTTAGATCTCCCTCAAGTTGTTGTTGTTTCGAATGCCCACAATGAGTAGATTTACTCTTTTATACGTCCTGAAATGACATTAAGTGGCGAGTTGTAGTAGCTTTCCTCACATCCTGAGCATGTTGATGAAGGTGGACCAGAGTCCTCCAGGCAATTGTGCTATGCTTGGCTTCATCTGCGTATTGCTCACTACTACGGGGATCACGTCAATCCCTCACTTTGTTAGCCAGGCTGCCATGAAACAGCCCGTTTCCAAGAACGACTGCGAGGATGTCAAGGTGAGGGCCATAGCCAGTATGTTTATGCCTGACGCTAACATATCTGATCAGTATATTTTTCCTTACCAGATGTTAGTCTACCTTCCCTATCTCCCTCAAGTATGCAGCTATCACTAAATCTCCAACCAATGATAGCCCTGGAGCTTGAGACTTTTCCAACATGATTGGTTCTGGTCAGAGTTGGGAGGATGTGACCCAGACACGGAACTCAGGAAAATATATCTGCACACTGTTCTTATTGAGGAATGGGTGTCCAAATTGGGTTATTACGTTGGTCTGCTGACCATAGGATATATATTCAAATTCTCAGTTCTCAAGCGGAGAAACTTTGCAGAAATAGCCAAAGCAAAGATGCACGAAGATCCCATAAACGCACTAACAACACCAAAACCCATCACTACTGTACGAAAACCTACCTGGAGGCAGGATATATTTCCAGAGGTGGTAGAAAATATACCAGGTATTGGAAACAAAAACGGCCAGACTGAAAAAGAAAGGAGAGATACTACCTTAAGCTTTATATCGAAAAACTACCCAAGCATGGACTGGACCCATGCATACACCGACGGTTCTGTAACAAACACTACACAGAACGGAGGGGCAGGAGCATTCCTGAACCTACCAAATGGCAGAAAAATAACACTGTCATTCGCTACTGGTAAGTACACAAGCAAATTTCAGAGCGGAGGCAGAGGCACTGTGGGCGGCAGTGGAAGAAATGGTGACACATAAAGAAAATGAAAGCCATATAGTCTTGCTTACAGATGCTCTCGCCGTAGTCACATCGCTAAAAAGCCAGAAAAACACTGAGCTTAATGACTTAAAAGCAGCATTCTGCAAACTGTGCCAGCAGTCCGCACCAAAAAGGGTAGTGGTACAGTGGGTCCCATCACACTGCAACATCCAAGGCAACGAGGAGGCAGACAGACTGGCAAAAGAAGGTGCAAGACTACCACAAACAGATACTAGTATGACGTACGAAGAGTCAAAACGGCTTATCAAATCCAGATACATGACCAAATGGGAAACCGAACATACTGGTTACACCAAAAACGATGCCTATTACCAGTTGATCCGAAGAGAGCAGGTCGTTGTCTTCAGACTTCACACTGGCCACAATAGACTGAGGTACCACCTATTCAACAAATTGAAGATAGGTGGTACCGACGAATGCCCGTGCGGTACTGGTAAAATGACCGCTGAACATCTGCTGCAGAACTGCCCGACATACGAGGATCAGAGAGAGCAGATGTGGCCATCACCAGTGGAACTGCAAGACAAGCTCTATGGCAGTGTCGACAGCCTCAGGATGACCGCCGCTTTTTTCGAAAAAATAATGGTTACTGTCTGACTGCGTACGAAGAAGAAGAAAAAGAAGAAATTCTCAGTTGGCATGGTTTTATATTCTATTGCTAAAATAATACAAATTTAGTCTACACACTGTGACAGCTGCAGGTGATAGCAGCCTTTATTCCACATGATGGAGGCGAACGACAAGGTAGTTCAAGTTGCTGAATACTGGATGGATGCTGTGTGACATGGTGTTTGGACGCAGAAAGTAAGTAAGTATTCCACAGCCATATAATTTTTTCTCAGAAATGATCATAAACACCGTAACAAAATTGTTTTTTACTGTTATTTTTAAGATTGCTCTCAAATGTGCAGACATCTCCAACCCATGCCGGCCCTGGAGAATCAGTCAGCGTTGGAGTAGAAGAATTTGTCACGAGTTCTTCCTGCAAGGTAAGAGGGCTATGACTGGGGCTTTCAGTTTGAGGGTATAAAGCAAAGAAAGGTTTTTGTGGGCATTACCTTGTTTACCACTGTCTAACCCAGTTTGGTAACAGTAAGATATCGAACAAATTGGAGATGATAATTGTAAAGAAAGGTATCATTGAAGTGCTTGGTAAACACAAACACAACACAGAAGGTAAAACTGGTACAGATGCAATGAGTTAGCAACCTTATCATGTCAAACAAAGCTCTGCAGAAACCTTAGAAGTATGGATACACTCTGAAGCTTGCAAGTCAATTACGATGACCTCAGAATGGGCAGATGCTCATTGGGTGGACTGAAGAACCGCTACAGAGACTCCTTAAATGTCACCTGGAAAATGCTTGCATAGAACTATTTCACCCGATGCGCTAGCATCACGCAAGGTGCTCAGATTGCAGAGCGAAACTCATCGCTGAAGCACAGAGAACGTGTGCCACTTGAAAAAACAGAACACATGACACTTCCATAACCGACTTCTCACATATGTGCCCAGGGTGTGGCAGGGTCTGCCGTGTCAGGATTAGCCTGTGCAGTCATGTGAGATCACATCTCATAGCACACAGGATTAGCCTGTGCAGTCATGTGAGATCACATCTCATAGCACACAGGATTAGCCTGTGCAGTCATGTGAGATCACATCTCATAGCACACAGGATTAGCCTGTGCAGTCATGTGAGATCACATCTCATAGCACACAGGATTAGCCTGTGCAGTCATGTGAGATCACATCTCGTAGCACACAGGATTAGCCTGTGCAGTCATGTGAGATCACATCTCATAGCACACAGGATTAGCCTGTGCAGTCATGTGAGATCACATCTCATAGCACACAGGATTAGCCTGTGCAGTCATGTGAGATCACATCTCATAGCACACAGGATTAGCCTGTGCAGTCATGTGAGATCACATCTCATAGCACACAGGATTAGCCTGTGCAGTCATGTGAGATCACATCTCATAGCACACAGGATTAGCCTGTGCAGTCATGTGAGATCACATCTCATAGCACACAGGATTAGCCTGTGCAGTCATGTGAGATCACATCTCATTGCACACAGGATTAGCCTGTGCAGTCGTGTGAGATCACATCTCATAGCACACAGGATTAGCCTGTGCAGTCATGTGAGATCACATCTCATAGCACACAGGATTAGCCTGTGCAGTCGTGTGAGATCACATCTCATAGCACACAGGATTAGCCTGTGCAGTCGTGTGAGATCACATCTCATAGCACACAGGATTAGCCTGTGCAGTCGTGTGAGATCACATCTCATAGCACACAGGATTAGCCTGTGCAGTCGTGTGAGATCACATCTCGTAGCACACAGGATTAGCCTGTGCAGTCGTGTGAGATCACATCTCATAGCACACAGGATTAGCCTGTGCAGTCGTGTGAGATCACATCTCGTAGCACACAGGATTAGCCTGTGCAGTCATGTGAGATCACATCTCGTAGCACAAGTCTGATGCTGTCACAATCTCCGCTTGCGATTGGGAACTATTATTTTTATTTTTTTAAATAAGTACATTTTGGAATTCTGAAATTCCCCGTCTTTTTTTTTCATTGCCACTACAAAATATTACAACGTCGGACGAGTATATAAAATACTTTGCTTAGATTAGCTCGGAGATAAGTTAGGTTTCACCACCTGCCATTCTGCAATTGACACAATCCATGTGCTTCGTCTCCTCATAGAAATTAATTGCGAGTTCATCTCCCCCCCCCCCCCCCCCCCCCCACCTTCTCTACGTTGCCTATGCCGACTTCAGGGCCGCCTTCAACTTCATAGATAGATCAATTTTGTGTAAGACATTACAAAGTGGGGGTGGGGGTCGTCCCAGACTCCTTGCTGGGGCTAATAATGGAGCTACACTATAACACCATTGCAAAAATCCGCTTCCGTCAGCCAGGACATCACCAACAAACTTCATACTTCTTCTGGTGCCCATCAGGCTAATGTTCTCACTCCATCACTTTTTCTCACACAGTTGGATGTATACAATCAAGAAATCAGCTTCAGTGATATGTTCACCTCACTCCATCACTTTTCCTCACACAGATGGACACACACAACCAAGGAATCACCATCAGTGATATGTTCACCTCACTCCATCACTTTTCCTCACACAGATGGACACACACAACCAAGGAATCAACATCAGTGATATGTTCACCTCACTCCATCACTTTTCCTCACACAGATGGACACACACAACCAAGGAATCAACATCAGTGATATGCATGTGACAGACCTTAATTATGCAGAAAATGTTCTCATACCAGGCTAGACTCACAGGCACTGATAAGTCTCCTGGATCACCTAGACCAATCAGCTTCACAAATTGGATCTCCATAATATTTCATTGGTGAAGACCAAAATCCAAAGTTTTGATAATGATCTGCCAGTGGCAGGAATCATTGTATCGACCCTGCCAAGAACGTCATCTACCTGGGCAGCATATGACGTACGTAGCAGTCCTGACATTATCTGAAGAATCCATATGGCAGCATTATATATGAATTCTCCACACAGAATCTGGTCCCAGAAGAGGTTCTCTATGGAAACCAAACTCCACCTTAACAAATACTGTGTCATTCTAATCCTTCTGTAGACTCTGAACCCTAGACTGTTTTGCAAAGAGATCAGAAGAGTCTTGAAGACTTCCATATGCACAGCTAGAGGCACATCCTTGGAATCAACCGATATGATCTGGCTACCAACACATCTTGAGAGTATTGTCTTTATGATGGACTGTCGCAACATCTCCATCTTTGGTCATCTCTTCAAGAATGTCCTGCCCGCCAGTACCTGGCTATCAAAATCAAGGGTGAGAAAAGACTTTTTGTCTTTCACGCAGGCATTTCCGAGGTCAACAGCACACCTAGCTGCGACAAACCACTCGTACCTCATCACAACACCTATGGACCAAGGTCATCAATTATGATCACAGACGAGCCTTGGTCACTGAAGATTGACATGACAGACCTTGGTAACGAGAGCGGATTATTATTATTATATTATTGGAGACCAAATTCTGTTTGATCTGATACTGCTTCTAAACATTTATAATTTACAACAATGATAGCAATATCACCAAAAGTCTCCTCAAAAGGAGTCAAGACATCTGATCCGGCAAAGCTAAGGCGATCCACATCGGCAACAAAAAGAAAAAGTGCGGAAGAAAGGGAAGCTACTGCATCTACAAAGTGATGAAGTAGGTACCCCCTAACACTGCTTTCTCATCTAAGGCCGTGTCCATCATCAATTGTTTCTTTAACAAATCTTTGAGGAAATCTCTACCAAAGACAGTTGCTGACCCACCACAACGAATGGGACACTATAACATCCTGGGATATCTAGACCACAGTCTGTCTGATGTTGCTCAGTGAGCTAGCCAAACATGATGTCAGTGAAGGTACCAAGACTGTAACAAACAAGTAGGCTTGCTGGGCAACCCCTTTATCATATAATCATCAGCCCACCTCAGGGTCTCTTCTTATATCCAGTTAGCAACACTGTATCGTTTTTTACAGGGAGCAAAGAGTAATCATGGCTGAGTGAAACATACTGATCAATACACCAACTTACTTCCACTAGTGCTTCTGTGAACAGGCTGTGTCCCAGCTACCTGGCCAGTGAAGTGGGTGTTTTAACATCCCCCATAGGGGTGAGCTTGTCAAGGAACCTCATATTGTACTACTGCCATGAAGACCGCTAGTCCACCTTCTCAAGTATGCCTCAGGATGTAAGTAGGACCACAGTAACCCGCTACCAAAGAAATGACATGAAGAGTTAACCAAACATCAGTAGCTTCACACAACAAAGGTCAACAAAGTACCTGGATATAGTCCACAGCAACTCTCCATTTTATCTTGCAATCAAGTATTTGTCAAGCTTTGTGATTTATCTGGATTTAATATAATAATTTTTTTTAAAGTAACAGGTTCACTATCTATATATATATACTTGGAATACTTAGGACCCTGGTATTCAAACAGACACATTTAATGTCTGTTGCCAGGCAGCCAAAGGCTTCGGCTATGCATAATAGATATTTTAGAACTTCCTGCAGCATACTAGGCCTGGGGGAAGGTGCAACTAATTTAGGTAGATTTTTAACTTGAATTTTTTTTATTTTGTCTGGGCAGCGGCCATTAAGCCTACTCTTTTCGGTTTTTATCTGCCAAGAGATTTTTAACATGCTTGACACTGAACACGAAAGTCTGATCTCACTACCCAGAGATCAGAGGAATTTTTACCAGAAGATCCGAATGAAAAAATCCCGGTCTCCACCGTGAATCGAACCAGCGACCTCCAGCACCCGAGGCGGCCATCTTACCTCGAGACCACTGAGCCCCATATATATATATAAAGCTGAGAGTTTGTTAGTTTGTTGGATCCTTATACAATTATAAATTGTTCCACCGATCAGAACGAAATTATGCATAATTGTCTTTTAGGAATCTTTAGAATATTACTGACCACACATGACATTTGGAAACCTTACCACTTTTCCTGGATTTGGTTCCCTTGATACATGTAGCCTGCCTGATATCAGCAAAGTATCAATGTTGTCATAGAAGGACCGGACAAGTTCATTTTAAGTATCTCAACACAAAAGATTTAACACATGGATCCCAAAAATCACATTTAAGGCCCTAGGATGCATCTTAACTTAACTTAACTTCATTATACTGGTTTAGAAGACTCGATACAGTCTGTATGCAACCAGTTTATTCTACTTTAAAAAGGACATTTGGAAAATGGCATAGATTCCATGACATTTGCACCGCACTTGAAACCCATTCATCCCATAGCAGGCAAGAGTATTCTCAAAGATATGACCCAATTTGAGTGTATTATGTTCAACACAAGACTTGATGTGAGATTTGTCGCAGTGGAAAGATGGGCAATTAAGGAGGAAGAGATCGGCGGATTGAGAGGAGAAGAAAGGAACAGCTTGAAGGTGAACAAAAAGGACAGGTTGGAGAGTTGAGAGGGAGTACAATTGGGATGGGAGGGAGGAGAGGATCATGAGAAGGGAGTGTTTCAGATTAACAACTTTCATGGTTATCCCGGGCAACTCTTGCTAGTAGAATCTAAAATAAAGGAATTTTACCAGAGCAGCAGTTTTAAACACATGCCCTGATCAGAGATCCATGAAGGCTTGGTAAGAAACTCAAATCTATTTTATTTCTTTCATGCCACCTAACACGTACAATGTTAAAGATACTGATTATGAATTGTGTTTTTATTTATGGGACTTAATTTTTTTTAAATGATAAGTTTCATGAAAATATATTTGTCTAATTTGCAAACTTATTTACACATGTTTTGTTGATTCCATACATCAGTGTATTAAATTATTCAAATTAATGTCATTACTCCAGTGGTTTCCACAGCAAACAGAATAGGACTACTGTTTTTCTTCCTTGTATCTCATAAGAAGGTTATTTGTGAGGCTAGAAACCCCAACATGTAAAAATATTTGCTAGAAAACCACACTGCAAAACTCTCCTATAATCTGATTATGGGAGCCAAATTCAGTATTGGACCTACCTCCACAAATTGGAGTGACAGAAGATGAAGAATATGCTGTATATTTTGTCCTTACTGTAAGTTTATAAATCAGAGAATGTATACCTTTTGTAAAAAAATTGACATGGTCACCTTAGAAATTGCAGATAATGACATAATTTACTTGTCATTGTGTTTCAGGTGATATGGAGCGAGCTATTAATGTTGCTGTCACACCTCTCTGCGATCGCTATGGAAACACCATAGCCAACATTCAACATGGTAATACACAGAATAATTTTCAAATAATTTAGCTTCTAATGATTGCATGTCTTCTTCTTTGTTCGTTCTCAATCTACTTCTTTTTCTTCTTCTTCTTTGTTCGTTCTCAATCTCCCGCTACCAACCCCTGAAAAAGGATATTGCAAGTTGCAGGATGTAGTCCAGAGAATGGAATGCGTTGTGTCATAGTTTACAGCTAGACTGCGATATCTGCACCTTTTAGTCCAACGCATCTAACTTCAGTAGGCAATTTTGAGTACTGGGTCGTCTTCTCTCTTCGATCCCTTCTACTCAGCCAGTCTGCTCTATTGCAGCCTGTTATCCAGGAGATGTAGAAGGGTCTTGGCAGCTCTGGTTTCGCTGGCGCTAACGCTAGCAGTCAGCTATGGATAACTGACCACTGTAGCTCATGCGCTGCTCAGCGTCTTGATCCCAATGATTGTATGTAATAGGTCCAGATATTTAAATACATTGGCACACTCATAACATCTGATGGGAGATAGGAGCTCAGAAATACATGACAGAACAGCCATGGCAATAGTCACTCTACAGAGAGTGCATGTGATTCTATGTAAAACATCTGTGTCTGTTGACTTGAGAGAGTAATAAAACGTTACATAAGAAAGAGACCTAAGAGTTATAATAGATTATACAGGAAAGGTGCGAGACCAAGTCCAAGTAGCAGTGAAAAAAGAAAGGTAATGCCATGTCGGGCAAAATAAAAAGAAACATTTCACCTAAGAGCAAGGAAGTAATAGTCAAGCTATCTAAATCATTGATGAGACCTAAATTGGAATACTGTGTTCAGATGTGGAATCCATATCATAGTGTGGATATAAACATGGTGGAAAGGATACAAAGAAGAGCTACAAAAATGATCGTGGGGTTCAGAATTATATTTATAAGGAAAGACTAAAAAAACATCTTCAGTGTCTAGAACAAAGAAGAATTCGAGGTGACTTAATGCAAGTGTATAAACTAATAAATGGAAAAGATAAATTAGACTATGCTAAGTTCTTCAAAGTATGGCCGGCTACAAGAACAAGAAGGCATAGCTACAAATTGTTTAAAGACATATCCAGATTAGATATTAGGAAATATTTTTTTAGTCAGAGAGTGGTGAATTCTTGGAATGCATTGCCACACAGGATGTAGTGGAGGCAGAGTCAGTTAATGCATTCAAAAATAGATTGGATGCTCACAGTATTTGTAGTATCGGTTGAGTGAAATAAACTGGTTGTATGCAGACTCTGTACAGCCTTATAAACCAGTATAATAAAGTTAAGTTATATAAGAAAAGGGAACCCTTATCCATGCCATAAGGAAAGTCGACCAACAAGAGCGAACTATCACTGCGCTGATCTAGTGCAGCAAGTGATCAAGTTCGGGTTGGGAACAGTACATAACAGATTGTATGGTCACTTACACGGGCTGAAATTGGCTCCTTGACCAATGTGTATGTACGGGCAAGCAGCAGCCAAACTTATCCTGCAAGACTGTTATATGCTTAGTCAATAGTGTGTCGAGTACTGGCCCCACAGAGACCAACCTCCACACAAAGCTGTTTGGAAGCCCTGAAGATCTCTTCACCACAGCAACCCTCATACAGAGGACTGGACTTCACATGTAGACAAAATACAAATGTGGCGAACTAGATGAAGAAAAGTTACATTGAGGCACTCCTGTCATGTTGAAGTGCATCATGAACATTATTCTTCTTCTTCTCTATTTCAGTACACATGTGTAAGACTGTTATTGTTTTGTAAATATGTGTAGGACTGTCTTTGTTGTGTACATGTGTGTATGACTGTCTTTGTTGTGTACATGTGTGTATGACTGTCTTTGTTGTGTACATGTGTGTATGACTGTCTTTGTTGTGTACATGTGTGTATGACTCTTTGTTGTGTACATATGTGTATGACTGTCTTTGTTGTGTACATATGTGTATGACTGTCTTTGTTGTGTACATGTGTGTATGACTGTCTTTGTTGTATACATGTATGTAGAACTGTCTTTGTTGTGTACATGTATGTAGAACTGTCTTTGTTGTGTACATGTGTGTATGACTGTCTTTGTTGTGTACATGTGTGTATGACTCTTTGTTGTGTACATATGTGTATGACTGTCTTTGTTGTGTACATATGTGTATGACTGTCTTTGTTGTGTACATGTGTGTATGACTGTCTTTGTTGTGTACATGTGTGTAGGACTGTCTTTGTTGTGTACATGTGTGTAGGACTGTCTTACTTTGTTGTGTACATGTGTGTAGGACTGTCTTACTTTGTTGTGTACATGTATGTAGGACTGTCTTTGTTATGTACATGTATGTAGGACTGTCTTTGTTGTGTACATCTGTGTAGGGCTGTCAGACATCTACTTGAATTTGTTCAAAGAAAGGAGCGGGCAACCTGAGGCTGTTGACACTGCCATAGAGCTTGTCTAGAGTTGGCACTGCCATAGAGCTTGTCTAGAGTTGGCACTGCCATAGAGCTTGTCTAGAGTTGGCACTGCCATAGAGCTTGTCTAGAGTTGGCACTGGTGATGGCCACATGTGCTTTCTCTGGTCCTTTTCTGCCGGGCAATTTTGCTGCAGATGTTCTATCTCCAGTTCATTGAATAGGTAATTTGTGACCTGTGCCGAGCCTGAAGACCACTAACTGGTCTCTTCTGTTCAACTGTCAATAAGCATCATTTCTTGTTTAGCCAGTATGCTCTGTTTCCCATTTGTTCATGTATCTGGCCCTAATAAACCTTTTGGACTTGAAATTCCAACTAGAATCTGGTTGTGGTAACCTTCCACCTTCTCTCACCAGTCTGTCTGCCTCCTCGTTGCCTTGAATGCTAGTGGGATTGAACCCACTGTACTGCAACTCTTCTAGGTTTGGACTGCTGGCAAAGTTGACAGAGTATTGATCTTAAGTCATTTAGGTCTGTATTGTTGGGGCTCTTTAGCATTGTAACCACAGACAGGGCATCTTTAAAAAAGACCACCTGACTTTCATTGCTTTTGCCTGTCAGCTTTCAATGCCTCTGAAATTATTTGAGAATGTTCCCATTGCCACTGACAGCGTTATCTCTCTACCGTTTGTTAGGATCAGTAATACCCCTCCACCTCCATTTTCTGTTGCGTTTGTTGCAGAACCATCAGTGCATCACGGGTGCAGTCAGAGCTTGGGTAGTTCTTCAGTATGTATCTCAATATTATTACTCTTCTTGTCCTTTCAGCCTGACTGCTCTTGTGTCTGATACCTGGTATATTTTCTATTCAAATAAGGCAAGGCAGCGGCAGCACTGTGGATATATAATGTAAAAAACAAAGTTAAAAAAAAATCATAAATGGGTCTGCTCAGATATCTCACCGATATGAAGACATGAATGAAACCGACGTTATGACCAATAGGTCTTCATCAGAAACAACAAACAATAACAATAATTAACTAGCAATTCAAAAAAGGGATTAATACATAAATTAGAGGATGTCAATGCGTGAGGGTGAAAAAAGGGTTTACTTAATTGAGACAAGGATCACTTTTTTCGAGACAGGGGCAGAAACCTGCAGACAAAAGCGGGAAGAAGTGGCCAGCAGGGTGTAAGAAGTGGAAAAACTCTGGGTAAACTACGGGCGGCCAGATACGGAATGACCAAAAGGTGATTGAAGTAGAGAGAAAAAAAGAGACAGGGTTAAAAAATAGATGGAGGCCAGTATCAGATGATGAATTAAGAAAAAGTGTGGAATATATTAATGCCATGTGGCTAAAGGCAGCTCATGATCAGTTTGTTTTCAAGGGCGAATTGATGACGATCGTCAGAGAAGCAAGAAACTAAGCCTGACACTAACATCGGCTTTACCCCAGTGCTCAGGGCCATTGAAGAGGCTGGCAATATCTCGTGTGGTTAAGATATCATTGAGGTGTTGGCGGAAATGCTCACACAGTTCCAGACCAGTATATTTTCTATCACCTCTGGAAAGAGCTGCTGCTTCCAGATGGGTTTGTGTACAGTTAGGATGGGCTTTGGTGTTGATTTGGTGTTCATGGTATCTTCTCACATCATCGTTTTGGCTAATTATACAAAATTATTCCACTTTAGTCTTCCTTTTTCAAATCTGTTCAATCTATGATGCACTGGGTACTCAGTGAGGTTGAAGAAGAAGATGCAAAGATGTTGAATGTTATTCAGTAACTAAATTGGTCTTGTTATTCTCCAGGTTTCATGCAGTTTGTTGTCAGCCCTTTGTTTAAAGCTTGGGACAAGTTTCTGTGTACTGATCTGTCTGCACAAATGATGTCCCATCTGTCTCACAACCAGCTGCAGTGGAAGTCCATCATGGACAGTGGGCAGGAAATCTCTGAGGTAGACTCAGACTCTGGGGAAGGGCAGTTTGTGGAAGCTGCAATGGAGGAGATTGAAGATGCAGTGGAGCAGGAAGAAATGAAAGACGAAGAAGTGACAAGTGATAATTTAGAGGTGACAGAAAATGTGTGTAGCGAGGCAGATATTTCACAACGAATTGTTCTTATTGAAGAGAAGGATATTCACTCAGAGCACGAAGAGGAGGAGGAAGGAAAGAGTGAAGAAGATGATGTGGTAGAGAATGATGTCAACCTTCTTTACCATTACCAGGCAGAGTCAGAGGAAAGCGGCCGAGGCTTGAGTCCCGTCAGCGAAGACAGCGAACATGGTGTACCGTCCGTAGGCAGCATTAGAAGATTTAGCTTACCTCATGTCGTGCGTAAGGATCTCAACTTCTACCTGGGCCTCAGAAAGGACCCCAGCATCCCTATACAACTGCCTCGCCGACAGAGCTTGCCCACTACAGTCATGTTCTTCCATAGCTCATATGGTAAAAACTCTGCGTCTGTTCCACCAAGTCCTCGTAGTCTGTCTATGGACACACTTCTGACCCGGCCAAAGATCAGCAACCTGAGCCCCAGTTTAGAAATGGGCTTTATGGGGGGTGGCCTTGACCCTTTCAGTTTCATCCCTCTAAAGCACCAGACGCTGATGCTTGAGGGCGGCTCGTTGACCCGGTTTGTTACAAATCCAACGTTCCGTCGAGCCAGCTGTGGGCCGTGCATGTCTGAACACTACAAAATAACCACACACATCAGCTCCGACCTCGTTATTCCTCCATTTAAGAACCGCAAACTCACTCAACCGTTAACTGGGCTAGCTTCAAGTTGGCCCACACTGGCCCGGCGGAGCACCACAAATGGCTCAACTCATAATCATGCACCACCCTCCATCTCATCCACACAATCCACAAGTGACAAATCCAGCCCAGGCTATCCATCCGAAGAACAGCTGCACTCTCACCACATATCCACCTCATCTCTTGGACTCAACACCGACGAAGAGAACAGCAGCCCGGATGACCATCACAACAACAACAACAACAACAACACTAATCATACCTACCCACAATGTCTTTCATTGTCCTTTAGTCCATCTTCTCACGACGACCACAATTTGCCAAGACCACAATGAAACTCAACAACCCAGAATGGAGTCTGTGTACCTGAGTGAGATTCATCTTGAGCATTCCTTTTTCAAAATGATTATTACTAGAGGTGTTTCAGTGTTAGAATTTGTTGTCTTTGTAGGGGGATATTTTTTGGCCTTCCAATTCACTGAGAAAATGGGTGACTCATTATTTTGTTCAAGAATACGAATACAATTATTATTTTTATAGTTATCTTTCCAATTGTTATTGCACACGGTTTTGCCCATATGTGCTCTGTTCTTCTCCATATTTTGGGAGAATCTCAGCCCGCGCTCCCAAGCACCGGCGAGGATCCCGTAATAGATTGGGTAGATTTTAAAAATTGATTTGAATTTTGCCCAGGCAGCAGCTGTTAAGCCTACTCTTTTCAATATCCATCTGTCGAGGCATTTTTAATAAGCGCAACACTGCATACGAGTGTCCAATCTCCACTACCCAGAGATCTGGGGAAATATCAGCAAGTCCACGTGTAAAAAATCCCAGTCTCAACCGTGATTTGAACCCACGACCTCCAGCACTTCAGGCCGACGTCTTACCTCGAGACCACTCACTCCCCTCTTTCCAAAAGAGATTGCCACTCCACTTCTTCATCATCTATAAACTGATGCTATGCTTCTAGTCCGGTGAAGTTTACGAAGGAAACTGCGTTTCAGGTCTTTGCCAGTCCCCCACAGCTTTTCAAGCATGGCCATTCCCACAGGCCAGACTGCTTCTCTTTGGTCTGCATAGGTCATTCAGTCCTGCAGAATATGTTCTGGTGTTTGCTAGGGTGCTCTGCAATTGCATGTGGCGGTGTCTCTGATACCAATTCTGTGGAGGTGGGCTTTGAGTCTATAGTGTCCCGTTCTGAGTTTGAAGATCTTTGTCTGCCCATCTATGTCAAGTTTGTCTATGCTGTCATTTTCTGGCTTTATTCTTTTGTGCTGATTTCTCCATTCCATCCTCATGGATTGTTTGATGAGTGTCTTTGCTTCTTTATAGCTCTGTGGATGGGAAGTCTGCATGCCACCACTTCCGGCTTTTGTGAGCTCATCTGCTTTCTCGTTTCCAGGGATCCCATAGTGGGCCGGAATCCACTGTAGGACTAAATCTGTTTTTTTTTTGAGACAGCAATTCAATATTTTATTTCATGTGAGAGTTTATCTTGTTTGGGGGGCTTGAGATGGCTAGTACAATCTTGGAGTCTGTTAGAATGACCATTTTCTTTGTAGTTATGTTTTGACTGATAAGAATCTGAATTGCTGCATGAACAGCTCTTGCTTCAGCTCTGAAATTGGTACAGTTCTTTCCTGGTATGGAGTGAATTTCTATGTTGCCATTGGAGTGTGTGATGTAGACTCCACTGTCTCCCCTTTTATCACTCAGCGAGGCTGATCCATCTGTGTACACGTGTGTCCAAGTTTTGCTAGGGTGCTGTCTCTTGAGCTCCTGCAGAACATGGATTTTTTGTTCTGTTGCTGACTGCTCATTTTCCTTCTATAACTCTGGAACCTCCAAGATTATTTTAGACCTGTCATGGTTCCATGTCTAAGGTTCTGGAATGAGTGCTTCACACTCTTTGGTTTCAGCTTTAAGGATGTCTGTGTGTTCTCTGTGGATTTCTCTGACCAGATGGTTGGGGCTTTTCCTTAATAGTCTGTTCTTTGTTCTCTCTTGGAGCTTCTGGTGCAGAGGATGATCAGGTAACCTCTTTAGTTTTTCAAATACTACTCCACACTCATCAAGCTTGTGGCCTCTGTGTGAAGTGTGCAATTTCAATAACCGATGTTTTCCTCTCTAATACGATAATATTGTTGTTGTTGCGGATCTAGCATCATCCAGGCTCTCACCCTTCAGCCCAATACCTTGTAATTGGATCTCCAGTTGTTTGTCAGTTGTTGTTTAGTGCCATATGAAGTGTTCCATTTATCTGGCTTTGGAAAAAGATGTATTTTCCTAACATTGCTGAGAGTCAAGCACTCAAAGAGGACGATCAATGGTTTCGTATGGGTGTACACACAGCTGACACTCAGAAGTGTGTTGTTGGATTCTGTTCAGGTACTTATTAAGTGGGATGTGTTGGGTTCTGAGCCAGAAAGTGGTGCCCTGATCCCTTCTTGGGAGTTAATTAATACCGTCATTTGAATTGGGGCTTGCCATATGTTTGTAGACCTCCCTCCCTGTGTTTTTCATAACCAATCTGTTAAAACCAAGTTTCAAGTGGCCTCATCCTCATCACGTGAAGAGCCCATAGGAATCGCTGGAACATTTAGTCTTACTATATGGTATACCTATATAGTGAAGGTCTCAGTAGTTTCCCCTTGGGGCAAATGGACTGGGACCACAGCCAGTCTCTAAAAGCTGTCGTCTACCCAGCTGTAAATCATTTTCTGACCTACAGTTAGGGCTCTGAGGGAGGTAACTTAACCCGCACATATATTTGGACGTTGTACAATTCATTCTTTAGCATGTCTACCTTAATGATAGAATATGGTTTAAATTTGTTATGCCCATATAAGGAGATGGCTTGAGGATGGGAAACCTGACCAATCCACTCCATCAATACAGGATCAAAACCTGACAAATCCACTCCATCAATACCTGACAAATCCACTACATCAATACAGGATCATTACAGACCAAGACCCGACAAATCCACTTCATTATTACGGACCAAGACCTGACAAATCCACTACATTAATATAGGATCAATACCTGACAAATCCACTACATCATTACAGACGAAGATCTGAAAAATCGACTCCATCATTATGGACCAAGACCTGACAAATCCACTCAATCATTATAGACCAAGACCTGACAAATCCACTCCATCATTACAGACCAAGACCTGACAAATCCACTCCATCATTACGGACCAAGACCTGACTACTGCAAATTGTTCTCATGTATAGCGTAAGAAGAAGAAGAAGAAGAACTCATGTATGCCTGGTGATTAGTGCAGTGGTGGAGCGCTTAGCTGTTTACGGAAAAGGTATAGGGTTCGACTTCCGTTACCGGCGCTTTAGTCGACCCAGCTGCATAAAGTTGGTTTTTTTAATGGGTAGTTGACCTACAGTTAGAGAAAGAAACGCAGCAAGGTCGAGAACTGGCCACCTCACCTCACACAAGCTGTGACGTAGTACAGTGAAGTCTCTAATACTTCATCCCCGAAGACAGTTTCTGCTATGAGACATTTTTTTTTTAATGTTTAATTTAATTTTGTTATGCCTTACTCTGTTTAGCAATGAATTTACCCCTCATTGTACCAGAGGTATTGACAGTTAATTCTTCTCTGGGGACGGCGTGGGCTAGTGGTTAAGTGGCACGGCTCACAACCCCAAGGTTCTGGGTTCACTCCCTATCACAGCACTGGCCATTACCCCAGGGAAACAGACCCTTATATAAAATGCATGCAGAAGTCGGATGCACTGGGCCGACAGGCGCAAAATAGAAACATAGTACAATGCACACCACTTTGAGGAATAGAGAATAAAGCGAAAGCAACAACAACAAAAACAAAAAAACATCTTTCCTCTGATCACCGCTAGTGACAAACTATCTAAACAGAGTATGGAAGCGCTACCTAGTGTGTATACATTTTATAATTATGAGTCTATGTTAGCGCTCGAAACACCTCTATTTTCGCAGGTTTATGGATAAGGAATGCTCAACTTGCAGATAGTGAAATTTTCCAGTTTGGATGTTTATTTAATTTATCTACAGTGAAATGTTTTAATTTTTTAGAATATAAATCTATTTTAGTAAGAATTATATATGTTTTTAATGATACCACCATGTGACATCACTCTCATGCAACTAACCATTTTGAACAGGGGTCTCAAACACAAACAGAGCCACAATGATAGCATGTTCAGTGGGCCAAGAGCTAGATAAAGGCATGTTCAGTGGTCCAAGAGCTACATAAAGACATAAAGATTGCACAATGGCTACATAAAGGCATGTTCAGTGGTCCAAGAGCTACATAAAGGCATGTTCAGTGGTTCAGTATGTAGAAGCTGCCCACGTAAAACTCGTTGATATAGGAATAAACGAGGTAGGCAGGATAGTGTCACGATGCTTAAAACCCACTCCCACTGATAAATATATACCCTATAATTGGCATACCTCCAACTGCCATCAGAAGAAGTGTGTCTGTTGAATTTGAACGAGAGAAACAGGAAAACGACCCTAGACGCCCAAGGTTTGGACACCAGGAGCAGACCACAAGACTCAAATCGAGACATAGTTTCCTTAAATCAACAAAGCCCATACAGTCAAGCCCTGAAGTGGTCAAACTTAATTATGGTACAAAATGATCGAGCTTCAGGAGGAACCTTATCATGGACCTCACTTACCCTCTTGACTTTGGAAGACAATGGATAGACTGAACTGGCATATCACGATGTAGGAGGAAAATGAAGAAATAGGGTCGGACAGTGATACATGTGACTGTGGTGCTGTACAAGATTCAGGTCATCTGATGATTTGTCCCAACCTTCCAGATACATGTGACTAGAGCGACATGCTAAAGGCGAATGACAGGACAAGTTACTGAACACTGGATAAACTTTATATGATGTAGTGCTTGGACACGGAAAACAAGCAAACTCACAGTGTCCCAATGACTAAATAAAGGCATTTTCAGTAATCCAATGCCTACTTGATGGCAAGTGCAGACTCGGTTGCATTGCAATCAATGACCACATTAAGGCACATTAGATGGCCAGGAGGTTACATAAAGGCAAATTCATTGGCCAAGAGGCCATTTAAAGTTCAATGGACAAGAACTGCACCACAGTATAACCTCCATATGTCCTTGATAGACCATTTTTCTGTTCTATTTATTCTGTATAATTTTCTGTTAAAACAGTTCCGCTGTTGTCTATTTTATTCACCTGTTCTAATGTCATTTCCTTTAACCTTGATCTCACATTTAATCTATGTTTTATCTGTTATTCCATTTATCTTTTTTGAAATTTTTGGATCTAGCTATTTATAGTATTCCTGGATTGGATCCTGGGCCCCTAACTGGGAGGGAAGAATAAGACAAATATATTTCAATGCATGTCATATTTCAGGGGGGTTCTTAACTGGGGAGGGAGGAATTGGGCAAATGTAGCTCCATGCATTTCATATTAAGTCGGCCCCTAACTGGAGATGGAAGAATAGGACAAATGTATCTCCATGCATGTCATATTCTGTGAGCCCCTGGCTTGGCATGGCTTCGTTCGTTCTCAATCTCCCACTACCAAACCCTGAAAGGGCTTAAGAAGCAGAATGTGGTCCAGAGAACGGATGTCTTTGTGTCGTAGTTTACAGCTTGACTGCGATATTTGCACCTTTTGGTCCAAACACATCTGACTTCAGCAAGCATTTTTTGAGTACCGGGTTAGCATTCCCTCTTCAATCCCTTCTCCTTAGCCAGTCTGCCCTGCTGCAGCCTGTTATCCAGGATCACTGCGTGAAGGTGTAGAAGGGCCTTGTCAGCTCTGGTTCGCTAGCCCTGACGCTAGCAGTCAGCTATGAGTCGCTGACCACTGCAGCTCATGCGCTGCCTCTGTGAGCTCCTAACTGGGGAGGGAAGAATTGGGCAAATACATCTCCATGCTTGTCATATTCTGCGAGTCCCTAACTCAGGAGGGAGGAATTGGGCAAATGCATCTCCATGCATGTCATACCTCAGGGGGCCCTAACTGGGGAGGAAAGAGTAGTACAAATATATCTCCATGCATGTCATACGTCAGGGGCCCTAACTGGGGAGAGAAGAATAGGACAAATGTACCTCCATTCATATAGTAAAAGATGACTTAGGAGAGTTGCTGCACAAACCACCACTACAAAAGCATACCAAATGATTTGGAACAGGCTTACCTAAAGGAGGTCAACTATAGTGGGGTGACCCTATACTCCAGATGGAGCGAGAAAAAGTACAAGACCAAGAAGACCTTTTCATTATAAATCGGAACTCCCTTTTCCCATGCCATTGTTATTTCTTGTACCAACTTGTAATGTTAGTGACATTGTGGGCCACAGGACACAAGTCTGTGGGCCATGTGTTTGAGACCCCTGTGTTAGTATGTATTATTTTCTGCAGTGTCATTTATTATTTAGAAGAACAGCTGTTCCCAACCTGGTGTCCGTAGATCACTGGTCATTCAGCATGAGTTTAAGGAGTCAACTTAGGTCCCTGGTCATTCCCTGCATGAGTTTAAAGGATCCACTTAGCTCCCTGGTCATTCACAGCATGAGTGTAAGAGGTCAACATAGGTCCCTGGTTATTCACAGCTTGAGTGTAAGAGGTCAATATAGGTCCCTGGTCATTCACAGCATAAGTGTAAGAGATCAACATATTTCCCTGGTCATTCACAGAATGAGTGTAAGGGGTCAACATGGATCCCTGGTCATTCACAGCATGAGTGTGATAAATAGATCAACATAGGTCCCTGGTCATTCACAGCATGAGTTTTTTTAATGAGTTGAAGTCCACAAGTTACTGGATAAATATTTTCTTATATTAAACATAAATTTTTCCTTTTCTGGGTGAATTTAAAAATTAAAAAAGGAAATTTAGACTGATTATGGTTGTAGACTATGTGTCAGCAAATGTCACCGCCTCCTACTCAATGTTAGATAAAAGGTAAAGGTAGTTTTCATTGGAACAATTGCAGTTGGGGAGGAAGATAACTCTTCATGTTGCAGCCTATGTGAGGTGTGGTGGCCAGTACCCGTTCTTGCTGTTTTTATCTTCACCAACTCATAAATAAGATACCCATTTACAGATGGGTCAACTAGAGGAGCAGTCATACCAAGCACGAACTACAGCCTGGATTTTGTTTCTGTCTGTCCATGAATTCAAACCCTGGCATGCTGTAATCCCAGTCTAGCATGCCAGCTCACTGTCAACTACACACTCCACAAACAGATTTAACAACAAAGGCCCACAACAAAAAAACCATTAATTCAGATGAAGATTGATGAGAGAGAGCAAGTGCAGATGGATAGTGCACATCCTCAGAGCTTAACAACTTTACCAGCCATGAGCCGGAGGAGAACCCTGAAGGAAAGAGAACAGCTAGGATGCAAAAGAACATGCGAGAAAAAACAGTGGAAAATGAGGGCGCAGCTACTGGAAACTCATGAGTGGAGCTCTGGAAGATAGAAACAAAATAGGAACAGGTGGAGAGCATCTACTGTAGCCTGATGTTCCAAAGGGAACAAGACATTGCCCCCTTTCCCTGTTTGGACATGTTGTCCCACTGGATCAGGAAGTCCCAGCTCACCAGATCCTTCTCAAGGTAGTTCAAAGGGCTAAGGGTATCCAACGAGCTGGCTGGAAGCGCAGGAGAGGTTGTCTCCAAAATATATGGCTTCAACAGAAAGCAACTTCCTCCCCTGCAATAGACGAGGTCTAGTAGAGCGCCGTTTTGACTGGTCATGGTGGCGTTCCACCAGCGCAATGGGCCTCAGATGCCTAGCCGAACATTTATCTTCTAGATATTCTGCTATATAATTAATTGACATCTTGACAGTCTGGAGAGGCGATT
Source organism: Ariolimax columbianus (assembly GCA_036924085.1). Lineage (NCBI taxonomy): Eukaryota > Metazoa > Mollusca > Gastropoda > Stylommatophora > Arionidae > Ariolimax > Ariolimax columbianus. The sequence goes on along the minus strand of JAVGWX010000008.1, from coordinate 42,077,058 downwards.
GACTTCAATGCTTGAGAAGGGCCTTTGTCAGATTTTGCACTTTGGTCCCATTGCACATGTTTGGAATCTGCATTTCGCTGCGCGCTGCAGTGCGTGCTTTCAGCCAGGTGTGTTTTGTGCAAGTACCTCCAAGTTTCAGGTGTTCACATCTATCGCTTGCAAACATCTTTGCAGCGAAGTAAGGGTCTACCTTTGTTATGATGGAGCCAACTATGTATAGGATATCTTTTGGTATTCGCCGTACTACATTCTGCATGCATGACTCAGCCACCTTAAGCAACGCTGACAGAGAATCATGACTAACCTGGCAATCTGTGCACTGTCCATTGTTTGTCACTCCATGAAATTTCAAGTATAGGCTTCAAGCAGCGCATATAAAAATCTTTGTAATAAATGCTCAGATATACCTAATGTAAGAACTATCCTGATTGGTCTGATGGGACTTTGTGTATGACAAAGACAAGAATAGCACCACTGTCCCACAGAGAACATGTCGTAAGAGGCAACCTGGCTCCACATAGGCTGCAGGTCTACTTTGCTCTAGTGTTTGAGTCTACTAAGATGGACTCGCACATCAGTTACCCACCCTTCACTGCAGTTGTCCCAACGCAGTGGAGTAATAAGCTTGTCGAGCCTACTACGCTAAGCATGAAATTCTCCTCCGGCTACATCCAGCTCGCGCCAGAGGTAGGACCTGCAGAGGGGCACCCGCCCTGTAGAAGTACAGGTCAACTAAGACTAAGAAGAATTATTTCTCCACTTGAGTAGTAGCATGGTTGATAAAAAGTGGTAGCAGGGTTGATAAGAAGTGGGAGATGGGTTGATAAGTGGTAGCTGGGTTGATAATAAGTGGTAGCTGGGATGATAAGAATAGAACCACTGTAACCTTCTAAGCATATAATAACATGTGACGGATGAATGCTGTATATAGGGCTAGCAATCATGTGCAGCTATTGCTAAAACAACTGCCACTGCAGATGTTCAGATGTACCACATGTAATGGTGGGCCAATGACTGCCACTGCAGATGTTCAGATGTACCACATGTAATGGTGGGCCAATGACTGCCACTGCAGATGTTCAGATGTACCACATGTAATGGTGGGCCAACGACTGCCACTGCAGATGTTCAGATGCACCACATGTAATGGTGGGCCAATGACTGCCACTGCAGATGTTCAGATGCACCACATGTAATGGTGGGCCAATGACTGCCACTGCAGATGTTCAGATGTACCACATGTAATGGTGGGCCAATGACTGTCACTGCAGATGTTCAGATGTACCACATGTAATGGTGGGCCAATGACTGCCACTGCAGATGTTCAGATGTACCACATGTAATGGTGGGCCAATGCTCCTCTTCAATTGAAAAAAACAAATGAATCAATCAAAAACTATTCCTGAAAATATGACGTCTAATTTTAAGTAGCATGCGTAGATCCTGGCTAAAAGGGGGCCACTACATGCACAAGGTTTGGAACCACTGTTTTCAGATCTAAAAATCCATATTTACAGCAGGATCTGATTTCATTTTGACTGTTGATAGTCTTAGATAAGCACACTGTGTAAAACAGAACCTGATGAGAATATGTTCGTTTATAATTTCAAAATACCTTTTAAAGTTGAATTCATATTTAAGAAAGTTTTTTTTAAATTAAATTTTAATTTGCGGAAATCGATGAAAATGAATTGGAATCTAGTGAAATATTTCAAATTGAATTCATTTGAGAAAATCTTTAAATTAAATCCCCAATTTAAGAAAGTCTTTAAAATTGAATTATAACTCATAAACATCTTCGAATTGAGTTTGTGTTTTTCTTTGTTGAAACTGAATTCATCTTTGTGAAAATATTTATATTTAATGTTTCCATTTTATAGAATGTCTTTTTAATAAAATTTAAACTGCAGACAATTATACGGATTTGAATTGACATTTCAGAAACCTTTTAAAGTTTGATGTGTTCAAAATGTTAGAAACTTTTGACATGATATATCAGAAAATGGTTTACACTGAATATGTTTAAAATTCAAGATCTTAACTGTATTAACATTAATAAAATGTGATTTGACTTTTGACTTTTCTAATTCACATAATAATATGTTTTCAATTTTCTCTTGCCTGTACTAGTTAGGTTTACTCATTTCTTAATTGTTTTTGTGTCTCCATGCAGGGTTTTGGTCATACAAGGGGTTGGTGGTGGTAGTTGCTAACAAAATAGTGGGGATGGGGATTCTGAGGCTAAAGAGGACGAGAAGGAGATGTAGAAGGAAGAGAAGAAGAAAAATGGGATGAAGAGACTGATGCTAAAGAGGAGAAGAAGTAGGAAGAGAATAAGAAGAAGATTAGGCTGAGAAGGAGAGGGAGTACATAGAGGAGAAGAAAAAGAAGATGAGACAGGAGAAAGAGGAGAAGGCTGAGGAAGAGCAGATGGAAGAGGAAGGCGAGAAGGATAAGAAGATGAAAAAGTTGAGGATGGTGTGGCTGATAAGGCTGAGTAGGAGAAGATGGATGAGGAGGTGTGATGATGAGAAGGAGTAGGTGGAAAAAAAGATGAGGAAGAGGAGGAGATGGAGGAGAAAAAGAAAAGGATAAGGAGGATGTAGAGGGGAAGGAGGTGGTGGAGAAGAATTAGAAGAAGATGAAGAAGTTGCACACATAAAAGGCAACCTTAATAAACCATCCCAGATGTAACACAAAAAAAACTTTATTAACTTTTATCAGAACACAACGAAACATCCTTCTTCTTCATCGTACGCTGTTTACAGCGATATTTACGTTGCACTGTTTTATTTTGTTAAGCCTGTGGCTCAGTGCATCCGATTTCAACAGGTTTTTCTGTGGGGATGCCCTCCTTAGCCTTTGGCTGTCCTCAGCCTATCTGCAAGGCAGCAGTTGTTTTTGGTCAGAGTTGTCTCTCTTAGGGAAGTTGTCTTGCAGAACTAACGAGTCTTCCCTACTCGTGTCTATAGGGTTTGGCAATGATATGATGGACTATGTACTAGTTTGTACTATCCCGGAAGAGAGGCAGTCCAGTGTGACTGTGTCTCAGGATCGTCACGTCCTGCCAGAAACATAGCATATGCATGCGAGTGAGGTGAGGTATCTCTTTGCTCCCTTTATTTTCTCGGCTCATCTGCAGTGATGGCATGCCTAGCATTCCCCGCCACCTGGGACATTGTCACAATAGGGCAGAGGTGCAATGTCCGCTGGACTGCATCTCTTCTGCGTCCATTCGGATGGCTGATAGTAGACAAAGGTAAAGAGCGAGGCAGGAGTGCATTTGGCCAGGTGCATTTCTGCCGCTCGACCGGGCCGGGCTGAGACCCAAGCCCCAGGTCCCAACCATATCGTGGCCTCCCATCACAGCGGTGCTGAGATTTAGAGCGGGATTCTGGCTTAGAGGCGTTCGGCCGAAATCCCTCAGGTGGTAGCTTCGCACCATTGGCTTATCAGCCAAGCACGTGGACCAAATGTCAGCGACCGTCGATTCCTCTCGAAGGAGTGCATTTAACCAGGGGACAAGCCTGGTAATGGCACGGAGATGTTGTTCGCCTAGTGTGTGGACATATCTCATAATCAAGGGTTGCGTCTCAACAGTTCACAGTGAGGTGGCTGCTCTACTGCTTACGACACCCCGACCGAGAACTAAGTCTTCTACTAGTGGTTTCACACCTCAACGCTGTATGGGGTGAATATTGGGCAGCTTCCCGCCCGCTTTGATCGGCGGACGGCAGAGACCTCTTTCTGCGGCTCGACCGGGTCGGGCTGGGACACGAGCCCCAGGTCCCAACCCTATCGTAGCCTCCCATCGCAGTGGTGCTGAGATTTAGGGCGGGATTCGGGCTTAGAGGCGTTCGGCCATAATCCCTCCTATGGTAGCCTCGCGCTGTTGGCTTATCAGTCTAGCACGTGGACCAAATTGCGATTTGCGATTCCTCTCGAGTTGAGCAGGACTACGGTAGCAACGCCCTGTCATTAGTAGGGTAAAACTGACCTGTCTTCCGAGGGTCTAGTACCAGCACCAGTTCACTATTAGACCCAACGAATCAATAGAGGGCTTTTTAGTCAGTCAATGACCAAGTGTCTGGAGCCTGAGATTTCTGTAGGGTTAAGCAGGGTTACCGTAGCAGACGCTCTTTCATTAGGAGGGTACAACTGACCTGTCTTCCGTGGGTCTAATACAAGCACACGTTCCCTATTAGAGCCCAACGAGAGTGCTCTCAGTCTGTCAGTCATTTTACAGTGTTGGCGTGTTGAGTCAAATTAAGCCGCAGGCTCCACTCTTGTGGTGCCCTTCCGTCAATTCCTTTAAGTTTCAGCTTTTGAACCATACTTCTCCCGGAACCCAAACACTTTTTTTTCCCGGAAGCTGCCTGCAGAGTCATCGAAGCAACTCCTGCATTCTGTGAGTCCGGACGCCATTTTGTACCTAAGCTGCGCACGTGCATGCGACACCTAGCGTCTGCAAGCTATGTAATCACAGAGCTGGATGTTGCTATCCCCTACAGTAATCACAGAGCTGGATGTTGCTGCCCCCTACAGTAATCACAGAGCTGGATGTTGCTGCCCCCTACAGTAATCACAGAGCTGGATGTTGCTGCCCCCTACAGTAATCACAGAGCTGGATGTAGCTGCCCCCTACAGTAATCACAGAGCTGGATGTTGCTGCCCCCTACAGTTTTCACAGAGCTGGATGTTGCTGCCACCTACAGTAATCACAGAGCTGGATGTTGCTGCCCCCTACAGTAATCACAGAGCTGGATGTTGCTGCCCCCTACAGTAATCACAGAGCTGGATGTTGCTGCCTCCTACAGTAATCACAGAGCTGGATGTTGCTGCCACCTACAGTAATCACAGAGCTGGATGTTGCTGCCCCCTACAGTAATCACAGAGCTGGATGTTGCTGCCCCCTACAGTAATCACAGAGCTGGATGTTGCTGCCCCCTATTTGCACTTTTAGAAACCACCAACTACATTTGTCAGATAATCTTGTATAAATTATAAAAATAAAAAACATAGAATGAAATACTACAGAAAACACTACTACAAGGTCATATATTTTGTTTTGCCTTGTTCACCGTGTTCTTAAGACGGAGTACATTGTACTGTTTTTTGCACCTTACAGCCTGGTGAATCATATTGAACACACATTTTAAATGATCTCACATCGCATAGGTGTATGACCTTGCCATTTTATGAATCTGAACACAGACATATTTTGTTTGTGAGCCGGGGTAGTTCCGGCGCCACTTATGACCACTTTTATATGAGCTTCATACATAGAAAGGACATTCATTAAGTTAATCCAGAACCTGTATGAAAATCAAGAAGTGATTATTTCAATCTCAGAAGGTCTCATGGATCCAGTTTCCATAAGGGTTGCTTGCTTTCACAGAGTCTCTATAAGTCATATTCTGAGATGATGATGGACAAGGTTATGCAGAGTTATATTAGAAGTGTCAAAGTTAATGGTATGAAAGTTAATGGTATGAAAGTTAATGGAAAGAGTGAGTTGGACAGAAAGAAGATATAATGATAATGTACTCACTGAAGTGAGCACACAAAGACAATTAATACATATGATACAACAACGTCGGTTGAGTTGGCTGGGTCACAATATGAGACATGAAAGTATTAAATGGAAGATACTAGAGGGCAAGATTCAAGGGAAGAGAGGACTGGGGCGACCAAGACTCACCTTTTCATCTCAAGCATGCAGGAACATTAAAGTATGGACTTTTGCTGAAATGAAGAGAACTGAAAAGAGGATAGGGTCAAATAAAGAGACAAACTTACAACCAGTCTTAGAACTGATCAGCCAGAGGATATGGTCAAATGGAGAGACATGGTCAGACAACCTTTCAACCAGTCTTAGAACTTATCATCAGCAGCTTCAGATAAAAGTAGACAAAATGGAAATATAGCTCCTGAACTATTACTGCCCAAATGACAAGCCTTTGAGTCTCAGCTCTACACAGACACCACCTACCAACTTTATAGCAGTGGGAGACTTTAATAGCCATTTTCAGAGCTGGGGCTATAACCACCTTGATCACAGAGCTGGGGATATAACCACCTTAATCGCAGAACTGGGGCTATAACCACCTTGATCACAGAGTAAGAGCTGTAGCTATAACCACTTTGATCACAGAGCCGGGGCTATAATCACCTCGATCACAGAGCCAGAGCTGGGGCTATAACCACTTTGATCACAGAGCTGGGGCTATAATCACCTCGATCACAGAGTAAGAGCTGAGGCTATAACCACCTCAATCACAGAGTAAGACCTGGGGCTATAACCACCTCGATCACAGAGTAAGAGCTGGAGCTATAACCACCTCGATCACAGAGTAAGAGCTGGGAGCTATAACCACCTCGATCACAGAGCTGGGGCTATAATCACATAGGTGAAGAGGTTGAAACCTGGCAAGATGGCCACCCTATGCTTGATCAACTCTGCAACTGATACCACTACCTTCTACTCTAGAAGATCACACTCAACTTCAACTCCAGATCTTGCTTTCGCCACCCTAGACGTAACTGGACTCATAAGTAGAGAAGTTGGAGATCAACTTGGAGGAAGTGATCATCGTCCAATCTTTCTCTCCTGAAAATGGCGCACCTCCGCCAGTAGAAACTAGTGAGGCAAACATCTAAGCAACAACAACATAGTTTCAGCTACAGGACCGGCTAGTGTTGTGTTTTGTCAGTTACTTGCCTAGTTCTCGGACTGTGCAAACGTATTTTCGTGGAGGCGGTGTTTTCCACTGAGGATTTGGGTATTTCCTTTTTGCTTTGTGATTTTTTTGTGGGGATTAAGATGGCAGATATGTACTTTGATCTCGATACTGACGATTTCGTCAATGACAAAGCCATTTACAAGCAAATTACACTAATAATTACTGAGTCAGGACAGAAAGCTTTCAAGACTTCGTACTCTCTTATCTACAGCATATTAGCGGGACCAGCCGGTTTGGGTCCAAATGGGGTGTTAGGAGTCGGGAGATTCTCGGATCCCCGAATCTTCTGCGCCACCATGACCAAATCGGCGTACATTATGCACTACCAAATACTGCACAACATGTGCATCGAATGGGATAATCCCAAGATTTCAGTATGCATTGAACACGAGGATAAGATCAAGTCAAAAGGGTTCATAAATTGGGCCAAAAAGGAAGCAATCCAAAAGATTGTTTATGCAGCCACAGGCGATTCAGAAACTAATGTGGCACAGCACAAAAAACTGCCTAGACAAGTGGGATTTCAAATATAAGCCCACATAAAAGCCAATCCTCCACTATGTTCACGTCAACGTGACAAGCGAGCTCAATCAAACATGGAAGCTGTGGGTGACACTAACTGGAAGAAAAACCCCTTGTGACTTCTGCGGAGAAGTGTCACATTGGTCAAGTCAATGTCAAAACAAAGGAAGACATAAGCCGCGAGGAGTTAGAGAACAACAAGCAGAACCAGCATCAGCAACAGCAATAGCATCACCAACCCCACCACCGCCACCATCAACCCCATCTGGGGATGGTTTCACCCTGGTGGAGCACGGTAGAAAAAGAAAAAACATTTCTAAAAACGGAAAAGATGTAACTCCACAAAAGCACAGACCAAAAAGCCCCAGTAAAACAATCACAAGCCCTATCAAGTCGACACCCGAGAAGAAACACATTCATCAACAGCAGCAGACCCAACAGCGACAAATGATAAGTCCACACGCATCTAGAAATAGTTCACCAGCCAAGTCGAATCCAGAAAAACCTGCAGACAGCAGCAATACAGATAATGTCCTTGACATGCCAGCCTGGCACGACATGACAAGTTCAACGGAAAACAGCGCACAGCTAACAATAGTGATTGAGAGAAGGTTATGAGACCTCCACAAAGCGCCTGAACGAGCAGGATTACAAACTATAAATAAACTGCTAACAATAGTGATTGAGAGAAGGTTGTGAGACCTCCACAAAGCGCCTGAACGAGCAGGATAACAAACTATAAATAAACTGCTAACAAATAGAGGATTTACAATGCACTCTCAGTTCTTTTCAAAAGGACAAAAGTCCTGGCCCTGATTGCCTGACTGCTGAGTTTTACTAAAACGTTCTTCAACGTGCTGAGCCCGCTCTTTCTCAAGGTCTTGCACGAGGCCTTTGAGAAAGGTGAACTCCCAAATAATCAATCGTATTAAACCAGACACAGATAAAACAGAAATTAAAAATTATCGGCCAATATCACTTTTAAACACAGACTACAAAATACTAACAAAAGCTATAACGATAAAAATTAAACCTTTCATGGAAAATCTAATTAACGAAGATCAACAGTTTAGTGTACAAAATATAAATATCTTTGAACACGCGGATTTTTTTCAGAGATATCATTCAATACACACATCAAAAGGACACGCAGGCAGCAATTTTATCAATAGACCAAGAAAAAGCATTTGATAGGGTATCACATGGATATTTACATAAAACATTAGAGATAAAACAACATGTAGGAATACTTCATAAACTGGGTTAAAATCCTATACAGCAAACCTAAGAGTAGATTATTAATAAACCATACACATACAGACACAAAACAAATAACTAGATCCGTAAGACAGGGCTGCCCCTTATCTCGATTACTAACGTACTAGTACTGGAGCCAGTTTTAGAAAAACATTTGGCAAGATAACACAATTACAGGGACACATATTCCAGGCATAAAAGAGAAAAAAACTAATAGCATATGCAGATTTCTTCTTCTTCTTCTCCGTACGCTGTCAGACGTCAACCTTTATTTTTTTCGAAAAAAGCAGCGGTCATCCTGAGGCTGTCGACTGCCATAGAGCTTGTCTAGTGTTTCCACTGGTGATGGCCACATCTGCTTCCTCTTATCCTCGTATGTCGGGCAGTTTTGCAGCAGATATTCAGCGGTCATTTTCCCAGTACCGCACATGCATTCGTCAGTGCCACCTATCTTCAATTTATTGAATAGGTGGTACCTCAGTCTATTGTGGCCAGTGCGAAGTCTAAAGACCACAACCTGCTCTCTTCTGTTCAACTGGTAATAGGCATCGTTTTTTGTGTAGCCAGTATATATATGCAGACGACACTGCTTTTTTTCCATCAACTTTCACATCAGTAGAAAACATACTAAATACATTTGAGACCTTTGGTAAACAGAGCGGCTCTAAAATAAATCTTCTAAAATAAAAAATTATGGGATTGTCTTCTTCTTCTTCTGCGTACACAGTCAGACAGTAACCATTATTTTTTCGAAAAAAGCAGCGGTCATCCTGAGACTCTCGCCACTACCATACAGCTTGTCTTGCAGTTCCACTGGCAATGGCCACATCTGCTCTCTCTGATCCTCGTATGTCGGGCAGTTCTGCAGCAGATGTTCAGTGGTCATTTTACCAGTACCGCACGGGCATTCGTCGGTACACCCTATCTTCAGTTTGTTGAATAGGTGGTACCTCAGTCTGTTGTGGCCAGTGCGAAGTCTGAAGACAACGACCTGCTCTCTTCGGTTCAACTGGTAATAGGCATCGTTTTTGGTGTAACCAGTATGTTCGGTTTCCCATTTGGACATGTATCTGGCTTTGATAAGCCGTTTTGACTCTTCGTACGTCATACTGGTATCTGTTTGTGGTAGCCTTGCACCTTCTTTTGCCAGTCTATCGGCCTCCTCGTTTCCTTGGATGTTGCAGTGTGACGGAACCCACTGTATCACCACCCTTTTTGGTGCGGACTGCTGGCACAGTTTGCAGAGTGCTGCTCTTAAGTCATTAAGCTCAGTGTTCTTCTGGCTTTTTAGCGCTGTGACTACTTCGAGAGCATCTGTCAGCAAGACTATATGGCTCTCATTTTCACTGTGTGTTGCCATTTCTTCCACTGCCGCCCTCAGTGCCTCTGCCTCTGCTCTGAAATTGCTTGTGTACTTACCAGTAGCGAATGACAGTGTTATATTTGTGCCATTTGGTAGGTTCAGGAATGCTCCTGCCCCTCCGTTCTGTGTAGTGTTTGTTACAGAACCGTCGGTGTATGCATGGGTCCAGTCCATGCTTGGGTAGCTTTTCGTTATGAAGCTTAGGGTAGTGTCTCTCCTTTCTTTCTCACTCTGGCAGTTTTTGTTTGCAATACCTGGTATATTTTCTACCACCTCTGGAAATATATCCTGCCTCCAAGTAGGTTTTCGTACAGTAGTGATGGGTTTTGGTGTTGTTAGTGCGTTTGTGGGATCTTCGTGCATCTTTGCTTTGGCTATTTCTGCAAAGTTTCTCCGCTTCAGTTTCCCATTTCCCAGATTGTTTAGTCTCTGGTACATTGGATGGTCCGTCAGTCTTCGGAGTTTCTCTGACTGCAGCTGGGCTCTGCAGTCTCTTCTATCGGTCATGGATTGCAGTCTTGTAATCTTTTCAAGTTCTACAATTGGCGTTGACTTCATGCCACCTGTTATGATTCTCATGGCTTGGTTTTGAAGTTTGTTAACTTTATCGAAGTTCGCCTTCGCTGCTGTTGTCCATGCCGCAATGCCATACTCGAGAACTGGTCTCACTCTTCCAGTGTACAGTTTCTTTAGTATGCTTTCGTCTGCTCCCCAGCTTGTGCCAGCAAGTTTCCTCATGATCGCCATTCTTTCTCTGGCTTTCATTCGGTTTCTCTCAATCTGACTTTTCCATGTCATGCGCCGATCAAATGTGACTCCCAGATAGGTTGGGTTGTCGTTTGGCTGCAGGATTTTGCCGTTTAGGCTTAATTTGGTACTTTGGGGTTTTAATGAGAGCGAGAATATTGTGCACGTGGTTTTCTCCTCGTTTATTTTTACCAGCCATGAGTTCGCCCACTCTTCCAGCGATGTTAGGGCCGTTTGCATCCGGTTTCTTGCTATGGTGAGATTCTTTTCAGAGGTCCACATAGCCAGATCGTCTGCAAACATTGAGCTATGGACTCTTCTTGGTATATTCTCTGTAATATCGTTTATATATACCAGAAAGAGTGTGGGTGACAGTACTCCTCCTTGGGGTACTCCCTGCTCGAGTGTCACCTTTTTGCTCATCTGCCCTTGTACTTGGACTCTGGCCGTTCTTTGTTTGAGGTAGTGGTTGATCCACTTGTACATCTTCCCACAGACATCACTTCTTCTCAGCTTGACTCTAAGTCCGTCCTTCCAGACTTTGTCAAATGCCTTTTCCAGATCCACCCAGACAGCTACTGTGTGCTTCTGTGCCTGGTAGGCATCTTCTATCTCCTGGGCTATGAGGATGACCTGGTCCTCAGTGGATCTGTGCTGTCTAAAGCCGGCTTGCTGTGGGATTAGAATTCGTTTTTCTCATTAGAATTCGTTTTTCTTTATGGGATTGGAAAAGTGTAAATTTAAAACAGTTCTCCCCTTTCAACTAACGCAAGAAAGTAAACTAAAAATTTATGGAATAGATTATCATGCAAACCCTTTAAATAAAAAATAAAGACATGTGGCGAAAATTAACAGAACAGATAAAAAATAGGTTAGAAAAATATAAATTTAAAACTACAACAATATTTGGAAGTAGTGTAATAATAAACACATTTTTTATACCTAAAATAATATACATATCAAAATCTTCAGTCCCCTAATAAAAATCATTAAAGAAATAAACGTACTCATTAGAAATTTTAGATTTAGATTTACCATACTTAGTATTCAAATTGAAACACTAATGCAGGAGAAAAATCGAGGTGGGATGTCCCTACAAAATTTATTTTTTTAAATTCAGGCCCTTAGAATTAAATTTATAAGCGAAATAGTCGCAAATCCAACCTATTACCCATTAGCACATTACTGTGTAGGACTTAGAATTATTAAAATTTGTAAACTAAATAATAATATGCCACACTTTTTTGGAAATTTACCCCCTCCTTTCCCCCCCCCCCACCCCCACCCCCCCCCCCCCCCCCCCCCCCCTTTACAAAGAATATATTACAAATATTCAAAAAAATGAACACTTAATTAAACAAGAAACTAAAATTATTTATAAAAAGTTAGTACAGTCCCAAGAACCGCCACTTAAAAAAATAATTAAAAGGGGATATAATTATTTCATTACAGACTACACAAATATTTTCACCAGCTTACACACATTAAAAATATCACCAAGAACTAAAGAAATAACGTAAAGACTTTTGTTCAATATTACACTAATACAGTACAAAAAAACTTACATGTCCAAAACAAGCATGTCAAAATGTAAATTATGCAGACAGAACATCCAAGAAACAGAAGACCATTAATTTTATCAATGTACAATTATATCAGAAACATTAGAAACACTAAGACAAACAATAAATAAACACACACAAGTTAAAGTAAACATGTACAAAGCAATCATGTTAAATACCATCCCCAAAATAGACAGAACAATTCAGAACAGACTTTTAACAATACTAGCAGATTTCAGACACTTAGTATGGACATGCAGAAACAAAGCAGTGTATCAACAAAGAATTTACACCCCACAAATATTTACATATATATTTTCACAAAAACATAAACTGTAACCAATTTTTAATTTTTAAATTTTTTGTTATTTTTCATTTTATCTTTTTTTTATGTTTTTTTTTAAAGTTTTTATTTTTTTTATTTGTTTTTTTGGTTTTTATTTTAAGTGTGTAAGTTTGAATGCAAGGAGATATTGTACATTACATTTATTTTAATACCAGGAAATGGTATCTGAATTTGAATTTGGAAAAAGAACAAATAAAATTCATTAAATCCTACTTGTCTAGTTCGCTCCATGATTTCGACGCCTGCCATGGTTCAAGGTTCATATCTTGTGTCATCACGGCTTTGCAGTCACAATCGTCGCCTGGGGGCGCGAGTTGTCCCTCCCCATATGTCATTTACGAGGACTAAAACAAGCATGAGAAATTTGGTCGGGTGGAGAATTAACACTTTTCGAATTCAGTGTACAGATGCCTATGTACATGTCCAGGTGGTTCGGGTGTAGGGCCATAGCTCACTCGTTCTAGATTTGTCGCCTGGATAAAGAGGGGAGACGCCCAAGTCAGAATCTCTCACGCGAATATTTTATGGTGGGATAACTCTTATTTTACTTTTTTTAAACTATTTATTTGGTTCCGTCCCTTGCTATGTTTTAAAAATAAGTAAAGTACATTTTGAACGTTTATTAAACTAACATCATGGACTTACATGAAAATAATGAAATATATCTTTAAACTAACTGTCACAAAGGAATCATTGTTCCACAAAGCGAAGTCGAGGGAAAAATATGGTTTCCATGTAGGCATGACTAGGTACTACGAAAGATAGATGTAGCTCAAACATCAATAGGAAGCATTATAAGACCACGGTATATGCAAACAGAGAGCTCATGATGTAATGTTGTTAGGGTTGCTGTTCGCACATGATTTTCTTCCAGTCGCGACATGTTGCAGCCAATTTAGGAGTAAATTGGAATCTGAATTACTGTTAGGGGTCGCATGATGGAGGAGAAAGGAAGTAGTTTTCTGAAACGTTGATGTTATGAACAATGAAGTTGCAGTATCTCATCCCTGACGGCAGTGACTGACATGGGACTAAATGTACTTTTTTTTATATGTAAGACAAGACATCAGGAAAGGAAACTTCAACTGACCTCACAAAAGCTGGGACGTCTTATAGTGAAGTTCCTACCACTTCACCACCGACTGCAGTGTTTCTTTACTTTGACTAATCCATGAACAGAAACAGCTAATAGTCCTACAATCTTTCCTTGGCCTACATTCCAAATATAACCAATTGTTGTTGAATCAGTCGATAGTCGTTACGGTTGGTAGTTTGTCAGCCCGTGCTGTTGTTCGTGAGCTTTGCTCGTCTGTGCTGTGTATGTCAGTGGACCACATCAATTATTGTTATTCCCGAATTAGCTTGTTATATGGTCTAACTGTTGAGAGTACACGAAAATATGACTAAAGATGAGCGTGAGAGAAAGTATGGGCGTGGGGAGACTTATTGGGCTCGTTTACTGGAAGGTAAAGAATAAAAGAGAGTTTGAAACATGTTTAAATGGATTGCTGAATGTAAAGGGAGCAAATGTGAATAAAATAATGAATGATTGAGAGAACAAAACATACTTTAAAAAATGGCTGAAATTATGAGAAACTAGGGTGTAGAGGAAGAAGACGAATAAGAACAGAAGAAAAAGAAGGGAAGAAAAGAAAAAGAGATGGATGAAGAAGAAAAGAAGAAGGAAGAAAGAGAAGAAGAAGACGAAGAAGAGCAGAAAAAAAGAACATTAAGAGGTTTCAAATTAAATACAGAAACAATTGAAACTTCTGTTCTGCCAAGAATCGACATCACTGCACTTCGGGCTGACTCATAGGTCAAACATTAACAAGGCTTGAAATGAAAATCCAGTTATTTTTGGCCTTTGGTGCTTTGAAACAACTGGTCGTTGATGGCAGCATATTTCCACACAGGTAACGTGGGTGTTACCAGACCACAGAACAAATAACCAGATTGGCCATGTATATGTAAACACAAAGTTCCAATCATCACTACGCGGTTACCGGGAGGTCTAACCCATTGTTGTTTTGAGGCACCTGTTTTTGACAATCTTTCAGCCATCTCGTTTCCTGCTAACCCGCTGTGTCCAGAGACGGTGGGGTGTCAAGCAGGGGTACTACGTCTAGTGTCACACATTTCGTGCCCTATCTTGGGGTGTCAGCTAGTACCTGAAGTGGCGGAAATGTCGTGCCCTATCTTAGGATGTCAGGTAGTACCTCTAGTGTCGGACGTGTCATGCCTTATCTTGGGGTGTCAGGTAGTACCTCCAGTGTCGGACATGTCGTGCCCTATCTTGGGGATACGGGGAGGGCTAGTACCTCTAGTGGTAAACATGTCGTGCCCTATCTTGGTGTGTCAGGTAGTACCTCTAGTGTCAGACATGTCCTGCCCTATCTTGGGGTGTCGTTGAGGGGTAGTACCTCTAGTGTCGGACATGTAGTGCCCTAACTTGGAGTGTCACGTAGTACCTCTAATTGCAGAATTGTCCTACCTTATCTTGGAGTGTCAGGTAGTACATTTAGTGTCGGACATGTCGTGACCTATCTTGGGGTGTCAGGTATATCTCTAGTCGCAGACATGTCATGCCCTATCTTGGGGTGTCAGGTAGTACCTCTAGTGTCAAACATGTCGTGCCCTATCTTGGGGTGTCAGGTAGTACCTCTAGTTGCAAACATGTCGTGGCCTATATTGGATTGTCAGGTAGTACCTCCAGTGTCAGACATGTCGTGCCCTATCTTTGGGTGTCAGGTAGTACCTCTAGTGTCGGACATATCGTGCCCTATCTTGGGGTGTCGTGGAAGGGTAGTACCTCTAGTGGTAGACATGTCGTGCCCTATCTTGGTGTGTCAGGTAGTACCTCATGTCGTGCCCTATCTTGGGTTGTCAGGTAGTTTCTCTAGTTGCAGACATGTTGTGTCCTATCTTGAGGGGTCGTGGAGGGGAAGTACCTCTAGTTTCAGTCATGTCGTGACCTATCTTGGGATGTCGGGGTATGGTAGTACGTCTAGTGTCAGACATGTCCTGCCCTATCTTGGGGTGTCGTTGAGGGGTAGTACCTCTAGTGTCGGACATGTAGTGCCCTAACTTGGAGTGTCACGTAGTACCTCTAATTGCAGAATTGTCGTACCTTATCTTGGAGTGTCAGGTAGTACATTTAGTGTCGGACATGTCGTGACCTATCTTGTGGTGTCAGGTAGTACCTCTAGTCGCAGGCATGTCGTGCCCTTTCTTGGGGTGTCAGGTAGTACCTCTAGTGCCGGAAATGTCGTGCCCTTTCTTGGGGTGTCAGGTAGTACCTCTAGTGTCAGACATGTCGTGCCCTATCTTGGGGTGTCAGGTAATACTTCTAGTGTCGGAAATGTCGTGCCCTATCTTTGGGTGTCGGGAGGGGTAGTACCTCTTATGCCGAACATGTCATGCCATATCTTTGGGTGTCAGGTAGTACCTCTAGTCGCAGACAAGTTGTGCCTTATCTTGGGGTGTCAGGTAGTACCTCTAGTGTCGGACATATCATGTCCTATCTTGGGGTGTCAGGTAGTACCTCTAGTGTCAGACATATCGTGCCCTATCGTGGAGTGTCAGGTAGTACCTCTAGTGTCGGACAAGTCGTGCCCTGTCTTGGGGATACGGGGACGGTTAGTACCTCTAGGGGTGAACATGTCTTGCCCTATCTTGGTGTGTCAGGTAGTGCCTCTAGTGTCGGACATGTCGTGCCCTATCTTGGGGTGTCAGGTAGTACCTCTAGTCGCAGATATGTCATGCCCTATCTTCAGGTGTCAGGTAGTACCTCTAGTGTCGGACATGTCCTGCCCTATCTGTGAGTGTCGTTGAGGGGTAGTACTTCTAGTGTCAGACATGTCGTGCCCTAACTTGTAGTGTCACGTAGTACCTCTAATTGCATAATATTCGTACCTTATTTTAGGTGTCAGGTAGTACCTTTAGTGTCATACATGTCGTGCCCTATTTTAGGGTCTCAGGTAGTACCGCTAGTAGCAGACATGTCGTGCCCTTTCTAGGCGTGTCAGGTAATACCTCTAGTGCCGGACATGTCGTGCCCTATCTTGGGGTGTCAGGTAGTATCTCTAGTCGCAGACATGTCATGCCCTATCTTGGGGTGTCAGGTAGTACCTCTAATGTCAAACATGTCGTGCCCTATCTTGGGGTGTCAGGTAGTACCTCTAGTTGCAAACATGTCGTGGCCTATATTGGGTTGTCAGGTAGTACCTCTAGTGTCAGACATGTCGTGCCCTATCTTGGAGTGTCAGGTAGTACCTCTAGTGTCGGACATGTCGTGCCCTATCTTGGGGTGTCGATGAGGGGTAGTACCTCTAGTGTCGGACATGTCGTGCCCTATCTTGGGATGTCAGGCAGTACCTCTAGTCGCAGACATGTCATGCCTTTTCTTGGAGTCTGAGGTAGTACCTCTAGTGTCAGACATGTCGTGCCCTATCTTGGGGTGTCAGAAAGTACTTCTAGTGTCGGACATGTCGTGCCCTATCTTTAGGTGTCGGGAAGGGGTAGTACCTATAGTGTCGAACATGAAGTTACCTGTCTTGGGGTGTCACGTAGTACCTCTAGTCGCAGACATGTCGTACCCTATCTTGTGGTGTCAGGTAGCACCTCTAGTCGCAGACATATCGTGCCCTATCTTGTGGTATCGGATGGGGTAGTACCTCTAGTGTCGGACATATAGTAACTCTAATTGCAGACATGTCGTACCTTATCTTGGAGTGTCCGGTAGTACCTCTAGTGGCGAACATGTCGTGCCTTATCATGGGGTGTCAAGTAGTACCTTTAGTGTCGGACATGTCGTGCCCTATTTTGGGGTGTCAGGTAGTACCTCTAGTGTCAGGCATGTCGTGCCCTATCTTAGGGTGTCAGAAAGTACCGCTAGTGTCGGACGTGTCGTGCCCTATCTTCGGGTGTCGGAAAAGGGTAGTACCTCTAGTGTCGGACATGTCGTGCCCTATCTTTGGGTGTCAGGTAGTACCTCTAGTCGCAGACATGTCGTGCCCTATCTTGGGGTAACAGGTAGTACCTCTAGTGTCAGACATGTCGTGTCTTAACTTGTGGTGTCAGGGAGGGGTAGTACCTCTAGTGCCAGACATGTCGTGCCTTATCTTGTGGTGTCAGATAGTTCCTCTAGTGTCGGACATGTCGTGCTCTATCTTTGTGTGTCAGGTAGTACCTCTAGTGGCAGACATGTCGTGCCCTACCTTGGGGTGTCAGGTAGTACCTCTAGTGTCAGACATGTCGTACTCTATCTTGGGGTGTCAGGTAGTACCTCTAGTGTCGGACATATCGTGCCCTTTCTTGGGGGGTCAGGTAGTACCTCCAGTCGCAGAAATGTCGTGCCCTATCATAGGGTGTCAGGTAGTACCTCTAGTCGTTTTCATTTCGTACCCTATCTTGAGGTGTCGGGGAGGGATAGTACCTCTAGTATCAGACATGTCGTGCCCTATCTTTGGGTGTCAAGTAGTACCTTTAGTCGCAGACATGTAATGCCCCATCTTGGAGTGTCAGGTAGTACCTCAAATGGCGGACATGTCGTGCCCTATTTTAGGGTGTCAGGTAGTACCTCTAGTGTCGGACATGTCGTGCCCTATCTTTGGGTGTCAGGTAGTACGTCTAGTGTCAGACATGTTGTGCCCTATCGTGGAATGTCAGGTAGTACCTCTAGTCGCAGACATGTCGTGCCCTATCGTGGGGTGTCAGGTAGTACCTCGAGTATCATAAATGTCGGGCCATATCTTTGGGTGTCAGGTAGTACCTATAGTGTCGGACATATCGTGCCCTACCTTGGGGGGTCGTGGAAGGGTAGTACCTCTAGTGGTAGACATGTCGTGCCCTATCTTGGTGTGTCAGGTAGTACCTCATGTCGTGCCCTATCTTGGGTTGTCAAGTAGTTCCTCTAGTTGCAGACATGATGTGCCCTATCTTGAGGTGTCGTGGAGGGGTAGTACCTCTAGTTTCAGTCATGTCGTGGCCTATCTTGGGGTGTTAGGTAGTACCTCTAGTCGCAGACATGTCGTGCGCCTTCTTGGAGTGTCAGGTAGTACCTCTAGTGTTAGACAACCGTGCCCTATCTTGGGATGTCAGGTAGTACCTCTAGGGGCGGACATGTCGTGCCCTATCTTGGGATGTCGGGGTATGGTAGTACCTCTAGTGTCAGACATGTCGTGCCCTATCTTTTGGTGTCGGGGACGGGTAGTACCTCTAGTGGTAGACATGTCATGCTTTATCTTGTGGTGTCAGGTAAATCCTCTACTAACGGAGATGTCGTTCCTTATCTTGGGGTGGCAGGTAGTACTTCAAGTCGTAAACATGTCGTGCCACATCTTGGGTTGTCAGGTAGTACCTCTAGTGGGGGTCATGTTATGCCCTATCTTGGTGTGTCAGGTAGTACCTCATGTCGCAGTAATGTCGTGCTCTATTTTGATGTGTCAGATAGTACTTCTTATTCTTCTTCTTCGTACGCAGTCAGACAGTAACCATTATTTTTTCGAAAAAAGCGGCGGTCATCCTGAGGCTGTCGCCACTGCCATAGAGCTTGTCTTGCAGTTCCACTGATGAAGGCCACATCTGCTCTCTCTGATGCTCCTATGTCGGGCAGTTCTGCAGCAGATGTTCAGCGGTCATTTTACCAGTACCGCACGGGCATTCGTCGGTACCACCTATCTTCAATTTGTTGAATAGGTGGTACCTCAGTCTATTGTGGCCAGTGCGAAGTCTGAAGACAACGACCTGCTCTCTTCGGTTCAACTGGTAATAGGCATCGTTTTTGGTGTAACCAGTATGTTCGGTTTCCCATTTGGTCATGTATCTGGCTTTGATAAGCCGTTTTGACTCTTCGTACGTCATACTAGTATCTGTTTGTGGTAGTCTTGCACCTTCTTTTGCCAGTCTGTCTGCCTCCTCGTTGCCTTGGATGTTGCAGTGTGATGGGACCCACTGTACCACTACCCTTTTTGGTGCGGACTGCTGGCACAGTTTGCAGAGTGCTGCTCTTAAGTCATTAAGCTCAGTGTTTTTCTGGCTTTTAAGCGCTGTGACTACGGCGAGAGCATCTGTCAGCAAGACTATATGGCTCTCATTTTCATTGTGTGTCACCATTTCTTCCACTGCCACCCTCAGTGCCTCTGCCTCCGCTCTGAAATTGCTTGTGTACTTACCAGTAGCGAATGATAGTGTTATTTTTCTGCCATTTAGTAGGTTCAGGAATGCTCCTGCCCCTCCGTTCTGTGTAGTGTTTGTTACAGCACCGTCGGTGTATGCATGGGTCCAGTCCATGCTTGGGTAGCTTTTCGATATGAAGCTTAGGGTAGTATCTCTCCTTTCTTTTTCAGTCTGGCAGTTTTTGTTTCCAATACCTGGTATATTTTCTACCACCTCTGGAAATATATCCTGCCTCCAGGTAGGTTTTCGAACAGTAGTGATGGGTTTTGGTGTTGTTAGTGCGTTTATGAGATCTTCGTTCATCTTTGCTTTGGCAATTTCTGCAAAGTTTCTCCTCTTTAGTTTCCCATTTCCCAAATTGTTTAGTCTCTGGTGCATTGGATGGTCAGTCAGTCTTCGGAGTTTCTCTGACTGCAGCTGGGCTCTGCAGTCTCTTCTATCGGTCATGGATTGCAGTTTTGTAATCTTTTCAAGTTCTACAATTGGCGTTGACTTCATGCCTCCTGTTATAACTCTCATGGCTTGGTTTTGAAGTTTGCTAACTTTATCGAAGTTCGCCTTTGCTGCTGTAGTCCATGCCGCAATGCCATACTCGAGAACTGGTCTCACTCTTCCAGTGTACAGTTTCTTTAGTATGGCTTCGTCTGCTCCCCAGCTTGTGCCAGCAAGTTTCCTCATGATTGCCATTCTTTCTCTGGCTCTCATTCGGTTTCTCTCGATCTGACTTTTCCATGTCCTGCGCCGATCACATGTGACACCCAGATAGGTTGGGTTGTCGTTCGGCTGCAGGAATTTGCTATTTAAACTTAATTTGGTATTTTGGGGTTTTATTGAAAGCGAGAATATTGTGCATGTGGTTTTCTCCTCGTTTATTTTTACCAGCCATGAGTTCGCCCACTCTTCCAGCGATGTTAGGGCCTGCGGCATCCAATTTCTTGCTATGGTGAGATTCTTTTCAGAGGTCCACATAGCCAGATCGTCTGCAAACATTGAGCTATGGACTCTCCTTGGTATATTCTCTGTAATGTCGTATATATATACCAGGAAGAGTGTGAGTGACAGTACTCCCCCTTGGGGTACTCCCTGCTCGAGTGTCACCTTTTTGCTCATCTGCCCTTGAACTTGGACTCTGGCCGTTCTTTGTTTGAGGTAGTGGTTGATCCACTTGTACATTTTCCCACAAACATCACTTCTTCTTAGCTTGACTCTAAGTCCGTCTTTCCAAACTTTGTCAAATGCCTTTTCCAGATCCCCCCAAACAGCTACTGTGTGTTTCTGTGCCTGGTAGGCATCTTCTATTTTCTGGGCTATGAGGATGACCTGGTCCTCAGTGGATCTGTGCTGTCTAAATCCGGCTTGCTGTGGAATTAGTATTCGTTTTTCTTCCAGATGCCACATCAGTCTGGTGTTTATCATCCGCTACATCAGCTTGCCGACACAGCTCAGTAGGCTGATGGGCCTGTATCCATTTGGATCTGTTTTGTCCTTTCCTGTTTTTGGTACTGGTACCAGTATTGCGTCTTTCCATGCCTGGGGTACAATTCCCCTTTTCCAGCTTTGGTTCAGGACCGATAGCAGTTTCCTCTTTGCTGTTTGGCCCAGCCCCATCAGCATTTCGTTTGTTATCCCGTCTTTTCCGGGAGATTTCCTTTTCTTTAATGTTCTCATAGCCTCTTCCATTTCGCTCATTGTTCATTTGGCCATCATGTGCTCTTCAGGTGCCGTATTGATGTTGTCGTGCCCCTTTAGCTCTTCGCTAATGTCTGTATGCTTATCTGCAGGGACCTCGATGTGGTTTGCTCTGGCATAGTGATCGACAAAAGCGTTTGCGGCTTTCTTACCTGTGAGCAAGTTTTCGCCCTGCTTGATGGTAATTTGTTTATTTGACGGGGTTTCGTCGTTCATGGCTCTGACTAGCTTCCATAGCTTGTTCCCGTCTTTGTCCAGGTTTAGGCTTTCCGTTTTGTTTTTCCAGCTTTCTCTTGCTGTTTGCTTGAGAGTGTATTTGTATTTCGCCATGGCGGCTTTGAGGGCGATGTTTGCCTCCATAGATTGTTCTCGCTCTGCCATGTTCCTAGCATTTGTTACTGCATCTTCCGCTTTCTGCAACTCATCATTCCAGTAGGGCTTATAGTTTTTCCTAGCTCCTCTTGGGATGGTTTCAGTGGCGGCTTGCATTATTGCCTTGCTTAGGCTTTCCACCATGGGCTTCATTTTGTTGTTTCGTGTGTTGATGGTTTCACACAGCCCATCTGTCAGGATTGCAAATCTGTCCCAGTCGGCTCGTTTGTAATTCCAACGTGGGAGCGGTTTTGTTTCCTGTGGGCCTACTTCCATATCGATGTCTAGCCTGATCGGCCTGTGGTCGCTACCTGCCAGTTGGTTTTGCACCTGGCGGTCTATTTTATGGTGTATGTCCTCTGTGGAGAAGGCCAAATCGGGAGTCGAGGTGGTATGCCATGTTCTTGAATAGAAGCTAGGGCTATCCTCCGGCCTATTGATTAGGGAGAGATTTGTATCTATCTCCCAATCTTCCACTTCGTCACCTCTGCTGTCTGTGTCAGAGTATCCCCATCTCTCCGAGTGGCTGTTGAAATCTCTAACTACTATGCAGTTGGAGTCTCTGACCTCCATACTCGAGAGCGATAGGTCTCTATTTGGTGGTCCGTACAGATTGAAAATGCGGAGCTTCGTATCTTGAGCCATTATGTCAACTCCTACAATTTCTGCTCGTCCGGTGTGACTGACAGGTACCGCGCTACTCGGTATGCAGTTTCTGGTCAGTATCAGGACCCCTCCTTTGTGGCCTTCTCTATCGAGACGGAAGGTCTGGTATCCTCTGATTGAGAATTTATGATTATTGTTTAGGTGCGTTTCCTGGATACATGCCACGTCAATCTTACCTTCATGCAGGTGATGTGTTAGGGAAAGTTTTTTGTTAATGACTCCCTCCGCATTCCACTGTAGTATTTTGAGGGTCTTGAGTTTTTGGTCAATAAATGTTGCCCCATAGCCATGTGCCTTGACTCCACGACACATGGGTGGGTGATCACCAGTAGTCAAGGGTGGGCCCCTTCGAGGCGTGAGGCCCGGCACTATCGCTGCCTGGCGGGACTCCGCAGGATGAGCGCCATACGTTTTTCTGATCGGTTGTACTGTCATCATACTGCGATTTACGTTGCACTGTTTTGTTAGGCTTGTGGCCCCGTGCATCCGATTCAACAGGCGTTTCTGAAGGGATGCCCTCCTTAGCTTTTGGCTGTCCCCAGCCTATCTGCAAGGCAGCAGTTGTTTGTGTTCAGAGTTGTCTCTCTTATGGAAGTTGTCTTTCCAGACTAACGAGTCTTCACTACTCGTGTCTATAGGGTGCGGTGATGATATGTGAGATGATATATGAGATGATATATGAGATGGACTGGTTTACCCGGAAGAGAGGCAGTCAAGTGTGTCTGTAGCCCATGATCGTCACGTCCTGCCAGAAACGTAGCATTTGCATGTGAGTGGGGTATCTCTTTGCTCCCTTTATATTCTTGGCTTCTATGCAGGGATGGTACGCCTAGCATTCCCCGCCACCTGGGATGTTGACACAGTAGGGCAGGTGTGCAATGTCCGCTGGTCTGCATCTCTTCTGCGTCCGCATGATAGCTATATGGCTGATAGCGTACAGAGGTAGATATCGAAGCAGAAGTGCATTTAACCAGGGGACAAGCCTGGTAATGTCACAGAGATGTTGTTCGCCTAGTGTGCGGACAGATCTCATGGTCATTGGTTGAGTCTCGACAATTCACAGTGAGGTGGCCGCTCTACTGTTTTCGACACCCCGACCAGGAACTAAGTCTTATGTTGGTGGTTTCGCACCCCATTTCTGCGGCTCTACCGGATATGGCTGGGGTGCGAGCCCCAGGTCCCGAACATGTAGGAGCCTCCCATTGCAGTGGTGCTGAGATTTTGGGTGGGATTGCGGCTTACAGGGGTTCGGCCGTAATCCCTCACATGGTAGCCTCGCGCCATTGGCATATCAGCCTGGTACGTGAACCAGAGTGTCTGCGGCTCCTCTCGATATGAGCTGGATTTCCGTAGCAACGCCCTGTCATTAGTAGGATAAAACTGACCTGTCATCAGAAGGTCTATTTCCAGCACCCGTTCACTATTTGGCCAGACGAGTTTATTGAGGGCTTTTGTTTGTCAATGACCAGGTATTTGAAATCTGCGGTTTCTGCGGGGTTAAACACGATTTCCGAAGCGTTCTTTCATTAGAGTGTTAGAGAGCTGACTTGTCTTCCGTGAGTCTAATACCAGCGTACATTCATTATTAGACCCAACGGTAGTGCTCTCGTTTTGTAAGTCGTTCTACAGTATTGGCGTGTTCAGTCAAATTAAGCCGCAGGTTCCACTCCTGGTGGTGCCCTTCCGTCAATTCCTTTAGCGAGACAATCAAGTTACTTAGAGAGTAGTCCCAGATTTTCGAGGGTCTAATTCCAGCACCCGATCCATTTTAGACCCAACGAAAGTGCACTCGGCATGTCAATCATGTCAGTGTTTGGCCGTGTTGAGTCAAATTAAGCCGCAGGTTCCACTCCTGGTGGTGCCCTTCCGTCAATTCCTTTAAGATTTAGCTTTGCAACCATACTTCCCCCGGAACCAAAACACTTTGGTTTCCCGGAAGCTGCCCGCAGAGTGATCGAAGCAACTCCTGCGGATCGCTAGTCGGCATCGTTTATGGTCAGAACTACGACGGTATCTGATCGTCTTCGCGCCTCTGACTTTCGTTCTTGATTAATGCAAACATTCTTGACAAATGCTTTCGCAGTAGCTCGTCTTGCGGCGATCCAAGAATTTCACCTCTAACGCCGCAATACGAAAGCCCCCGTTTGTCCCTGTTAATCATTACCTCCAGTTCCGAAAACCAACAAAATAGAACCGAGGTCCTATTCCATTATTCCATGCACCATTATTCAGGCAGCCGAGGCCTGCTTTGAACACTCTAATTTTTTCAAAGTAAACGCGCCGGCCACCCAGGACGCTCAGCGAAGAGCACCCGTGGGAGAGAGCCGGCAGACGGTAGGGCAGAAGGCAACGGGCAGTGAACCGGCGCTAACCGGACCACCCGCCTGCGTCTGAGATCCAACTACGAGCTTTTTAACTGCAACAACTTTAATATACGCTATTGGAGCTGGAATTTCCGCGGCTGCTGGTACCAGACTTGCCCTCCAATAGATCCTCGTTAAAGGGTTTAAAGTGTACTCATTCCAATTACGGGGCCTCGAAAGAGTCCCGTATTGTTATTTTTCGTCACTACCTCCCCGTGCCGGGAGTGGGTAATTTCCGCGCCTGCTGCCTTCCTTGGATGTGGTAGCGGTTTCTCATGCTCCCTCTCCGGAATCGAACCCTGATTCCCCGTTACCCGTTACAAACATGGTAGGCATGTCACGTACCATCGACATTTGATAGGGCAGACATTTGAAAGATGCGTCGCCGGCACATGATGCCATGCGATCAGCACAAAGTTATCCAGAGTTACCAGTGGGGACGCCGCAACCCCGACGATTGGTTTTGAACTAATAAAAGCGCTCTTTCCGCGAGGGTCGGAGCTTGGTAAGGATGTATTATCTCTAGAATTGCCACAGTTATCCAAGTAGGATCGTGTCATCTAAGGAACCTCGACTGATTTAATGAGCCATTCGCGGTTTCACCGTGAGACAGTGTGACATGCATGGCGTAATCTTTGAGACAAGCATATGACTACTGGCAGGATCAACCAGATATCTGTCGAAGACGTACGTAGCGCACACACCGGTCGGCGGAGGACGGGTGTGTAATAAGCCTCACTGGGACGGCCGCAGGGACAGACTGACGGGACGGACGGACGGTTGTTCCACCCGTCCCTCACTCCGTCGACCTAGGACCGCCTGACAGGGGCCCCTACACGCACCAGACGACCGACCGACCGGGCTCGCTCGTGGAGGGATGGCAGCGCTCTGTGCAGAACGGATCCCAACGACCTCGGCGATGAATTTTACTGGGACTAGAGACAATTTGGCCTGCCGGCCTGCCCTTCTCCAGAGGGTTGGTCCCCGGGAGAACACAGGGCCTTGAGGCACGATTCCTGCTTTCCATTTGCCGGTCACAAGCTCTTTGCGAGAGTCTGACCACCAGCGAGACGAACTGTCGAGCTCTGCTATAAGCCTTAGAGAAATCACTACGGACGGACAACGTTTCCTGATACAGACCAGAGAAGCGCACCTCGGTGGAGGAGACGCAAAAACAAACCGCACCCCAATAGCTCTACGGGGAAAGGCATGCGAGCGTTTCCGCAAGTGCGCGCTATCGCTCCGCCTGGCGGAACTGAGATCGCTTTACGAACACTGGTTGAAATTGAATCGCGGCGGCGAGACAACTACCCCAGATAGTACCTCTAGTGTCAGACATGTCGTGCCCTATCTTGGGGTGTCCGGGAGGGGTAGTACCTCTAGTTTCAGACATATCGTGCCCTTACTTCGAGTGTCAGGTAGTACCTCTAGTGTCAGACATGTCGTACTCTATCTTGGGGTGTCAGGTACTACCACTAGTGTCGGACGTGTCGTGCCCTATTTTGGGATGTCAGGTAATACCTCTAGTGGCGGACATGTCGTGCCCTATCTTGGGGTGTCAGGTAGTACCTCTAGTGGGAGAACATGTCGTGCCCTATCTCGGGAGGTCAGGTAGTACCTCTAGTGTTAGACATTTCGTGCCCTTTCTAGGGGTATCGAGGAAGGGTAGTATCTCTCGTTTCGGACCTGTCGTGCCCTAACTTGGGATGTCAGGTAGTACCTCTAGTGTCGGACATGTCATGCCCTATCTTGCGTTGTCAGGTAGTACCTCTAGTGGCAGACATGACGGGCCATATCTCGGGGTGGAAGAAAGTATCTCTAGTCGCAGACATGTCGTGGCCCATCTTGGGGTGTCAGTTAGTACCTCTAGTGTCAGACATGTCATGCCCTATCTTTGGGTGATAGGTAGTACCTCTAGTTGTACACATGTCATGCCCTATCTTGCGTTGTCAGGTAGTACCTCTAGTGGCAGACATGACGGGCCCTATCTCGGTGTGGAAGGTAGTACCTCTAGTGTCAGACATGTCGTGCCATATCTTGAGGTGTCGGGGAGGGGTAGTAGATCTAGTGACAGAAACGTCGTGCACTATCTTGGGGTGTCAGGTAGTACCTTTAGTCGCAGACATGTCGTGCCCCATCTTGGGGTGTCAGGTAGTATCTCTAGTGGTGGACATGTCGTGCCATATCTTTTGAGGTGTCGGGGAGGGGTAGTACCTCTAGTGTCAGACATGTCGTGTCCTATCTTTGGGTGTCAGGTAGTACCTCTAGTTGCGGACATGTCTTGCCCTATCTTGGGGTGTCAGGTAGTACCTCTAGTGGCGGACATATCTTGCCCTATCTTGGAGTGCCAGGTAGTACTTCTAGTGGTGGACATGTCATGCCCTATCGTGGGGTGTCAGGTAGTACCTCTAGTCGCAGACATGTCGTGCCCTTTTTTTGGAGTGAGAGTTACTACCTCTAGTATCAGACATGTCGTACTCTATCTTGGGGTGTCAGGTAGTACCTCTAGTGTCGGACATGTCCTGCTCTATCTTTGGGTGTCGGGGAGGGCTAGTACCTCTACTGGCGGACATATCGTGCATTATCTTGGGGTGTCAGGGAGGGGTAGTACCTCTAGTGTCAGACATGTCGTGCCCTATCTTGAAGTGTCAGGTAGTACCTCTAGTCGCAGAAATGTCGTGCCTCATCTTGGGGTGTCAGGTAGTACCTCTAGTGTTAGACATGTCGTACCCTATATTGGGGTGTCAGGTAGTACTTCAAGTGGTAGAGAGGTCGTGCCCTATCTTTGGGTGACAGGTAGTACCTATAGTTGTAGACACGTCGTGCCATATCTTGAGGTGTCGGGGAGGGGTAGTAGCTCTACTGTCAGAAAGGTCGTGCACTATCTTGGGGTGTCAGATAACACCTCTAGTGGCGGACATGTCGTGCCCTAACTTGGGGTGCCAGGTAGTACTTCTAGTGGCGGACATGTCATGCCCTATCGTGGGGTGTCAGGTAGTACCTCTAGTGGCGGATATGTCGTGCCCTATTTTGGGGTCTCATGTAGTACCTCTAGTGTCGGACATGTCGTGCTCTATCTTTGGGTGTCGGGGAGGGCTAGTACCTCTAGTGGCGGACATGTCGTGCATTATTTTGGGTGTCAGGGATGGGTAGTACCTCTAGTGGTAGACATGTCGTGCCCTATCTTGAGGTGTCAGGTACTACCTCTAGTCGCAGACATGTCGTGCCCCATCTTGGGGTGTCAGGTAGTACCTCTAGTGTCAGACATGTCGTGCCCTATCTTGAAGTGTCAGGTAGTACCTCTAGTCGCAGAAATGTCGTGCCTCATCTTGGGGTGTCAGGTAGTACCTCTAGTGTTAGACATGTCGTACCCTATATTGGGGTGTCAGGTAGTACTTCAAGTGGTAGAGAGGTCGTGCCCTATCTTTGGGTGACAGGTAGTACCTATAGTTGTAGACATGTCGTGCCATATCTTGAGGTGTCGGGGAGGGGTAGTAGCTCTACTGTCAGAAAGGTCGTGCACTATCTTGGGGTGTCAGGTAGTGCCTTTAGTCGCAGACATGTCGGGCCCCATCTTTGGCTGTCAGGTAGTACCTCTAGTGTCAGACATGTCGTGCCCTATCTTTGGGTGTCAGGTAGTACCTCTACTGGCGGACATGTCTTGCCCTATCTTTGGGTGTCAGATAACACCTCTAGTGGCGGACATGTCGTGCCCTAACTTGGGGTGCCAGGTAGTACTTCTAGTGGCGGACATGTCATGCCCTATCGTGGAGTGTCAGGTAGTACCTCTAGTGGCGGATATGTCGTGCCCTATTTTGGGGTCTCATGTAGTACCTCTAGTGTCGGACATGTCGTGCTCTATCTTTGGGTGTCGGGGAGGGCTAGTACCTCTAGTGGCGGACATGTCGTGCATTATTTTGGGTGTCAGGGATGGGTAGTACCTCTAGTGGTAGACATGTCGTGCCCTATCTTGAGGTGTCAGGTACTACCTCTAGTCGCAGACATGTCGTGCCCCATCTTGGGGTGTCAGGTAGTATCTCTAGTGGCGGACATGTCTTGCCTTATCTTGGGGTGTCAGGTAGTACTTCAAGTGGTAGACATGTCATGCCCTATCGTGGGGTGTCAGGTAGTACCTCTAGTCGCAGACATGTCGTGCCCTTTTTTTGGAGTGAGAGTTACTACCTCTAGTATCAGACATGTCGTACTCTATCTTGGGGTGTCAGGTAGTACCTCTAGTGTCGGACATGTCATGCCCTATCTTGCTTTGTCAGGTAGTACCTCTAGTGGCAGACATGACAGGCCCTATCTCGGGGTGGAAGGTAGTATCTCTAGATGCAGACATGTCGTGCCCTATCTTGGGGTGTCAGGTAGTACCTCTAGTGTCGGACATGTCCTGCTCTATCTTTGGGTGTCGGGGAGGGCTAGTACCTCTACTGGCGGACATATTGTGCATTATCTTGGGGTGTCAGGGAGGGGTAGTACCTCTAGTGTCAAACATGTCGTGCCCTATCTTGAAGTGTCAGGTAGTACCTCTAGTCGCAGAAATGTCGTGCCTCATCTTGGGGTGTCAGGTAGTACCTCTAGTGTTAGACATGTCGTACCCTATATTGGGGTGTCAGGTAGTACTTCAAGTGGTAGAGAGGTCGTGCCCTATCTTTGGGTGTCAGATAACACCTCTAGTGGCGGACATGTCGTGCCCTAACTTGGGGTGCCAGGTAGTACTTCTAGTGGCGAACATGTCATGCCCTATCGTGGGGTGTCAGGTAGTACCTCTAGTGGCGGATATGTCGTGCCCTATTTTGGGGTCTCATGTAGTACCTCTAGTGTCGGACATGTCGTGCTCTATCTTTGGGTGTCGGGGAGGGCTAGTACCTCTAGTGGCGGACATGTCGTGCATTATTTTGGGTGTCAGGGATGGGTAGTACCTCTAGTGGTAGACATGTCGTGCCCTATCTTGAGGTGTCAGGTACTACCTCTAGTCGCAGACATGTCGTGCCCCATCTTGGGGTGTCAGGTAGTATCTCTAGTGGCGGACATGTCTTGCCTTATCTTGGGGTGTCAGGTAGTACTTCAAGTGGTAGACATGTCGTGCCCTATCTTTGGGTGACAGGTAGTACCTCTAGTTGTAGACATGGCGTGCCCTATCTTGGGGTGCCAGGTAGTACTTCTAGTGGCGGACATGTCATGCCCTATCGTGGGGTGTCAGGAAGTACCTCTAGTGGCGGACATGTCGTGCTCTGTCTTTGGGCATCGGGGATGGCTAGTACCTCTAGTGGCGGACATGTCGTGCATTATTTTGGGGTGTCAGGGAGGGGTAGTACCTCTAGTGTCAGACATGTCGTGCCCTATCTTAAGGTGTCAGGTACTACCTCTAGTCGCAGACATGTCGTGCCCCATCTTAGGGTGTCAGGTAGTATCCCTAGTGGCGGACATGTCTTACCCTATCTTGGGATTTCACGTAGTACCTCTAGTGGCGGACATGCCATGCCCTATCGTAGGGTGTCAGGTAGTACCTCTAGTCGCAGACATGTCGTGCCCTATCTTGAGGTGTCAGGTAGTATCTCTAGTCGCAGACATGTCGTGCCCCTTTTTTGGAGTGACAGGTACTACCTCTAGTATCAGACATGTCGTACTCTATCTTTGGGTGCCAGGTAGTACCTCTAGTGTCGGACATGTCATGCCCTATCTTGCGTTGTCAGGTAGTACCTCTAGTGGCCGACATGACGTGCCCTATCTCGGGGTGGAAGGTAGTACCTATAGATGCAGACATGTCGTGCCCTATCTTGGAGTGTCAGGTAGTACCTCTAGTGTCGGACATGTCCTGCTCTATCTTTGAGTGTCGGGGAGGGCTAATACCTCTAGTGGCGGACATGTCGTGCATTATCTTGGAGTGTCAGGGAGGGGTAGTACTTCTAGAGTCAGACATGTCGTGCCTTATCTTGAGGTGTCAGGTAGTACCTTTAGTGGCGGCCATGTCTTGCCCTATCTTTGGGGGTCAGGTAATACCTCTAGGGGAGGACATGTCGTGCCCTATCTTGGGGTGCCAGAAAGTACTTCTAGTGGCGGACATGTCATGCCCTATCGTTGGGTGTCAGGTAGTACTTCAAGTGGTGGACATGTCGTGCCCTATCTTTGGGTGACAGGTAGTAACTCTGGTTGTAGACATGTCGTGCCATATCTTGAGGTGTCGGGGACGGGTAGTAGCTCTAGTGTCAGAAAGGTCGTGCACTATCTTGGGGTGTCAGGTAGTACCTTTAGTCACAGACATGTCAGGCCCCATCTTTGGCTGTCAGGTAGTACCTCTAGTGTCAGACATGTCGTGCCCTATCTTTGGGTGTCAGGTAGTACCTCTACTTGTGGACATGTCTTGCCCTATCTTTGGGTGTCAGATAATACCTCTAGTGGCGGACATGTCGTGCCCTATCTTGGGGTGCCAGGTAGTACTTCTAGTGGCGGACATGTCATCCCCTATCGTGGGGTGTCAGGTAGTACCTCTAGTGGCGGACATGTCGTGCCCTATTTTGGGGTCTCATGTAGTACCTCTAGTGTCGGACATGTCGTGCTCTATCTTTGGGTGTCAGGTAGAACCTCTAGTGGCGTACATGTCGTGCATTATTTTGGGGTGTCAGGGAGGGGTAGTACCTCTAGTGGCGGACATGTCGTGCATTATTTTGGGGTGTCAGGAAGGGGTAGTGACTCTAGTGTCAGACATGTCGTGTCCCATCTTGGGGTGTCAGGTAGTATCTCTAGTGGCGGACATGTCGTGCCATATCTTTTGAGGTGTCGGGGAGGGGTAGTACCTCTAGTGTCAGACATGTCATGCCCTATCTTTTGGTGTCAGGTAGTACCTCTAGTTGCGGACATGTCGTTCCCTATCTTGGTGTGTCAGGTAGTACCTCTAGTGGCGGACATATCTTGCCCTGTCTTGGGGTGCCAGGTAGAACTTCTAGTGGCGGACATGTCATGCCCTATCGTGGGGTGTCAGGTAGTACCTCTAGTTGCAGACATGTCGTGCCCTATCTTGGGGTGTCAGGTAGTATCTCTAGTCGCAGACATGTCGTGCCCTTTTTTTGGAGTGAGAGGTACTACCTCTAGTATCAGACATGTCGTACTCTATCTTGGGGTGTCAGGTAGTACCTCTAGTGTCGGACATGTCATGCCCTATCTTGCGTTGTCAGGTAGTACCTCTAGTGGCAGACATGACAGGCCCTATCTCGGGGTGGAAGGTAGTATCTCTAGATGCAGACATGTCGTGCCCTATCTTGGGGTGTCAGGTAGTACCTCTAGTGTCGGACATGTCCTGCTCTATCTTTGGGTGTCGGGGAGGGCTAGTACCTCTACTGGCGGACATATCGTGCATTATCTTGGGGTGTCAGGGAGGGGTAGTACCTCTAGTGTCAGACATGTCGTGCCCTATCTTGAGGTGTCAGGTAGTACCTCTAGTCGCAGACATGTCGTGCCTCATCTTGGGGTGTCAGGTAGTACCTCTAGTGTCAGACATGTCGTACCCTATAATGGGGTGTCAGGTAGTACTTCAAGTGGTAGACATGTCGTGCCCTATCTTTGGGTGTCAGGTAGTACCTCTAGTGTCAGACATGTCGTACCCTATAATGGGGTGTCAGGTAGTACTTCAAGTGGTAGACATGTCGTGCCCTATCTTTAGGTGACAGGTAGTACCTATAGTTGTACACATGTCGTGCCATATATTGAGGTGTCGGGGAGAGGTAGTAGCTCTAGTGTTAGAAAGGTCGTGCACTATCTTGGGGTGTCAGGTAGTACCTTGAGTCGCAGACATGTCGGGCCCCATCTTTGGCTGTCAGGTAGTACCTCTAGTGTCAGACATGTCGTGCCCTATCTTTGGGTGTCAGGTAGTACCTCTACTGGCGGACATGTCTTGCCCTATCTTTGGGTGTCAGATAATACCTCTAGTGGCGGACATGTCGTGCCCTATCTTGGGGTGCCAGGTAGTACTTCTAGTGGCGGACATGTCATGCCCTATCGTGGGGTGTCAGGTAGTACCTCTAGTGGCGGACATGTCGTGCCCTATTTTGGGGTCAAATGTAGTACCTCTAGTGTCGGACACGTCGTGCTCTTTCTTTGGGTGTCGGGGAGGGCTAGTACCTCTAGTGGCGGACATGTCGTGCATTATTTTGAGGTATCAGGTACTACCTCTAGTCGCAGACATGTCAGGCCCCATCTTGGGGTGTCAGGTAGTATCTCTAGTGGCGGACATGTCTTGCCCTATCTTGGGGTGTCAGGTAGTACTTCAAGTGGTAGACATGTCGTGCCCTATCTTGAGGTGTCAAGTACTACCTCTAGTCGCAGACATGTCGTGCCCCATCTTTGGGTGTCAGGTAGTATCTCTAGTGGCGGACATGTCTTGCCCTATCTTGGGGTATCAGGTAGTACCTCTAGTGGCGGACATGTCGTGCCATATCTTTTGAGGTGTCGGATGGGGGTAGTACCTCTAGTGTCAGACATGTCGTGCCCTATCTTGGGGTTTCAGGTAGTACCTCTAGTGGCGGACATGTCTTGCCCGAGCTTGGTTTGCCAGGTAGTACTTTTTGTGGCGGACATGTCATGCCCTATCATAGGGTGTCAGGTAGTACCTCTAGTCGCAGACATGTCGTGCCCTATCTTGGGGTGTCAGGTAGTATCTCTAGTCGCAGATATGTCGTGCCCTTTTTTTTAAGTGACAGGTACTACCTCTAGTATCAGACATGTCGTACTCTATCTTGGGGTGCCAGGTAGTACTTCTAGTGGCGGACATGTCATGCATTATCGTGGGGTGTCAGGCAGTACTTCTATTGGCGGACATGTCATGCCCTATTTTGGGTCTCATGTAGTACCTCTAGTGTCGGACATGTCGTGCCTTATATTTGGTTGTCAGGTAGTACCTCTAGTGTCGGACATGTCCTGCTGTATCTTTGGGTGTCGGGGAGGGCTAGTACCTCTAGTGGCGGACATGTCGTGCATTGTTTTGGGGTGTCAGGGAGGGGTAGTACCTCTAGTGTGAGACATGTCGTCCCCTATCTTGAGGTGTCAGACAGTACCTCTAGTCGCAGACATATCGTGCCCCATCTTGGGGTGTCAGGTAGTACCTCTAATGGCGGACATGTCTTGCCCTATCTTGGGGTGTCAGGTAGTACCTCTTGTGGCGGACATGTCGTGCCATATCTTTTGAGGTGTCGAGGAGGGGTAGTACCTCTAGTGTCAGACATGTCGTCCCCTTTCTTTCGGTGTCAGGTAGTACCTCTAGTGGTGGACATGTCGTGCCCTATCTTGGGGTGTCAGTTAGTTCCTCTAGTGGCGGACTTGTCGTGCCCTATCTTGGGGTGCCAGGTAGTACTTCTAGTGGCGGACATGTGATGCCCTATCGTGCGGTGTCAGATAGTACCTCTAGTGGCGGATATGTCGTGCCCTATTTTGGGGTCTCGTGTAGTACCTCTAGTGTCGGACATGTCGTGCTCTATCTTTGGTGTCGGGGAGGGCTAGTACCTCTAGTGGCGGACATGTCGTGCATTATTTTGAGGTATCAGGTACTACCTCTAGTCGCAGACATGTCGTGCCCCATCTTGGGGTGTCAGGTAGTATCTCTAGTGGCGGACATGTCTTGCCCTATCTTGGGGTGTCAGGTAGTACTTCAAGTGGTAGACATGTCGTGCCCTATCTTGGGGTGACAGGTAGTACCTCTAGTTGTAGACATGGCGTGCCCTATCTTGGGGTGCCAGGTAGTACTTCTAGTGGCGGACATGTCACGCCCTATCGTGGGGTGTCAGGTAGTACCTCTAGTGGCGGACATGTCGTGCCCTATTTTGGGGTCAAATGTAGTACCTCTAGTGTCGGACACGTCGTGCTCTTTCTTTGGGTGTCGGGGAGGGCTAGTACCTCTAGTGGCGGACATGTCGTGCATTATTTTGGGGTGTCAGGGTGAGGTAGTACCTCTAGTGTCAGACATATCGTGCCCTATCTTGAGGTGTCAGGTACTTCCTCTAGTCGCAGACATGGCGTGCCCCATCTTGGGGTGTCAGGTAGTATCTCTAGTGGCGGATCTGTCTCGCCCTATCTTGGGGTGTCAGGTAGCACCTCTAGTGGCGGACATGTCGTGCCATATCTTTTGAGGTGTCGGAGAGGTATTACCTCTAGTGTCAGATATGTCGTGCCCTATCTTGGGGTGTCAGGTAGTACCTCTTGTGGCGGACATGTCTTGCCCTATCTTGGGGTGCCAGGTAGTACTTCTTGTGGCGGACATGTCATGCCCTATCGTAGGGTGTCAGGTAGTACCTCTAGTCGCAGACATGTCGTGCCCTATCTTGGGGTGGAAGGTAGTACCTCTAGATGCAGACATGTCGTGCCTTATCTTGGAGTGTCAGGTAGTACCTCTAGTGTCGGACATGTCCTGCTCTATATTTGGGTGTCGGGGAGGGCTAGTACCTCTAGTTGCGGACATGTCGTGCATTATCTTGGAGTGTCAGGGAAGGGTAGTACTTCTAGTGTCAGACATGTCGTGCCTTATCTTGAGGTGTCAGGTAGTACCTTTAGTGGCGGACATGTCTTACCCTATCTTTGGGTGTCAGGTAATACCTCTAGTGGAGGACATGTCGTGCCCTATCTTGGGGTGCCAGGTAGTACTTCTAGTGGCGGACATGTCATGCCCTATCGTGGGGTGTCAGGTAGTAAGTCTAGTGGCGGACATGTCGTGCCCTATTTTGGGTCTCATGTAGTACCTCTAGTGTCGGACATGTCGTGCCCTATCTTTGGTTGTCAGGTAGTACCTCTAGTGTCGGACATGTCCTGCTCTATCTTTTGGTTTCGGGGAGGGCTAGTACCTCTAGTGGCGGACATGTCGTGCATTATTTTGGGGTGTCGAGGAGGGGTAGTACCTCTAGTGTCAGACATGTCGTGCCCTATCTTGGGGTGCCAGGTAGTACTTCTAGTGGCGGACATGTCATGCCCTATCGTGGGGTGTCAGGTAGTACCTCTAGTGGCGGATATGTCGTGCCCTATTTTGGGGTCTTATGTAGTACCTCTAGTGTCGGACATGTCGTGCTCTATCTTTAGGTGTCGGTGAGGGCTAGTACCTCTAGTGGCGGACATGTCGTGCATTATTTTTGGTCTCAGGGATGGGTAGTACCTCTAGTGTCAGACATGTCGTGCCCTATCTTGAGGTGTCAGGTACTACCTCTAGTCGCAGACATGTCGTGCCCAACTTGGGGTGTCAGGTAGTATCTCTAGTGGCGGGCATGTCTTGCCCTATCTTGGGGTGTCAGGTAGTACTTCAAGTGGTAGACATGTCGTACCCTATCTTGGGGTGTCAGGTAGTACCTCTAGTGGCGGACATGTCGTGCCCTATTATGGGGTCTCATGTAGTACCTCTAGTGTCGGACATGTCGTGCTCTATCTTTGGGTGTCGGGGAGGGCTAGTACCTCTAGTGGCGGACATGTCGTGCATTATTTTGGGGTGTCAGGGAGGGGTAGTACCTCTAGTGTCAGACATGTCGTGCCCTATCTTGATGTGTCAGGTACTACCTCTAGTCGCAGACATGTCGTGCCCCATCTTGGGGTATCAGGTAGTATCCATAGTGGTGGACATGTCTTGCCCTATCTTGGGGTGCCAGGTAGTACTTTTTGTTGCGGACATGTCATGCCCTATCGTAGGGTGTCAGGTAGTACCTCTAGTCGCAGACATGTCGTTCCCTTTTTTTGGAGTGACAGGTACTACCTCTAGTATCAGACATGTCGTACTCTATCTTTGGGTGTCAGGTAGTACCTCTAGTGTCGGACATGTCATGCCTTATCTTGCGTTGTCAGGTAGTACCTCTAGTGGCCGACATGTCGTGCCCTATCTTGGAGTGTCAGGTAGTACCTCTAGTGTCGGACATGTCCTGCTCTATCTTTGGGTGTCCGGGAGGGCTAGTACCTCTAGTGGCGGACATGTCGTGCCCTATCTTGGAATGTCAGGTAGTACCTCTAGTCGCAGACATGTCGTGCCCTATCGTAGGGTGTCAGGTAGTACCTCTAGTCGCAGACATGTCGTGCCCTTTTTTTGGAGTGACAGGTACTACCTCTAGTATCAGACATGTCGTACTCTATCTTTGGGTGTCAGGTAGTACCTCTAGTGTCGGACATGTCATGCCTTATCTTGCGTTGTCAGGTAGTACCTCTAGTGGCAGACATGTCGTGCCCTATCTTAGGGTTTCAGTTAGTACCTTTAGTCGCGGACAAGTCGTGCCCTATTTTTGGGTTTCAGTTAGTACCTCTAGTTTCGGACATGTCGTGCCCTATTTGTGGGTGTCAGGTAGTACCTCTAGTGTCGGACATGTCGTGCCCTATCTTGGGATGTCAGGTAGTACCTCTAGTGTCGGACATGTTGTGCCCTATCGTGGGGTATCAGGTAGTACCTCTAGTGTTAGACATGTCGTGCCCTATCTTGGTGTGTCAGGTAGTAATTCTAGTGGCGAACATGTCGTGCCCTATCATGGGGTGACAGGTAGTACCTCTAGTCGTAGACATGTCGTGCCCTTTTTTGGGGTCTCAGGTAGTACCTCTAGTGTCAGACATGTCGTGCCCTATCTTGAGGTGTCAGGTAGTACCTCTAGTCGCAGACATGTCGTGCCCTTTTTTGGGGTCTCAGGTAGTACCTCTAGTCGCTGACATGTTATGCCCCATCTTGGGATGTCAGGTAGTACCACTAGTGACGGACATGTCGTGCCCTATCTTGGGGTGTCAGTTAGAACCTCTATTGGCGGACATGTCGTGCTCTATCGTGTTGTGTCGGGGATGTGTAGCACCTCTAGTGACAGACATGTCGTGCCCTATCTTGGGGTGTCAGGTAGTACCTTTAGTCGCAGACCTGTCGGGCCCCATCTTGGGGTGTCAGGTAGTACCTCTAGTGTCAGACATGTCGTGCCCTATCTTTGGGTGTCAGGTAGTACCTCTAGTGGCGGACATGTCGTGCACTATAGTTGGGTGTCAGTTAGTACCTTTAGTGGTGGGAAGGTCGTGCCATATTTTGGGGTCTCATGTAGTACCTCTAGTGTCAGACATGTCGTGCCCTATCTTTGGGTGTCAGGTAGTACCTCTAGTGTCGGACATGTCGTGCCTTATCGTGGGGTGTCAGGTAGTATTTCTAGTCGCAGACATGTAGTGCCCTATCGTGGGGTATCAGGTAGTACCTCTAGGTTCAGACATGTTGTGCCCTATTTTAGGGTGTCAGGTAGTACCTCTAGTGTCTGATATGTCGTGCCCTATCTTTGGTTGTCAGGTAGTAATTCTATTGTCGGACATGTCCTGCTCTATCTTAGGGTGTCATGGAGGGGTAGTACCTCTAGTGTCAGACATGTCGTGCCCTATCTTGATGTGTCAGGTAGTACCTCTAGTCGCAGACATGTCGCAGACATGTCGTGCCCCATCTTAGGGTGTCAGGTAGTACCACTAGTGACGGACATGTCGTGCCCTATCTTGGGGTGACAGATAGTACCTCTAGTCGTAGACATGTCGTGCCATATCTTGAGGTGTCGGGGAGCGGTAGTACCTCTAGTGTCAGACATGTCGTGCCCTATCTTGAGGTGTCAGGTAGTACCTCTAGTCGCAGACATGTCGTGCCCCATCTTGGGGTGTCAGGTAGTACCTCTAGTGTCTGATATGTCGTGCCCTATCTTTGGTTGTCAGGTAGTAATTCTATTGTCGGACATGTCCTGCTCTATCTTGGGGTGTCATGGAGGGGTAGTACCTCTAGTGTCAGACATGTCGTGCCCTATCTTGAGGTGTCAGGTAGTACCTCTAGTCGCAGACATGTCGCAGACATGTCGTGCCCCATCTTAGGGTGTCAGGTAGTACCACTAGTGACGGACATGTCGTGCCCTATCTTGGGGTGTCAGTTAGAACCTCTAGTGGCGGACATGTAGTGCTCTATCTTGGTGTGTCGGGGATGTGTAGTTCCTCTAGTGACAGACATGTCGTGCTTTTTCTTGTGGTGTTAGGTAGTTCCTCTAGTATAGGAGTTATCGTGCCCTATCTTGGGTTGTCAGGTAGTACCTCTAGTGGCAGACATGTCGTGCCCTATCTTGGGGTTTCAGCTAGTACCTTTAGTGGCGGACATGTCGTGCCCTTTTGTGGGGTGTCAGGTAGTACCTCTAGTGTCGGACATGTCGTGCTCTATCTTGGGATGTCAGGTAGTACCTCTAGTGTCGGACATGTCGTGCCCTATCTTAGGGTGTCAGGTAGTACCTTTAGTGACAGACATGTCGGGCCCCATCTTCGTGTGTCAGTTAGTACCTCTAGTGTCAGAGATGTCGTGCCCTATCTTGGAATGTCAGGTAGTACCTCTAGTCGCAGACATGTCGTGCCCTATTTTGGGGAGTCAGTTAGTATCTCTAGCCGCAGACAAGTCATGCCTTTTTTCGAGTTTTAGGTACTACCTCTAGTATCAGATATGTCGTACTCTATCTTGGGGTGTCAGGTAGTACCTCTAGTGTCGGACATGTCGTGCCCTATCTTGGGATGTCAGGTAGTACCTCTAGTGTCGGACATGTTGTGCCCTATCGTGGGGTATCAGGTAGTACCTCTAGTGTTAGACATGTCCTGCCCTATCTTGGTGTGTCAGGTAGTAATTCTAGTGGCGAACATGTCGTGCCCTATCATGGGGTGATAGGTAGTACCTCTAGTCGTAGACATGTCGTGCCCTTTCTTGGGGTGTCAGTTAGAACCTCTATTGGCGGACATGTCGTGCTCTATCGTGTTGTGTCGGGGATGTGTAGCACCTCTAGTGACAGACATGTCGTGCCCTATCTTGGGGTGTCAGGTAGTACCTTTAGTCGCAGACCTGTCGGGCCCCATCTTGGGGTGTCAGGTAGTACCTCTAGTGTCAGACATGTCGTGCCCTATCTTTGGGTGTCAGGTAGTACCTCTAGTGGCGGACATGTCGTGCACTATAGTTGGGTGTCAGTTAGTACCTTTAGTGGTGGGAAGGTCGTGCCATATTTTGGGGTCTCATGTAGTACCTCTAGTGTCGGACATGTCGTGCCCTATCTTTGGGTGTCAGGTAGTACCTCTAGTGTCGGACATGTCGTGCCTTATCGTGGGGTGTCAGGTAGTATTTCTAGTCGCAGACATGTAGTGCTCTATCGTGGGGTATCAGGTAGTACCTCTAGGTTCAGACATGTTGTGCCCTATTTTAGGGTGTCAGGTAGTACCTCTAGTGTCTGATATGTCGTGCCCTATCTTTGGTTGTCAGGTAGTAATTCTTTTGTCGGACATGTCCTGCTCTATCTTAGGGTGTCATGGAGGGGTAGTACCTCTAGTGTCAGACATGTCGTGCCCTATCTTGATGTGTCAGGTAGTACCTCTAGTCGCAGACATGTCGCAGACATGTCGTGCCCCATCTTAGGGTGTCAGGTAGTACCTCTAGTCGTAGACATGTCGTGCCATATCTTGAGGTGTCGGGGAGCGGTAGTACCTCTAGTGTCAGACATGTCGTGCCCTTTTTTGTTGTCTCAGGTAGTACCTCTAGTCGCAGACATGTCGTGCCCCATCTTGGGGTGTCAGGTAGTACCTCTAGTGTCTGATATGTCGTGCCCTATCTTTGGTTGTCAGGTAGTAATTCTATTGTCGGACATGTCCTGCTCTATCTTGGGGTGTCATGGAGGGGTAGTACCTCTAGTGTCAGACATGTCGTGCCCTATCTTGAGATGTCAGGTAGTACCTCTAGTCGCAGACATGTCGCAGACATGTCGTGCCCCATCTTAGGGTGTCAGGTAGTACCACTAGTGACGGACATGTCGTGCCCTATCTTGGGGTGTCAGTTAGAACCTCTAGTGGCGGACATGTAGTGCTCTATCTTGGTGTGTCGGGGATGTGTAGTTCCTCTAGTGACAGACATGTCGTGCTTTATCTTGTGGTGTTAGGTAGTTCCTCTAGTATAGGAGTTATCGTGCCCCATCTTGGGTTGTCAGGTAGTACCTCTAGTGGCAGACATGTCGTGCCCTATCTTGGGGTTTCAGTTAGTACCTTTAGTGGCGGACATGTCGTGCCCTTTTTTGGGGTGTCAGGTAGTACCTCTAGTGTCGGACATGTCGTGCTCTATCTTGGGATGTCAGGTAGTACCTCTAGTGTCGGACATGTCGTGCCCTATCTTAGGGTGTCAGGTAGTACCTTTAGTGACAGACATGTCGGGCCCCATCTTCGTGTGTCAGTTAGTACCTCTAGTGTCAGAGATGTCGTGCCCTATCTTGGAATGTCAGGTAGTACCTCTAGTCGCAGACATGTCGTGCCCTATTTTGGGGAGTCAGTTAGTATCTCTAGCCGCAGACATGTCATGCCTTTTTTCGAGTTTTAGGTACTACCTCTAGTATCAGATATGTCGTACTCTATCTTGGGGTATCAGGTAGTACCTCTAGTGTCGGACATGTCGTGCCCTATCTTGGGATGTCAGGTAGTACCTCTAGTGTCGGACATGTTGTGCCCTATCGTGGGGTATCAGGTAGTACCTCTAGTGTTAGACATGTCGTGCCCTATCTTGGTGTGTCAGGTAGTAATTCTAGTGGCGAACATGTCGTGCCCTATCATGGGGTGACAGGTAGTACCTCTAGTCGTAGACATGTCGTGCCATATCTTGAGGTGTCGGGGAGGGGTAGTACCTCTAGTGTCAGACATGTCGTGCCCTATCTTGAGGTGTCAGGTAGTACCTCTAGTCGCAGACATGTCGTGCCCTTTTTTGGGGTCTCAGGTAGTACCTCTAGTCGCTGACATGTCATGCCCCATCTTGGGATGTCAGGTAGTACCACTAGTGACGGACATGTCGTGCCCTATCTTGGGGTGTCAGTTAGAACCTCTATTGGCGGACATGTCGTGCTCTATCGTGTTGTGTCGGGGATGTGTAGCACCTCTAGTGACAGACATGTCGTGCCCTATCTTGGGGTGTCAGGTAGTACCTTTAGTCGCAGACCTGTCGGGCCCCATCTTGGGGTGTCAGGTAGTACCTCTAGTGTCAGACATATCGTGCCCTATCTTTGGGTGTCAGGTAGTACCTCTAGTGGCAGACATGTCGTGCACTATAGTTGGGTGTCAGTTAGTACCTTTAGTGGTGGGAAGGTCGTGCCATATTTTGGGGTCTCATGTAGTACCTCTAGTGTCGGACATGTCGTGCCCTATCTTTGGGTGTCAGGTAGTACCTCTAGTGTCGGACATGTCGTGCCTTATCGTGGGGTGTCAGGTAGTATTTCTAGTCGCAGACATGTAGTGCCCTATCGTGGGGTATCAGGTAGTACCTCTAGGTTCAGACATGTTGTGCCCTATCTTTGGTTGTCAGGTAGTAATTCTATTGTCGGACATGTCCTGCTCTATCTTAGGGTGTCATGGAGGGGTAGTACCTCTAGTGTCAGACATGTCGTGCCCTATCTTGATGTGTCAGGTAGTACCTCTAGTCGCAGACATGTCGCAGACATGTCGTGCCCCATCTTAGGGTGTCAGGTAGTACCACTAGTGACGGACATGTCGTGCCCTATCTTGGGGTGACAGGTAGTACCTCTAGTCGTAGACATGTCGTGCCCCATCTTGGGGTGTCAGGTAGTACCTCTAGTCGCAGACATGTCGTGCCCCATCTTGGGGTGTCAGGTAGTACCTCTAGTGTCAGACATGTCGTGCCCTTTTTTGTTGTCTCAGGTAGTACCTCTAGTCGCAGACATGTCGTGCCCCTTCTTGGGGTGTCAGGTAGTACCTCTAGTGTCTGATATGTCGTGCCCTATCTTTGGTTGTCAGGTAGTAATTCTATTGTCGGACATGTCCTGCTCTATCTTGGGGTGTCATGGAGGGGTAGTACCTCTAGTGTCAGACATGTCGTGCCCTATCTTGAGGTGTCAGGTAGTACCTCTAGTCGCAGACATGTCGCAGACATGTCGTGCCCCATCTTAGGGTGTCAGGTAGTACCACTAGTGACGGACATGTCGTGCCCTATCTTGGGGTGTCAGTTAGAACCTCTAGTGGCGGACATGTAGTGCTCTATCTTGGTGTGTCGGGGATGTGTAGTTCCTCTAGTGACAGACATGTCGTGCTTTATCTTGTGGTGTTAGGTAGTTCCTCTAGTATAGGAGTTATCGTGCCCTATCTTGGGTTGTCAGGTAGTACCTCTAGTGGCAGACATGTCGTGCCCTATCTTGGGGTTTCAGCTAGTACCTTTAGTGGCGGACATGTCGTGCCCTTTTTTGGGGTGTCAGGTAGTACCTCTAGTGTCGGACATGTCGTGCTCTATCTTTGGATGTCAGGTAGTACCTCTAGTGTCGGACATGTCGTGCCCTATCTTAGGGTGTCAGGTAGTACCTTTAGTGGCAGACATGTCGGGCCCCATCTTCGTGTGTCAGTTAGTACCTCTAGTGTCAGAGATGTCGTGCCCTATCTTGGAATGTCAGGTAGTACCTCTAGTCGCAGACATGTCGTGCCCTATTTTGGGGAGTCAGTTAGTATCTCTAGCCGCAGACATGTCATGCCTTTTTTCGAGTTTTAGGTACTACCTCTAGCATCAGATATGTCGTACTCTATCTTGGGGTGTCAGGTAGTACCTCTAGTGTAGGACATGTCATGCCCTATCGTGGGGTGTCAGATAGTACCACTAGTCGCGGACATGTCGTGTCCCATAGTGGATTGTGAGATAGTGCCTCTAGTCGCAGACATGTCCTGCCCTATCTTGGGGTGATAGGATGTACCTCTAGTGTCAGAAATATCATGCCCTATCTCCGGGTGTCAGGTAGAACCTCTAGTGACGGAAATGTCCTGCTCTATCTTGGTATGTCGGTGAGGGGTAGTGCCTCTAGTGTCAGACATGTCGTTCCCTATCTTTTGGTGTCAGGTAGAACCTCTAGTGTCAGACATGTCGTGCCCTATCGTGGGGTGTCATGTAGTACCTCTAGTGTTAGACATGTCGTGCCCTATCTTGGATTGTCAGGTAGTTCCTCTAGTCGTAGACATGTCGTGCCCTATCTTGAGGTGTCGGGGAGGAGTAGTACCTCTAATGTAAATCATGTCGTGCCCTATCTTGGGATGTCAGGTAGTACCTCTTGTCGCAGACATGTCGTGCGCCATCTTTGAGTGTCAGGTAGTACCTCCAGTGTCAGACATGTCGTGCCTTATCTTGGGATGTCAGGTAGTACCTCTAGCAGCGGAAATGTCGTGCCCTATCATGGGGTGTCGGCGAGGGGTAGTAGCTCTAGTTGTAGACATGTCATGCTTTATCTTGTTGTGTCAGGTAGTTCCTCTACTAACGGAGATGTCGTTCCCTATATTGGGGTGTCAGGTAGTACCTCTAGTGGCAGACATGTCGTGCCCTATCTTTGAGTGTCAGGTAGTACCTCTAGTGGCGTCCAAGTCGTGCCCTATCATGGGGTGTCGGCGAGGAGTAGTAGCTCTAGTTGTAGACATGTCATGCTTTATCTTGTTGTGTCAGGTAGTTCCTCTACTAACGGAGATGTCGTTCCCTATATTGGGGTGTCAGGTAGTACCTCTAGTGGCAGACAT
This sequence comes from Ariolimax columbianus, assembly GCA_036924085.1. NCBI lineage: Eukaryota > Metazoa > Mollusca > Gastropoda > Stylommatophora > Arionidae > Ariolimax > Ariolimax columbianus. Next base: position 42,032,746 of record JAVGWX010000008.1, on the reverse strand, counting down.
GTCGTGCCCTATCTTTGGGTGTCAGGTAGTACCTCTAGTGGCGGGCAAGTCGTGCCCTATTTTGGGATCTAATGTAGTACCTCTAGTGTCGGATATGCCGTGCTCTATTTTTGGGTATCAGGTAGTACCTCTAGTGTCGGACATGTAGTGCCCTATCGTGGGGTGTCAGGTAGTACCTCTAGGTTCAGAGATGTCGTGCCCTATTTTGGGGTGTCAGGTAGTATCTCTAGTGTCGGACATGTCGTTCCCTATCTTCGGTTGTCATGTAGTACCTCTAGTTTCGGACATGTCCTGCTCTATATTGGGGTGTCGGGGAGGGCTAGTACCTCTAGTGGCGGACATGTTGTGCATTATCTTTGGGTGTCTGGGAGGGGTAGTACCTCTAGGGTCAGACATGTCGTGCCATTTCTTGAGGTGTCAGGTAGTACCTCTAGTCGCAGACTAGTCGTGCCCCATCTTGGAGTGTCAGGTAGTTCCTCTATTGTCAGACATGTTGTGCATTATCTTGGGGTGTCGGGGAGGGGTGGTACCTCTAATGTCAGACATGTCATGCCATATCTTGGTGTGTCTGGTAGTACCTCCAGTGGCGGACATGTCGTGCCCTATTTTGGGGTGTCAGGTAGTATCTCTAGTGTCGGACATGTTGTGCTCTATCTTTGGATGTCAGGTAGTACCTATAGTGTCAGACATATCGTGCCCTATCGTGGGGTGTCATGTATTACTTCTAGTGTTAGACATGTCGTTCCTTATCTTGAGGTGTTTGGTAGTACATATAGTGTCAGACATGTCCCGCTCTATCTTGGTGTGTCTGTGAGGGGTAGTGCCTCTAGTGTCAGACATGTCGTGCCCTATCTTTGGGTGTCAGGTAGTACCTCTAGTGGCGGACATGTCGTGCCCTATCTTGGGTTGTCAGGTAGTACCTCTAGTGGCGGACATGTCTTGCCCTATCTTTGGGTGTCAGGTAATACCTCTAGTGGCGGACATGTCGTGCCCTATCTTGGGGTGCCAGGTAGTACTTCTAGTGGCGGAGATGTCGTGCCCTATCGTGGGATGTCCGGTAGTACCTCTAGTGGCGGACATGTCGTGTCCTATTTTGGGGTCTCATGTAGTACCTCTAGTGTCGGACATGTCCTGCTTTATCTTTGTGTGTCAGGGATGGGTAGTACCTCTAGTGTCAGACATGTCGTGCCCCATCTTGGGGTATCAGGTAGTACCTCTAGTGTCAGACATGTCGTGCCCTATGTTTGGGTCTCAGGTAGTACCTCTATTCGCTAACATGTCGTGCCCCATCTTGGGATGTCATGTAGTACCTCTAGTGTCAGACATGTCGTGCCCTATCTTTGGTTGTCAGGTAGTACCTCTAGTGGCAGACATTTCATTCTATTTCTTGGGGTGTCATATAGTACCTCTAGTGGCGGACATGTTTTGCCCTATCCTGGGTTGTCAGGTAGTACCTCAAGTCGAAGACATGTCGTGCCCTATCTTGAGGTGTCTGGGAGGGGTAATACCTCTAGTGTCAGATATGTCCTGCCCTATCTTTGGGTTTCAGGTAGTACCTTTATTCGTAGACATGTCGTACCCTATCTTCAGTTGTCAGGTAGTACCTTTATTCGTAGACATGTCGTACCCTATCTTGAGGTGTCGGGGAGGGGTAGTACCTCTTGTGTCAGACATATCCCGCCCTATTTTGGAGTGTCAGATAGTACCTCTAGTGTCAGACATGTCGTGCCCTATCTTGGGATGTCTGGTAGTGCCTCTAGTGGCGGACATGACGTGCACTATTTCGGGATGTCAGGTAGTACGTCAAGTCGCAGACAAGTCGTGCCCTATCTTGGGGTGTCAGGTAGTACCTCTAGTGGCAGACATGTCGGGCCCTATCTTGGGGTGTCAGGTAGTACCTCTAGTCGGGGACATGTCGTGCACTATCTTCGCGTTTCAGCTAGTACCTCTAGTGGCGGACATGTCGTGCCCTATTTTGATGTGTCAGGTAGTACCTCTAGTGTCGGACATGTCGTGACCTATCTTGGGATGTCAGGTAGTACCTCTAGTGTAGGACATGTCGTGTCCTATCGTAGGGTGTCAGGTAGTACCTCTAGTGTTAGACATGTCGTGCCCTATCTTAGGGAGTTTGGTAGTACCTATAGTGTCAGGCATGTCCTGCTCTATCTTGGGGTGTCAGGTAGTACCTCTAGTCGCGGACATGTCGTGCCCTATCTTCGCGTTTCAGCTAGTACCTCTAGTGGCGGACATGTCGTGCCCTATTTTGATGTGTCAGGTTGTACCTATAGTGTCGAACATGCTCTGGATTACTACTGGATAACTGAACGACCCGTTATTCAGCGGCGGTTACACCGTTGTGGGTCCCAACTTTTCTTTCAACGGCCTCTGTCTTGGGACGGATACATCCGTCTACAGGCCGGTTGTTGGCTCTGTTCCCATAAGTCTTCGTTCCTAACCCTTTTTTGCTAGCCAATACTCCTTTATCCTCTCATACATTTATTGACGAACATCTGGAGTTTTCTCTATCTTGCCTTTGTCTTTCTTAAGGAGTCACGTAATGGTTTTAAATGTATACTCAACTTCTTCACCGGCCGTCCTGTAAAAAAACGTTTTGTTTCCTTTGTGCGTAGTTCACATCGAGGATCTGAGCCATTCGTCACGACACATGCAGCTTCGTTTCAACACATTTTTCGGAACAGATTTATCTTCCGTTCTCGATTTTTTTTCTCTCATCCAGACTGTGTGGACTATACGTACGCCTGTTTCCAGGGCCGCCATTTGGAGCCGGAATAATGTATTGGACAGTGCTATTTCGTTGACCCTGGCACCATCAGTGAGCTATGAGTTGTTGACCTCCGCCCCCTCGTCCACGTCACCAAATGTACGTTGTTTGGAGTGATTCGTGAATAATATACGGAAATCCAGTTAAATAAAACCTCATATCAAGTTAAGAGTGTTGAAATTCAGTGTTAAGTCAGTGCTCATGTACGGAGAAAGATACAGGCAATAAAGAAAAAAAAAACATGAGGCGTTCGTCAATAAATGTCTACGAAGGATAATGGCTATAGTTTGGCGAGACATTATGAGGAACGAAGACCTATAGGAAAGGAGCCAACAACAACCGGTGGAGCAGCGTATCAAACGTAGGAAATGGGGTTGGATAGGATGCACACTACGGAAAGCACCATCAATCGTGACCAAACATGCTCTGACGTGGAATCGACACGGGAAGAGGAAGAGAGGTAGACGAAAAACAACGGCAGAAGAAGCTGTGAAAATGAACTTCAGTCCCTGGACCTCATCTGGAAAGAGGCAGAAAATGCAGCTCAAATCAAACTTGCTGAAGGAGTGTTATCAATGACCTATGATCCGAAAGGAGAGACGGGCATTGATTGATTGATTTTTCTTTTGGCTACAAATTAATAACTGAGTCATCACTGCATCTGAGTCTTATACAAGAAGCAAGTCTTCGAGCATCTCAGTGGCTGTTTGAATAGCAATAGTTGATGAGATAATTAGCTCCATAGACAACACTCTTTAGTCACCTTTAGCGATATGTATGGAAGATAAAAATAGGTCCAATTCTTTGAAACCCTGACACCATTCAAATTCAAACGTCTAGTCCAGCATTTTGTCTATATGGTTACAAGATGTCTTCTAAGTACACAACTACTACTTCGAGCCGTGCCGTCTGAAGGGTTATCTCACCCATGCTATAGAGTGCAGTTCTTCCTAATCTCAATAATAAATACAATAATAATCACGGGGAGGAAATATACTGATCAGACATGTTAGTCAGGGTCAGGCAAAATATACTGATCAGAGGTGTTAGTCAGGGTCAGGCAAAATATACTGATCAGACATGTTAGTCAAGGTCAGGCAAAACAAACTGGCCAAGACCCTCACTTCGGCTTCCTAGTAGCTGTCCCTGGAAATGTCTGTTTTCAAGGCAACCTGGATAACGAGGTAGGGGATCGACGTGATCCCCATAGTAGTGAGTGGCACGCACACGAAACCAAGCATAGCACAACCGTCTGGAGTACTCCGTCCTACCTTCGTCAGCACAACGCTCGGTATGTGAGGAAAGCCACTGCATCCCGCCACTTAACGTCATTTTCAGGGCGCACAAAAGAGTAACTTACTCATTGTGGATATTCGGAAACAACATCTCAATAAAAATACCAAAACATTAGATTATGCCAATTCATCAAAATTCTTAACATAATACTTGACAGATTCGTCTTATCGTGTCCTTAAATTACCCGGCCTGTTGTGTGTGTGTGTACTTTAGAATGTTTCATATATACTTATAAATATACTTACGCAATCGTCCGCCCAGTAGTCACAATAGATAGACAGCTTGGTACAATCTTTCCAAGAATTCACTAGACCGGTACTGCATAACCTGCTAGATAACTAATGGTTTGTTTCGTTTGGATCCTGGTGTCTGTTTTTGACGTTGACTCAATATGCCCAATGCGTGAATGATTTTACAAGACGACAAGGGACGGTTGTGTGTTGGTGTGTGCAGGGTGTTAATCCTCAGCGTGGATTCAATGTACAAAATTGTATTATTCATAAATAGACCTTTACCAAGAACTAGAGTGTTGTTGTTTTTGTTGTTGTTATTGTTGTGAATGCCTGGCATGAGTAAGTTTACTCTTTTGTGCGAACTGAAAGGAACGTCAAGTGTCAGATTGCAGTAGCTTTCCTCACATTCCGACCGTGCTGTAGGGTCGGCGTCCTGCAGGCTATGCTTGGTTTTGTTTGCGTGTTGGTCACGATTAAAGTGATCACGTCGAGCTCCCATTTCGCTAGCCAAGTTGCCATGGGTACAGACCGTATCCGTGAAGAAGTCGAGAAGGGGATCTTGGCCAGTATATTTTGCCTGAAACTGGCTAACATATGAGATCAGTATATTTTGCCTGAAACTGGCTAACATATGAGATCAGTATATTTTGCCTGAAACTGGCTAACATATCTAATCAGTATATTTTGCCTGAAACTGGGTAACATATCTGATCAGTATATTTTGCCTGAAACCGGCTAACATCTCTGATCAGTATGTTTTTCCTGACCAATCGTTATCAACTCAAGTCTACTCTGTTGTGCTTCCTGAAAACAGCGTTAAGGGGCGGGTTGCAGTAGCTTTTCTCCTACCCCGAGCGTGCTGTTGAAGATAGACTTAGATCTTCCAGACGATTGTGCTATGCTTGACTTGATCCACTTATCACTCATTACTACGTGGATCATGTAGATCCTCCACCTCGTTTGCCAGGTTGCCAAGATGAACAGACCGTTTCCAGGGAGATCTGCATGGAAGGGAGGTTGGGGTCTTGATCAGTATGTTTTGCCTGGCCAGACGTCAGTCTCCTCCCCACATAGAGCTGGATAAATGGGAACAAATGCAACAGCCAAATAAGTTAGCTCATTCAATCCGAAACATTGTTGGACAATGAACAAATTAATTCTTGAAAACCAAGTAATGTTACTGATTATTGTCCTATATTGTATAACACAATAACAGCAGAATACAGATTACAAACTGCATGTAACAAGAAAGGTTATATCAAATTTGTGTGCAGCCTTCCCCAACTCCAGCGTATTGGCTCTGTGACATGTTAAGGCAGTTCACAAGAGCCTGCATCGGATATGCGTAGTGAAACAGTTCAATGAATCTCAAACAAATAATAATAATAACAATTGATTACAATAATAATAATAACAATAAATCTAAAACAAGCTACTAAATTCCACCACAGAAGAAACGAAATCCTTGGAATTGATAGAAACCATAGAAGAATGGAATTTATCACAGAAGAATATTTTAAGAGAGTATACCTGCGAGAAACATGGATAGATGTAAATACAGATGGCTCGATTAACAAAGCCACATTTAATGTAGATGGGGTGATCTATTACAGACTAAGGAACGAAGAAAAAAACTCGAGTATTAACAACGGAAACATACTCCAATGACTTCCGCGAAAAGGCAGATACACTGAAGGCCGCTGCCGAGCTTGTCATCCAAGATGAAGGTATCCATCAAGAAAACATAGTTTTCCTTACTGTTGCCTCGTCAGTATTAGCAACGCTAAAACACCGTAAAGATGAAAATATCATGCAATGAATGTACTCCGTGATACAGCTCTCATCAGAACACCCATGGTTGGTCATTTAGGGGATCCAGTCCCAAATGCAATGCAGCTGCAGACAAACTAGCTAAGTTTGAAGGAGCTTCCCTATAAACAGACCTGAGCATCACGAAGCCAAGACCATAGTTAAAGCCAACTTCATCGGGAAAAGCACTGATCAACACCCCAGCTTCCGAAAGGAAGACAGCCACTATGATTTAGGAAAGAGCAAGTTATTATCTTCAGACTGAGAACTGGGCATAACAGAGTTAATGGTCATATTTACAACAAAATTGGGGTTGGGACAGATGGCAGGTGTCCATGTGGGGAGCATACCATGACCGTGGAACACATTCTACAAAACTGCATGCTCACATAGAAAGAGAGAGAGAACAATACTAGGCCTCGGTAGACAGATATGAGACAAAAGCTGTATGGAGATAAAACAGACTTACTAACAACGGTGTCCTTTGAAAGAGAAACCGGAACCTTGATCTGAGGATGAATAAATACGTAGAAGAAGAAGGTGATAATAATATTAATCGTAATCATTCAACACATCGATGGGCACACTACAAGAAGAAACGATGAGCGATGGAGCTACAACACTGCCCTCTGGTACCATCGCAAAAAGGAACGGCCTCCCACCCGATGGCAGAACTTACTAGAAATGAGCAACAATATCCACGACACTCTACCGAACAAGCTGCTCGTCCACTGGTCAACACGTGCCTGCGACCATAAAGATTGGAAGCAGAGTTGAGACTCACACAAATGTCGACAACCTTCTCTAGAAACGAGTCGACTAAGGATAAGATTAAGATAATAATCATACTAATAATACTCACAATAATCATTCCAATAATGCGAGGCTTATTCAAATAAAACCGGACCTAACTGCACCAAGTGAACATACGTACGATGCGCATGATGACGTCCCTTCAGGTGTAAAAAGCACATATCAACCGTCAAGTTTGTAAAATGTAATTATCCTCCGAGTCATAGTTTTCTTAACAGACCGTTGAAAATATGGCGGGTGTGATACGGAATCCGTCCAGAGTTGAACGGGGAGCGGTGATTCGGTTTCTAACAACTGAAGGATGTCGACCAGTTGACATTCATCGCAGAATGCAACCAGTGTATGGTGACAAAAGTGTGTCGAAGACAACAGTGAAGAACTGGACAACGATGTTTAAATAAGGACTGTCGCTTACGTTCCCTAGCAGAGGCATTCACTGAGTCGCTAGGGACAGTTCAAATGGTGGAAGGCAAGAAACTGAAGTATCGGAAGGTGTTCACAATGGGTACCTGTAAATGGTGAGCAAACGCTGACAGCATGTACTCGATGTTGAGCCAGCCACGTCTACGGTGGTTGACACATGTTTATCGCATGGAAGACGAGAGGCTGTCAGAGAATAGACTGAAGAGATCAAGGAACAGCCAGGCAAGTCAGTCTATGGCTGTACGACCTATGGCAAGGACTGTCACTGGTGGATCGGTCTTTACAGCATTAGCCTATAGTGTCGAAATACAGGAGACAGAGCGCCACTTACAGGGCGCCACACGCATGGTCTAAAGAGATTGACACGCCTATGATGATGATGAGAAGTTCTCAGATTTATGTAGGTTAGGACCTCTCATCTTCTCATTGCTTTGGGACCTCTTAGCTTCCCTAGTCTTATTACTGATCAGTGTTCCATAGCGTAGGACCTCTCAGCTTCCAATAGATTTGGAGCTCTCAGCTTCCCATAGCTTAGGACCAATCAGGTTACCATATATTAGGACCTCTTAGTTTCTCATAGGTTAGGACCTCTGAGCTTCTCACAGCTTAGGACCTCTCAGGTTCCCATAGCTTAGAATCTCTCATTTTCTCTAGGCTTATTACTGGTCAGTTCCCCATAGGACCTATCAGCTTCCCATAGCATAAGACCTCTCAGCGTCCCATAGCTGGGGATCTATAAGTTTCGCATAGCTTAAGACCTCTCAGTTTTCCATAACTAAAGACTTATCAGATTCCCTAGGCGTATTACTGCTCAGTTCCCCATAGGACTTCTCAGCTTCCCATAGCTTAGGACCTCTCAGCTTCCCATAGCTTAGGACCTCTTAGTTTCTCATAGCTGAGAACCTATCAGTTTCCCATAGCATAGGACCTCTCAGTTACCCATAGGACCTCAGCTTCCCATAGCTTAGGACCTCTCAGCTTCCCATAGCTTAGGACCTATCAGTTTCTCATAGCTGAGAACCTATCAGTTTCCCATAGCTGACGTCTCCAAGACTATTTGTTTTTGTTTCGTTGTTTTGTTTGTGTAACCAGCTTCATTTTTATGGATCTTGGGGAGTTGTCCACGGCTTGACCACTCTGGAAGCTTTCACCTTCTCTTGCGAAGCTATTGGTAAACTCAAGGTGACCAGCACGAGAGGGACTCGTGCTGTGTTAGAGCAGCATAAATTACGAGGTGTTAATCAACACTGCTATCTCATAATCCCCTGAGAAGCTTTGCATTGCACTACAGTGAGAAAGATCCGGATTCAAATGTCAAAAGAGCCACTTCAAACCTGCACTAGAGAAAATTTGTCACGGATGAAGAATTCAGTACGAGTAGCTTAGAACAACAACAACAATCCATGCTTCTAAGAAGTTTATCATGAGAGGATGGGAGTCATAGCAACAGCGCGCGCTCTTTTAACACGCAGTACCATATCATGCTTTAGTCATATGCTAAAAATAACATCTCTATTTTTATCGATTTAGTTGGCTGGCCATATTGTAACCCTTGATATCTAGGTGCGTTGTTATGTGGCAGGACATGGTGAGAAATGCACAAGTGGGGTTCAAGTCAAACCGGGACTATTTTAAGGAAGAAATTTTATTTTTTTCAAGGAGTCAAAATAATGACACAGGAAATGCAATCGCCGCCGAAATGGATATGTTAGAGGAGAATCAACCGATAACAATAGAGGAAGTAACTGATGCGATGAAGAGGCTAAAAAGGGGAAAAGCTGTGGGTGTTGATAATATCCTAGCAGAGCTCCTACAAGTGGGAGGTGAAGTAATAATTGAAGCTCTGACATACATCTGTAACAGAATTTGGCAGACAGGAACACTCCTGTCCATCCATGTGGATGAAATCAGTGGTTTTACAGCTGCCTAAATCAGGGAACCTAAAGATGTGTCAGAACCATAGAGCAATTAGCCTCATTAGTCATCCTAGCAGTTATCTTAAGAATAATCCTCAACATTAAAACCACAGAGAATATCATTGCCGAAAAGCAAGCAGTATTTTGAGCGGAAAGAAGTACCACTGAACAGATATTTAATCTGCGGATATTGAATGAGAAATACTTAGAGTATCAACAACACGTTTATCATGTCTTTTAATCATGTCTTTTATCATGTCGTTTATCATCGATTTTAAAAAATGCGTTCGACAGAGTATGGCATGCGGCGCTATGGACAACAATGAAGCATTACAAGATCAATAGTAATATTGTGAAGGTAATTGAGAACCTTCATGAGAAGGCGTCAAGTGCAGTACCTGTAGACGGAATACTAGGCGAATGGTTCCGCACGTTTGTTTGGGTGAGACAGGGTTGTATACTCTCTCCAACACTCTTCAATGTATTCTTGGAAATAATAATGGAGGCGGCCCTGTAGGTACATGTTGGTACGGTCAGAATAGGTGACAAGACGATTACAATCCTACGATTTGCAGGCACGGAAATGGAACTCCAGAAGCTGATTAGTAGATTGAACAGATCGGCGCAGAGCTATGACATGGAGATAAACGCAGAGAAAACAAAGCTGATGACTAATAACACGGAAGGGTTTACATCTGTGATAGAAGCAAATTGTCAGGAACTCGAAGTTGTACACCGGTTTGGTTCAAGTATCTGGGATCACTGATCATTGACGAGGGCTTGCAGGCTGAGATAAGTGCCAGAATAGCACAGACAACATCGGCGTTTACTCTTTTGAAACCTATATGGCAGGATAAGCGGCTAGCCCGCAGCATAAGAGTTAGACTATTGCGCTCATTGGTGCTCTCAATATTTGTGTATGTCTGTGAAACTTGGACCATTACTGCAGATATCCAGCGCAGAATACATGCAATGAAAATGAGGTGCTTTAGAAGACTTAAATGTTTCATATAAGGATCGTGTCACGAACGTAGAAACACAACAAAGAGTGGAAAACGCAGTTGGGCCTTTTGATGATCTGTTCACGGCTATCAAAAGGAGAAAGATGGCTGATCGACCTGATGGGTTACGGGATAAACTGAACTGAGTCAAAATGTCATTAATTTGTTTATATAATCTTCTGCAACGTTTATGCACTTATCCCGGCATTTAAGTAATGCTTGAAAAACTTCAGCGTAGAACAATTTTTCAGTTTGTCAGAACCAATCCAGGACAACCTCGTCACCAGTGCTGAAGTGCTGACCTCTCATAAATTCTTTTAAGTGTACAAACAGGTGAAAATTGCTGGGAGCGAGGTCTAGGCTGTAAGGTGGATGTGGCGATTCCTCCAAGCCGAACTGCTGCAGACGGCACTTAGTGCAGAAGCAGAACATCCTTTGTGATCAAACGCAACGTGCACTAACCTTCCAAAAATGCAAAGTTTCATGAATAATAGTGTTCACCGTCGATTTTCCAGGATAAGGCGTTCCACAATCTAAATATTCACAAGAATGACTGTGGTGGGTTGAGAGTCACCACACAGGGATCATCACTCATGGATGTACGGCCATCTCTGAAACGTTTACACCATTCAAATGTCTTACTGCGGTTTACACCATTCAAATGTCTTACTGCGGCTGAGTGCCTCGTCATCGTATTGTGATTGAAATCGTCTGTCAATTTCCGTATGTTCCACGCTTTCTTTCACAAGAAACTTCATCACAACACGCTGTTCCATGCAGGCTACCTATGTATTGACATTGTTCTTCTCAAAGTTTTTGCTCCGTGAAGAAGTACTGAATTGACACTGGAATTCTCTGTCTGTTTGCTCAAATTTTGCTAATACGTGCATTTTTTTCCCGTTCGCCTTATTTCTCTAATCCCCAAAGGCGGTGTGCGTTGCACTGTGATTTTTATTTAGCGACTGTCGGTCCAGTAAATCCGACTTCAGCATGCATTTTAAGTAAGGGTCTGCTTCCTCCTGCATTTTCTAAGGGTTTGCTTCCCCGGGGTAACGGCCGGTGCTGTGATGGGGATCGAACCCAACACCTTCTGGTTGTGAGCCGTGTCACTTAACCACTAGCCCACGCCGTCCCCAATTCGTGCATAAATCTGCTCGTTACACACGAGGCGCAGAGTGAGTCTCTCTCTCTCTCTCTCTCTCGCTCTTTCTTTCTCTCTCTCTCTTTCTCTCTCTCTCTTTCTCTCTCTCTCTCTCTCTCTCTCTCTCTGTGTTTCTCTCGTTATCGCTAACGTACTTCAGAGATAAACTAAGACGTGGAGAAAAATCTTAAAAGGACGGCCAATTTTATGAAGAAAATTGATGTGATTGTTTGAGAAGGAACGACGAGAGTAAAGATGAAGTAGCCAGCCACATGCCCAATCCCTCCTTAGTAGCCTATTACATCATGCCTAGCATGTTACATTGGCTTTATTCTTTGTTCCCCTTTTTGTACCCCGGTAACACGCAGAATAAAAATAAATATCGTATATGAAATGGTTTCAAATTAAAACCTTAAAAGTGGGACAGAAATTAGAAAAATCATCCCTTTGAATTGTAACTTGTTAATAAGGTTGCTAAACATATCAAGAGTGTCCTGCGATGCTATCACGGTGCAGACGAACTGCATGTCGTCATAATTGCAGTCAAAAGATGATCACCCACTATTGACATGCACGAAAAAGGGACAGATTTCTATTATCCTTTTTTTTTGAGAAGCAAAGGCGTAAAATCTACATAAAATCATCTGCGAATGAAGGTCCGGAACGTGATGCATGCCTTTTACTCCAGCAAGTGAATGAGAGGAGTGGGAGTTCTAAAATGGCTCTGGGGTCACTACTCGATTACACGGACACGTGTTTTTATTGTCATCAAACGTGGCGTACGGTTATCGGCACACATGGTTTATTAATGTCTTTCTGGTATATGAGTGGACGACGCATTTAGATTTAATAATACTGTATATATAATTGATATGGGTACAGCCGTACTTATGATATCAACATTTGGCCTATATATATATATATATATATATATATATATATATATATATATATAATGCACATGCTTTTATTTTGTTTTATTAACGATTTGACTTTCTGGATTCTACTTGCAAATGCACGGCACTTTCCAACCCAGACCGTAGTCCTTTGGGCGCTATCAGGACGTAATGGCCAGTGTATGCATGTGTATGTATATCTTGTTTGTAATGTGAACGTTTTGGCCAGTGTATGATTCGTGTTTGCGTCTGTTTGTAGCGTGTTCCACTATGGCACTTTTGCAGTACATTAGTTTTGTAAATCCTTTCTGAACGGGGAAAAGTAGTCATTCGAGTAAATCTCCGACTTGCCCAGTCAAACTGGACACCAAGTATACTCGAAACCGGTATGTTGGGATTGTAAACCAAATCTTTCGCTCGATTTTAACCTCCATACATTCCATACACAAATGTATGTGTGTACTTCTTTAATTTGTGTCCTTTATCTACCTAGGTCAAGCGACAAATGCCACCCACAAAATCGAACACGAAATCTCTAGACGACGTAAAACAGCTTTGCATTCCTTGAACTCCATTAAGACAATACTTCTAGAGATGAAAAACACCTCGGCAAAAGCACACGCTTTCAGTTTCAAGGTCATTCCATCAATGATTTACCGATCCGAGGTATGTAACGCGCAAACCAGATGCTGAGGAGCACCGAGTCACTCAGAGAGCAATGGAACGTCGCATTCTAAAGATTTCGATAAGGGATAAGATACTAAACACTAAACGAAGAAATTTGACGTCAAACTTTGTGGAAGCAGCGATATCACGGGAACATCGCTGCGCTGGATATGTAGCTCCCATGTCTGGCAACAGATGGACATGTAGACTAACGTTTTAGTTGTCATATGCCTGTACACGTCCACGGGGCCGTCCACCTATGCGATGACGAGATAGACTGAATGTAGACCTAGCCTCGCATTGGGGCAGCATTGCGGAAGATGACGTATACATAATATTTTTGGCTTCCTCGCAAATGACTGACGCTGAGGATATATATATATATATATATATATATATATATATATATATATATATATATATATATATATATATATATGTAGCCAATCAATCAAAATCAATGATATGGACCACGGCTTACTTTAGAAAGTAGGCTGTATACAGACACACATTTTAGGGAATTCCTTTATGCTAAATCGTCAGCTCCAATAATATCCGTCGCTGAGACATTTCGGGAATGTCGGTTCTTTAATTTTGGCAGCTGCTGTCATAAACAAGTGTAAGTTAGTAAGTAGGTCACGCACAGAAATGGGAGTGTTGTAAAATATAGTTGGTAGTTTCTAAAAACTGCCATCAGTTGGTAGCAACATCCAGCTTTGTGACTTCTGCAGGTTTCAGAAGCTAGGTGTCGCAGACATGTGTGCAGCTAAGATACAAAATGGCGTTCGTGCTCACAGAGTGTAGAATCAAAGAATAAAGTATTGTGCGTGTTTTTATAATGGCGGTGAGGTGGGGGATGGGTGAGAGGAAAATACTTTTTTCTAAGGTTATTCATAAAGAAATGCTTCTTGTTTACGATGGGATGTGTTTCTTTCATATAGTGGTGCATAAATAGGCCGATATATTTTCTGAAGTGCGCTAAAAAGTTGCTGATGAAGATCGACCTGGTCGTCCTGTTCAGAATGCAACAGAGGCATATGTACAGCTAGTGTGGCAGATGATTCGAAATAACATCCAAATAACGATAGACAGTGTAGAAACTGCATTACAACGTAATGCATGATACATTGAATTTCCTAAAAGTGTGCTAAGGATAAGTATCCAAACAATTGACTGGCGAACACAAAATGAACTGAATGGATTGGCCTGTCCGTGCAACATCTATGTCGATAGGCAGAGAGATGAGAAGACATGGATGCTTCAATGTAATGGAGATATCCTGCTTTACCTTCTGCCTAGAAGTCCAAGGTTACACATAAGCAGTGGAAGGTTGTCCTTGCGGTGTTTTGGGATTCTTACGTAGTGCTGTTGGCCAATTTCCTTTTTAAAAAAAATGGTGACAACCGGAGTGCAGCTCCGTGCTGCAAAAATTATGTTGGTGCTTCGGGAAGCGATTCGAAGTAAACGTCCAGGTCTGTTGACTAAAGGAGTACGCCACCATGACGCAGAAGAAAAGTGGCCAATTAGTGTGACAACTTCTTGAACATCCATAATACAGCCCTGACTTAGCCCCGAGCGATTTCCACCTGTTTGGTGCATTAAAAACCCGCTATGACGGAAGACGTTTCGCGAATGACTAAGTTGTTGAACGCGAAGTGCAAATTTGACTGAGACATCAGATCAAAGACGTGATGCTGCAGGTTTCGATGCACTGATAAATGGATAGGCTAAGTATATCCAATGTTCGTGGAATTTATGTTGAGAAATAAGGGACAATGAAAGATGCAATAATATATAATTCTCAAGTTCGTATCTCATTTTGTTTTTCAATAGCCATTTGTGGCATATTTACTGACTTGTCCGCGTAGATATGGAGCTGAAATCGCAGCGAATGAGTTGACAGTAGTCAGTGAATCATAGCTAACTGCTTGCGTCAGTATCAGCGAACGAAGGCTGGCTAAGGTCATGTTCCGCTACTATCTGCGATCCCAACTCTTCTACCCAGATTCACGAGGGCAGCCTATTTCTGTTTCATTTACATTTCCTTGCTCTAAAAGCTATGCGCAATCTATTCTTAAATGCATTCATTATCCTTGCCTCCACCAATTCGTGTGGCAAAGCATTCCAAGCATTCACCACTCTCTGACTCAAAAAATATTTCCTAATATCTAATCTGAACCATTCTTTAGTTACTTTGTAGCCTTGCGCTCTTGTTCTTGTATGTGGTTGTATTTTGGAAAAAAACTTTTAGTCTAATGTATCCTTTTCTTGAACTATCTCATAAACCTGTATTAAGTCACCTCGAATTCTTCTCTTTTCTAGACACTTTAGGCCTGTTTATCTGAGTCTTTCCTCATAACTGTAATTCTGGAATCCCACTATTACCTTTGTCGCTCTTATGTGTATCCTTACCAGCATGTTTATATCTCCATACCAGTACCCAGGAACGCCATTGGAGGCAGAATTTGGGTCTTAGTCAGCTATGGTTTTGAACATTTACACAAACAGACAGATATGATTGGCTGACTGCTGTCAGCTGATTCATATGGGTTTGCCTAAGCATGCGATGTTTCATGGGTGTGTTTCCGATGAGTCCGACGGCCTTTACTAAAGAAGGTCATGGTCTGCCCTTATGTTTTATTTCCAACTGGTTTAAAGAACAAATTGCCTAGAAATGCTAACAGAGGACATTTTGACAATCTGTTACAGTTTTTCAATATGTGCTCATTGTGATCAATTCATGTATTCCTTCGATCTAATTGTAATATAATATATGTCCTGTCCCTTCCCACAGTTCTACATTAGAGACTTTATCAAACCATTTTATTTCCTCTATTTGGCGCACGTACCGATGGATGAAAGTTTGGACCTTTTTCGTTGTATTTTTCTTTGGTCCCCTCGTCACGAAGCCATTCAGTATGACGGACTTGAGATTGAAGTTGAAAATCTGAATTTTTGAAATTACAGAAATCCATTAGCAATTCTCCGTTATCATTGTTAGTCCCGATTCCATGTTTGGGTTTCTAGTGGCTCTTCGTAATCATCGGACGTACTGAAGAAGGTTGCTCTGATTCCCAGTGCAGTGCTAAGCTTTTTACCAAGCTCACCAGTACGGGGAACAAAGTGTAGATATCGACCTCGTTGGTCAGGCTGCTATAACACAGTCTTTTTACATGTGCACTGCATGGACGTGGAGTTCATCTGCTCAATCAACACGCTACGCCTGACCTTGTCGTGAAGTGGGAATTTGATCATCACGATACACCTGACCATGACGTGAAGTGGGACTCTGGTCAACACGCTACACCTGACCATGACGTGAAGTGGGACTTTGGTCAACACGCTACACCTGACCATGACGTGAAGTGGGACTTTGGTCAACACGCTACACCTGACCTTGTCGTGAAGTGGGACTTTAGTCATTACGATACACCTGACCCTGACGTGAAGTGGGGCTCTGGTCAACACGCTACACCTGACCATGATGAGAAGTGGGGCTTTAGCCAGCACGCTGCGCCTGGCCCTGGCGTGAAGTGGGGCTTTGGCCAGCACGCTGCATCTGGCCCTGGCGTGAAGTGGGGCTTTGGCCAGCACGCTGCATCTGGCCCTGGCGTGAAGTGGGGCTTTGGCCAGCACGCTGCATCTGGCCCTGGCGTGAAGTGGGGCTTTGGCCAGCACGCTGCATCTGGCCCTGGCATGAAGTGGGGCTTTGGCCAGCACGCTGCATCTGGCCCTGGCGTGAAGTGGGGCTTTGGACAGCACGCTGCATCTGGCCCTGGCGTGAAGTGGGGCTTTGGCCAGCACGCTGCATCTGGCCCTGGCGTGAAGTGGGGCTTTGGCCAGCACGCTGCATCTGGCCCTGACCCTGACCTGGGGCTTTGACCAGCACGCTGCGCCTGGCCCTGGCGTGAAGTGGGGCTTTGGCCAGCACGCTGCATCTGGCTCTGACCCTGACGTGGAGCTCTGACCAGAACGCTGCCCCTGGCCCTGACATTAAGTGGGGCTTTGGCCAGCACGCTGGCCCTGACATTAAGTTGGGCTTTAACCAGCACGCTGGCCCTGACATTAAGTTGGGCTTTGGCCAGCACGCTGGCCCTGACATTAAGTGGGGCTTTGGCCAGCATGCTAAACCTGATCGCTTTGGTCAGCACGCCGCAACTGGCCCTGACGTGGGGCTTTGGTCATCACGCCGCAATTGGCTCTGACGTGAAGCGGGGCTTTGGTCAGCACGCTGCAACTGGCCCTGACGTGAAGTGGAGGGTCAGTACGCTGCAACTGGCCCTGGCGTGAAGTGGGGCTCTGGCCAGCTCGTAATGTAGGATCGTTATCAGTATATTGCACATGATTCTGTCGCAAGATGGAGTTTTGTTAAGTATGTTGTACCTTGCGCTGACCTTGTAATTAGCAGCTCTATAACTGAAATAAAGAACAAAATTGTACTTGCAGAAGCAGCCTTCTAGGAAAATGTCCGGCGGTGAGAACGAGAGAGAGAGAGAGAGAGAGAGAGAGAGAGAGAGAGAGAGAGAGAGAGAGAGAGGAGTGTCCTTCAGTGCTGTCTATAGCCACTATTGCTTAATGGATGATAGTCCTTAATACAAGTTAATAAATTAATCAATGGAAAGGATAAATTAGACTAGAACATGTTTTCAAAAGTACAACCCGCTACAAGAACAAGAGGGCACAGCTTCAAATTGTTTAAAGACAGGTCCAGATTTGATGCTAGGAAATATTTTTTTAGCCAGAGAGTAGAGAATTCTTGGAATTCATTGCCACAGAATGTGGGGAAGACTGGGTCAGTAAATGCGTTCAAAAATATATTGATGCTCAGTTATCTTTCGTATCGGTTGAGTGAAATAAACTGGTTGCATACAGACTCTGTTCAGTTCAGTTCAAGTGCCATCTCCGCATCGAAGGTCGGCTGCAATGGATCTCCAGTGTACTACTATCTCTTGCCGTAATGGTGCAATATGAGAGGATTTTTCCAGTCCATCTGATGTTATCCACCAACTTAAAACATTGTCTGCCTCTTAAAAGACTGCCTTCTATCATACCCTATAGTATGGTCTTCAACAAGAAGGTAGGTCGTGTTATATGACCGAAATAACGAAACTGTCTAACCCTGATTTCGGTCGTTAATTCTCTTTTCACCCCCAACTTTTGCAATACCTCAAAATTGTTTTCCTCTCTTTCCAAGAAATGCCACCCATCTTCTATATATCCACATTTCCTCTCTTTCCAAGAAATGCGACCCATCTTCTATATATCCACATTTCCTCTCTTTCCAAGAAATGCCACAAATCTTCTATATACCCACATTTCCTCTCTTTCCAAGAAATGCCACCCAATCTTCTATATATCCACATTTCCTCTCTTTCCAAGAAATGCCACCCATCTTCTATATATCCACATTTCCTCTCTTTCCAAGAAATGCGACCCCATCTTCTATATATCCACATTTCCTCTCTTTCCAAGAAATGCCACCCATCTTCTATATATCCACATTTCCTCTCTTTCAAAGAAATGCCACCCAATCTTCTAAATATCCACATTTCCTCTTTCCAAGAAATGCCACCCATCTTCTATATATCCACATTTCGAAGGCTTCAATACTCGTTTTCAACTTGTTATTCATTGTCCATGTTTCTGCGCCATAAAGTAGTGATGAGTATACATAACACCTGACAATTCTGATTTATCTGATTGGATGTCAGTATGTGTAGCATATTGTCAAATACCATCTTGGCCATACCTAATCTCTTTCTTTTTCACAGCTACCATCTTCCATAAGTATATGACCTAGGTATGAGAAACTCTGCACCTGTTCAAGTAGTTGATCTCTTATTTTTATCTGCACACATGGTTTCTTGTCACTTTTCTCAGTTATCATTGCCTTTGTTTTCTTTATGTTTATGTCCAATCCAAACTCTTGACTTATTTTGTATATTGTTGTCACAAGCTCCTGTAATTCTTGCTCACTTTTTGCGATCAAAAACTGTATCATCCGCAAACTCTCTAGAGCCTTCATATGCGTCTCAGTTTTTGCAGACCATGCGCGTGGCACCCTGTGAGTAGCCTCTCAGGGCGCAAGCCTGGGCGCTGAATATGGAGACCCTGAGCTGCCCAAACTGCAGGATCCCCCTCTCGGCCTCGCTGGTGTAATCCAAAGGAATGCAAAGCATGACAATTTGGCCCCAGCTCAGCTGCAGGAGCTGTCGGAATGAGTTCGCAATTTTGAAACCATCCACCTTAGGTGCTACCACTCCTGATTTTCTGTTTGGGTTTACTCCCGTAGCCCTACCCTCTCCCAAGGATCTCACAAGGCAGTGGAGTCGTTGTCAGCAGATGATAGTTACTTGAAACATCCGATGATACTCTCATCGTTCCAAGACTAGCCAGCACTCTCTGGCACGTGGGTTTAAAATCAAAGTTCCTCCTTTCTTAGGCGAACTGCCAGAACAGGCTAACGAGCTTCGTCTACCCGGGTTTAAAGTCAGAGTTTACCTTCTCTTAGATTTGCTGCCAACCAAGGTTAATGAGCTCAGTCTGCCCGCCCAGTTATACCACCGGGTACTCGGTCGTGCCCACAGCAGGCTCTGTAATAAACAGGGGGCCCCTCAAGAAGGTGCTGCTCGGAACACACAAATGTAGGAGAGGCCATTAACATGGCAAGCCGAACTAAATCCAGCGGCCATCTCTACACCTGGAAAGGAGAGGCTATATCAGACGCTTCACTTTCCTTTAACGAGCGGGACGTCCAGCCTAGACCTCGCTATCCTCCAATCCCCTTATAACCCAATATAATGAAGTTAAGTTAAGTTAAGTCATCGGCAATGGATAAGTAGACAGAGGTATTTTTTGAAGCGACAAAAAAATTGTATTCCCGCAATGAAATCTACATACACTTTCATCTTGCCCTTTTTTGACCTCAGCCAGGGCAAATGGTCAGGAATACAGCTAACCTTATTTAGGAGGACTGTACCAAAGCGTTGTGCATGCTCCATAGCCAGGAAAAATGGTCACGAATACAGCTAGCCTCATTTAGGACTGTACCAAAGCGTTCTGCATGCTCCATAGCCAGGAAAAATGGTCACGAATACAGCTAGCCTCACATAGGAGGACTGTGCCAAAGCGTTGTCCATGCTTTTTAAAATGTGGTTTATGTAACAATTTGCTTTGCACGATGAGGTTGTAGCCCAATGCACAACTCTCTTCAGTTTCAGTCGTCCATAACCGCATCCATGGAGGTGCAGTGGGTCTATTATTTCCTCCCCAGTAGTAAACCCCAGGATCCACTCGAGGATGCGTATAGCTTGGCTAGTTTAACAACAACAAATAAATTGAACAAATACTTCTAAATTAATTATGTTTTTTAAAGAATTCACGAGCAGTTCATTGTTTACTTGCTCATAAAAGGACACATACAACTGTGCGACAACGCGAGTGACAGAGGAAGACAGAAAAAAAACGAACTTAAACGCAATAACAAATTGGATGTGACAACAAAGAACATTTGAATTATTTATATGCTCAATGGAATGTTAACGCGTCAGCATAGCACATGAAATGTACTTGAAACTGGTTGTATACACTCTGCACAATCTTCTAAACCAGTATAGAGTAACAGTCCTGTTGACGGTTTTATACGGTTTTTCTGCTGCTTGTCGGTTGTCGATAATAAACGGAAGTAGACGAGAAACCACAATCAAATCCCAGAACGACAGAAATCAGGAACAACTTCTTCTTCTGATGTGACAACACTGCAGGCTCCAAATTATAAATTTGTGTGATATATTTTAAACGTAGATTATAAGGACGGTTAATTTATAAATATTAAGAGAATTTTAAATATGACTTCCGCGTTCTGATCAAACTTCGACAAGATAAGATACCGCCCGGAGAGATTCATGTGATTTGTGATTGAATGAATTATTTATATTGACAATAAAAATATTATTAATAATATTATTATTAGTGTTTGATTACCAGCAAATATTTGGATTCAATGATGACATGATGAAGCTTATCTGTTCGTAAAGTTACTTACTACTTAATAATGTTGCGAGTCTAGCTGGCGGATACAGTGGTGACGCACGCGTACTGATTGATAGTGCTAGCTATCCAACTATCCTGCTATGCTGTTCGTTCGTTTCCACGAAATTATAAAGTTGTTGACTATAAATATGACTTACGTTTTTAAGTCAATATAAGACAGTCAAGTAAGTAAGTGCTGTACCCTCTAGACAGTCAAGAGACTAATCACTGTCGATCAGATAATTAACACGTAACGATTATTTTATCTTGAGTCGACTAGCACCTACAAAGCAGTCTTTTGTATAGTATAGACTAAGCACTGACTGACACTTAAACAATTATAATACAACGTCAAGGGCTCTAAGTGGTGGGTACATTGTCTGATTGTGATTCTCACTGTCACAGAGCTGAGGAACTGTAGCAGTCGTTTGTCATTGTGTTTCCAGGCACATCTGTTGTGACCGTATCTCAGACTATATGACATATCATCATATGAGTTGATCTGAATTGGAAAGACACTCATTTACCAAGCGTCAAATATGGCTGTACATCATCTTGCATTTGTTCTAACGTTTAGTTTCTGGACTTTGTTAAATAACGATCATGTGATTGTGTCAGCCTACCAACGAAAGGGAAAAGTCGTAGCTTTTTTTCAAGGTAAGCTAGCATTTAGTAGGTGTAAGTAACAATGTCTGTAAAATAATTTATGTAGCATCAACCATGAAATAAAATTAATGTTTCTAGAATCATGTTATAATGGTATTCAATAAACCAGATCAAGGACTGTTGAAAGGTAGCCTAAAGCTATCCTCATATTCTGCAAATCCATCTGGTCATCCCTTATTTAGAAGGTGCCGCCCCATGTTTTCACTAGTTTGTCTTTCATACTTTCATTTGGTTATTAGTAGAAGGTTTATGGGTGGTTTCCTAGCTGTCGCTTACTGATTACTAGTACTAGGCCTGGGGAAGATACGGCTCTGGGGTCTCCAGCATCTAGGCTTTTCACTGTTGACATTTAGCCTATCAAGCAATATGGAGTCTGCACTCCGCATGCAGTAGTGCTGGTAACTGTTATTTAAGCTGTCATTGTGTGAGATCATGGCACTGGGCATTTTCTGTCCTCACCTCCAGAAGGAGTGTCAACTGAGATGAAATTCAGTATAAAATAATCCAAAAACTAAATGATCTCAAATTATGAAAATTTGAACTGTCTATGATTATGTTGTCTAACCCAGGTGGGACGACACCCATATTTCAGAGTATGTGACTGGTATGAAATGAACTTCAGTAAAACTCAGTCTGTATACATAAACTTTTATATATCTGTCTGGTATAGCTCTCATTATAATTGTGAGATGTGGCGAACAAGAAGGAGAAGATTATAATCTTTAGATGATGGGATCAAAATGTAGAACTTGAACAAAATTTATAGACTATTAAATTATTGTTTAGAATAGGATTTAATTACATCAAATTAATTGAATAAAATTTGAAAATACACTTTGAACCTCCATGAATATTTGAAACATAAATCTTATCTGGAATTGTTTCATTATTTAATATAGACCTACACATAACTCTTGATTCTATTTCAGTAGATTGTTGTACCTCAGAAAACTATACAGAGCACCTTTTTAGGTCATTCTTGGCTAGAAAGACCTGGTTATATCTTCATTGTCATTAAATGGCTGCTTTGTCTCTGTTATTTGTGTTCCTTTTATTTCTCATGTTGAAATTTCTCTTCTCTTCATGTTGATGTTTCTCTTCACTTCATCTTGTTGATCTTTCTCTTCACTTCAATTTGATATTTCTCTTGTGTTGATGTTTCACTTCATGTTGATGTTTTTCTTCAATTCATGTTGATGTTTCTCTCACATTTTGAAGTTTCTCTTCACTTCATGTTGATGTTTTTCTTCAATTCATGTTGAAGTTTCTCTTCACTTCATGTTGATGTTTCTCTTGTGTTATTGTTTTTCTTCACTTAATTTTGATGTTTCTGTCGTGTTGAAGTTTCTCTTCACTTCATGTTGTTTTTCTCTTGTTTTTTTATCTCTTTTATTCACCTGTTCCAACTCCTTTTCTGATTAAACATTTAAAGAGTGCATGATCAGCAACCTCCAGTGAATTTATTTATATAATAAATGTTTACTTCATCTTAGTGTCACATCTCACATTTCTCACTTAGCTATACTCTTGTTAATACATATATTTTTGTTCAACCTGTTATAACAGCAGCAGCTTCCATTTTCTTTTCTTATTTTGTTCATCACTTGAAACAGTTTAGTTTTTACTGTTTTGTCCTCGAAAATGTTTAACACACGCTGGAAATTTCTATACTGTTGTTTATTATGGTTGCTATGTTTTGCTGCATTTAGAAGTATCATATTTATATTTCTAAACAGTTTTGGTCTGACAAAGTATAAGTATTTAACAATAGGAAAATATATCTATTGATATGTTGGACACTCTCAACAAATATAAACTTGTGGCAGAGAGCATTTGATGCCTTGTCTGCCATAGAGAATTAATGAGATACCTGGACTGTGTGCATCACCTACATAAGCAACTTCTTTATTGTGTACTCAAGACAGAAAAGAGTTCATCAGGCAGGCACAAGAGAAGATCCAAAGAATTGCTGGACCTGCTTAAAGGTCTATATCGATGTTGACTTGAGATTTGCTTGTGTTGGACCGCTCAACCTAGTGCTCTGAAATCACACAGAGTGTTGTGATTAGCTGATCAGGAAATCATTGATGCATCGCTGAAGTAGCTACGTCATCTGAAATGTCTCCACAAGAGTCAAAACGGCTTATCAAAGCCAGATACATGACCAAATGGGAAACCGAACATACTGGTTACACCAAAAACGATGCCTATTACCAGTTGAACCGAAGAGAGCAGGTCGTTGTCTTCAAACTTCGCACTGGCCACAACAGACTGAGGTACCACCTATTCAACAAATTGAAGATAGGGTGTACCGACGAATGCCCGTGCGGTACTGGTAAAATGACCGCTGAACATCTGCTGCAGAACTGCCCGACATACGAGGATCAGAGAGAGCAGATGTGGCCATTATCAGTGGAACTGCAAGACAAGCTATGCCAGAGCAAACCACATCGAGGTCCCTGCAGATAAGCATACAGACATTAGCGAAGAGCTAAAGGGGCATGACAACATCAATACGGCACCTGAAGAGCATATGATGGCCAAATTAACAATGAGCGAAATGGAAGAGGCTATGAGAACATTAAAGAAAAGGAAATCTCCCGGAAAAGAAGGAATAACAAACGAAATGCTGATGGGGCTGGGCCAAACAGCGAAGAGGAAACTGCTATCGGTCCTGAACCAAAGCTGGAAAAGGGGAATTGTACCCCAGGCATGGAAAGACGCAGTACTAGTACCAGTACCAAAAACAGGAAAGGACAAAACAGATCCAAATGGATACCGGCCCATCAGCCTACTGAGCTGTGTCGGCAAGCTGATGGAACGTATGATAAACACCAGACTGATGTGGCATCTGGAAGAAAAACGAATACTAATTCCACAGCAAGCCGGCTTTAGACATCACAGATCCACTGAGGACCAGGTCATCCTCATAGCCCAGGAAATAGAAGATGCCTACCAGGCACAGAAACACACAGTAGCTGTTTGGGTGGATCTGGAAAAGGCATTTGACAAAGTCTGGAAAGACGGTCAAGCTAAGAAGAAGTGATGTTTGTGGGAAAATGTACAAGTGGATCAACCACTACCTCAAACAAAGAACGGCCAGAGTCCAAGTACAAGGGCAGATGAGCAAAAAGGTGACACTCGAGCAGGGAGTACCCCAAGGGGGAGTACTGTCACCCACACTCTTCCTGATATATATAAACGACATTACAGAGAATATACCAAGGAGAGTCCATAGCTCAATGTTTGCAGACGATCTGGCTATGTGGACCTCTGAAAAGAATCTCACCATAGCAAGAAATCGGATGCAGCAGACCCTAACATCGCTGGAAGAGTGGGCGAACTCATGGCTGGTCAAAATAAACGAGGAGAAAACCACATGCACAATATTCTCGCTTTCAATAAAACCCCAAAATACCAAATTAAGTTTAAATGGCAAATTCCTGCAGCCAAACGACAACCCAACCTATCTGGGAGTCACATTTGATCGGCGCATGACATGGAAAAGTCAGATTTCAGAGTGGAGGCAGAGGCACTGAGAGCGGCAGTGGAAGAAATGGTTACACACAATGAAAATGAAAGCCATATAGTCCTGCTTACAGATGCTCTCGCCGTAGTCACAGCGCTAAAAAGCCAGAAAAACACTGAGCTTAATGATTTAAGAGCAGCACTCTGCAAACTGTGCCAGCAGTTCGCACCAAAAAGGGTAGTGGTACAGTGGGTCCCATCACACTGCAACATCCAAGGCAACGAGGAGGCAGACAGACTGGCAAAAGAAGGTGCAAGACTACCACAAACAGATACTAGTATGACGTACAAAGAGTCAAAACGGCTTATCAAAGCCAGATACATGACCAAATGGGAAACCGAACATACTGGTTACACCAAAAACGATGCCTATTACCAGTTGAACCGAAGAGAGCAGGTCATTGTCTTCAGACTTCGCACTGGCCACAATAGACTATTCAACAAATTGAAGATAGGTGGTACCGACGAATGCCCGTGCGGTACTGGTAAAATGACCGCTGAACATCTGCTGCAGAACTGCCCGACATACGAGGATCAGAGAGAGCAGATGTGGCCATCACCAGTGGAACTGCAAGACAAGCTCTATGGCAGTGGCGACAGCCTCAGGATGACCGCCGCTTTTCTCGAAAAAATAATGGTTACTGTCTGACTGCGTACGAAGAATAAGAAGAAGATACCCCACTGACCTGTAAATACTCTGGTGAACTTTAGCAATGGGACACAAATTGTCAGGATAGTTATTTTTGACTGAAGTGTTCTCAGTTTGAATTAAGATGTTGTCCCGAAGGAGATATTCACACACGTATTAAAGCTTTAGAAACCTCTATGCTGTTATAAAGTCAGGTGATTGATACTCTTCATCCATGCCTTGTTTAAGTCAGAGCAGTGTCACATATCTATTTAGTAACTGGGTATACTGGTGCATGCTATGTCATAAACCCATCTCTAATTTATAAATGGCAAACTCTCCAAACACTCTATTTATCATATCCTATGTGTTTGTCTTAACGCATATTGAGTTGGATATATATTTTATTATATACTTACATCTTTATACTGGTTTAGAAGACTCTGCAGAGTCTGTATACAATCAGTCTCTTTTACATTCACTTGATCTAAAAATAGCTATGCACATATAATCTATTTTTCAATGCATTAA
Source organism: Ariolimax columbianus (assembly GCA_036924085.1). Lineage (NCBI taxonomy): Eukaryota > Metazoa > Mollusca > Gastropoda > Stylommatophora > Arionidae > Ariolimax > Ariolimax columbianus. The sequence continues at coordinate 42,006,386 of JAVGWX010000008.1, read as the reverse complement.
TTGACCCTGCATCTACTATTTCCTGTGGCAATGCATTCCAAGCATTCACCACTCAAAAACAATATTTCATGGTATCTAATCTGGACCTCTCTTTAATCAATTTGTAGCTGTGCCTCTTGTTCTTTTAGGCAGCTGTATTTTGAAAAATGTATGGTTTAATTTATCATTTCCCTTGATTATCTTATAAATCTATTAAATCACCTCGAATTCTTCTCGTTGCTAGAAACTGTATACTGTTTTTTCAGAGTCTTTCCTAATAACTATAATTCTGAAATCCCACTATCAGTTTAATTGGTCTTTGTATCTTTTCCAGCATGTCCATATCCCCTCTACTATAAGGACCACACCTATACACAGTACTCCAATCTAGGTCTAACTAATGCTTTATACACATCCATGCTCCTATGTTTAATTTATTTCATTTTGTCATACCTAACATTGCATTTGCTTTTTTCACTACTACCTGGACTTGCTCATTCACCTTACCTGTATTATCTATTATAACCCCTATGTCATCTTTGACTTTGGTCCCACATTCATAATTTTTTTTACCAGTCATTTCTAAGTTGTAACACAGGAAAAAGAGAACTGCTGCTGCAGTCAGTAATGTATGTGTTTAACAGCTATTATTGACTAAATTTATGCTTGCTTCACTGTTTATTCCATAATTACAGTTGTAATAAATTTTCAATCAAAATATAAATAGTCCTCTACTCACCCCCTATAGTCTTGAGTGATAAGCTAAAATAAGGTTGACGGCAACTGTTAAAAATTAAATTGTTCCGTTACTAACCCTTTTTTCTTTTTTTCTGATTATCAGTTCTGTATTTTATTTCCTTCCAAACCAGCTCAACTATCCAATACCAGGCTTATTTATTTTTTTCTTAAGAAACAAGGATACATTACATTTAAAAGACAAATAGGATTCACTCTTTGAAAAGAAATACTAAATATAAACAATGAAATTGAGGAAGAACATGTTTTAAGTGTATAATGGGAAACGCAGCCAGACATTGATGGCTCTTTGTGTTGAGGTCTGGGCTTGTAAATCAAGACATAGCCATAACCAACAGATGAGTCAGCACTAAGATTTCAGAGCATTCATGTGCTTCCAGAAACTGGAGAGTGGGGGGATGAGTTTGTATGCGCTACAAGTTGTATTGATCTTGAAAACTGAGTGTGCAGATTTTCTTCATCTGCATTTACTCTCAGATAACCACATCTATTTCCTCTATAAGATTGGCGGCTTGTCTCAGGCGTCACACGTTGCCATACAATTTATCCATCTCATGGGTCGGAGAAGACGATACTGTAACTCAGTGCTGTTCAACATTTTTATACTTGGCATCTATTTTATAACTTTCTAGAGTGTAAATTTGCCTTACCACCCACTAAAATCTAAATTAAAGTAAATTTTACAATCGACCACCTTTTATATGTTTTTAATACAGCATGTAATTATTCAGTTGAAGCAAACCGAAGCAAAACCAGAAACCACCACAATGAACAAGCTCCTTTTTGCAGATGATCAGAGTCTCTTTCATTCAGATGAACAAAACCTCCAAGAACATCTGAATGCCCTTGACAATGCTTGGGATAGATATAATACGAGGATTAGTACAGCAAAGATGAAGACAATGAAATTAGTGGAATAAAGAAAACACTAAATATACTGGTTAAAAAGTAGAGAACTTAAACAAGTTAGTGAATTCAAATACTTGAGCAGCATGTTCACAAAGGATGGAAGGCTGGACAGAGAGGTGCAATCAAGAACACAGAAAACTATTGGGCTTTTCCTATCAGCTCTCGCCATTATTAAGACACAAACATATTACAATGAAGACAAAGAGACAGCTGTTAAATAGTATCTTTATACCAACTCTCTGCTACCAGTGTCAGACATAGACTCTCACAAGGCACAAGAAAAAAAAATCATGGTATGTGAAATGAGGTGTTTGAGAAAGTTGGGGTCACAAGGCTGGGCAGAGTACTAAACAAACTAATCAGACAGGCGGTGGGTGCAATACCGTTCATGGAATACATGGCGAGGCAGAGAATAAAATGGTTCTGATACCTGACAAAAATGCATCCAAAGTTACCATCTGCTTGTATCTTTATTTTAGTCTCAAACATATTTGTAAGCAAATCTTCAACGCTTACTTGTTTATTTATATGTGGTATCTAAAATAGTTCTCTAAATAGAAGACATTTTTCTATAATATTGTCATTCTGTTTTTCATGGGTTTGTCAGCACTTTAAACATAGAAGGATAGAAGGAAACATGGATACAGAAAGAGAGAGAAGGAGGAAAGTGCAGGGAAGAAAAAAGTTAGGAAGACAAAATATAGGCTTGCCTTAAATTGTTAGCTATTGGCATTGTTGTTGCACAAAGCAACATGTAGCAATCCTACAATGTAACCAGTTATCTCTGATTCTGTCATCTTGATGATTATTCATGAAGCAGGCTTAAAAGGGTTGCTGGCATCCCGACTAGAAATATAACACAAATGTATGTGGGCACCGTAAATGAGAGCTGGTTAATATTTCACAGGCACAAATGGATTGAGAAATGTGCATAGTTTACTAGGGATGTGGATATACTGCAGTTAGAAAGGAAAATAAGTGATCGCCATTGCCCTCTACAATATGTATGCACACATGAACCATCTTCCTTATGAACTTTGATTTTGAAGCGAATCTGTTTTTCATTGGAATAAATGTATAATCGCTGTGGATTTCAATACTATCTGAGTCATCCATCCATATTTCATCTTTTACTCAAGTAATTTTAATAATAAAAATAATTGTGCTCATCTCAATCATAGATGACGACTCTATGAGACTTGTGTTATGAGATGCGGTCTCACAATGACTGTAGAAACATATTCTAGCACCGTATGCTACACCGCATGTAGGGCACACATGTAAGGGACTGACTGTAGAGTCGTTGTACGTTTTGTTTCTTCGTGCAGTTTGCTTACCCTGAGCCTCAGTGATGAAATTGCGTTCGCCAAACTTAGAACCTTGTGCTATGTTCACTGGTCAGGTGGAATGACCTTTTGGTGCCACTGTCTCTTAGAAGATTCTTCTTATGCGTTCGTTCTCAATCTCCTGCTACCACCCCAAACATAGCTTTGCAAGTAGCAGGATGTAGTCAGGAGAACGAAATACAGTGTGTCACTAGTTTACAGCTTTACTGCGATATTTGCACGTTACGGTCCATCACACCCGTCTTCGGCAGGTCCCAGAAGATGATATCGATATTGAAACTTTCAAGAATCATTTTTGGTAACATTTGTTTCAGGAGCGTGCCCTTCTTTGACCACAAGGCCGTGCGTTCAAATATCCAGCACGGCATGGTGTTTTGTTTTTCTGTCTTAGCCAGTCTGCCCTGTTGCAGCCTGTTATCCAGGATAACCGCGTGGAAGTGTAGAAGTGTCATGGCAGCTCTGGTTCGCGGGCCCTGACGCTAGCAGTCAGCAATAGGTCGCTGACCACTGCAACTCATGCGCTGCTCAGCATCTTGATCCCACTACATATGTCTGATCTGTGGCATTGTACAGTTCTGAAACATGGAGAATAAGTAAAAGGGAGGAGAAATACTTTGATGTATTAAAGAAATTTGATGAATGAATAAAGTGAGATGGATAGAGAGAAAATCAAACAAAATGGTTTTGGTGAAAGTGGAAGAAGAAAGAAAGCTTGTACAAAAGGTACAAAAACGATGACTGGTCTGACTGGGTCACAACCTATGTCATGAGGGTCCAGTGAAGAAAGTCTTGGACAGAACACAGGGAAAGAGAGGATGGGGCAGACCAAGAAACACCTTTGGGACACAAGCATGCAGTGACATGGTAGTGAGGACTTACGCTGAGCTAAAGATAGCCACAGAGGCTAGGCAGAAATGGAAAGACTGAATCCTGAGTTTGCCGACCAGTGGGACTGAATGACTTGATGATGATGGGGTCAGAGATCCCAAACCAGTTCGAGGATGAATGACTTGATGATGATGAGTCCACACAGTGTGGGACAACTGCAGGGTCAATGGCCTTTATTCCTCTGTCCTTCAAATCTTCTTGGCGGACCTCAACAATTGAAACAAGCACCATAATGGTAGGTTTTTTGTAGAAATGTTAGGCATTTGACTTACAAGTAGTATTACAAGAAGTAGGACTGTTGTGTTCACTTGATCTGGATTCTTTTGATGGCTTATTATTCCTGGTTGAACCTGTCATGAGCGCAAGGCTCCCTCAGAAAAAGCACAGGATACTATCAAGGTGCCTAATCCCATCAAGAGTTTTAGCACACAGGACATGACTTGGTTTAGGTTTGCTCCACTAAATCCACAATGTTCAGCCTTAAGTTTCCTGTTCCGTGTGTGATGTGTAGTTTTTCACAAACAAACTTTCGAGATTAAAACAATTATCCTCAACCATATTTTGTGCTGGAGCAGAGTGAAAATACAGTGATCCTTGCCCACAGCAAGAGACTTGCAGATAGACTAGCCAAAGATAGAGGAGTTTATCACACGAATTGTAGAAAGAGCATTTGGGAAATTAAAAGCAATAATATGCAGCTGCCTCATAGACAAATTTCATAGAGAGCAGCCAGATTCTGATATAATAGAAAATTCATGACCAAGAATTGATCAAGTGACAATATTCAGACTACGAACTAGCCACTACAGTCCCAGACACCATCTGTTTAACAAATTATACAGGCAAGTCAGTAAATGGGCCACACAGTGCTATTAAAAAACACTAAATGAGATATGAACTTGAAAACCATTTACGATTGCATTTATATTGTCCGTCATTTCTCCACATAATTTCCACTAACATTCGTACACTTATCCCATTGCTTTATCAGTGTAAGGGCATTCCCATTTGGTTCATTTTATGTTCGTCATTCAGTTGTCTACGTAGTACCCACAGTGAGCACCCTAACCAGAAATTCAATCGATCATGCATTACGCTGTAGTCTGAACCATGCAAACATTGTCTGTCAGCTAGAATCATCTCACCTACAGATGTGTCTATTGCAACCTGAACAGGACAAATATGTTGTACTTATTTATTAACGTCCTTTAGAAAACTTATCAACCCAGTTATGCACCGCTTTACACTTCTCACCGTAAGCACAAAGAATGTTTTAATGAAAGTCATTAGTAGAAAGTTCTTTTGCCCCCAAAAAACACACAATTATGAGAAGCATATGTCTATGCTAGGGGTCATGAACTCAAAACCATGCTGACATTTCATACCTCAATGGAGTTGGAGAAGACTCATACTTTACAAAGAGCACAACCAATGCAGGTGGAAATTTGGGACAGCAAAAAACCTAAAATATAACCAGAAATAATAATAGCTGTCCATCGTTGTCGATGAGGACCGCCGACATCATCCTTGTCACAGATTTCCCTGTTGGGTGTGGGTGCGCAGGTAGCTGAACAGGCCAATGTGGGCACGAAAACATCTGCTACATATCGGGCACACGAGGTTTGTAGAGGGTGATGGGTTCCCGCTGTTCGGGATTTCTGGGTCTCGCGTCTGCTCTGGGCTTTCACAATACGGTCGTCTTCGTCTGTAGCTACACCTGATTTGACTGCGCTTCTCCAGTCAGATCTGTTTTGCGCAAGACATTCCCAGGTGTCGATGTCTATCTGGCAACTTTTCAGTGAGTCCTTCAGACCGTCTTTAAAACGTTTCTTTGGCCGCCCTCTCTCGCGCCATCCCTCTCTCAGCTCGCCGTAGAGAAGCTTCTTTGGGAGCCGCTCGTCTGACATACAGAGACGAGGTGTCCGGCCTATCCTAGTCGTGCTTTTTCTAGCAGTGCATGGATGCTGGGCATGTTAGCCCTCGAGAGAGAACCTCGATGTCAGTGACACGATCTTGCCATCGGATGTGGAGAACCTCGATGTCAGTGACACGATCTTGCCATTAAAAATACACCAATGAAATTCACATGGGAAGGTAAAGGTGGGGTACTAAAGAACACCTGATGTTTAACAGTGGATGAGGAAATAGGACAGCATTGATTGTGTGGGCAGAGTTAAAAAGGGTAGAGGGGACGGTGTGGTTAAATGACACAGCTGGATTCGCTCCCCATCATAGCACCAGCGTCACCTCGTGGAAGCAAACCCTTAGAAAATGCAGGAGGAAGCAGATCCTTACATAAAATGCATGCCGAAGTCGGATGCACTGGGCTGATAGGTGCAAGATAAAAACAGTGCAACACACACCACCTTAGAGAATAGAGTAATAGGGCATATGCAAACCAAAAAAAAAAGAAAGAAAAGGTTAGCTCAGAATTAGGCGGTGAACATCATCCTATGCTGCTTATGGGAGTCAAAATGATTTTAATTCACAGCAGAAGATAATAGTTGAACCTAATAAATGAAACCAGTGATCCAAACAGCTGTATAAATGTCCCCAGCAGATTCCACCATTGTTTATTTGTTCATCCATTCAGTTTTTCAGTTCAATATCAATTAGCCGTCCCCTTGTTAAGAGAGCTTGTTTAAAATCATTTCAATAATTCATCTTTTTGTTCTAACGTGAAACATAGTTTAATTGCAATGAACGGGGGTAAATTACACTAAATAGGGCAGCAATTTATATTTTTGGGGTAATGAAAACTTGAAAATAATACAAATTGAAGCATATGCAATTTGTAAGCTTTTTTTTTTTAAATTGAGCAAAGTAGTGAACATTTTAGAAAAGAGGACACTACTTTGTTTTGCTGTTCAAAATTATTGATCCCACAGCAAAAATCTTATGTAGGTAGTTCAGAGAGATTGTAAAAAACTGCAAAGGGTTTTTAAATGACACATCTGGAGGCGACAAAAAATGTTGCTGGCTTTCGCAAAAACCTACCCTTGTGAACAAGGATTTTTCTACCCTTATATGAGCTTTAAAACAAAGTACAGAAATTATGAGCTTTAAAACAAAGTACAGAAATCAGTTGGGTCTCAAAAACACCATCCAAGTTGCTTTGACATTTAAAAAAGCTGTGTTTTTTAATCCAAAAAAGAAACAGCACTGTTTTATAAATCCTGAAGGAGGCTAATGTCGGGCAAAATATACTGACCAAGATCTCCACCCCACTTTCACACAGTTCTTTTCTGGAAACAGGCTGAGTCATGGTAGTCAAGCAATTTTTTTTTGTGTGTGTGTGTTCGCCTTATTTTCTCTAATCCCCAAGGCGGTGTGCGTTGCACTGTGGTTTTTATTTTGCGCCTGTCGGCCCAGTGCATCCGACTTCAGCGTGCATTTTATGTAAGGGTCTGCTTCCCCGGGGTAACGGCCGGTGCTGTGATGGGGATCGAACCCAGCACCTTCGGATTGTGAGCCATGCCACTTAACCACTAGGCCACGCCGTCCCCTAGTCAGGCTAATGAGGTGGGTGATCCACGTGAACCCTTTAGTAGTGAGTGACATGCAGATGAAGCATAGCACAACCGCCTGAGGACCACAGTCCACCTTCATCAGCCCGCTTGAGATGTGCGGAAAGCTACTGCAATTAGTCACCTAACGCCCTTTTCACGGCGACCAATTTGTGTTGTTTTTGGTAAAGTGGTTGTCTCTTTATTGTACTGGTGGAGGCACGCGCTTTTCCACCCCTGGGCGCAGCCTTTTAGGTGATATCAGGACGTATTAACCAGTGCTTGGATGCATGTGTGTGTCTGTATGTACCTATGCTAGTCAGGGCGCTCTTAGAGACCAACCCAACTAAAGTGCAATGGAAGGGCCTCACCCTGTGAAAGTTGTGTAAGAGTGTGATTGTTTTTGTTGGACAAAGTCAAATTAAACGGGAGTGTGAGGTAAGAAGAGGAAGTTGAATTACTGTACCATATGCGAGTGCACAAAAGAATAATCTTATTCACTGGGGGCATTCAACAGCAACAAAACCCTGAAGTGTAAATGTTTTGAATGACATGCTTCAACAATTTCAATCTTTTAAAAAATTAATGTAGTATGTGTGTTAGACTCATACAGCATGTATGGTTTTCTAAATCTCTGATTAATTCTTGACTTTGAGTGCAGTTTATTCTTCACTAAGCATGTTTTTATTTACCTTGAAGAAGTCTTTGGTATGAGGTGGTGGAGAGACTGGATAATATCATTTAGCACTAACACAGGGCCGAAGATAGATATGTCGGACTGAAAGGTGCAAATATTGTAATCTAGCAGTAAACTAGCATTCCGTTCTCCGGAGTACATCCTGCTACTTGCAAATCCCTGTTCAGGGTTTGGTAGCAAGAGATTGAGAATGAATGCAGAAGAAGACGAAGAACTAGCACTAACATATTCTAGGTAATGCCCAAACAAATTCACAGATGCTGCATTACAAAAGTCTGCATCTGAGCTTTTGCAATGGCTGATTGTGGACCAGGAGAAAACATTTGACCAAGGACAATTATTGAGAAATATACTAACAATGTATAAAAAGAGCCAAACTACTCTGAGAGCACCAAGCGGACTAACTAACTGGTTTGCGGTTAAGAATAGGGTAAGACTGGGATGTGTACAATCTCCACTTTTGTTCATTGTGTACATGGATTGAATAACAATTGATGCAAAACCAGTAACCACCACAATTAACGAGCTCAATATTGCAGATGATCAGAGAATCTTTCATTCCGATGATCAAAACCTCCAAGAACATCTTAATACCCTTGACAATGCCTGTGATAGATATAAAATGAGAACTAATACAGCAAAGACGCAGACAATGTAAATTAGTAGAATAGAGAAAACACTAAATCTTCAGGTAAAAAGCACAGAACTTAAACAGGTCAGAGAATTCAAATACTTAGGCAGCGTGTTCACACAAGATGGAAGGCTGGACAGAGAGGTGGAATCAAAAACACAGAAAGATAATGCCGTTTTCCTATCAGCTCTCACCATTATTAAAACACAAACACATTCCAATGGAGACAAAGAGACAGCTGATAAATAGTATCTTTGTACCAACTCTCTGCTACCAGTGTCAGACATGGACTCTCACCAAAGAACAAGAAAGAAAAATCTTGATTTGCGAAATGAGGTGTTTGAGAAAGACTGTCGGGGTCACAAGGCTAGACAGATAAGAAACAAAATAATAGACAGACGGTCGGGGCAACACTGTGCATAGAATACATAGAAAGGCAGAGAATAAAATGGTTTATTATGACAAGAATTTAACCAATGTTATCAGCTGCTCGTATCTACAATACCAAACATCAGGGTTGCAGAGCAAGAGGCAGACTACGAAATAGATGGTGTTAGTGAGACACTGAAGACATAAAGAATGGCAACATCAGCGACAAAACTGGCACACGACAGAAAACTACACCTCCCTATGATATCTAACAACACAAGTGGATAGAAGATGATGGTGATGATTTTAATGGCAATTAGTGGATTATAATGGCAATGTTTTTTGTTCCATGATGTGCCAAGCACAACCCTCTTTAGTCACCTTAAACGATTTGAATGAAAGGTGATAGTGGTTCTATTCCTTTCATCCCGGGTACCTACGTCTTCCACCGTTGTGAAAAACATAAATGATTGTTTTTAAAGACAGTTACAGCTCTCTATATTTATCTGGAGGAGGGAGGTAGAGGAATAAGCTAGAAAGAGATGGTTTAGTACTAATGTTGAATTTAGAGAAGTGGGATTGTCTAAATTGATTTTGCTTGCTTGTTTCATTGGAAGTTGTATGTAAAATGTTTTACTTGAAAGGATGTTGTACTGTTATCATTGCCGTGACATTTAAAGGGCAAAGGGTCGTCTCACAGCAGAGAACGAAGGGTTAGAGACGTCACTCTACCAGGCAAGCAAACTAGATACATTACAAGAGACAGCTGTATGCCAGCTAGACCACTTTATTGATTGATTGAACTTTCTGCTCCGGCTGAAGCATAGGGCCACCACTACAGTTGATTACAATAGCAATGGGTTACATGATGAGGCTGCTAGCTACATGAACAACCTTCCATAATCACCCTTCTATGATACGATTGAGTGGGGTGGGGGTGGGGATTTGCTAAAATGGGTAGGTAAGGCGCTTGTAGACAGAAAATGTCCATGTTGATGATTAGTTTTTCCTTTTTTATATATCACAACAGTTGTTGTGAATTGTATTGTTTCATTGTGCTTGTTCCATTAACACGCATGCACTCTGTATGTCTTTAGTTTAGTCGAAGATTCAACGTCATTGCGCACGGTTTAACCCATAAGTGCTTTGTTATTCTCCATACTTTTTTGAGAATCTCAGCACAATGCATGAACTCTGTATATCATTATCATGCTGTAACCATATCAAATGTCAATTGCAGAATATGCAGTTCTATGTCATTTTGGAGGGGAAGTCAATGACAAAAAAAAAACGATAATGGCAGGGCACAAGAATCTGTGTTCTGTCTTTATTTTAAGAATCAAAATACATGTGTGTGTTTGTCCATCTTGCTAAAAACTCGGCGATGGTAAGCTCTAGTGACGTGAAATGTTCACAGATCATTATGTGTGGAATTCCCAGGTCAATGTGCCTATTTTCAGCTTTCTGCTACTTTCTTTTTTGAGTTATTTAACAATTTAAGCTCTCCAATGGTGAGCTGTAGGAATGTGAAAAGTGCACATCTCATTTCTTGTAATTTCCGAGGGAATGCATTATACACTGCTTGCATTTCTGTGTGTTCGTGAGTCTGTGACGTCAGAGTAAGACAAGGCCTGTCAAACTTGATCGAGTATAGCAATTGGCCCTGTTTCGCATGAGAATGAGACATAACAGATTGAATGGCCGTTTACGCAGACTAAAATTGCCTGCATCACCCATGTGTACGTGCGGACAAGCAGTACAGAGAGAAGGACATATCCTACAAAACTATAATGTGCTTAGACAATTACGTACTGAGCACTGGCCCACGGAGACGAGCCTCCCCACAAAGTTGTTTGGGAGCCTTGAAGAACTTTCCACTACAGCAATCTTTATCCAGAGAACTGGACTTCATGTGCAGATGTATTTAAAAAAAGCATGGTGAACGAAAAGAAGATTATTTCAATTCACATAATTTAAAAAAAGCACAGCGAATTCGGTTATTAGAGCTAGTAACATATAGACCAACAACCAACCTATGGACACAGAGGTTACAAAATTAATTTATACTGAGGACACAGCATACACTGCCTAAACAAATGGTTTTGAAGTGGTTGAACAGAAACTGACATGCATCCTTGATGCCCTTGCCACATATTACCACAAAAGTCACCTCAAACCAAGCACCAGCAAAACCCATGTATGTGCTTTCCACTTCAAAACAGAGGGGAAAAATGAAAACTACAGATCAGATGGCAAGGACAGAAGCTGGAATACAGTATAACCCCCAAATACCTGGATAAAAAGTTGGATTGGACGCTGACATGTGCTATACAATGCCAGGAAACAAAACAGAAGGTACATGCAAAGAATAATATCATTCCAGAATTGACTAGCACAGCCAGATGTCCTCCGAACATTAGCACTTGCCCTGTGTTTCTCCGTAGCTGAGTACGCCTCCCCAATTTGGAAAAACTCTGCTCGTATCAAACTTATTGAAACAGCATTAAATGAGACTGGTCAGATAGTTACAGGGTGGCTATAGCCTACTTCAACTGTAAATATATACCCCATAATTGGCGTAGCACCACATGAGACATGAAGAAATTGAAAGAGAGTAACAGGTAAATGACCCAAGGTCCCCCATGTTTGGATACCAAGAGCAGTGCACAAGACTGAAATATCTTACAGTCAACACGTCCACAGAGTCTAATCCCAGAAAACATTGCATCGAAAAATGGAATGATCTAGCACAGGTCCTCTGGATCAAACTGCAGGAGAAATCTCCACCTGGACACTATTTTACTTGTTTTGCTCACCATGTAGGTCTCTAAGTAGACTCTGAACTGGTGTATCAAGATGTAGGAGAGATGGTGATATAGGGATAATGAGACATGCGACTGTGGAGCAACACAAGACCTAGACCATCTGATGATTTGCCAAAACCTTCTGGAAACATTCAATGTGAATGACATGTTGAGGGAGCAAGGCAATCATGATAACCATGCACAACCGAGTAAATGTTACCTTTTGTGATTACAGTGGACATATTCTTTCCTCCACATGTGTTTTTCTGGTGATGCTTCAGTTTACTCAGCTGTAAATGAGTGTCTGATTTTGTTAGAGTTATTGAAGACAAGGAAGACAACCGACTACCCAACTTCACAAAGTTGAGACATGAGGTATCATTTTCTATCAGCCTTGAATATTATGTTTCTTATGTCACATAGCAGAAACTGACGTTAGGTATGAAGTTTCAGTTGTTATTTAATGCCCACAAAGTTTACTCTTTTGTGTGCCCTAAAAAGGGTGTTAAGTGGCAGTTTGTAGTAGCTTTCCTCATACCCCTAGCATGTTGATGGTGGACCTCGGTCCTCCAGGGAATTTACTATACGTTTTCTTCATCTGGGTGGCGTTCACTACTGTAAATGGCAGCTATAAAGGATTGTGTGCATGATGGCGACCACATTGGATAATACAAGATTGCTGCAGGAACGTGTTTGAGTGCCAACATGGGACACTGCAGTTTATGAAGTGGAAACTGAAGGATGAATATTGTATTCTGTTTAGTAATAACCAACACGCTGTTGTATGGGCAATTTGTCATGTTGATTGTTCTATGTGTTTGATGTAGGTTATACGTGGTCTGAATGGCTTCCAGGACGACTCAGTGTATGACGGAGGTGAGAATAGAACAACTGCCACACTGGGAGCATGTCTTAAGATTTGATTGACAGTGAAGTCATCATCAAATGCCGTCTCTGCAACGGAGGTTGACAGAAATGGATCTCCAGTTATGTCTGTCCCGCGTCAGACTGGTACACGCAGTCAAACTGACTTGACCACATCTTGATGTTGTCTGTCCATGTGTATCTCGTTCGTCACTTGGCTCTCTTCACCTCTACTCATCCCTACAAAATAACCTTTAGCAGACTATAGCCCTTGACATGACCAAAATATTTTACTTTTCTGCTTTTTATTTTCCTTCAGAAGTATCTGTTCCACCTTGAGTTGTTCCAGAACCTCGTTTCCAAGAAACTCATCCAAGTCTTCTGAAAACCCATATTTCAAAGGCATCAATACGGCTCTCCATTTGCTTTGTCAGGCTCCAGGTTTCTACTTCAAACAATAAAACACGCACTCCAAAAAATATGCTGAGCACAGAGAAGCCTTCTGGGATTGAATGAAAAGACAATACCTCAAAATATGTTTACATATTCAAAGTTTTTTCTCTGCAGATAAGAAGAACAACAAGTATTTGATAACTAATTTGATTTACCAATAACCATTTCTCCTTATTTATTTTGTCTATCACTCCAGACTCCTGTGCCACGGCTCTGCCCAACCCGTGCCAGCAACTCTGTATAAATATCCGAAGTGGGGGATTCTACTGTCAGTGTGAGAAGGGTTATGCCATCAATAAAGATGGGATGACGTGCAATGGTAAGTGACCACAGACATCTATGAATATTTAAGCCCTGTTTATTCTAAGTGATGCCACAGAACATCAATCTCTGGGATTGGGCTCCTTGAAGAAAAGCCAATATTATCTCGGTTATTGAGCTTGCATACAAGAGGATATTTTCAAAATGAGTCTATTGCAGAACGTATAAGAAATATCTTTCTCATCCGCCTTTTTCCCTTCAGTAGTGTTGTGGGAGACATTCACCAATATATATTTTCCCTTCAGTATTGTGGGAGACATTCACCAATATATATTTTTCCCCTTCAGTAGTATTGTGGGAGACATTCACCAAAATATATTTTCCCTTCAGTAGTATTGTGGGAGACATTCATCAATTTATATTTTCCCATCAGTAGTATTGTGGGAGACCTTCACCAATAGATATTTTTCCCCTTCAGTAGTAATGTAGGAGACATTCACCAATATATATTTTCCCTTCAGTAGTATTGTGGGAGACATTCATCAATTTATATTTTCCCATCAGGAGTATTGTGGGAGATATTCACCAATAGATATTTTTCCCCTGCAGTAGTATTGTGGGAGACCTTCACCAATAGATATTTTTCCTCTTCAGCAGTATTGGAGACATTAACAAATATATATTTTTTCCTCAGATGTGCATTCTTTATGTTAGATTAGCATACCTATGTGTCAGTACAGCTTGGAAGCAATGCAAAAAATAGTAACACTGTAACCTGTCATAAGAGATCACTAAGGAGGTTTTGGACATAGGACCAGCTACATTATCCTGCAGAAACTATAAGCCTAAACAAAAGAAGACCTCAGCACCTTAGGATAGAAGAAGAATAGCTAAGTAGTAAATAAGCGCAGTAGAGCATTGATTTTCTGAACCCCTGTTATCTTAACAACCGGTTATTCGGACAGCGGCTATAATGGGCATGTGCAAGCACCAAAATACATTAGTCTAGACTTATTTCCCAATGTGACATTTAAATGGCAAGTGTTCTGAGCATATTCATTCATTATTTTACCATCCTAGACTTAAATAAAATGCTAAAGTGGAAGTGAACCTAATTATTGACAATAACTGAAAAGCTCCAAAATGGTGAGTATGTTACCAAATTAGCACAAGAATATGGTGTCAGAAAATCTACAGTAAGTGGTTTAAAGAGGTAAAAAGCTGCTACAGGATCTTTCATGACGAAGCTTGATTCAACTGATGCTTCATTAATGCGATCGGCCATGAAGTTAGCAGGAAAATATGAAGTTAGATGACGCTGTTTCTTCAAAATCAGTCAATAGATGAATAACTTCCTGGGCAGTGTTTTGCGAAAAAATTTTATTATTTAGGGAAAAAAACCTAATGAAGGATTGTGGAAAAGAAAGCTAGAGCAGTTCGTGTCTTGCAGGTGCAGTTCAACATGGCGACCCAAAATATAAACTGGTGATCAGAGTCCATTGTTGCCCCATATTCCAAGATGAACCAGAACAAAGAAGTCAAGCCAGGATCATTAGACTACAACTGCAGTTGGCTAACCCGCCGAAGGCTTGCTCTAAATCATGCATGTGGATTTTGTAGTGATGGTTATTAAAGCACCTTGTCATGATGAGGTTGTCAACCCAAACTCTACTTATTAATCTATTATACTGTACAATGTAAGGTGTAGCGTCCTTATTCTTTTCTCATTAAAATAAGGGACAGGGGTCAAAGTGGAACTTGTTGGAAATAGAGATGGCTATATTGGAGACAATATACATCTCTTTCTGGTCTCATTAACAGTGCATTTTTGTAAAAACCTTCATCATTTTTTAAATATATTTTGATCCAGAACAATGCTGAAGATATACAGATATATAAACTACTAAGCATATATGGGGAGAGGAGACTAACCTCTGGTCTAGCAAAACATACTGATCTGACAGTGTTAGTCAGGGTCAGTATGACCAAGAGCCCCGCCTCACTTCCATGCAGTTCACCCTGGAAACAGGCTGTTTCATGGCAATGCGGCTAACATGGTAGGGATAGATGTAATTCCTAAAGCAGTGAGTGACATACAGAAGAAGCTAAACATAGCACACCAGCCTGGAGAACCCTGGTCCATCTTTATCAGCACGCTCGACATGTCAGGAAAGCTACATCAACCCACCAACTAATGCCCTTTTCAGGGTGCACAAAAGACTAAACTTACTCATTATGGACATTCAACAACTAACTAACTATATATATATGTGTGTGCAATATCCCATCCAAGGCTGGGAAACAATTGCTCAGGATCGAGCTGTTTTGAGACAGTCAGTTGGAGGGGGCGTAGTGCCTTCTGGCTTCAGAGAAAAGAGAAAGACTGAAGAGATCAAGGAACACCTCAGCAAGCCAGTCTTGTCACCATATTTGTACGATCTGTGGCAAGAACTGTCACTCGTGGATCGGCCTTTACAGCCATAGCAGACAGTGTTGAAATATAGGAGACAGAGCTGGACAAAACTCACAGGGCGTCACACGCATGATCTATGATGCCTATGATGATATATATATATATAAATATCAGTTGATCAATCAATCAAAACCTTTCAGTTCTCTGTGGAACACGCCTTCTTCAAATGCTTATCAAGTCTTGCTTTCCTGGGACATCCACTGCATCTCACCACATGTTTTCCCTGTTTCCTTTATGTTTGTCTCAAGCTGCATTCTCCATAAATGTTTTGGTGGCCTCTATTTCTCTTACTTTTTGGTTTCCAGAATGGAGACTGCCTTGTGATGTAAATAACTGGTATCGATAATATGTGTCCTATCCAATGCATGTGTCTTCTCCCCACCTCCTGTTCCAGTGTTGTGGGTCTAGTTTGTTACAACAGTTTCATATTAGTGATTTTTAGAATATAATAACTATTTATTATGTACAAGCACCCGCTGTATACACTTATCAAAAGACAGACTATGTTGTTGTGAATGCCCACAATGAGTAGGTTTACTCTTTTGTGCGCCCTGAAAAAGACATTTATTGGCAGGTTGTAGTAGCTTTCCTCACATGCTGAGCGTGCTGATGAAGTGAACCGGGTTCCTCCAATCGTTAGTGCTATGCTTGGTTTCATCTGTGTGTCGCTCACTACTACGGGGATCACATCGATTCCCTCCACCTTGTTAGCCAGATTGCCAAGAAGAACAGTCAATTTTCAGGAAGGACTACATGGAAGTCGAGATGCTGATCTTAGCCATTACATTTTGCCTGACCCTGACTATAGGGAAGGAAGACTAACGTCTGGTCAGGCAAAACATACTGATCAGACATGTTAGTCAGGGTCAGGCAAAACATATTGGCCAAGAACCTCACCTTGGCTCCCTCGAAGCCCTTCCTGGAAATCGGCTGATTTTGTGGCAGCCTGACTAACAAGGTGAGAGATCGACGTGATCCCTGTAGTAGTGAGCGTCACACAGATGAAGCCATGCATAGCACAACCGTCTGGAGGACCCCGGTCCACCTTTATCAGCACTCTCTGGATGTGTGGAAAGCTTCGGCAACCCGCCACTTTACATCCTTTTTAGGACGCACAAAAGAGTTATCCCATTCATTGTGGGCATCCAACAACAACGACCCTGACTAACATGCCTAATCCGTATGTTGTGCCTGACCATATGTTAGTCTTCTTCCCCAAAGACAGACTATCGAGGAAGAGTATCTTTCTGTGTTTTACTGGAAGCTCTAGAGATGATACCCCATGTATGATACAGAAATAAAGTTTTCTCAGGGATTGTAAGAAGAAGAAATAAAATATGGCCAGGATCAAGACGCTGAGCAGCGCATGAACTGCAGTGGTCAGCAACCCATAGCTGACTGCTAGTGTCTGGGCCAGCGAACCAGAGCTGCCAAGACCCTTCTGCACCTCCATGCGGTGATCCTGGATAACAGGCTGCAACAGGGCAGACTGGCTAAGGAGAAGGGATCGAAGAGGGAATGCTAACCCGGTACTCAAAAAATGTTTGCTGAAATCGGGTGTGTTGGACCGAAAGGTGCAAATATTGCAGTCAAGCTGTAAACTACGACACAACGCATTCCGTTCTCTGGACTACATTCTGCTACTTAAGCCCTTTTAGGGTTTGGTAGCGGGAGATTGAGAACGAACGAAGCTAAGCCAAATATGGCCACCAATACAAACTCTTCAACTCCATGCGAAGCGTAAGTCCTCAAACAAATCGCTTTAAGCTTTAATCAGCGCCCAGCTGATCTTTTTTAACTCTATCCATGACTGACCAGTGCTCCGGCATTATTTGCCACCACTTCCTGACCCCAGGTGTGTCGAAGCTTATTGCTCTTTCTCTTTTGCACTGTGATCCAGTGGAGATGCTGTTGAGTAATGCTACCAGTATCCGTCCTCAGGGTGTGACCTATGCATCATCATCATCTCTTCTTCACCTCCTGCACCACCCAACAGTTGGTTGGACCTGCACCACCAACAGTTGCTTTGACCTGCTCCTATGACATTTGGTTTGCTCTGCTCCACCCAACAGTTGGTTTGACCTGCACCACCAACAGTTGCTTTGACCTGCTCCTATGACATTTGGTTTGCTCTGCTCCACCCAACAGTTGGTTTGACCTGCTCCACTGACAGTTAATTTGACCTACTCCACCCACAGTTAGTTTAACCTGCGCCACAGGTCGACATTTGTGACATTGTCATACCACTTCAAACCCAAAATTCTCTGCAGACAGTCATTCATGAACGCCCGCACCCTTCTTTTTAGCGCCTTTGTTGTCTGCCACACCTCCGAATTGTAGAGCAAAACCAATTTGACATTTAAGTCGAAAATCATAATCTTCTTCTTAGACCTGATTTCCCGTTATCTTCAGAATTTACCCAACATAATAAAAGCTTCACACCCGTATCTCCTGTGACCACTCCCTACTTTCTGTTTGTAACTATTTAAATATTACATTCATGAATTTATAAAAATAGTCTTCAAATAAATGGTTTTCTGTCCATCAGAATCAAAGAGTGATGTGGAAACTGTTGTAGAGCCTGGAACACCTGCCGGTCAAAGTCCTATGTCTCCTGTTGGTGATCGCACCGGAGATCTCAAGTCTCGAAGAGCTAACTCCTCTCGCTCTATATACTTTCATGATGACAAAGAGGCCATCAGTGATAAAAATTATGTACATATTCAAAGTGTGGATCTTAAAGGAAGACTCCCTCCTCTGGAGTCTGATGCCTACAGGAGACCGAAAACAGAAAGTGGTTTGGTGTTAGATCACAATTTCTACAATATTCCAGAGGGGGGGTCAGAAGATCATTCCGCTGCCAGTTTAGATTATCAGGACGTACTAGAGGGAGGTGACCAGAAATTTAAACTTCCTCAAACAAATGGCGGAAAACTGCTTTCAGTTCAGGAAGAACTTGGCAGGGGAGTGTCTTGTGACGATGTTGCCTGTGAGAACAATGGGACCTGTGCTGTGATAGAGTCAAGAGCAGTGTGTAAATGTCCTCTGGGCACTGATGGGGAATTCTGTGAAAGAGGTATACAGCTATGTACTTTGTCCAATTCTGTGCATGTATCTTAGTATAACGTAACTATGAAAACAGTACAGGAATTTGTTTTTTATAACCTGGGACAGAAGTCTCAGACCCAAGGCCCATTGGACGTATGCATCCCGCGACAAGATGGCCATTTTGGTGTTTGATAAGTGATGGATGAAAGTTAAACAAGATTATAACACTATGAAACTCTACAAAAATAATCAACATTTTTCAAAAACAATAACGTGGTTAAAACTATGGATACATAATGTGTTACATTTGAGTTTGCGATACAAACAAAGAGATTAAAACAGGTAAAAGGATCCAAACACCATTTCCCAACTGAGAACCCAACACATCCCACTTAACAAGCACCTGAAAAGAATCCCACCACAACACACTCCAGAGTGCCAGCTGTGTACACACTCATATAAAACCGTTGATCATCATCTCTTTGAGTGCTTGACTCTCAGCGATATTAGGAAAATACTTCTTCCTCTGAGGCCAGATAAATGGACACTTTGCATTGCATCAGACAATAACTGATGAATACATGCAGATGCAATTACATGGCATTGGGCTGAAGAGCAACAGCTCGGATGCTGCTGGATCCATATCAACAACAAACAAAACAGGTAAAAGTGTTTTGTAATGGAAGATGGGAACTGTATAAAAGAAATCCAGAACAGAACTATACAAGCTGAAGGATGCTTAAAAAAAACACCCACATCTTTCGTGGTATTCAAACAGCCATGTTTAATGTCTGTTGCCAGGTAGCCAAAGGCTTCAGCTATGCGTAGTTGGTATTTTAGAGCTTACTAGGCCTGGGGGAAGGTACAACTAATTGGGTAAGTTTTTAACTTGAATTTTAAAAATTTTGTCCGGGCAGCGGCCATTAAGCCTAATCTTTTCTATTTCTAATTGTCAAGGATTTTTAACGTGCTCGACAGTGAACACAGGAGTCCGATCTCACTACCCACAGATCAGGGAAATCTCCACCGTGATTCGAATCCGTGACCTTCGGCACACGAGGTGGACACCTTACCTCGAGGTGACTGAGCCCCCCAAAACCACATCATGCTAAACAAAAATACTACAGAAATAATTATAGCACATTGGCCCAAAGAACAGGGGTGCACAGAATGCTGGATCAATAACAAATCAACCAACCATCAGTTTATTTATCTGTAAGTTCCTGTAAGAAGTTTTAAGGTAGTCCCATAGTGAGGATGAAGTGTTAAAGGTTTCATTGTAGTAAGTCTGAGGTTGTTGTTACTAATGCCACACATACTTGACTTGGGGACTCCTCGTGACTTTCTTTGGTGACAAGTTACAGTGGCTCTCCTCACATCCTATGGCATACTTTAGAATGTCAGCCGAGGTCTCCCTGACTGTAGTGCAATGGGAGGTTGCTCAGTAAGCTCACCATTGTGGGAATCGCAGTGTCAATCTCCACCCCTATAGTCAGACTGCCATGAAATAGCCTGTTTCTAGGATAACTGCTTGGAAATGAGGTGGGACATCCCTGATCAGTAACTTTTATCTGACTGGACGTGTCTCTTTTCCCAAAATCTGAGATAAGAGTTACTAGTTCTCTTCCACATCATTATATGGGGAGGAAGACTAACATCTGGTCAGGCAAAATATACTGATCAGACATATTAGTTAGGGTCAGGCAAAATATACTGGCCAAGACCCTCACCTCTGCTTCTTCGTAACCCTCCCTGGAAACAGGCTGTTTTCGTGGCCGTCTGGCTAACAAGGTGAGGGATCGACATGATCCCTGTAGTAGTAAGCAACACGCCGATGAAGCCAAGCATAGCATAACCACCTGGAGGACTCGGTCCACCTTTATCAGCACGCTTGGGATGTGAGGAAAGCTACTGCAACCCACCACTTAACATTCTTTTCAGGGCACACAAAAAAGTACAAGGTTTTGTCATAAGTCTTTACCCTGACCATGAAGGAGTAGGAGAAGAAAATTGAAATTTGGCGCGGTGCTTATTCCTTCTCGATTTAGCCACCACCTGAATTTCTGCCATCTCTGTGTGACCTTGAAAAGTCCTTCAGAATAAAGTAACCTATTTTTTTAACTAAACCAGTTATCACAAGCCAGTATGACATCTTCGTCACTGTCAAAATGATTTCCTTTCAGCTGTTTTTTAAACTTTGGGAAAAGAAAAAAGTCTGAAGCTAAATCCAGAGAAAAATGGTGGGTGGGGAAGAATTTACATATTCAAATCGTTGGCTGTTTGCAGCACAAGCCTTGCTTTATGGGAGGGCACGTTGTCTTGAAGCAAAAGCAGAATTTGAGTGCGCGCTATCCCTCGTTTTCTGGTCACAGTCTTTCTTAGTTTGGTAAGGGGATCTGCATAATATTACCCATTAACCGTGTTGCCATGAGGCAGGTAATCTTTCAATATGACATCTTTGACGTCCCAAAAAACAGTCAGCATCACTTTCCTTGCAGATGTCTGTGCTCTTGGCTTGACCTATGTTGGGGAGCACTGGGTTTTCCACTGCATGCTGGAAATTTTGTATTCTGGGTCATAAAGGTGAACCCAAGCCTCATCTACTGTCACCATGGTTGGCAACATGTTTTTCGACCGATACATTATGAGCAACTGGCCACAGCAGTCAACCCTCGTTTGTTTCTGTTCACATGTCAGCAGACGCGGGATCCAGCGGGTTAAACACTTTTCTCATGTTCAGTCTGCTGTGTAAAATTTAAAAACTGTACTTTCATTCAGTTTTGCTGACCTAGATATCTCTGCAATTGTCATTATCCTATACTGGTCAATGATTTTCATTACTCTTGCAGCATTTTCATCGCCGAGTTGGTGGGGCAGCCTTCTTGTCAATTAACACGGTCCTGGACGGTTGCCATGATCCTAACCTATCTCTTTGTGGGCATTAAAACATATCGTCATACTTTCTCTAACTATAAGATTCCACCATTCTATGACTCGGATTTACATCCAGAAATATCTGTCCTACCTTTTAAACCAAAATAAATGATATTTTGTCTGTTTTGTATTCCAGATCTAGAAATGAGATACCCAAAGTTTGTGGGAACAGGCTACCTTGCCTTGCCAGTACTCCGTGATGCTCATAAGGAATTCCGTGTCAGCCTTGAATTCAAACCAGAATCTCCAAATGGTCTGCTGCTGTTCAGTGCAGAACTGACTGATGCCAAGTCAGATTTTGTCTCAGTGGTTTTGGAGGATGGCTTTATCATCTACAGGTCAGGGGCTGTCACATGTTTATGAGTTGTTTCATATGTTAAGGGCAAGAATGCAACTTTTATAACACAAACATATTGCTGTTCATAGTTTTATATAAAATAAAATGCAATAACTTTCAAAAATTCTAAGCAGTATCAGTAAATGAGTTTTATTTTAAAGAAGGAACTGACATGCTTGCATCAGTGTCAGCTAATCATAGCTGATCAGGACCCTATTCTGTCTCCAAGTGATGGCTCATACTAGAATAGTCTGGTTAAGGGATTGCAGAGGGAAAGCAGACTTGATCTCAAAGATGGCATGCTGAAACTGAATGTGTCATGCCGAAAGTTACAGATATCGAGCCTTGCTATAAATTACGAAATAGCATCCTTTTCAGGAGGAACGCCGAAGGAGAATATTTTAAAGGTTATTCTTCCAATAATTGATCAGAGGACGGCGTGGTTAAGTGACACAGCTCACAATCCGAAGATGGTGGGTTTGCTCCCCAATCACATCACCCCGGGGAAGTAAACCTTTAGAAAATGCAGGAGGAAGCAGAATGATACATAAAATGCATGCCGAGATCGGATGCACTGGGGCGACAGGTGCAAAATCATAATATAGTGCAATGCATACCACATTGGGGAATAGAGAAATAAGGCTAATGAAAAGCCATTGTGATGTTGGTGTGGCCTAAGCATTTTTAATTTCCTAGACATGTTGTTTACTATCCAGTTTTATTCTATATCAAGCTCTTGTAGGATTTTCTTTTTTGCCATCTATGATATTTTGAGCACTCTCCTGTAGCATTTAGCTCGAAGGATTCAATTTTCTTCCTGAGGGTTTGTGGGGAATTACATGTTTAAAAAAAACAATAATAATAATGCAACATTAATTAAAGAACAAGGTAATGTCAATGAAACTGGTTCTATACAGACTCAGCGGTCTTCTAAACCAGTATAAAGACGTTAACACAAGACCTCAAGACCTAATAATCTTGTAAACAGTAACTCAGTAGACGATTAGGGTGATGGTCACTCTCCAGCACGTCTTAATTTGGATTGTGGTCTAGAGCTCTGCCTATGAGCTCCGTCTGTCTACTCTACCACTTTATTTTGTAAGTTGTTCTTTAGTCTGCCCACTCTTCTCTTCCTCTGTGGGCTTTAACCAATGCATGTCTGGTTATATTGTTATCTCTTCCAGAGGGTATATCTTATCTATCACCTTAAGTTCTAGCTTCTTCTGATCCTAAGGAAAATGAGATTCTAACCTATGACAATGTGCCTTGTTATTAATTTAACCTTTAGCTGCAAAATGGAAAGTTTTTTCAGGCTTAAAAGTTTGCCAATAGTGCGGTAAAGGTTAAACACAAAAGCAAAGCTCTCTATAGGAAGCTGTAATCTTTCAGCAAATTGAACCAAATACAATCAAGTTAATATAACATTATTATATATATATATATTATAAAAAAGGAATAATATTGGAGCATCAAATCAGTCAGTTATTATAATTCCCATCCTGTTGTATTATTATCTCCAATGTAGCACATGTCTGGTTACATTGCTGGATTTCTTCTTGGGACTGTGTTACCATCTCTCTCCTTATTCCTTATTTGAGTCTGCAAATAGGTTTGTTAGATGAATATTTGTTTTGACACATAAATTTAGCTTGGCTAATGTGAGAGACTGCTTATATGTGTGTATTCAATACTTAATTTCAACATTCATCTTCTCAGATTTGATTGTGGTACAGGAGCAGCCGTACTGAAAACTCGAAACAGGGTTAATCTGTCTGCGTGGAACAGGTTGGTCATCACAAGGCAGGACACAAGGGGAACTGTTCAGCTCAACAATGACCATGAAATAGAGGGACAATCTCGGGTAAAGCAGTTTTTAAAAAAAATGTAACTTTGATGAGATGAGTGTTGTGCCTAAAGGTGTTGTGTCTACAGGCTATTGTGATATACATTTTGTAGAAGAAGTAGGTAGACTGAATAGATGGCAAGGGCCGTCCATGAGTGGCTGAATCTCAGGCCTCATGTAATGAGGATGATGTCTGGTAAAACGATGGCATATCACTTTGGTCTTCGAGACATTCATCTCCAGTCCCGCTTTCCTGCTCTATCCATCCAGTAGCTGCATCTTGGTTGGCTTCTGCTGCTGATAAGCCTAGCATTACACGACGGCAAGGAGAGCCCAGGCCCACCTTCAGTGCATCCTGCAATGTAAACATAGTCACTGTAATCTGCTACCAGTCAAAATGAATAGAGACTCAAAACTTTGGTCAACAAATCAGCGAACTTAGGAACCATTCTGCCTCATTGGAATGCAAAGCATGACAATTTGGCACCAGCTCAGCTGCAGGAGCAGATGCCGGAATGAGTTTGCAATTTTGAAACCATCCACCTTAGTGCTACCACTCAAGATTTTCTGTCTGGGTTTACTCCCTTAGCCTTACCCTCTCCCGAGATTTCCACAAGGCAGTGGAGTCGTTGGTCGCAGATGCTAGTTACTCGAGACATCAGATGATACTCTCATCATCCCAGGACTAGCCAGAACTCCCTGGCACTTGTAGGTTTAAAATCAAAGTTCTCCTTCTAAACGAACTGCTTGAACAGGCTAATGAACTTTGTCTACCCGGGTTTAAAGTCAGAGTTTACCTTCTCTTAGATTGGCTGCCAACCAAGGCTAATGAGCCCAATCTGCCGCCAAGTTATACCACTGGGTACTCGGCAGCGCCTCACAGCAGGTTCTGTAAGAAACAGGGGGTCCCTCATGAAGGTGCTGCTGTGGACACAATAATGTAGGAGAGGCCATTGGCATGAACACTCCTACCCAACAAGTGAAGTCAGCTGCTATCTCTACACCTATGTATGTTTTCACTGATTAACAGTAAATGTTTTATCTGCAGGGGGATTACACCAGAATAACATTTCGCCTGAACTTATACTTGGGTGGCTACATCGACATGGCTGCTATCTCAAGCCGGGTCGCCACCTCACATCAGTTTGTGGGCTGCCTCCAAGAGGTTGTCATCAATAGACACAAGTTTGATCTCCGAAAGATAGGGCTGGTAGGGGAGGCAGAGTTTGGGGTCAATGTAGGTAAGTACAGAGTTTCATCCTTGGGTCCCTTGTTAGAAAAGCCCCACTAAACCATAATAATAATAGTTGCTAATAATACATGTGTCGTTATTGTTGTTCGAAACTACTCATGCTGAGTTGAGTTAACTCTTAACAGCGTCTCTTTGGTAGAAGGTTACAGTCGCTTTTCTAATATCTCAAGCCGCACTTGAGAAGGACAGCTGTGGTGCAATGTCTTAGTAAGCTCATAACTATAGGGATTACAGTGTCAATCCCAACCTCGTTGACCAGATTGCTGTGATACAGCCTGTTTCCAGGAGCAGGAATGAAGATGTATGTTTCACTTCTACGTTCGTTCTCAATCTCCCGCTGCCAAGTCCTGAAAAGGGCTGTGCAAGTAGCAGGAGGTAGTCCAGAGAACTGAATACGTTGTGTCATTAGTTTACAGCTTCACTGCGATATTTGCACCTTTCGGTCGGACACATCCGTCTTCGGCACCATGTTTCTCTTAATGTTAATTACTCTTTCGATCACACAACACATATCAAATGTGTAAAAGTAGGGTTGCACAAGACATTTTTGTATGACAAATTGCCACATTAATGACCACCACTAAAGTACATAATGATTTAGCACATGTTTGCTGGAAATTGGCCAAGTGTGGTTACATACCTGTACTCCTAATCGAGTGAGAAAAAAAACTGTGATTAATATACGATGGTGTTTAAAAATGTAACAGCAAATTGACTGTATTTCACGAAACAAATTCCTCGGTCATTTCAAACTCCCGCAGGGTAGATACATTTTAGACAAGATTTTGACACTGTCCAATTGCGCCGAGTGTTTTATTGGTAAGAATGTAATTATAAAATTGTACTATGAGGCAATCATTTGACTTTTGTGGTCGAAGGATGTGAAAATTTGTGAAATTCAAAAGGATGCTGAAACAGTATGGAGATGCCCTTATTGTAGGAGGCATGTTCAAATGAAACCGGACCTAACTGCACTAAGGGAACATACGTACAAGACACATGATGACGTCACAACCTTTGTAAAACAGCACATACCAACCGTCAAGTTTACATTTTTTTATCCTCCAACTCATAGTTTCCTAAGCAAACCATTGAAAACATGGCAGGTGCGATACAAAGTCCGTCCAGAGTTGATCAGCGAGCGCTGTTTCGGTTTCTAACAGCTCAAGGATGTCGACCAGTTGACATTCATCTCAGAATGCAGGCAGTGTATGGTGACAAAAGTGTGGTGAACATAAACTCTGGTGAAGGTCCACCCGAATTGCTGCATCAATTTTTATGTTGGCATCTTGTGATGCAACAATATGTGCCTGACCTAGTCTCGGAAGATCTTTCGTTAACTCACATCCTTCTTTAAACATCGTTGTCCAGTTCTTCAAGTGTGTCTTCGACACACTTTTGTCACCATACACTGCCTGCAATCTGCAATGAATTTCATCTGGTCAACATCCTTCAGCTGTTATAAACGGAATCACCACTTGCTGATCAACTCTGGACATATTCCGTATCACACCCGCCATGTTTTCAATGATCTGCCGAGGAAGATACGAGTCGAAGAATAATTGTACGTATGTTCACCTGGTGCAGTTTGGTCAAGTTTCATCTGAACACGCCTCGTATGAAGTGCTATCACAAAAAGGGTGGAACAGTGAATAGTGCCAGAAACAGTGCCCTTTTGGAGGAGTAGCTGAAGCCAGCAATACAGAGCCTTTGCAGAGAACTTTTGTTCAAAGGCGTTCTTCTCCTTCATGATAATGCACACCCTCACATGGCTGCTAAACTCTTCACACTACTTGGAAATTGGGAGCTTAGATCTTACAGACCATACAGTGTTTGGGTGCTTTGAGAGGCCAACATTTTGGAGGATGAGGATGAGGTCAAAGCAGTGGACATTCATGACTGACACAAACCCAAAACATTTTTTTCTGATGGAATAAAGAAGTCAATGTAACTGTGAGGGGTGTATTGAAATGGAAGGTGATTATGTAGAAAAAGGGCATACCATTTTTGTATCTCTAATTGAATTACATCTCACAAATATTTAATTTGCTGTTAATTTTGAACCACCCTTGTAATATCCCGTAAAAGGAGACAATTTCATAAGGTCTTCAACGTTCAGATCTTTGATCTACTGACTGACCCAATCCACGAATGTTTTTCACAGATGAACAACAATTGTCCTCTAGATTTGAAACATAATAAATGTATCTCATGAGTTTTATACAGGTGGTTACAATTATCAGCTATTAGACAACATTTGACTATTTGCAGGTGAGTGCAGTGAGCATGTATGTGACAGAGTAACATGCCTTAATGGTGGGACATGCACAGCCAGGTCGGCTGACCAGCATATTTGTCTCTGTCCTTTAGGCTTCCATGGAGATACTTGTCAAAAAAGTAAGTGGTTACAAACAAATGTTATTGTTCTTATTTGAGACATTTCTTTTCTTTTTTAAAGAATAAGATAACATGGGCAACTTTAACAGTTTTTGTTTGGTGTTTAGTGAGTAAGTTTGCCCTTTTGTGCGCCCTGAAAAGGATGTTAAGTGGCGGGTGGCAGTAGCTTTCCACACATCCCAAGCATGCTGATGACGGTGGATCACAGTTCCTCCAGGTGGTTGTTATATGCTTGGCTTCATCTGCGTGGCACTCACTACTACAGGGATCACATTGATCCACTTCTCGTCAGCAAGGCTGCCTTAAAAATATCCTGTTTCTAGGGAATGCTACATGGAAGAAAGATTGTGGTCTTGGTCAATATATTGTGCCTGACCATGATGCAACGTCTACACCTTTCCACCCATAGCATACACTTTGTTAATCTTTGCTTTTGGTCTAACTCTGTTTATACATTGGCTGTCACTAAACTGCCTATCAGGCAGTTGGTGGTTTGCAGTCAGAGTTTATTTTCTCATTTATGAATGGGATTTTACTGACCATGTGGTCAAGCGTAAAGGGTTAAGCATGTTTTGTAGAAAGATAACAATCTGGACAATAAATTAATTTTTCTACTGAGCTGCAGCACACAGTTAACTCTTTCGGGTTGGACCAAATTTATTTTGGCTTGGCTTCGTTCTCAATCTCCCACTACCAAACCCTGAAAGAGATTAAGTAGCAGAATGTAGTCCAGAGAACGGAATGCGTTGTGTCGTAGTTTACAGCTTGACTGCAATATTTGCACCTTTCGGTCCAACACATCCGACTTCAGCAAACATTTTTTTAGTACTGGATTAGCATTCTCTCTTCGATCTCTTCTCCTTAGCCAGTCTGTCTTGCTGCAGCCTGTTATCGAGGATCACCGCATGGAGGTGAAGAAGGGTCTTGTCAGCTCTGGTTCGCTGGTCTGACGCTAGCAGTCAGCTATGGGTCGCTGACCACTGTAGCTCATGCGCTGCTCAGCATCTTGATCCCAAATTTATTTTCAGTTTTGAAAAAATCACTGCATGCCTTTTTTTTTACTTCACACGATAATATAGGTGAACATATTAATATTATATATCACTGGCAGAGGAAATGGTTACAGAAAATGAATATATCAGTAAATTGTTGATATTTATTTGATTACTTGACAGAATAAATAGGTTGTAAAAACTAAAAACTTTGAGTGCTTTAAGTAAAAACAGCTATTAATTGCGTGAGAAGTAAACACAATTTAATTGAAATAAACAACACATTTTTGACACAGAACACGCTCATTTTGGTAAAATTTTGTAAAGAGAACTATTCTAGTCATTAGCAGTAAGGTATCGCGTAACATAAAAACCTGAATCGCCGTTCTGCAAAACAATAAAACTTGTCTACATTAGTGGCTAATAGTCTGTAGGGTTTCGTTAGAGAGCCAATTTAGTGG
The DNA here is from genome assembly GCA_036924085.1 of Ariolimax columbianus. Lineage (NCBI taxonomy): Eukaryota > Metazoa > Mollusca > Gastropoda > Stylommatophora > Arionidae > Ariolimax > Ariolimax columbianus. Next base: position 41,977,186 of record JAVGWX010000008.1, on the reverse strand, counting down.
ATAAAGGTCCAGAAAAAGTTAAGAAGCTATACAACTCTTGTATATGACTACTAGGATGTTTGTTCTGTACTGCGAAAACTTATAAATTTTACTTTGACTGGCAAAGACTGTGTTAGCTGCATTTGTTTTGATGTTGATGTCCTTGTCTGATCCACCGTCAGGTGTAACTATGCTTGTTGGGTACATCAAATATGGTATTTCTCGTATATCTTCATCATCATCTATCCACGCGTATCAGATGTTGTGGGGAGGTGTAATTTTCTGTCGAGTGCCATCTTTGTCGCCAATGCTGTTGTCATTCCGTGTTTCTTTGGTTTAATTCTTGTCAGGTGTCCAAACCATTTTATTCTCTGCCTTTCTATGTATTCCATGCACGGTGTTGCACCCACCATCTTTCTTATTATTTTGTTTCTTAATCTGTCCAGCCTTGTGACCCCGACAGCCTTTCTCAATCACCTCATCTTGCATACCATGATTTTTCTTTCTTGTGCCTTCTGAGAGTCCATGTCTGATGCTGGTAGCATAGAGTTGGTATAAAAATACTATTTATCAGCTGTCTCTTTGTTTTCATAGGGATGTGATTGTGTCTTAGTAATAGTGAGAGCTGATAGGAAACCGCATTGGCTTTCTGTGTTCTTAATTCCACCTCTCTATCTAACCTTTCATCTTGTGTGAACACATTGCCCAAGTATTTAAATTTACTGACTTGTTTAAGCTCTGTACTTTTTATCTGTATATTTAGTGTTTTCTCTATTCTGGTGATTTTCATTGCTGATGTCCCGTAGGTATATAATATTAAACCACTTCTGATATGAATTTAACAATGTTCACAGATACCCCAGTTTACATTCCTCACTTCTCTGGACACTCTTACCTGGAATTCCCTGGACTGGTGAGGTCAGTGCTGTCCTACACAGAAGTAGAAATTGTATTCAAGCCCACCAGTCTAGATGGCACTTTGTTTTATAATGGATTCTCTAGAGACAGAAAAGGGGATTTCCTGTCTCTAGCTTTACATGGTGGGCACTTGGAGTTCAGATTTGACTTGGGCACTGGACCTGCTGTTATCAGGTAATGTAACAACGTTGTCATTCATACCGTGATGGTTCCTCTTGTGGCAAAACTGGTTATTCACTATTTTATATCTGTACCATAATTTAAAATGGGAATTGTCAGGTGTTATGTATACTTGTCACTACTTTATGGTGCAGAAACGTGTTACTGAATAACAAGTTGGGAAAGAGTATTGAAACCTTTGAAATATGGGTGTATAGAGGATTGGGTCACTTATTTTGGGAAGAGAAGAAAACAAATGTAGAAATGAAAAAGTTTGGGGGCGAAAAAAGAATTAATGACCGAAATCAGGGTTAGACAGTTAAGTTATTTAGGTCATTATAACAAGGCATACCTCCTTGTTGAAGACCAGACTAGAGGGTAAGGTGAAAGGCAGTCGTCCAAAAGGCAGGCAGCGTTTTAAATGGTTGGATAACATCAGGAGATGGATTGGAAAAAGTCTGTCAGATTGCACCATTATGGCAAGAGTATACAGGATATCCATTTGCAGCTGACCTGCGATGCAGAGATGGTACTTGAACTGAACTGAGATCTGTATCATATATGTGTTTGTCAATTTCACAAAATTAGTTGACAAACTTTTGATCATTATGCATACTTTATATTAGAGTGATCAAAGTCTCAGTGCCCGGTGCAGAGGTGGTAGCAATTGCCTCATTATTGAATGGTTACTGTTGAGACAGCCTTGACTGGGAGATTTGTTCATACAGCAGACAATTAACATCTCTGTTGTCTGCTCTCTGCTGATCATCCCTCAATGGATTTGCCTTGAAGCTTGAGTGGTTTTTCTGGTTGAACAGAATAAGGTCACTGCTTCCATCCTAGCGGATTGTGACACACGACGGTTGTGTATGGCGCTAACAGCATCATCATTTAAAAACTATTTGCTGATGAAACAGCAAACACATGAACTTAGATGTCCTTAAAAACTGGGTATGCCAAACCAAATACAGCGTTGGAATTGTACAAAGCTGGGTAGGGCAAATCAAATTAACCTGTACTTCAGGTTTCCTTAAAAGCTGCGTCAGGTCAGTCTGATGGCAACAATTACCATCTTCATGTACTAAGCCACAGCCTATATAAGGTGGGCTGGCCAGTTCCCTTCCTTGCTGTTTTTACTTTCCCCAACTCATACCTCAGGTACTCATTTACAGCTGGGTCGACTGGAGGAGTGTTGCACCAGGTACAAACCACAACCCAGATTTGTTTCTATCTGTCCATGAATTTGAACACTGGTACGCTGTAATCTCAGTCTAATAAGCCAGCTCATTGTCGACTAGGCTATACGCTCAACACTCCACAAAAGCTGGGTAGGGTAAACCAAATGAGCCTGTACTTCAGATTTCCTTAAAAGCTGGGTTGTTGTTGTCCATCACAAGTGATGAAGACCACTCTCTTTGTTCAACCGTGTGGACAGTCGTATCTTACTGTGTCCGCTGAAATGGGTGACTTGCGCGGTGATTTGGATTAAAGTGAGGAAGAAACTGCGCCTGTTGTCAACCTCACTCACAGAGCCTAAGCTACCTTTTGCCAGTGGCAAAACATTTATCGAGACGACTGGAGATAGCATAGGATGCAGATTTTGCCTTTCCGAAAACATGTACCCCGCAGGGTAGAAAGGTGGGATGGCATCTAACGCAGTTTGTCGTGCCTTTTCGATAACCACAAGAGGTCGTATGGACAACACTCAGCGTGTGAGTGAGACTGGCATCTCTCCCCAGCTGTATTCAGCTCATCATAGTAGCATCTAAAATTCCCACACGCCAAATTCGTGAAGGTGAACCGGCAGAACTAACCCGTGAAATACGACACACGTATAAGCGTAGTGCCATTCAGCCGGCGTTTAGACCAGGATAAACGGATGGAAGAAATCACAAAAAAAGAATGAAATAACAAGTCCAGACGGAAAACAACATCACGTTTCCTTGAACACAAGTTTAAGTCGTCGACTAGGGTGAATTCCAGGCAAATCCGTGGTCTGGCGGCATCCATAATGATCCAAAACAGTAGGGAAATGTAGACTCGCAGCCAGTTATGGGGCTATCTTTGCCAGATAAAAGCTGGGTAGGGCAAACCAAATGGAGTGTTGGACCCGTACTCCCAACATCAGAAGTGACAGGTAAATTATGATATTGATCATGAATGCAAAAGGAGATTCAGGGATCTCGAGATAAGGTGTCCGCCTTGGGTGCCGGAGGTCACGGATTCGAATCACAGTGAAGGCCAGGGTTTTTTTTATGGGGATCTTCTGGTAATAATTCACCTGATTCTCTGGGTAGTGATATCGGACTCCCGTGTTCAGTGTCGAGTACGTTAAAAATCCCTTGGCAGTTAGAAATAAAAAAGAGTAGGCTTAAATATGTAGGCTTCGAATAAAATTCTAAAATTCAAGTTAAAAATCTACCCAAATGATGTGTACTTTTTCCCAGGTATAATAATCCGCAGCAAGTTTAAAATACCTACTACGGATAGACTTTGGCTACCTGGAAATTGACATTAACACCATACCTGTTTGAATACCAGGACTCCAAGTATTAGATGAATGCAAAATAGGAGTCCAAAATAATCAACAGTTTTTTATTCATAGCTAACAACTGCAGGGCTTATCAGCAGAAGAATATTTGGTCTGTTTTAATACCACAGTTGGAGTAAGACTGCCTTGTATCTCACACACTATTCAATGTATTTCTGGTAAATAATATCTAAGTCAGGCTTTCTAAAGCTTATTATCATGGAGGAATCCTTGAAACAATCATCAGGTCTTAAGGGAATGCCATGCTAAATTAAATGATTCCATGTACAGATTAAACTATGATCTAATATTAATCAGAAAATAATTGTATATGATCTTTTGATTTCTTCTTCGTTCGTTCTCAATCTCCCACTACAAATTCCTGAAAGGGTAAGTAGCAGAATGTAGTCCAGAGAACGGAATGCGTTGTGTTGTAGTTTACAGCTTGGCTGCTATATTTGCACCTTTCGGTCCAACACATCCGACTTCAGCAAGCATTTTTTTTAGTACTGGGTTAGCATTCCCTTTTCGATCCCTTCTCCTTAGCTAGTCTGCCCTGCTGCAGCCTGTTATCCAGGATCACCGCGTGGAGGTGTAGAAATGTCTTGGCAGCTTTGGTTCGCTGGCCCTGACGCTAGCAGTCAGCTATGGGTCGCTGACCACTGCAGCTCATGCGCTGCTCAGCATCTTGATCCCGATCTTTTGATTTGATTTGATTTAGTTCTATATCATCATCATCATCTGGTTGATCAGTCTGTAGACTGGTTGTAAGGTTGTTTGAGCATGTCTCTCCATTTGACCATATCTTTTAGTTGATCAGTCCGTAGACTGGTTGTAAGGTTGTCTGATCATGTCTCTTTATTTGACCCCAATCCCTTGGTTGATCAGTCCTAAGACTGGCTGTAAGGTCATCTGAGCTGCTTCTCCATTTGACTATTACTGGTTGAACAGTCTATGACTGGTTGTAAGGTCTGAGCATTTCTCTCCATTTGACCCCTAATACTCTGGTTGGTCAGTACTGAGACTGGTTGTAAGGTTGCCTGAGTGTGTCACTCCATTTGACCCTGTCCTTTGTATCTCTCTTCATTTCAGAATAGTTTTGAACTTTAATGTATGTGCATGTCTGAGATGCAAAGGTGAATCTTGTTCCACCCTCTTCCTCTTTTCCTCTGAATCTTGCCTTCTAGTATCTTCTGTAGAAGGATTTCATGTCACATATTGTGTCTCAGTCAACTCAATTGTTCTCTTTTTTTAATCATTTTGAGTATTTGTCTTTGTGTGGCTACTCACTACAGTGAGGACATTGTGAGGTAGCACCATATTTCAAACGCTTCTAAACTTTTTTCATCCTTCTTTGTCAGAGTCCATGTTTCAGTCCCATACAGTGCAATTGGCCATACATGAGTAGTGATTATTCTTTAGCTCAGTTTTATCATGATATTCTTTGAGGTTAACAATTTAAGTTTTTTGTCTGAAGACCTTTTTTGCCAAAGCAATCCTTGTCTTAATTTCCATCTCATTGCAAGCATCTTCTGTCATGGATGTGTTTATTGAATATTATAGTTTTTGTCTTCAGTATGTTTATTTTCATGTGACTCTTTGGCTATGCCAATTTTTTAAAGTAGTCTTTGCAACACTGCTACTGATCCTCCCTCTATGACTTGATAATCGGCAAATTTGGTGGCATTAACTGTCATACCATTGACTTTGACACCGCTATCACAATTCCGAACAACTTTTCCCATCATCATCTCATAATATGATAAAGACCCATTGAAAGCAAGCAACCCTATCACATCCATTGTCTTATTGAAACTGAATGTGAAATAATTGTCTTTTCGTTTTCTAACAGATTCTGGATTAACCTTATGATTGGTTTCTCCATACCTATTCTAAATACAATCTATAAACTTAAATAGTAGATAATGCCATTTTTGTCAGTGTCAAAAGTAATTATATTGTAGATAATGGCATCAGAGATGAAAGGAGATACACAGTGAAATAAATATATTTTGTTTTTGTTTACTGAATTAGTTTATTGTTTACATCCGGTACATTTGAATGAGTTGCAGAGAGGCATTGATGTTAGAGTGTTTATTGCTCACACCAAAAGTAATAGAATGTTTCCTAGTTTTATTAGATGGAGGGATCTGTGTCCTTGTCTAATTTTAAACTGAAGTTCCTCTTTATAGTAGTCAGGAATGTGAAGACTGGACTGTATAACCAGTAATCTTCCAACTTAGGGAAGAGCACAGCAGACTCACAAATCCTTCCACAAATAAGTACATTGATGTAACTGCCTCAATTGCACCCATCCATGTGGGTCAGTGCAACATGTACTGTTCACTTGCTTAGCATTCAACATTAACGTAGAAAGGCTTATTACCAGACTGACTATCAGTCATTAACACATTTTACTGCAGTCGAGAAGTAAGGCAGAAATTGTGGTCAATCAAGTTCTGCAAGTTTCAAGTGACCCCTGGTCTCATGGGAGTGAGTTACCTCTAGTCATCTCGGCTTACGTCTTTTCACTGGCCCAAGGTAGCTCAGGACCAGAGAGTGAGGTTGATGATCAGCGCAGTTTCTTTCCCACTATAATCCAAAATACATTGCCAAGTAACATCATCAAGACAAAACTGTCTGATGATATCGCCATTGGTGCTTGCGATGGACATCTAACATACTACACCACCCATCAATTGCCAAACATGTCAATTCTTGAACTTGTTATTAACTGTGGAGGATTCTGTGGTTAAGTGATTAAGCTGTCGTTCTCGTGATCAGGTGGTGTGAGTTCGACTCTGGACTCGGCCATCTTTTTCACGGGTGCTTGATGCGGAGTCCCCTGCATCTCGTAGTCGACCCCTTGTCGTCTTGTCCTTGACCGCAGCTCAAGACGAGAGAGTGAGGATAAAAAGTAGTGCAGTTAATACTTACTAAAAATAACGTGAGCAAATAAGTTATGCCATCATCATCTGCGATGGGCGACTGTGAAATAGCAAACAACTCTGCAGGTCTAGTTGAGCAACAAAAATTGTAAACTTGAGAGGTCTTAACTCATTTATTGTGTTCTCCATCAACAGAAGCTACGAGCCTTTGGCCACCAATGTGTGGCACCTGGTGAGGGTATCTCGCACAGGTCTGATGGGGTCACTGGACATTGATGGTCAGACACAAAGGACTGGGCAGGCAGAAGGGGCATACACACAGCTGACATTGTTAGATGGACTCTATCTGGGAGGTCACCCTAACTACGACCACACATCAGTCCATGCCAATGTAACCAGATCTTTCTCCGGCTGTTTACAGAAGGTCATTCTACTTGATTGTTACTTAGTGCCTTTTTCTGTCTTGTGGCTGTAAATGTGTGTGTGTAAATATATATATATATTTTCATAGGCGTCTCAGTATCTGTAGACCATGCACATGACGCCCTTTGACTTTTGTCCATCTCTGTCTCCTTTATTTCTACACTGTCTGCTATGGCTGTAAAGACTGATTCGTGAGTGACAGTTCCTGCCACAGATCAGACAACCATGTCGAGTAGGCTGACTCACTAGGGTGTTCTTTGATCTCTTCAATCTTTCTCTTTTCTCTGCAGCCAGAAGGCCTCTATGAGCATCAGCAGCCACTATGCCCTCTCCAACTGACTGTCTCCAACTGACTGTCTCCAAACAGCTTGATCCTGAGCAATTTCTTCCCAGTCCTTGAATGGGATGTCGCATGACTTCATGTCCCTCTTGCATACATCCTTGAAACTCAGTGTGGGACGGCCGACTCTTCTAACTCCAGCGGCTAGTGTCCATAAAGATTTTCATTTGGCAGCCTTCCATCTTCTATGCACTAAACATACCCCAACCACCTAAGACGTCGCTAGCTCAACAGCGAGTACATGCTGTATATATATATATATATATATATATATATATGACACAACAGATAAAAGTAACGGACAACGCCACAGGCAAATGTTTTCGCTAATGGTTGAGTAAAAGTTAAGAGGTTGTGGATGGGGACATTCTCGGCAAGGCAGGCAGCTTGTCAAAATAAGGTCACACAGTGACGGTTTAGCATACTGGGTTTGCTCTCGAGGTTTGTCCTTTAGGTGACTTTGTCATTTGAGACCCGGTCACAATAGTGGATCGTAAGAATTTGCTTCTGGCTTCACATGTGGAAGGCTTCAATGTGTTTCTAATTGTCCTGCGTAATAGACCAGCTTTCGAACCATACAGCAAGATCGAAATAGCACAGATTATGTAAATTGGTAGCTTGGTTTTCAGTGAAACTCTCTGCAGGTTTTAGCCTTGATGCAAAGGGGATCAAGATGCTGAGCAGTGCATGAGCCTAGCTGGCTGCAAGCATCAGGGCCAGCGAACCACAGCTGTCAAGATCCTTCTACATCTCCACACAGTGATCCTAGATAATAGGCTGTAGCACTACAGGCCGGTTAAGGGAAAGGGATCGAAGAGGGAAGACTAACCCGTTATCAAAAATGCTTGCTGATGCAAGATGTGTCAGACCGAAAGATGCAAGCATCGCAGTCAAGCTCTAAACTACGACACAACACATTTCGTTCTCCGAACAACATCCTACTACTTGCTAAGCTCTTTTCAGGGTTGGTAGTGATAGACTGACAAGAAAGAAGAAGAAACATTGATGCGGGGAGTTCATAGAGGTGACAGCCAGACAAACACTTGAATAATGTCAGGTGACTTCAAGAGTCTGAGTTTTATTTTCTATCCAAGTAAATGAAGTACTGCTGTTGTAGGATTGTAGCCAATAATAACAATGACACAAGAGGTTAATCACATATTTATCTGCACACTCAATTATAATTATATACAAAGAAAGGACCTCTATACCTAATTACCAGCAACTAATGAAGGAAATAGCAAATTTAATTTAGATATAAATAGACCATAGGCATGTGCCAGTGTGGGTAAGACAGACAATTGAACATTTCTTTCAAATCTGTCAGCATGGCTCTGTGCAACTTACTTGTGGAATAAACTGCATGGTGACAAGAGGGGGTTTAGGGAAATAGATGTGGTTATTTGAGAGTAAGTGATGAAGCAGAAGTTGACTCATTTCTCACTAGCATCTCTGCATTTTCTTCTTTCAGGTGGTGATCAACAAACGGGTAATCAATCTGATGAGTGATGCTGTGACAGGTGTCAACATAGGCCCATGCTCCCACCCTTGCGCAGGTCGTCCGTGTATGAATGGCGGAGATTGCAAACCTCGCTTGGACATGTATTTATGTTCATGCCCTATTGGATATGGAAGCACAAACTGTGAAGATGGTAATATGCATACCTGTTTATTTTTCTTATTGACTTTCAGCAATGTGGGGATGTTGTCTTTGTAGCTGTTTACACAGCCACATTATTTTTTAAGCACATCACATTATACTGTGGTTGTTGACTTTGAGAGCCTGTAACCGTTTTATTTGTTGGTCAATAGATATGATTTTCTTTGAGGGTGTAGAGACATAAATTAATAGACAACTTGTTGGTGTTAATGTTTTTATTGTGTGTGTGTTAATTTCTGAGGTACAAGAAGATGAAGGTGATAGTGTTGAAAAACAGCACAATCTTTTTTAGTTTCTGGCATTTGACAGGGTTAGGAAGGAGTTTGTTCCTCCTATGCCAGACAAACGAAACTCTGTGTGAAACTATACAATAACTCATAAACATTTTGTATGGCACTAGACAACAGCTGACAAAGACTTGCACATACCACTCTATGACATTGGGACAAAGGGCAAGGGTCCTACAGACATCTATATCAATAACCAACCAGTCACTTCAGTTGAGCTAGTCATTGTTGTCACAAATCCAGCTGCATCCAGGCTCTCAACTTTCTGCTCAATGCCATTTAATGGTATCTGCACAACGTGTTTGTCAGCTGTTGTCTAGTGCCAAACAAAATGTTCCATTTATCTGGCCTCGGAGGAAGGAACCAGTAGTTGGCATTATATTTTCATGCGGCCTAGTGGCAATACTCCCTGCTAGCTTTGTATATATTCTGCAGGCAAACCTCATGGCAACATTTTTTCTTCCATTGCATCACTACTTATACAAAATAAACGTTCAACTCATTCCATGCTATTCGCCATACGCTGCATTGCAATGCATTCAGTTGCAGCACATTCACCATAGCCTGCGCCATATGAGTTGTTTAATTTATGTCCATCTTTTTTTTTTTAAGTTTTACCTCTACATCCTTTAGTATCTATTTTTGTCCTTCCGAATTACTGTAATAGTAGTGACAGTTTTAGTTGTGAGCTTAGGGCAGCATGTCTCTTTCAATCATTGTTTTAATTTGTGGTTGCTAAAGATGCGCTAAACGTAAACAATCTTTACTAAATTTATAATATTTTCACTTCTATAGATATATTACCTTCAAATTTGGTCTAGACTTCTTCACTAATTCGATTATGAACTAATGCTTAAAAGCATAAAATGTATCAACATTGCAGATGCTGTGATAATCATGTCAAGTAGGCCACTGAATATTGAGATGTTTTTTTCTCATTGACTAGTATTTGTTCCTGCTTATTCTAAATGATTTTATGCATTGCTATTTAACATTCTTATTCTAATAGATTGCCCAATTTCCTTCAAATTGGTGTATAATAAAATACAAATATGTTTATTTATTGACTTCTAACATTGTGTGTCGTGCCTTTCCCATCACCATAAGAGGTTGTAGGGACATCACTCAGCGTAGAAGTGAATTGAGCATCTCTCCCGGGCTTTGTACTAGTCCATTATAATTGTGTCTATATTCAACACACCAAATTAGACACTGTTTGCAGCTAGGGTGAATGGCGCCAATGTCAGGAAGTTCAGCCATGTGAATTAGACCGTAAAATACAACACAGGTTTAAGCGTAGTGTTATTCATATAGCCAATGTCCATTCCCGGATAATCGGATGGACAGAAACACATAAAACTAACGAATTAACCAGTCCAAATGAAAAACAACAGCATGTTTCTGTAAACACAAGTGTAATTCGTCGACTAGTAAGATTCCATGCAAATCTGTGGTCTGGCGGCATCCATAATGAACTAAAACAGCAGAGCAATGTAGAGCCGTAGCCAGTTATGGCGCCATCTTTGCTGCTATCTAATGTAGGTACACATGAACATCATTTGCAATTTGGTTATCTTGCTGTCTGTCCTTTTGTGCAATTTCCTATTTCTGCACTGCAGTGAGGAGTCTCTTATCTGCAATTGTTTGATGGCATTGGGCTAGGCTGAGCATTTCAGTACAAGCACCTCCCAGGAGGCGACATTAGTGGAAAAACTTGTTAGAAATTTTTTCAGAAGATCGTTATATAATTTCTTCTGTGTCCCTGGCGAGCGCTTGCCCATCCTGAACTCACTATATGACAGCTGTTTAGGGACTCGCTCAATGGGCATGTAAACAACATGACCAGTCCATCTAATCTTGGCTCTCTCAGCAGCAGTGTTTGGGTGCCCGTGAATGTACCCCTGTTGAGGACTTCAAAATTGGGCACTCCATCCTGCCAGCTAATCTTGAGCAGTCTTTGGAGACAGCTGATGGGGAAATGGTTGAGTTTCCTGAAATGTCTGCCTTACAATCTCTATGTTTTTGCACACATATAGAATATAAGTTCTATTAATGTTAAATTTAAAAAACTGCAACCTATGCTGTAACTGCTGGTGAAAGATGCCTTTATTCCTCAAGCCATAACCAATTCTGAAGTGAAATTCAGCAATGAGAAAAATGGTGTACTACTAAGAGTGTTTTTAACAAATCTAGATCCACTTTAAAGACATTACAAATTCATTTTCTCGTTTTCAGTCCAAAACCATCTGCCAACCCGACCCAGGTTTTCTGGAGAGAGTCACTTAATCTATAAGGACAAAGAGATTACCAAAAGGTAGGCTGAAGTTTGACTGCATTATGTGAAAAAGATTTCAAGAGTAAATACACTCTGATTGCATCTCAGGAATCCTCATTGGCAAGACTGAAATGAGCCACTGCATCCAACATCTGCTTGTTCTTGTCCATTTTCCACTCCAGTCAGAGTATAGTTTATCACTCCAGTCAGAGTATAGTTTATCACTCCAGTCAGAGTATAGTTTATCACTCCAGTCAGAGTATAGTTTATCACTCCAGTCAGAGTATAGTTTATCACTCCAGTCAGAGTATAGTTTATCACTCCAGTCAGAGTATAGTTTATCACTCCAGTCAGAGTATAGTTTATCACTCCAGTCAGAGTATAGTTTATCACTCCAGTCAGAGTATAGTTTATCACTCCAGTCAGAGTATAGTTTATCACTCCAGTCAGAGTATAGTTTATCACTCCAGTCAGAGTATAGTTTATCACTACAGTTGACACACACCCTTCATCTCACTACATAAACTTCAATGTAATCTTCCAGTGAAAGAACCAGCTGCAGTTAAAACCCATGTTTCAGATTTGAGCGATAAAGTGAATGATTGCAAATTTTTGTAAACAGGCTTCCTTGGGTAATAGAGGTCCGCTGCATTAGTGGCCTATGTTTCACATTGGAGAGAAAACATGAATGATCACATTTCTGTGCAATTAGTTTTCTTTCCACTTGTGTCATTAAGTGTTCTGGAAAGCTTAAGTTGTCTGTCCTGCACCAAGTGTGTTGCGTCGGTCAATGTGAGCCCATGCCGCTGCACAGTCACTATAATATCTAGCCACCTGCTTTGCTGCCACCCTCTTTGCCTTGTAGCCAGATCTACCAACGTTATAAGCTATCGGTGGAAGTTAATGAGGGTGCATTCTCATGAGATGACCAAAACCGTATTTTGTGCCTGGGAATTTATTCCGCACATGACGTAGTGCCGACAATACTATGAATGTCGTTGTTTCGCATTCTATTTTTCCAGGTAACACTGATGACATCTCTCAAACACTTCATTTCACACGTCAAAATTATGCTATCACGCGCCCTGCACAGAGGCCATGTTTTGTACTGGTAGAACAGAGAGCATAAATATACTGTTTATCAGCTGCTGCTTTGTTGCCAAACTAATGCACGGATGCATAACAGTGGTGACAGCTGATAAGTTACCGCAGATGCTTTTTAACACCTAGTCTTGATTTCTCTGTTGATCCTACCGTCTGCCAAAAAAATACTGCCAAAATTCTGTTGAAGAGCAATATAATTTAACACTCATGTTGAGTAGCCCTAGGTGCTCAAATGATCTTCATATAATTTCTGTTTTTTTTCTCATTAAGCTTTTGCTTTCCAGATTACACATATATTAATAAAGAACTTGTTGGTGTTATTGTGTGTATGTTAGTTTTTAAGATACAAGAAGATGAAGGTCATACTGCTGAAAAATAGTGCAAAAATATAGACTCACCTGGTAGCGGTTTACCTTTACCACTTGCGCTGCTAGTTATTACACCTCCAAAAAGTGGTAGCTCTGACACTAATGGCTAGAAAATATGCCGGCTGCCGATAAAACTGTTCTAGAGCATTGGTGTGTATTTACCTCGGTTGAACACTCAAGTATTTGAATCTAAAAATAGACAATGCCGTCATTGTAGATGTAAACAAGAAAGATGGCTGGTTTAGTTTGAAAGATAATATTGAAACGATATATTCTCTTTTTCTGGACGACTGGAAGATTATCCCATTAATTGCAAGTGATGAAGGTAACATATTTTGCAACATATTTTTTTTTTAGATAGATCTGTTTAATTTGTTAAATTAGCAGCAATATACACGTTTGTAAGGCAAAATAACAGATATGATGATCTTGTAAGAAACACTATCAGTGTTCTGTGACAATTTTAAAATTCTGAAGGTCCCGATTTCCCTCGAAATTGATAAATCTAAATGTTGCCATTTTAAATTTTCCCCTTCATCTTCTTGTATCTCAGAAACTAACACACACAAACAGAAATAATAACACCAACAAGTTCTTTATTCATTGATGACTCTACACACAACACATTCATATCAATAGAACAACAAACAAAAATGATACAGACTCTCAAAATCAACAACCAAGTAAAACGTGACGTGTTGAAAAATAATAAAGATACTGGGTAACTTCCTTACATTTTTTATTTAGATTGTTAGAGCGTAGAAGATAATGAGATGTGATACCTTGTGTAGGCAAAGAAAATATGTAGCAATATGTCACTTTTCTTGTAACTAAAAAAATCAAAGAGGTAACAAAACACTTTTACATTCTCGTTGACAGAGTTTCGGGCAGTCGTATGGATTTACAAATCCATATACGTCCTCAAGGCCGTGACGGACTTGTGTTCTGGAGTGGAGAATATGTGAGCAGTAAATCAACCTTGGACTACATTGCTCTAGGATTTCATGCTGGAAGCTTACAGCTGAGGTACAACTTGGGGAGTGGTGAGGCTTTGATATCGTACAATGAATCCAACCTCTTTGATGGGAAGTGGCACTTTATCAGGGTCCAGAGGTAGGTCTACATTGATAGTTGTTATTACTGAGTTAGATCTGAAGTGTACATAACCTGGTTGTGGTGTTCTGCAGTTTAGTCAGCTGAAAATAGGTACCTGACTCTTTCAGGACATAGCAAAATTTCTATGTTTTGTGCAGCTCATTATCTATCCCTCTAAGATTTTCATAATGGTGTTACCGTTAAAGTGTCACTGTGTTCTATAGTATCATATTATGTCTCCATATCATATATGGAATGAAAGGGGATTGCATAAGCAATGAGAACAAATAAATTATATAAATAAACTCCATTTCTAAATTAGTAAAGAAGTAAGAAACATGCAACTCCACCAAAAAACCGCACGGAAAAAACAGTTAACATGTCAAATTTACTCAATGTAGACTGCTAATCCATATATTTTGTCATTTGTGACACACGTGTTTCAGAACTGCATCAATTTATGAAATTATCCAATTTGTCTAGCATATGACAATTTTGACAGTAATTGTTACCTGAAACGGAAACGCCCACTTTATCACTATAGCATGCTACCATTAAATGACAGTTGACACACTCAAAATACAAATTAGAATTTGAAATTAAAATTGGGGGGGGGGGGGGGGGTAGGGACCCTACCCATAGACATTATTTTAATGCCGAATACATCACGTCCATCTACAAAGCTCTTTTTGCAGGTAAAAGTATTGTATGTTAGATTAAAAATGGATTTAAAACAATTTATCTTCTTATAACGCTGCTTAGAGCAGGCCGATTTTTTGCTAAAGGTGAAGTAGGTTATTGGGACAAATCTTTATTGACTAGATTTGTTTATCTTGTTTAACACAACACAATGGAGGGGCAGAGGTATTCCTGAGCCTAACAAATGGTAGAAAAATAACACTGTCAGTGGCAACTGGAAAATACTCAAGCAATTTCAGAGCGGAGGCAGAGGCACTGAAGGCTGCAGTAAAAGCAATGTTGACAGGTGAAAGCAATGAAAGCCAGATAGTCCTGTTTACAGATGCCCTGGCCGTAGTTACAGCACTAAAAAGCCAGAAAAATACTCAACAATGATTTAAGAGCAGTACTCTGTCAACTATGCCAGCAGTCCGCACCAACAAGAGTAGTGGTAGAGTGGGTTCCTGGTACAGTGGGTTCCATCCCACTGTAACATCCTAGGCAACGAAGAGGCAGACAGACTGGCAAAAGAAGGTGCAAGACTACCATAACCAGATTCTAGTGTGACCTATGAAGAGTCCAAAAGGTTTATTAGGGCCAGATACATGGCCAAATGGGAAACAGAACATACTGGTTACACAAAAAATGATGCCTATTACCAGTTGAACAGAAGAGAGCAGGTCATGGTCCTCATACTGTGCACAGGCCACAACAGACTGAGGTACCACCTATTCAATAAACTGAAGATAGGTGGCACTGACGAATACACCTGTGGTACCGGGAAAATGACTGCTGATCATCTGCTGCAAAATTGCCCGACATACGAGGACCAGAGAAAGCACATGTGGCCATCACCAGTACCAACACTAGACAAGCTCTATGGCAGCGTCGACAGCCTCAGGATGACAGCTGCTTTCTTCGAACAAATTCAAGTTGATGTCTAACAGCGTACAAAGAAGAAGATCCTGGGTGTTCTCTGTGTCATTCGTCTTCTGTTAATTGTTATTGTTGCCTTTATTTCGTCATATATAGCTCTGACTTCAGTTTGGGTTTTACCACCTCCGTCTTTAACTAGTCTATCTGCCCCTTCATTTCTGTGTATCTTACAATGTGTAGAAATCCACTGAATTAATATTCTGCTACAATTGTAGTTGGTATCCATGAATGCCTCAGTCAGGCTGTCCAATTCATTGTTTGTAGGGTTTCTGAGGGCCATTATGACTGATAGGGAATCTGTAAGAAAGTTTTGTCTTTGACATCATCAGGTGCCCTGCCGACTGGCATTGGCGATCATGGACTTCCATCCATTTCTATCACGTGTGTTGTTTACCAACTCTGTTGTAGATTGTCGCCCATGCTATACTCTCTGGCTCATCTTTCTCTTTCGGTCTTCCTCTGTCTCACTTTCCTGCTATGTCACGACTCTTCTCATAAGATGCCCAAAAAAGGATGACTGTCTTGTTCTCATTCTTGCAATAAGTTGACTTTTGTTGTTTGTTTCCTTGAGTACTGTTTCATTAGTCTTTTTTGCAGTCCATGGAATCCGCAGCATTCTTCTGTAAAACCGCACCTCCAAAGATCTAAGGGCTTATTTGCTAATTGTCAATGATTCACTGCCATATATCAGTACTGGTTCCACATAGCATCCAAGGACTCTCTTTCTCAGTTCCAGCGACAAGGATTTGTTGCACAATATTCCTTTCATGGTCTGGAAGACTGATTTTGCTTGGGCTATTCTGTATATTATTTTGTAATTGCATCTGTGATGTTATGTATGTGTCCAGGTATTTAAACTTGTTAACTTGTCTCAATTCAGTCCCCTATGCTTTGACGCAGCATTTTGGTGAGTCCAGTTTCTTCGCCACTACCATCACTTCCGATTTCTTTTTATTAAAACTGAGGCCGTTGTTTTCACTTTGCTGAATTACCATGCCTACCATTTCCTGCAAGTCCGTTTCATTCTGAGCATAATTTGACATAGTAATTGTTTTTCATGGGGGTTGTTGCACCTGTTCTTAATGCCTCTGCCTCAGCCATTAAGATATTTGAAAGTTTTCCAGTGGCCAGTGAGATATGGATTTTCTGTTTATTATTTAATTTTGTGTAAACACCTCCTCCATTTTTCATAGATCTCATTGCTGATCTGTGATCTAGATAGATATGTGCATATGCAGGACCATAATTTCGGCTGAAGTATGTCTCTTGAATATATTCTAATCCTATATATTTTCTCTAATTATGTTTTTTTCATCAATTTTTATACGTTGTCAATCAGTTCGGATTTGTGTTCATGGTGGAAATATGTTGCTTGTGATTGCTGTACGAGATATCTGGCATGGATGGGTATAGTGCTTTTGCTGTTTGAGCAAAGCCACTTCTTTGTAGTCCGCTTCGGCCATATCCTTCCAGTCTTCCATTCTGGTCCGGGAGCGGTTTGAATGTTTCTGCCAATTGTAGTACTCTGTAATCCCTTTTGTCAGTAATGGGTTTTAACTTCCTAATTTATCTTATTAGTGTTGATTTCGTAGCTCCTGTAATAATTCTGTACGCCTGCTTTTGAATTTTAAGCGGTTTTTTCGAAGTTGGATTTTGATGCTGTTCACTGGCTGGCATCCCATATTCTAAGGCTGGTCTAACATTTCTTGTGTATAGCACTTTCAGTATTTGATGGTCTGCATCCCATGTAGTGTCTGCTAATTTATTCATTAATGTCATTTGCTGTTTATCTTTATTTTTGACATTTTTAATTTGATTTTTTCATGTTAATATGCCTTGATACGTAAGTTTTTTTTCTTCTGGTAGTTCATGTCCATTTAGCTTCAGTGTGGTTCTGTTTGTTTTATTTGAAAGTGTTTTTTTTTTAAATTTGTGTTCCCTTTTTTCTTTATTCCCCAAGGCAGTGTGTGTTGCACTATGGTTTTTACTTTGCACCTGTCGGCCCAGTGCATCCGACTTCGGCATGCATTTTTTGTAAGGGTCTGCTTTTTCTAAGGGTTTGCTTGCCAGGGGTAATGACCGGTGCTGTGATGGGGATCGAACCCAGCACCTTCGAATTGTGAGCCATGTCACTTAACCACTAGCCCACGCCATCCCCCTGAAAGTGTAATAATTGTGTATGTTGTTTTTTTCTCATTTATGTTTAGGAGACATTTTCTAGTCCACTGATCTAATCTTTGCAGGTCTTCTTGCATCCTGCAATTTCCTGTGTTCTTCGACTACCCACGAAGCTAGAACATCAGCATATAGCGAGGTGTGGACTCTCTGCAGTATTTTATCTGCTATGTTGGGGCACTCCTTGTTCCATTTTAATTATATGACTTATGTGGCCGTGCACCTTGACTCTGGCATATCTGTTTTTGAGGAGAGTCCTATCCATTTATACATTCACCAACAGACTCTGTATTTTAGTCGTTTTTTTTAATTTCTCCATACTTTAACAAAGGCTTTCTCCATATCTACTCAGACTGTTTATTTTCCTGGAAAGTGTCTGACCTCTTGTGGGTTTTTTTTTCTTTGCGTTCTCCTTATTTCTCGAATCCTCAAGGTGGTGTGCGTTGCACTGTGGTTTTTATTTTGTGCCTGTAAACCCAGTCCATTCAACTTCAGCATGCATTTTATGTAAGGGTCTGCTTCCTCCTGCATTTTCTAAGGGTTTGCTTTCCCGTAGTAACGGCCTGTGGAACCCAGCACCTTCTGGTTGTGAGCCGTGTCACTTAACCACTCACTAGCCCACACCGTCCCCTATTCTTGTGGGATAATGTATTAGTTAGTCCTCCATTGACCTATGTTGTGGCATAATCCAGTTTTTCTCAATCAGGGGGATAAATTGCATTACAACATGTGAAACTTGACACAGGCCAGTGAAACTTGACACAGGCCAGTGAAACTTGACACAGGCCAGTGAAACTTGACACAGGCCAGTGAAACTTGACACAGACCACTGATACACGAGGAAAGTAAATGTGATTAGAGAACAAACAACAAATATATGAAGACCTCAAAGTTTGCATGGAAGACATTTGCTGAATATGTTTTGAAATGTGTCTCTCTTTTGTTTTTCAGGGATAAGCAGGATGCCTACATTGAGGTTGATAAGAAGGATATTGTGGAAGGGAGTTCTCCTGGTGCATATGTGACACTTAACACCAATAATATTGTGTTCTTAGGTAAGTTGAAAGTTTCTGAGACTGTGATAATTAGTAATGTAGACAAAAAAGTAGTAGTCTAGATAAGCAATAAAATACTAGAACATGTCTAGAGTTTCTCAACATATAATAATAGAAGCTGTAAAACAGAAACTGCAATGAGAATAGTTAAACCCTTAAAATTATATAGGCATTTTTCTTGATGGTCTAATAGAATCCTGAATTAAATCAACAAAACCAATGAAAAATGGGTGCTTGTCTTATTTTATCTGTAACTTTTAGATTTATTATGATATTGGAATGAATTTTGAGTATGTTATGGAGGAGTGTCTAAAATGTAATTCAAGTGTGCAAAAAGTAGAAATTGCTGTACACTCTCTATCTCAACATCTGATTGATTATCATCATAATCAAAGTTTAGCTTGTCAAATAGATAGAACAGATTCTGTCTTGACGGCCTGGCCTGCTCATTATCAGATAATAATTTTTTGTGTGAAAATGCACTGATTTTAACAGTCAAGCTGTTGTTGATACTTTATCTAAACTTTCTTCTTGCATATGAATTCAAACCAGAAGGCAATGATAGGCGTAGTAACCGAGAAACGAACGCAAAGAGAACAAGTGGTATATGATTTGAGAACGTCAGCAGTATAGGACTTTAAGGGTTAATGGCCTAAACTCACCACTGGGAGTCAGATGTTGACATCCAAACAAATTCTTCCTCTTCTTCTGCGATCATTGTTCATTTACATTGGGACACTGGATTCTTCAATAAAGTCTGCTGTCTTGTTTAGAGTCTCAATACCACTGTGCAACTTCTCCTCCTACTAGCTTGCTGTAGGGGCCTTGACTTTGTTTGTGGCAGCACTGGGTCCTAGAGTTCCAGTTCCTTTGAGTTTGTTGCAAAGTTACTTCTCTTAAGTCTGCCCTTTCCTTGGCTGTTCATTCTTTGGTGCACTGGGTGGTTCAGAAGTCTCTTGTATTTCACTACCTGCTGCATTACTTTCATGTCCCATCTTTCCTCCATAGACTGGAGACCCGTCATTGCTTCTAGTATCTATTTGGGTGTGAACTTCATTGTCCCATTGATGATGCAATGTGGCTTGGTTCTGAACTACTAATCTTACAAAAGTGTGTTATATTTGCAGTGGCCCAAGCTGTGATGCCAAACTTCAGTACTGATCTGACTCTTCCTGTTTATAGTCATTTGAGGATATGTTTCAGTATGGTTTGTAATTTCTCCTTTCTTCCCTAGGTATAGATTCTTTTGTGGCCTTTAGGATTGCCTTAGTTAGGTCCTCCATCAAATTTCTTAGGTGACTGCTAGCTTCAGGGCCAGTGAACCAGAGTTGCCAAGACCCTTCTACACCTCCACAGAGTGATCCTGGATAACAGGCTGTAATAGAGTAGACTGGCTAAGGAGAGGGGATCGACGAGGGAAGGCAACTTGGAACTCAAAATTGCCTGTTGAAGTTGGATGTGTTGGAGTAAAAGGTGCAATCAAGCTGTAAACTATGACACAGCGCATTCCATTCTATGGACTACATTCTGCTACTTGCAAAGTCCTATTCAGGGCTTGGTAGCCGAAGATTGAGAACGAATGACGAATTATTATCTTTTGGTGACCGTTTATGGTCTCTCTATACTTATGTTAGTCTTGTAAATTTTTCCGTCTACATTTGTAAAGTTTCATTGGTGAAGTGGTTTTTGTTCCTCATGTACATACTTTAGGTTAATCAAGTTATCCAAACAAAATGGGAGTAAAAAAGTGTTATGTGTATTTGTCATTACTATTTCACGTGGGTGGGGCTGAAGATGCAGCAGTGAATGAGCTGACAGCAGCCAGCAACTCATAACTGACTGCTTACATCAGGGACAGTGGCCCATAGCTGACCAAGACTCTATTTTGCCTCCAAGTGGTGGCCCTGGAAACAGACTGGCTTAAATATTAGGGATTGAAGAGGGAAGGCAAACCGGTTCCAAGAATGCAGTGATGTGTTGAGCAGAAAGGTGCAGATATTGCAGCCTAGCTGTAAACTGCAACACCACACCCTTTTCAGAATGAATGCTGGAGAAGAAGTATTAGGCATGGTGACTAGTTCCCTTCCTTCATTGTCTTACTTTCTCTAGTAAAACTCAGGTGCTATTGTACAGCTGGGTAGACTAGTGCCTTATACCTTTGACATGAGCAGCAAGTACTCACACCACTTTGCTGCTCAGACACTAACAAAATAAAGTATATATATAACTACATTTCCTTGAACATTTCAGGGGGAATGCCAAACATAGCCGAGATGACACGTGGAAGATTCACATCAGGATTTTCAGGATGTATCAGAAGTCTAAAGCTGGCTACAGATTATGATGTCAAGCTTATGAACCAGGCACACATGGGGAGGAATGTTGAACAGTGTCGTCAGAGTCATGGAACTTCTTAGTTGTTATAGATTTCTGTTGTGTATGGAAGTTTGTTGAGAATTATTTATGTGGTTTAATTTGGTTGAGTATGGCAAGAGAAAAAGGAATCAGTCTAAGCGGCATTTTTGGGGATAGATTTTCTAGATCATGCAATTGATTATGTAGAGGGAGAGAATTCTGAAACTTGTTGGTGCCATGGACCCCTTTGACAGACTGATAAAGCCCATGGACCCCTTTGACAGACTGATAAAGCTCATGGACCCCTTTGACAGACTGATAAAGCTCATGGACCCCTTTGACAGACTGATAAAGCCCATGGACCCCTTTGACAGACTAATAAAGCTCATGAACCACTTTGATATTTTGAGAAAGTCTTTGTTCAATGTTGGCAATTTCATAAAGTCCATGTGCTATTTTGGCTGCCTGAAGCCAATGGACCCCTTTGGTATAGCCCATCAACCCCTCCTTGACAGTCTGATAAATTCAGACGGGCTAATAAGAGACCATAGATCATTCCTGGTTAACAACAAAGCTCAAGACAATTATGATATAGGTTCAGACATTAAAGAACAATTCATGGTTATGTTTGAACTAAAATCATTTTTTGAAATCTAAAGTCATTATTATCTGTTGTTCAATCATTCAATCAATGCCTTTTCAGTTCCCTTAGGAGCATATGTCTTCAACAAATACACACAAAGTTAAAAAACAACATCCTGTTAACACGCTAGTGTGGCATATTTGGGAATATGGTGTTAGGTCCATATTTTCCTTGACCAATTGCACACTAGGGTTGATGTGGTCTACATCATGCCAGCCAACTTTATTTTCCCAGATTATTATGGTACCCACTTTTTTAGGCTGGGTCGACCACAGGAGCCATTTCGCGATCGGTTAAATCTCGCACCAACTGGGGCCTGAACCCTGATCACTCAGCTGGGAAACCAGTGCACTAACCACTGCGCTACCTCGACTCTCAACAAATGTATCTTATTCTGCGTTCGTTCTCAATCTCTTGCTACCAAGCCCTGAACAGGTCTTTGCAAGTAGCAGGATGTAGTCTAGAGAACGGAATGTGTTGTGTCACTAGTTTACAGCTTGATTGCGATGTTTGCACCTTTTGGTCCGACACATCCGTCTTCAGCAGGAAACATATCTATTTCTGTTGAAGTTTTTGTTGCTTAAAGTTTCTACAGAATGGGATAGCCTCATTAGTCACTTCTTACGACATCTCTGTCAGGTTACAGTGTTACTCTTCTTGTGTGCTCCATTTCTCGGCCACAGTAACACTCTTGTTAGGGTCAAGGAATAGACCCTACTGGCATGTATATCAGCTGCCTATAATCTGTTTGTGCTGTTGTTTTAACAATTTGAATCATGAGTCATCAAGTCAATATAAGAACAGACTTGAAAACATACTTTTATGTTTGATACGTATATATGTATGTAGATACGTATGTAATGAGGCAATGTAGTGCGGTATTATAATGAGGCAATGTAGTGCGGTATTATAATGAGGCAATGTAGTGCGGTATTATCCACAATGACTGGGAAAGACTTGCCGTCAATTGCTCAGACTGGCACAGGACTATTGCTGAGTGTGTTCAGGGACATGAGACATCAAGAATAGATGAGGCTATCCAGAGACAATCTCTCTGCAACTAAGCTCACAACCCTTTTTCAACCGCCGTGGAAGGAGGTGTCCTATTTCCATGTACAAAGTGCAACAATTCGAAGTTCAGATTGACTTATTTAGCCTTCTTTGAACTCATGCGAACCGTGAATGCTGATAAATTGGTCCTCATTGATTACGATGAATGAACAATGACACAATCTGTTTCACAATCCCAACACACCATGTTCAAATCCCATCGTGTCCAGTTTGGCAGACACTGAAGTTTTTTCTTGGTGCGATCTCTTCTCTGCATAATGGCAACCTACTGCACATCTGCCAAGACACTTATAACAGCCAAATAGGTTGGTAGATGTAAGAAGTGATGTTCTGCAAAGGATTTGCCAATTTTATAGTTATGCATTTATACACCATACAAAATCATTTTAATAAATATTTTTTTCATAAGATGTGTAGTGATACATTTTCCAGCTGGTCTGTGATACCTGAATTTTCTGTCAAAAACATACATTTTCTCCAAGTTTGCTTAACCCCTTAGTCCAATGCCATCATCAAATCAGACTGCCTAAAGTAAAAGTTTTCTTTCTCCTAAATGAATTATCACCTCTGATTGCGGGTTTCATTTGCGCATGGCATTACAGTTTTGGGACACCCAAGACTCGCACTCTATCCTTTCTCCTATTAGAAGGAACAGTCCGCCCCAAGAAGGCCAGGAGCCAGACTGCTATGTGTTGTGAACATTTAGTCAAAGTTAAGAGCTCACTCTGAGTTCCACTCTCAGCTCAACAACATTTGAAGGCTTAAATAACATGAATGTACGCCCAAATTAATGTTGATATCGTTCCTTTTTACATTGATTTTATGGGGACCAATCATCCAGGAGGTGTCTCTCAATCTCAAATCACCCTTAGATCCATGATTGTGCAAGCAGTAAAACCTGCGTTAGCTTGCGCAATATTATTGCTTATTTTCATTTTATGCCTTCAATGTATTATGTTAACCCTGTCCAGTCCTCGGTAACTTTACCAATTTGTGTCTTTCGGTCTGGAACAAGACTGCAACTCTGTATGACAAATAATTTTTTTATCAAAATAAAATAAATTAATATTAAACAATTTGAGCTAATATTGTGATCTAAGGATTTTAAACACATGATTAAACTATCTGTGGACATGAAATGTTTGTAATTAGAATGAAGCTTTAAGTGTTATTAATGCGGAAGAGAAAATACCAACCCCCCAAAAATGTATGCTTACACTGTCATGAGTATTTCTTCTTTAAATCCCACAATATACTTACCAGTCCTTATCATGTGTGCCGGTCAAAGTCTGAATCTTATGCATGTTGAATATTACATGCGAGGTCATTATTCTGATCAAATAATAAATACATTTTTGGGTCTTGAAGTACACTTTTCATTACACCAAATCTGTCAACTTTGAAACCAAACCACTTTCATAAATATCTGCTGATCGGAAATGACTTTGATAAGCGACAGCTTGCGCATGTAAAAATCATCAGCCATCTTGTAGGTGGTATTAAAACGAGAAATTTGTCACACTAAATGACAGAACCTAACAAATGTGTTCAGAAGTCAGTATGGGACGCAAATGGATGTCTACTGGGCGACTAATTCTGGGCGATACAAGTTCTAAAGGGCTTAGAAAATTTAATATATCTCAAATTTGTTCATTAACTTATTAGTCTTTTTTTTATCTACTTTAATCTGACATTAAATTGTTCATTTTTTTGTCTCCATATTTAGACCATTGTGTCTGTTTAGGGAATATTTGGATGTAGTTTTCTATAGTACATAATGTCCCATATTTCTTGTCAAGCCATTATTATTAGTCATTCCAATATGTGATGCGAACTATGTTGTGGGTTCCAAGACATGGCTTGCATGGCTACATTTGGCTTGTTTTGGAGAATTTAAAAGTAAATAGAGTAAGTATATAGTTTCAGGTATCCCCTGGCCTCAAGGGAGGTAACATCAGAGTGCCTGCATCCATGAGTTACCCCCAGTCGTCTTACCACTGGTCCAAGGTAGCTCGGTATGAAAGAGTGACATTGATGACCAGCAGAGTTTCATCCTCACTATAATCCAAGTACAGCACAAATTACATCATCAAGACAAAAACTGTCTGGTGATGTCACCATCATCACTTGTGATGGGATACTAACTAATATAAGCAATTCAAATACATATAGTGTATAAGGGACTGTACAATGAGGAACTTCAAGTGTACATATAGTATATAATAAACTTTTCAAACAATTTCAAGTATATAAGGGGGCTAGAAAAGGAATCAAGTATATATATTTATTTTTTTCTTCATTTGCCTTATTTTCACAAGGTGGCATATACATTGTGCCTCGTTTTGCACTTAATGACTCAGTACTTCTGACTTCAGTACGCATTTACAAAAATGTAAGCATTGTTCTTAGGGGCATGTCCTTGCTATTTAAAAATTCAGATTCATCAAGTTTGAGTTGTGACACACCCCCTCCTCCTTCACATCCTTATAGAGTATATGAGGAACTTCATCATGGAATCTGTATTGATTTATTTGAAAAATTGGTTGTGCTCATTTCTATTTTATATATCTTTTTTTGCATTCCATTTTTATTGAAAAACTTATTTGTAAAATTATATTTTGAAATTATTTATATTTGCAAATTTTCTTCAAGCTGTTTAATTCATAAGTTATATTATAACCACTTCATGTACTATCCAGGAGATCATGTTTAGTTAACCACAAAATATACCAAGCCATCATTACCAGCTTAGAGAAGTTGTCATCACTTGAACTACCTGAAGGTGGATGGAAGCGAATCTGATGGCCTAAGACTAACCGATGGAGAACTATGGAGTCCAAAATGAAAATTAGGAACCTGAGTTGGGGCATTATATGAAGGATGGCTCAGACAGGGATATATTTTTGTTGCCCTGAATGATGCTTTTACCTGCCGAAGACGGATGTGTCGGAACAAAAGGTGCAAATATCGCAGTCAATCTGTAAACTAGCGACACAACGCATTTCGATCTCCAGACAACATCCTGCTACTTGCAAAGCCCAGTTCAGGGCTTGGTAGCGGAAGACTGAGAACGAACACAGAAGAAGAAGATGCTTTTAATTCCAATGTCAAGTCAGTACTCCTGTATGGAACAGAAACAAATAACGACAAAGGCAATACAGATGAAACTCAAGTTGTTCATCAATTATTTTTCAAGGCTGTGTGTATTGTACTGTGGGTTGTTGTTTTTTTACGCCTGTCGACCCAGTGCATCCGACTTCAGCGTGCATTTTATGTAAGGGCCTGATTCCATCTGCATTTTCTAAGGGTTTGCTTCCCCGGGGTAATGGATTGTGAGCGGTGTCACTTAACCACTAGCCCACACCGTCCCCTGTTCATCAATAAATGTCTACATTTGTTGCTGCCCTCAATGATGCCTTTAATTCCAATGTCAAGTCAGTACTTCTGTATGGAGCAGAAACTTAAACGACAAAGGCAATACAGAGGAAACATCAAGTTGTTTGTCTACTTACTTACTTAGTTGCTCCTCTTCTACCGTGAGGTGTAGAGGTTAGTTGTTTGTCTACGGAGGATAATTTGTAAAGGCTGGCAGGATATCATGATGAATGAATATCATAGTAATGGAGCCAGCAACAATCAGTGGAGCAACAGAACAAATGTAGGAAGTGAAGTCGGATAGGACAGCCGCAACGGGAAGCACCATCAAACGGGCAAGAAAGGCCCTGTCATGGAATTCACAAAGGCAGAGAAGAGAGGTAGACCAAGAAGCACCTTTAGAAGAGGCTATGAAAATTAACTTTGTTTCCTGGACCTCAACTGGTGAGAGACAGAAAGGGCAGCTTAAGATCCAATTTGCTGGAGGAGGGTTTTCATTGGCCTCTGCATCAAAGGGAGCAATGGGCATTGATTGATTGAATGATAGCACCAAGTGCGATGATCACTGACGGCTTTATCAGTCATCGGCCAAGGAAACCAAGAAGGAGGATTTGATGACATGTGCATAATAGTCAGGAATCCTCGCACATAATATTATAATAATATATTGCTTTCTATTTGCTTGTGCATTGATATCTTGTTGCTGGTTATATGTTGCTGAGTGTTTCATTGTTATGTGGTATTTGATCGTCTTCTCCAATTGCTCCCCACAAAGCATAGGGACATTACTGCCTGTTAAGAATTCTTTTGTCAAACACTTGCTACAATCCTACCATGCTTTCTATAGATGTTTGAAAAGGGAAAAAGTTGATATCTTGGGCTCCATAGTGGGGGCATTCGATAAAGAGGTGACATTCTGAAGGTGATCAATGACGACATCTTAGACACAATATTGCAATCTATGAACTGGTAATCCAACTGACTGCTGAAATTTGAAATCATACATGGGGGTCTGATTAACCCTTTATAGTTCAACCTAATTTACAAGAATTGTCATCTGACACAAACTGTGTCTTAGTATACTCACGTCTCTAACACTTCATTCCCAACCAGCGTACCATTGATATTCTTGATCAGTCCATATTGATGATGAAGTAAACTCACTAAATCATGTATAGCCTTTGGAAAACGAGAAATTAAGCTTATAACCATTTTGATGGTTTATGCAGCAGTCGTCCTACCAACTCTTCTATACACCTGTGAAATCTGGACTGTGTACAGTTGACATGTGAAGAAGCTTGACCACTTCTATCTGGGCTGCCTAAGAAAACTGCCGAAAAAAAATGGCAAGATGCGATCGCAGATGTAGAAGTTCTTTCACGGGCTGGCATGACAAGCATCCACACAACTCTGTGCAAAAAGGAAGCTACACAGAGACCAGCGACACAAAAGACAAGAATAAGTCACCTCTGTCTGACAGTCAGAAAGTATTTCTCTGCCCTCAGTGTGACAGACATTTTCGGACTTGGATTGGTTTGATCAACCACCTACGAGCCCACTCCAGACTTGACAGATGACAATGTGGTCCTCTTCAGAAACGATGGACAAACAACAACCATTGATAAAGGGTGCGACAAACAACAGACCCCATGGATAAAGCTGCTGGAGAAAGCCACACCAGGAGCACACCTACCACATCCAATATGGAGAATCTTAAATAGACTTCAGTCTAGGGTGACCTGATGCGGGAAAAAAAACTTGATGCGATGAGGATACAGGGATGATGATGCCTGTGAATGCAGTACTGTCCAGGACCAAGGACACCTCATGACATGCTCAAACCTACCATATAGTACTCTGAGTACGTTTGGAGACCTTCTTGAGGGAAACAACAGATCAGTCAAGGTTGCTGAACATTGGGCCTCTGCCGAATGATGTGGTGATATAGAAAAAGAAAGTACCCAACCAGCAGCTAAGTATGTAGAAGAACACCCTTTACCTTTTCACATGGCTGGAGCAAGAAGAGGTTGCGGAGTGGACAGAGTAAGAGTGTGTACATACAGCAAACTATAGGAACCATAAATATCCTCACCCTTCTTCATTTGCTCAAACAGACTGAGCACCTATGAATTTGCATTGAGTGCCATGATGGTGACTCTTTATTAATTACAGTAGCAATGTCTTCTGGCATAATGAGATTGTTAGTCTCATTCACAACCCTCTTAAGTCACATTTTAATGGCATCCATGTACATGTTATGATGTTTCTATTCTTTGATACAAATGTCTGATGTGTGTTTGTGTCTATTTGGAGGCAGTGTTCTTTTGTTAATATGTGCAGTTGCTATCAGGTGGGTCAAGAATATTCTGTGTGCGACAGGGTCAGACTGCACAACAATTATGTAAAACGCCAATGATGATTGAATAAATGTAATCTATTTTTTTAAAAGTTTTTAGTTTGAGTGGCAAGATACATTTCTCATTCATAATCCACCTGTCCTTGCAACTGGAAATTGGTACCTATTCATGTCATGTCAGCGTTAGGGAAGGCAATGTAGCGAACAAGGGAAGTCACACCAGCTCAGAAAAACTGAAATCATGTCATAAAGACTCGTAACATTTCATCCCCTGGGGCAGAAACTTTTATGTGGCTGATGCAACCTTTAGACAAACCATCTCATAAGGCTAGCCGAAGGCACAACATAATAATGTTTTATTTTTCTGGGCATCCTGCAGTGATATCAGTTATAGGACTCACCTCATAAAACTGAAGACCTTTAATCATCTCACCTCATAAAACTGGTCTTTGATCACCTCACCTCATAAAGCTGTAGACCTTTGGTCAGCCTGCCCACCTTATCAAGCTTAATGACATAATATAGCAGTTTTAAAACTTTGCAGAAGTCTATGCTATAAGACTACCATTAATTTTGATATGCTCAATTATAATGTTTATAAACGTTGTTTCTGTTGTTTAGGTGTTAGACAAGAGAATTTTATTTTTGTGTAGCTATTTATAGTAGATCATAACATAAATAAGTATGAGTCATTTGTAGGTGTGTTTAAGTAAAAAAAACAACTAACTTTAAAACCTAAATGTCTTTGTTAGGGATATGGGACGGCACAAACAAGAATAAATAATTAATCTAAAGAATAAAAGATGAAGCAGATAGATGACAATATAAAAGAGTGGATGGGAAGGACTATAGCTGAAATTAATACCCTGGCGAAAAATCAAGATGTATGACGAGAACTGGTTTGACAAACTGCAATAACGGTGCCTCAACAACCTTCTAGGTTACAGGATTGAGCATGATGATGATGAGATAGAGGAATGTACATATCTAACATTTGTATCCCATAGTGAATGAAGCAAACATATAGACTGGAAGTGGTTTTGGTATGAGCAATGAGAGAGAACATAGGTGGGTTGACATGAACTAGCAACACCAAAAAAGGTGGATAGGAAAGTTATTATGGAGGTAGAGCTAGGAGTAAGCTCTGGAAACTTGGGAAAAGGTTATAACATATTTTAAATTCCACTTTATAATGTTCGAGACACCCCATAGGGAAGTGTAAAGATTTTCAAGTGAAATTAGTGTTTTATCATAGAAGAGCAGCAGATGAAACCAGTGACCCGAATGTCTGCTCTGCTTGATGCCCGCAGCTGTCGGATAGGTAGCAGCAGAGATCCACTTGGAGAGATGTCATATAGCTTGTATATGAGTCTACACCAAACTGGCTCACACTTACTTTACGCTATCATCCACTATTACTGCAACCCCACCGGTTTTATCTATGTAATTATTTATTTCTGAGTTCCATGCAGCAATAGCTGATTTGGTGTCATTGTCACGTTGGTAGTAAGCCACATTGTTTAGCATCTTTGTAAATAAATGTGTAGTGTAGCCTAATGATCCTAGCGGAATAGGGTGATTGTCAGCTGTGGTCCGCTGACCCTGATGCAACCAGCCAGCTATGAGTCACTGGCTGCTGTCAGCTCATTCATTTTGCTGCATCCATAGAAGCATGTTAATCAGTTGCTCACACCGCACACAAATTTGGTTATTGATAAATTTTGCAAGCAGGCTATTTGGCGCTGGATTTAATCTATCTGGCTTACCTTTGAACATGGGCTGCAACAGCTGCTCTCCACAGATTTCCAATTGTCTGCTCCAACTGAGACACCAGGTGAACTTTAGTCTCCTCACTTGCCTCTTGCTCTGTGGCCTCTCATACAGTACAGTATTTGGTTATATTGTTTGTGGGTGTCTTATCTCTCCTAACTTTCTTTCCCTAATCTCCAGCTGCATTGATTGTTGTCTGGGAATTTACTCGTCTCGTCTTGACTTTCTTATAACCATAAGAGATCATAGGAGCATCATGTCTCCATATTGCTTCACGAACCATTCGTTGCTAATTCTTTTTGTCCATCTTCACACAACTTCAGTCTCCTTCAAGATTTTGCCCGTCCACTTTTGAACATGATCTGTCTAGCACCCTTCGAAGTGATCTCTCTTTCTCTTTCCAGGGACTGTGCCTTTTAGTATCCTATTTGGTAGTCTACTCGTTCGTATTACGTTGCAGTACCACTGGAGCTTACATGTTTTTAACACTGACATGAGGTCTTTGATAAGGTCTCAGAGACTGTATAATTGTGTTTCATATGTTGAAATTTGTGACACAGTCCCTGTATGTTATTCCAAGAATCCATCTAAAGCATCTCATCTCCATCACCTGAATATTTCATTCTAATTCAGCATTCAATGTCCATGTCTCACACACGTAGAGAGATTAGCCCTTATCTCACAGGTCGCAAATCTTTAGAGTAGTTGTCTATGTGTACATCTGTCAGCTAAGCTAATAAATGGCTCTGTCACCAGATCGTTAGCTGCTTTGCAAGATGTGTCTTCTTTGATTGATGAGCAAGATTAGACAGAATACCGAAAGTTAGAATTTATGTACATGAGCTATTGTAAGTAGAAATTATTCATAATATGTTGATTCCCCTCCTAGGTTATGGGGACTAATATTATCCATAATATGTTGAGATGTGTTGATTCCCCTCCTAGGTTATGGGGACTAATATTATCCATAATATGTTGAGATGTGTTGATTCCCCTCCTAGGTTATGGGGACTAATATTATCCATAATATGTTTAGATGTGTTGATTCCCCTTCTAGGTTATGGGGACTAATATTATCCATAATATGTTGAGATGTGTTGATTCGCCTCCTAGGTTATGGGGACTAATATTATCCAAAATATGTTGAGATGTGTTGATTCGCCTCCTAGGTTATGGGGACTATTATTATCCATAATATGTTGAGATGTGTTGATTCGCCTCCTAGGTTATGGGGACTAATATTATCCATAATATGTTAAGATGTGTTTATTCGCCTCCTAGGTTATGGGGACTATTATTATCCATAATATGTTGAGATGTGTTGATTCCCCATCCTACGGGGATAACGAAGCAACAACTAATGAAACACGCTCATATTTGGCTGTGTGATTTTACGTGTCGTAATTCAGCATTTCTTCATTAAGTGTCTGAATGTTTTTATTGTTTACATGTGTTAAATGTAATTTTTGACTATTTACAGTTAAATGAAATATGTACATGTCTTTTACAAAATGATACTACAATTGTCTGCATTCCATTTTATTTGGAGGAAATAAATTAGCTGCTTCTTTATATTGTGACTTGTACAGAATCTCTATTTTGAAACTGTTTGGACCTGACATTATTACATAATTGTGTTAGATTTTGGAATGGGAGTCAGAGGGGTAAGGTGCTAAGCAAGAGTAATGTCCAGATTAACAGTTGTGGTCTTCTTTGTCTCTTCTTCACTCCGTGCTTAGCATCTGGCTCTTAACAGAGAAACTGTTTGAAAATACGTACACATGGTCTTTCAATGGTCATAGCTATTAGTTTCACATGATGAGGCTGCTAGTCCCAGGTACAACTGTCAATAGTTATCTTTTATGACATGCTTGGAAGATAGGTCCATGTGTTCTTCCCTCTCCAGGTGCCACCTATCAGTCTTCTTCTGCGTTCTTCCTTCTTCTCGTTCGCCATGCTTTTTGTCTTGTTATGTCTACACATGAAGTCCAGTTCTCTGGATAAAGGTTGCCGTAATGGAGAGTTCTTCAGGGCTTCCAAACCGCTTTATGTGGATATTCATCTCCGTGGGCCAGTGTTCAGTATGCAATTGACTAAGCATATAACAGTCTTGCAGGAAATGTTCGGATGTCTGTGCTGCCTGCCTGCACATACACATTGGCAATGGAGCCAATTTAAACAGGTGTAAATGGCTATTTAGTCTGTTATATCCCATTCTTAAGCAGAACAGGATCACTCGTTCTGCTCGATCAAGATAGTGATAGTTGTCTTTTGTTTGGTCAACTTTCCTTATTGCTTGGATACGTTCTTCCTGAAAAGGACATTGTGTTGTAGTTTACAGCGAAGTTGCAATATCTGCGCCTTTCAGCCGTACACATCCAGTTTCAGAGAGACATTTTTGAGCCAAGTTCACCTCCCCTCTTTTTTCCCTATTCTCTTAGCCAGGCTACATGGTTGCAGTCTGTTTCCAGGACCACCACTTGGATGTGGAATAAGGTCTTGGCCAGCTATGGGTCACTGACCCTGATGCAAGAAGCCAGCTATGAGTCGCTGGCTACTTTTAGCTCATTCGCTGCTTAATTTTTTTCTCTGAGCTCATAAGTGCTAATTGGTGAATGTTTCTCATTATGTTGTTTACGTTCAGTATGTTGAAGATAGACCTTACATTGACTAGCGTATGTTTTATTTCTAAGTCAAACATTCAGTCAAGCACCAAACATGAACAGGCTGAATCCTAAGCTAAACACTTGTACATATATACATACAGTAAAGGCTCATTACACTTTTGTCAATAAATCTTTGGTTTTTGGAGCTTTTCAATTTTCAGAATTTTTAATAACAGATCATGTAGCTGTAGTTGTATTTCTGTACCTAATTTTAATTAATTGCTTTATGCTAGTCTAGAAAGCTCTGTAGTCTGTTTACAATTAGTTTCTTCTACTCAATTTGATCTAAAAATAACTATGTGCATACAATCTATTCTGGAATACATTAACTGACCCTGTCCCCACTATTTCCTGTGTCAATGCATTCCATGCCAAACATTCACCACTCTCTGACTTAATAAATATTTCCTAATTTCTAATCTAGACCTCTTTATAATTAATGTAAAGCTGTGTCCTCTTGTTCTTGTAGCCGGCTGAACTTTGAAAAACTTGTTATAGTTTCTTCTTGTTCCTGTCTCACTGCAGCCAGAGCAAAGATTCACCGCTACAGTTGACCTCCTGTCGGAAACCTGCACCAAATCATTACACTTGCTTTTTGCAATGGGGGTGACACTGATGCCAGTTTTAATGTATACCCAGTTGTGATGTATGTAGTCTTTTACTGCAATGCATATTGAAGTTTCATAAAGTAACTTTAAAGTTTCATTTCACTCATTCAATGTGCATAATCATTGTCATCCTTTCTTCTTTGCTCAATTAACATTATGGAGTCACTGCAGCCTTGCAGGGAGCCTGTGCTGTCGTTTGTGTGCTCTTGCAGTGTTTCTTCCTGTAGCACTTTGTTTTATGAGATAAGCACCTTCAAGAAAAACTCTTCTTAACGTCTTTTACAATAAGCATAATAAGGTCCTGTGTCCATTCTGTTCCGTCCTACTCAATACGCTGTCCCGGGATCCACTTGGGGTACTTAACTCTTTCAGGACTTGATTCTTTTTAGGTTTGGACCAAGTTAATTTTCAGCTGTAGCAAAATTTCACTGCGTCCCTTTTACAACTGACTATTACACACCATAGCATAGACAAATATAGTACTCATTATATATCATTGTAAAGAAACATGGGTACAGAAAATGAAAATATCAGTAAATTGCTCATATTTCATTATTTGAAAAAACAATTATGTTGTACAAAAAAAAAGAATTTAAAGGGTAGATAATTTATATAAATTATTGTAACTCACCATCATTTTTCATCGGCCTGAATTGTTGATTTCAATTTGTCTGGTAATTTTACAGAATAGTATCCAAAGTCCCTCAAAACACTGTTTATTTGATGCATTTATCTCCAAAAATGTTGAAATTATGTACAATTTTCCTCAATGACCAAAATCAATAAAAAATATTAAAAAATTAACAACTTCCATTATTTTAGGCATCATGCCACCCATCACCAGGCCTAGTAGTCCTCTGTGGTATGGGATTTGCCTTTCTCCTTGGGATCTTATTGCAGGGAAAGAAGTAAACATAAACACGCGAACATACGACTACTCTAAGGCAGATGTTAAGAGGATGAAAGAGGCAGCGAACCACATAATCTGGAAAGATATTGTGGTAGGAACAGATGTTGAACAGGAGTGGGAGAGTTTTAAAACAGTTCTAGAAACACTAAAAGAAGAATGTGTTCCATGTAGGGAGGTAAACCCCAAGCGTAAAAAGTGGATAACTAGATTTGTAGTGAAATGTAGAAGAGCAAAAAATAAAGCATGGAAAAAATATATAGAGGCAGGTAAATCAAAAGAAACATATGTAAAATATTTGGACAAGCAGAACATATCTCAGAAAGTGAATAAAACAGCAAAAATAGACTTTGAAAAAAAACTTGCTCAGAGGATCAAGACTGACAGTAAAAGCTTCTTCTCTTATGTTAGAAATAAACAAAGAACGAAAGACAAAGTAGGCCCTCTCATAGACAGTACAGGGAAAATAATAAGTGAGAATAGGGAGGCAGCTAATCTGCTCAATCAGTACTTTGGCACAGTCTACACAAAAGAGGACTGCTCCAAGATCCCAGAGCCTATAGATATTTTTCAAAGAGACATGGATACAGCGGGATTAAGATCAATCTGTATTACAGAGGAAATGGTTTTTAAAAAATTGGAGGGGTTGAAAGTGAATAAATGTCCAGGTCAAAATGGTATTCATCCATAATTGCTGTATGAAATTAGAGACCAACTAGCAAAACCATTGGCTATATTATGTTCTCAATCACTTACAAAAGGGATTGTTCCACAGGATTGGAAAGATGCAGGAGTGATCCCCTTATTCAAAAAAGGCAAAAAATCAGATCCAGCAAATTATAGACTGGTGAGTTTAACAGCATAGTCTGTAAATTGTTAGAGTCAATAATCAAAGAAAACATTGTAATGCATTTAGATAAATTTAATCTAATTAGAAATAGTCAGCATGGGTTTACTAGAGGGAGATCATGCATAACAAATCAATTAGAATTCACGGAGGAGGTTACTAAAATCATAGATAAAAGGGAGCCAGTGGACGTTATTTATCTAGACTTTGCAAAGGCCTTTGATAGAGTACCCAAAGATTATTTCGAAAGTTAAAATCACATGTCATAGGTGGGGAAATTGCCAAATGGATTGAAAATTGGTTAACGGGAAGAAGACAGAGGGTGGGCATAAATAAGGAGTACTCTGAGTGGTGTGAAGTGAAAAGTGGAGTGCCACAGGGCTCGGTTTTGGGACCAATTTTGTTCTTGATATATATATAAATGATTTGGACATTGATATGGGATCCATGATTGCAAAATTTGCTGATGACACAAAACTATGCAGTAGTGTCTCATCTAAAGCGGAAGTGGATATATTGATGTTGGATTTAGATAAAACTTGAGAATGGTCTGTAAGCTGGCAAATGGAGTTTAATGTAGATAAATTTACAGTCATGCACATGGGTAGATCCAATATGGAACATAATTACAGAATGGGAGAAAACAATATTAGAAAGATAGATAAGGAAAGGGACCTAGGGGTTATAATAGATTATACAGGAAAGGTGAGTGAGCAAGTTAAGGTAGCAGTGAAAAAGGCAAATGCAATGTTAGGTATAATAAAAAGAAATATTAAACATAGGGGCAAGGAAGTGATCGTCAAACTGTATAAAGCTTTAGTTAGACCTAGATTGGAGTACTGTGTACAGGTGTGGAGTCCTTATCATAGAGGGGATATAAACATGCTGGAAAGAATACAAAAAAGAGCGACAAAGATGATAGTGGGATTACAGTTATGAGGAACGACTCAGAAAAACCGGCCTACAGTGTCTCAAAGAGAGAAGAATTCATGGTGACTTAATACAGGTTTATAAGATGATCAGAGGAATGGATAAATTAGACTATAACAGGTTGTTTTTAAAATACAGCCACCCACAATAACACGAGGGCATAGCTACAAGCTGACTAAAGAGAGGTTCAGATTACACATTAGGAAATATTTTTTTAGTCAGAAATGGTGTCTGCTTGGAATGCATTGCCAGGGGAGGTAGTGGAGGCAGGGACAGTTAATGCATTTAAGAATAAACTGGATGCGCATAGCTTTTAGAGCAAGGTGATGTAAATGTAACTTGTTGTATACAGACTCTGCAGGGTCTTCTAAACCAGTATAAAGACGTTAAGTTAAGAATTGCCATTATTTCCATCACCATCAACTCTATATGTACCTGTTATATCCTCTAAATCAGTCTCATCGCTGCTGCTTGATGATTCAGGAGCACTGATAGTCCCTGACTGGAAGCAACCACCAACTAACCCTACGCCAGACCGTTTTGATTTCTTAGCACTAGGTCTACTAGTACTATCACCACTGTAATCGCTATCCTTTGAATCGTCTAATTCTGTATCAGAATCACTAACTAATAAGCTTTGAAACACAGCTATAGCTTGTTCTGTACTATATCGTTTTGGTTTAGTAGAAGCAGTGGACGTTGCCATTATTTTTTAGGGATCAACAAAACAGTTTAGCTACTTAAAAACACAAATATATCTCTTATTCATTACCAAATTACATGTGGCTCGACTCAAATGTCACGAACGGAAGCTGTTCTAGTTCTGGTTGTAATTTTTAAGTAGTTTGGTTAACACAAAACCCGCATCACGACTCTACAAAACAAAATCTGATGTATCGGTTAATGGTCCTCTAGAGTTTAGATAGATAACAGTCCATTATATCGGTCATTGATCCGGAATGTGTTAATCAACAGATGCTTGCTAAATCCTGCTTGAATAATACAATTTTTTGGTAACATTTGTTGATGAGCAGTTATTTAATTCTTTCCTGTCCGGGCTAGTTTTACAAAAATTGTATCACAGTCCATGGCAAGTGCAGCAACTCTGAATCTCAAATATTTCTTATCTTCAAAACAACATAATTAATATTCAACAAATTGAGCTAAAATTGCGATCTGACAATCTGAATATTGCCTGTGTCAGTCTAATAGTTTATCCAACTGGGTGTTCCCATATATGCTCCTTTCATTGCTGGCAGTGTCGATTGCAGAGCACAGGACTCTGTAGTTACCATGGCAGCTCAAATATTTTCTCCTGACTTCATCAGGTACCCATTTACAGCTGGGTTAAATAATATCATAGTATTAGGACAGTTCTTTATAGAGCTTTCTTTCAAACTCAGTTTACTTCATGTTTCATCATTATAAAAAGGTCCAAGTTAAATGAATTTTTTTAAGTCAGTGGTGAATGTTTGGAATGCATTGCCACAGGAAATAGTGGGGGCAGGATCAATTAATGCACTCATAAATAGATTGGATGCACATAGGTATTTTTTAGATCAAGTGAATGTAAAAAAAGCTGGTTGTATACAGACTCTGCAGATTCTTCTATACCAGT
This sequence comes from Ariolimax columbianus, assembly GCA_036924085.1. NCBI lineage: Eukaryota > Metazoa > Mollusca > Gastropoda > Stylommatophora > Arionidae > Ariolimax > Ariolimax columbianus. Next base: position 41,939,170 of record JAVGWX010000008.1, on the reverse strand, counting down.
ATAAAGACGTTAAGTTAAAGGTTAATTATCTTGTTCTTTGCAGAACTGACACCTGGATTATTAATAGAAATATAAAACAGAATGTATCCTTAAATTAGTTTACTGTTTCCTTTCATCTTTCTCTTTCTTTTACTTCCTGAAGTTATTCACACTTTTATTCTTTGCATCATCATTATCATCATATTTGGACAGTTGTTTGTAACGCTTTATTTCACTCTAGTCGACTACTTCACATTGGGTGAGTTACCCTTATGCCCTACAGAAGTTAAGACACCAAATCGTTAAACGATCCAGAACAAAAGTGTAAACATTTTCTAGAAATGTTGTATAATTCTGCCTTATCCATGTTGAATATAGATTGTGTTTTGTGGCTGTCATGCTATTTGTGGTGTGGATTCATCATTTCAAATATTCATGTTGTGCCATGTGCCAAATTTAATGTTGCTAACATGCCAGGCTAAATAAATCTACTTCATTAATATTTGTCTCTATCTTTTCTCTACAGCAACTCTGTCTTTATATAAGACCAAATACATTCTCAACTTACGAGGTGTGTTCAAAAAAGTATCCGGCCTAATTTTGTCAGCGGAAACAAATGAAGCATGCATGTTGTTCTTCGGCAGGGAAGTACAGGGGACTGTTATGTACATGTGTGAATTTCTTCCCTCGCGCAGATTGCGTCAGCCTTTCAGTGTTGAGTGTAGTGAGCACCCGTCGGATTGTCACTCCCCACGAAATGACGGACAGAATTTAAGCAGTTGTGTTGCATCAATTTTGCCGAAAGCTATGCAATACCCCAGTGGAATCCATTCGGAAGATTCAGCAGGCTTTTGGTGATGTTGTCATGATCATCACATAAATTAAGGTGTGGTAAAATCGTTTCAAAGATGGCCGCACATCGGTGGAGAGCAGATCACTTTCCGGTAAGCCCCAATCAAGCCGAAATGATGAAGTCATTGATCAAGTACGGACCTTACAGAACCGTTGTGTCACCATCCGAAAACTTGCAAATGATGTGGGGATAAGCGTTGGTTCGCACACTTCACTTTGAATGAGGATTTGGCTATGCGGACAGTGTCCGCGAAATTCGTGCTGAAGTTGCTAATGATGGAGCAGAAGCAACTCCATCTGAAAGTCTCACAGTAGTAGTACAAATAATAGTAGCAGTAGTAATAGTAGCAGTGGTAGTAGTAGTGGCAGAAGTAATAGTAGCGATAGGAGTAGTAGTAGTAGCAGTAGCAGCAGGAGCTTAACTTAACGTTTTTATACTGGTTTAGAATACTCATTAGAGTCTGTATATAACCAGTTGCATTTGCTTTACCCTGCTCTAAAAGCTATGCGCATCCAATCTATTCTTAAATGCATTAACTGTCCCTGCCTCCAATATCTCCCAGGAAAATGCATTCCAAGCATTCACCACAACACACAACAGAGTGCTACCTGTGTTGTTGTTTGTCCATCGTTTCAGAAGAGGACCACATTCTCATCTGTCAATCCTGGAGTGGGTTCGTAGGTGGCTGATCAAACCAACCCGAACCTGAAAGCGTCTGTCACACTGAGGACAGAGAAACACTGTCTGGCTGTCAAGAGGGAGGCAACTCGTCTCTTTTACATTTCGTGTCGCTCGTCTCCATGCAGTTTGCTTGATTTTTGTCCGCTTCATAAGTGTCGTGTCAGAAAGGATTTTACTACGCCAGGCAGAGCTATCAGTAGCAATGTTCTCCCAAATATCAGGGTCAATGTCGCAGTTTTTCAGTGAGGGTGCCTTTGTAATGTATTATTTGGCCACCACGGGCTCGCTTGCCTGACTCAAGCTCGCCGTAGATATTTTCTTTGGAAGCCGCTCATCTGACATGCAGACAACATGGCCAGTCCAGCTTAGAAGTTGCGATTTGCACAGAGTTGTTCGGATGCCTGTCACGCCAGCCAGTGAACGAACTTCTACATCTGTGATCTTTTGTTGCCATTTTATGTTCACCAGTTTTCTTAGGCAGCCCAGCTGAAAGTGGTCAAGCCTCTTCGCATGTCGACTACACAGTCCAGGTTTCACAGGCGTACAGAAGAGTTGGTTGGACGACTGCCGCATAAACCATCAATTTGGTTATACGCTTAATTCCTCTCCGGTTCTAAACTGAGGATCTTAATTTTACAAACGCTACACACGCTTTTGCAATACTCGAGTTTATTTCATCATCAATATGGACTGCTCTGGAGAGTGTGCTGCCAAGGTATACAAAGCGTTCCACCACTCCAACTTCTGACCATTGATAGTGTAGATGGTTCACCGTACACATTTCTTGGGGCTGCTTGGTACAGCACTTCCGTCTCACTGATTTGTACACACAATTCGGAACCTTTGATCATCATAGAGATATATCACTCCAAGATCTTATCATCCTATAGTATGTCATGACTGAAAGGGGCTGCTACTAGCAGAGGGTATGAAGAAAACAGGCAATTCTCAGTGAAACTGGGAGATGCCTCTTGTCTTTCAAAACATTATATATCTCCAATGCAACCGGATCCATGTTGCTGTCCACGTGAAAAGTCATGACCACAAATGCATGGTAAGCATTAGGGTTACGCAATCACCTGTTTGTGTTAGACAACCGTTGGTTGAACACAGGTCATACATTTTCTTGATACTCACCTGCCTTCTTCCTAGAAATTGTTCAATTCATGATTTAGTTCTTTGTCGTTCCACTCGCCTTTATTTGATTTGTGACATGTTCGTTTGCTAATTTTTGTGTCTGTCCACTCGTCTTTGTTAATGTAGCTCTGATTCTGTCTCTTGTCTTCGTTCAATGAATACCGTGTTTTTTGTTCTTCTTCATGTCTGTGCCTGATTATGTTCTAGGTTAGTGTGGGTTAATGTCATGTCTGTGTCTGAATTATGTTATGAGTTAGTTTGGGTTAATGCCATGTCTGTGTCTGAATTATGTTCTGGGTTAGTGTGGGTTAATGACATGTCTGTGTCTGAATTATGTTACGGTTAGTTTGGGTTAATGCCATGTCTGTGTCTGAATTATGTTCTGGGTTAGTGTGGGTTAATGCCATGTCTGTATCTGATTATGTTCTTGGTTAGTGTGGGTTAATGATATGTATGTGTCTAATTATGTTCTGGGTTAATTTGGGTTAATGCCATATCGTTGTCTGAATTATGATTATATTCTGGGTTAATGTGGGTTAATGCCACGTCTGTGTCTAATTATGTTCTGGGTTAGTGGGGTTTAATGTCATGTCTGTGTCTAGTTATGTTATTGGCTAGTGTGGGTTAATGCCATGTCTGTATCTGATTACGTTCTGTGTTCGTGTGTGTTAATGTCATGTCTGTGTCTGATTATGTTCTGGGTTCATGTGGGTTAATGCCATGTCTATGTCTGAATTATGTTATGAGTTAGTTTGGGTTAATGCCATGTCTGTGTCTGAATTATGCTCTGGATTAGTGTGGGTTAATGCCATGTCTGTGTCTAGTTATATTCTGGGTTAGTGTGGGTTAATGCCATGTTTTAGTCTGATTATGTTCTTGGTTAGTGTGGGTTAATGTCATGTCTGTGTCTGAATTATGTTATGAGTTAGTTTGGGTTAATGCCATGTCTGTGTCTGAATTATGTTCTGGATTAGTGTGGGTTAATGCCATGTCTGTGTCTAGTTATATTCTGGGTTAGTGTGGGTTAATGCCATGTTTTAGTCTGATTATGTTCTTGGTTAGTGTGGGTTAATGCCATGTCTGTGTCTAGTTATGTTCTGGGTTAGTGTGGGTTAATGCCGTGTCTGAATTATGTTCTGGGTTAGTGTCATGTCTGTGTCTGAATTATGTTGTGGGTTAATGTCATGTCTGTGTCTGAATTATGTTCATGGTTAGTTTGGATTATGCTATGTCTGTGTCTGAATTATGTTCTGGGTTAGTGTGGGTTAATGCCATGTCTGTGTCTGAATTATGTTGTGGGTTAATGCCATGTCTGTGTCTGATTACGTTCTGGGTTAGTGTGGGTTAATGACATGTCTGTGTCTAATTATGTTCTGGGTTAGTGTGGGGTAATGCCATGTCTGTGTCTGATTTTGTTCTAGGTTAGTTTGGGCTAATGCCATGTCTGTCTCTAAATTATGTTCTGGGTTAGTTTGGGTAAATTCCATGTCTGTGTCTGAATTATGTTCTGGGTTAGTGTGGGTTAATGTCATGTCTGTGTCTGAATTATGTTACGGGATAGTGTGGGTTAATGCCATGTCTGTGTCTGATTATGTTCTGGGTTAGTGTGGGTTAATGCCATGCATGTGTCAAATTATGTTCTGGGTTAGTGTGGGGTAATGCCATGTCTGTGTCTGATTATGTTCTGGGTTAGTGTGGGTTAATGCCATGCATGTGTCAAATTATGTTCTGGGTTAGTGTAGGGTAATGCCGTGTCTGATTATGTTCTGGGTTAGTGTGGTTTTTGCCATGTCTGTGTCTACTCATGTTGTGGGCTAGTGTGGGTTAATGCCATTTCTGTGTCTGAATTATGTTCCGGGATAGTGTGGGTTAATGCTATGTATGTGTCTGGTTATGTTTTGGGTTCGTGTGGGTTAATGCCATGTCTGTGTCTGATTATGCTATGGGTTAGTGTGGGGTAATGCCATGTCTGTGTCTGAATTATGTTCTGGGTTAGTTTGGGTTAATGCCATGACTGTCTCTAAATTATGTTCTGAATTAGTTTGGGTAAATGCCATGTCTGTGCCTGATTATGTTCTGCGTTAGTGTGGGTTAATGTCATGTCTGTGTCTGAATATGTTCTGGGTTAGTGTGGGTTAATGCCATGTCTGTCTCTAAATTATGTTCTGGGTTAGTTTGGGTAAATGCCATGTCTGTGCCTGATTATGTTCTGCGTTAGTGTGGGTAAATGCCATGTCTGTGCCTGAATTATGTTCTGGGTTAGTGTCATGTCTGTGTCTGAATTATGTTGTGAGTTAATGTCATGTCTGTGTCTGAATTATGTTCTGTGTTAGTTTACGTTAATGCCATGTCTGTCTCTAAATTATGTTCTTGGTTAGTTTGGATTATGCTTTGTCTGTGTCTGAATTATGTTCTGGGTTAGTGTGGGTTAATGCCATGTCTGTGTCTGAAATATGTTCTGGGTTAGTGTGGGTTAATGCCATGTCTGTGTCTGATTATGTTCTGGGTTAGTGTGGGTTAGTGCCATGTCTATGTCTAAATATGTTCTGGGTTAGTGTGGGTTAATGCCATGTCTGTGTCTAGTTATGTTCTGGGTTAGTGAGGGTTAATGCCATGTATGTGTCTGATTATGTTCTGGGTTAGTGTGGTTTAATGCCATGTCTGTGTCTAGTTTTGTTATCAGCTGGTGTGGGTTAATGCCATGTCTGTGTCTGATTATGTTCTTGGTTAGTGTGGGTTAATGCCATGTCTGTGTCTAGTTATGTTCTGGGTTATTTTGGGTTAATGCCATGTCTGTCTGATTATGTTCTGGGTTAGTGTGGGTTAATGCCATGTCTGTATCTGATTATGTTCTTGGTTAGTGTTGGTTAATGGTATGTATGTGTCTAATTATGCTGTGGGTTAATTTGGGTTAATGCCATGTTTTTGTCTGAATTATGATTATGTTCTGGGTTAGTGTGGGTTAATGACATGTGTGTGTCTAGTTATGTTATGGGCTAATGTGGGTTAATGCCATGTCTGTGTCTGATTATGTTCTTAGTGTGGGTTCATGTCATGTCTGTGTCTAGTTATGTTCTGGGTTAGTGTGGGTTAATGCCATGTCTGTATCTGATTATGTTCTGTGTTCGTGTGTGTTAATGTCATGTCTGTGTCTGATTATGTTCTGGGTTCATGTGTGTTAATGCCATGTCTATATCTGTATTATGTTCTAGATTAGTGTGGGTTAATGCCATGTCTGTGTCTAGTTATATTCTGGGTTAGTGTGGGTTAATGCCATGTATGTGTCTGATTATGTTCTTTGTTAGTGTGGGTTAATGCCATGTCTGTGTCTAGTTATGTTCTGGGTTAGTGTGGGTTAATGCTGTGTCTGATTATGTTCTGGGTTAGTTTGGGTTAGTGCCATGTCTGTGTCTGATTATGTTCTGGGTTCATGTGGGTTAATGCCATGTCTGTGTCTGAATTATGTTCTGGGTTAGTGTGGGTTAATACCATGTCTGTGTCTGAATTATGTTCTGTGTTAGTGTCATGTCTGTGTCTGAATTATGTTGTGGGTTAATGTCATGTCTGTGTCTGAATTATGTTCTGGGTTAGTGTGGGTTAATGCCATGTCTGTGTCTGATTATGTTCTGGGTTAGTGTGGGTTAATGACATGTCTGTGTCTAGTCATGTTGTGGGCTAGTGTGGATTAATGCCATTTCTGTGTCTGGATTATGTTCTGGGATAGTGTGGGTTAATGCCATTTCTTTTTCTGAATTATGTTCTGGGATAGTGTGGGTTAATGCCATGTCTGTATCTGAATTATGTTCTGAGATAGTGTGGGTTAATGCCATATCTGTGTCTAAATTATGTTCTGGTTTAGTTTGGGTTAATGCTATGACTGTCTCTAAATTATGTTCTGGGTTAGTTTGGGTAAATGCCATGTCTGTGCCTGATTATGTTCTGCTTTAGTGTTGGTTAATGCCATGTCTGTGTCTGAATTATGTTCTGGGTTAGTGTGGGTTAATGCCATGTCTGTGTCTGAATATGTTCGGGGTTAGTGTGGGTTAATGACATGTCTGTGTCTAATTATGTTCTGAGTTAATTTTGGTTAATGCCATGTCTGTGTCTGAATTATGTTCTGGGTTAGTGTGGGTTAATGCCATGTCTGTGTCTGAATTGTTACTTGTTTTCCCACGTGTATTTGTTAATTTGACGCCATTGTCTTTAGTCTTCCTCTGTGCTTTTTGTGATGAATGTATTTAATTTTTCTATCCTGTATTATTCTTAGTCGGCCTGTATTTGACATGGGCAGATGCCCCTGTGCAGGTCTCAGCTATGGAATTAGCTGGATGTAGTCCGAGGATGCTTTCCTGCTTAGCGGCTAGATTCCACCAGCTTATTACTCCTCTGCGTTGGGATAAGTGCCGCGGTGGGTGGTTAACCGATGTGCGAGTCTACCTTAATAGAATCAATCACTAAAGGAAAGTAGATCCGCAGCCTGTTAGGCGTTATCTATATTGCTCTTAACAAGCCACCTACCCATGGCCCATGTTATACTATGTCATTCCCCAGTTAGTCCCCTCTTACGATATGCTCTCTGTGGGACAGTGGTGCTGTTCTTGCCCTTGTCATAAACGAAGACCCAGACCAACTCCTTCTTCTCGTCTGTCCTTTATTAAATTAATCACAAATTCTTTGTCCGTCCTTTTTCTATTTCTTAAATGTTAGTTGTGCCTTTTTTACCGTTGCTTAAATACCCTGATCTGTGTTGCCAAAGAGCTGAGACTACGGCAGCTGAAAGAATTGACTGGACCTGATCAAGGTTAAGATCACACGAGAAAGTTTGTGTGCCAGTGCTCGCATGTAAGTCAATCGGTTCCACTGTTTTACCTCTGACCTGCGAAATATAACTTCCGACCCTTGAAAGCTCTGATGGAGAAACGATGTGCAACATTTGCACGGTATTATCACAACTGGAAAGCGGTGCACTAAGCCAGTGCTCTTCAACATAGGCGCTACCACCAACTAGTGGGTGATTTTAGCTTTCATGTGGGAAGTAGCAGAATAATTACACATTGTATTAAAAATACAACCTGGGGAAACTATTGCAGAACACTAACAAAGGTGCACATTTTGAGAACCTGTGTTTTTGCCCGTGGCAGCATATAGCTGTGAAACATGAACAGTTAACCAAACATCGTAATTTTTATTTTTTATTTTTTGTAGGCGTTCGCCTTATTTATCTATTCCTCAAGGCGGTGTGCGTTGCACTGTGGTTTTTATCTTGTGCCTGCCGGCCCAGTGCATCCGACTTCAGCATGCATTTTATGTAAGGGTCTGCTTCCTCCTGCATTTTCTAAGGGTTTGCTTTCCCGGGGTAACTGCCGGTGCTGTGATGGGGATCGAACCCAGCACCTTTGGTTGTGAGCCGTGTCACTTAACCATCGAGTCATTTAATTCGAAATGTCATAGAAAGGTCTTCAGAATACTATGAAGTGGAAAAAAAGAAAAATTGCGGACATTCGACAAGAGTTAGGCATAGAGATGAACTGGTTCATAAATTCCATCATGAACACAAAATTCAAATACTTTGGCCACATCAAAAGACACAACAGTCTTGACAGAACGGTAATGGAAGGTATGGTGTCTGGCAAGAGAGGCAGTGGTAGATCAAGAAGGTGATGTCACCAAGATGTCAAGGAATGCTACGGCATGACTCTGGAGCAGGCTGGAGATTTGGCTAGAGATCGAGTTTCTTTCAGACGGGCTGTGGTAGAAGCAACGTTCTCCAAAGGTCATGCTACATTGATAATTAAAAACATTTAAAATACACATTGTGTATTGCACTAAACGGGAGGCTAAGCCACAGCCTGTTATAGATGATCTAAAGTAAGTAATGTCTAAGCAGTTCGGATACTGGTATCTTCAACATGAGGGTACCGGCTCTTTTTCTTTCAATGGTAAAATACAAGTTTAGCCCGCACACTGCTTGACGACTGCATGGTCTAGAGGACATTATTAATAATTTATAGCGGATCGCACTATTCTTAATAAATGTCTGAATGATTAATTGTTACAATAAATAACATAGAGCGGAGAAGAGACTAACGTCTGGTACGACAAAACATACTGCTCAGACATGTTAGTCAGGGTCAGGGCTATTATATTAACGAAGTCCCGTACATCACTTCCACGCGGTTCTTTCGACTGTTACCTGGTAATCTGGGTAACGGTATGTGGGATTAACGTGGTCCCCGTGGTAGTGAGCGACACGTAGATGAAGTCAGATATAGCACAACCGCATGGGGGACTCCAGTTCATCTTTATCTGAGTGCGAGGAAAGCTAATGCGACCCGCCACTTAACGTCTTTTTTCAGGACGCAAAAAAAAGAGAGTAAACATACTCATTTTGGGCATTCACTACAACAACAACAACAACAACATAGGTGGTTATGTATGTGTTGTGAGAAATCAGAATTTGACAAGAATGTCAGACAAGATTGTTGCCGAGAACAACGGACACCTTCAAACTTCATTATTAGAATGGAGATGAATGCTTGAAGCATGCTATCCGAACCATCGCCAGCCATGCCGGTTATCGTGTGACACTCTTTCTCTCTCATCGCTCTAGAAAGTACAGAAAGGATTGCAGACAGGTATCAAGACTTTATGGACTTGTGTGTGGCTACTGTTACTCTATGTGGCCGTTAAGGGTACTGAAAGAGCTGTTTAATATTTCGACAATGACATCATCATCATCATGTAGTCTGCCCTTGATGGTTGGTTGGCTGGTTATGGACTCATGCCCTTTGGACAAGTGCCATATAGTGGTATCTGCAAGTGTTTGTAAGCTGTTGTTTAGTTCCGTACAATGTGTTCCATTTGTCTGTCCTCGGATGAAGAAGCTCTATCCTAACACGGCAAGCGCTGGACATTCAAAAATATGATGTCCAACAGTTTCATAAGGATGTGTGCATAGCCGGCACTCTGGAATATGTTCTAGTTGGGTTCTGTTCAAATGAATGTTAAGTCATATATGTTGAGTGCGACGTCGGAAAATGGTGTTCTGGTCTCTACTTTTTAGGAGGTTGATGTTGTCTTTGGGATTTGAGATGGCTATATGTTTGTAGATTTCGCTCCCAGTATTTCGCATTGCTCGTCTATTCAGCCAGGACTCTGTTCACAGTTTTCAGTAGTTGTTTGACTGTATGTATGGTTGCTGGTGTGTGTTGTTGTTATCTTGATCCCTTCTTAGACAGTCTGTGTGCCTTGTCATTGTCAGGTGTATTTGAGTGACCAGTGATAAATTGTATAACTATTCTGACTTAATGGGACATGAAACGTTGGTTGGCATCTAGAGATATTTGAATAAGTTCAGACTTACAATGACCACCAACTTCCAGAGGTCGAATGGCAGATAATGAGTCGGTAAAGATTACGATGTTTTGGACTTTTGACGAGAAAGCATCAAACACAGTCCTCAAGTGGTAAAGAGCTACTTCCAGTGCAGTGAGTTCTGCCTCATAGTTTGAATATATCTCCCTACAGGCATATAACAGCTCATCAGATGTTTTGTCTGTATACTCTATGTAGACTCCATATCCCGCTTTAGTGGTGGCCTTGCAAGCAGATCCATCAGTATAGACATGTATCCATTCTTCTGGGTAGATGTCAATCGTTCTCTGTGATGCTCTTATAATACTTACTGGATCAGGATCTTTTGTTGTATTATTTGTTAGTTTTGTTTGAATTTATGGCATTTTTAAACATGTATTCTTGACAGAACGTCGCTCTAATCATAGACATTCGGTAGGAATTTCGATCAGCAGCCAGTTTATTCGCTTGCTCCATTTTCATGTTTAGGGTGTCATTGATGCCTTGTGTCACCCTACACCATGGTCGGCCTCTGCCTTGTCTTCCTGAAACAATGCCTTCCAGAACTGCTTCTTCCATTCCCTCATGGCGCTTGATGTGTCCGAAAAACTTCAGTTTCCGAGACATAACGGGGTTTATAGGCCAGTTCTCTTTGCACTCAAATCTTGCAGGATGGCTTTATTTTTTTTTTTCTTTACCTAGGGTATTTCTTAGAATTCCCCTATACTATTTCGTTTCAAAATCCCATATCCTTAATGTATATGTCGGCCTCCATGAGAGGAGCGGAGTGACTACATGGCACTTCCCAACCCAATTGCGAGATAAACTGTATGTCGACGAGATAAGCATGGCCAAACTCTAAGAGATTACAAAGCGGTATCACTAAATCTTTGAGATGCACATATAGAAAACACAATAAGATGCTGACTATAGTTTATTTGCTTTCATTCTTGCCATATCAGCGTTATTCCATCTGGAAAATGTATATTTGTTTATTTTAATAGTGTAGTATAAATTATGAAGAGCAGGTGGACAAGTGGCTAGAATATTGGTCTCTTCGTCTAGAGACATAGGTTACAATCCCAAATAAGGTCTAGGGTTATAATTTACATTATAAACATGTAACAAACAATATTTCATCCAAAAATATTTTTATATATTTTTTAAAACTATCAGTGCAGAGTTTATTTTCATTGTATTTATAGGCCTGAGGAATAAATGCCTCTTGTTACTGTAGTCACGCTGTACTATACAGGCTAGGTTTTATTTTAAGAACCCCCGAGTTTCTGTGTGAGGGAAATTGGTGCGATTATGTGAGAGCGTATGACGACGACGCCGAAAAAGAAGAAGAAGAGGACGTTGTCAAATAGTCCTCACCTCGAGTTAGTTCATGCTCAGATTCCTAACAAGACAGCCGGTGATATTGTTTCCCGTCCGAGATATTACTTGGTTTTTCTTCAGTTCCCTTCGATACTCAGATCTTGCAGGATGGGTGTATTTGTTTCTTTCTCTAATGAGAGTATTTTTTATGATTCACCTGTTTTTTTTCTTCTGCTCGTCCGTTCTCAATCTCCCGCTACCAAACCCTGAATATCAATTTGCAAGTAGCAGGATGTAATCCAGAGAACGGAATGCGTTGTGTTGCTAGTTTACAGCGAAATTTGCACCTTTCGGTCCGACACATCCGTCTTCCGCAGATTCTCCTGTACTATTTTGTTAAGAAGAAGATGAAGAAAACAAAAAGAAAAAGAAAGAAAAGACTGTGAACCTGTTAAGCATGTAGCAAAGAGGTAACTAAGGCTATCTCATCCAATAAGAATTTGAAGGCACAAAGTAATATACAGCTCAACCATCCAAGATGACCCTTTGTCAAGAGGACGAACGACGCGATGCAAAGAGAGCTGCTCGCTGGAGAAGACATGGCCACAGCTGCAAAGGATATCCAATGACAATAGGACCTGTTGTGTATTTAGTGAAATGGTGTGCTCCACATAGATCTAAACATCGGGATGATAATATGCTACCTTATTGTATCCTTGGCCTGCGACTGACGGTCTCTGTTTCTCCTACGAAGGGCGCCATTGTTTATAACGCCGTTTTTATCCTCGCACAGCCATTGTCTCTCATCTGTGTCGGGAGACGGGCATTGCTCTTACTTTAAGTGCGTGAGCATGTAGCTTTGTTGAACGTGTTTCGCGACATTGGTATTCTGCCCACAAGGTCACCTGTCATCTATTCCAATACTCATTTTGTCATAAAGATGACATTTCAGTCTATTATGCCCAGTTCTCATTCTGACGGTGACGACTTACTCTTCTCTAGTTTTTTCGAAAGTGAATGTTATGCTGATCGGTCCATTTTCCCATGATCTTGTCTCTAATTATGATCTTATTTTCATTATACGTGATGTTCGTGTCTGTTTAGTAGAAGCTCATCCACTACAAGTTGATTTCTGTCGGACTTTCTCTGGGGTTCGCAGAGTAGCAAACTATGACAAATCAAGTGATTGTCTCTGTGTCTATTTTCAGGATATCACAGATCCATTCCAATATCGATCGACTTAGATCCTGCACACATCATTTTAGTTGCTTCATGTAAGCTGTTCTTGAATGATAATAGTGATCGCCATGAGAATTATATGAATTTTATGACTTTTCCTTCAACAGGTTGAGTGAGAACATGATAATTTGGTAATGCATTTTCATTTTGTCCTCCAATACATCGCACCGTGCAGAAAGCACGCAACTCTTTTTTATTATTTAGTTCAGTTCTTCTTCTTCTTCTTCTTCTTCTTCATCTTCTTCTTCTTCGTTCGTTCTCAAACTCCCGCTACTAAACCCTGAAAGAGCTTAAGTAGCAGAATGTAGTCCAGAGAACGGAATGCGTTGTGTTGTAGTTTCGGTCCAACACATCCGACTTCAGCAAGCATTTTTTGAGTACCGGGTTAGCATTCCCTCTTCGATCCCTTCTCCGTAGCCAGTCTGCCTTGCTGCAGCCTGTTATCCAGGATCACCGCGTGGAGGTGTAGAAGGGTCTCGGCAGCTCTGGTTCGCTGGCCCTGACGCTAGCAGTCAGCTATGGGTTCCTGACCACTGCAGCTCATGCGCTGCTCAGCATCTTGATCCTCAGTTCAGTTCAATTGCCATCTGCGCATCGAAGGTCGGCTGCAATGGATCTCCATTGTACTCTATCTCTTGCCTTAATGGTGCAATCTGATAGGCTTTTTTCCATTCTGTTTCCTAATGTTATCCACCCACAAATCGTTGTCTACCTTTTGAATGACTGCCTTCCACTCTACGTTCCAGTATGGTCTTCAACAAGGAAGTATGTCTTGTTATATCACGAAAATAACGTAACTGTCTAACCCTGATTTCGGGCATTAATTCTCTTTTCGCCCCCAACTTTTTCAATACCTCAAAATTTGTTTTCTTCTCTTTCCAAGAAATGCGACCCAATCTTCTATTTCCCACATTTCTAAGGATTCCATACTCTTTTCCAACTTCTTATTCGTTGTCCATGTTTCTGCACCATAAAGCAGTGACAAGCCTACATAACACCTGACAATTCTCGTTTTCATATTCTGATTTATCTGTTTCGATGTCAGTATGTGTCACATGTTGCCGAATACCATCTTGGCCATACCTTTTCTCTTTCTGATTTTTTTTTCTCACAACTGCCATCTTCCGTTATTATATGACCTAGTTCCAGTAGTTGATCTTTTATTATCTGCATACATGGTTTCTTGTTACTTTCCCCAATTATCAGTCTTTGGTTTCTTCGTGTTTATGTCTAATACAAACTCTTGACTTATGTCTAATCCAAATTCTTGACTTATTGTGTAAATTGTTGACACAAGCTTCTGCAATTCTTGCTCCCCTTTTGTCATCATTTTTATTATATTGTATTTTTAGATTATTTGAAACACCACGTATTTTGGTGGGAATTATATAAACAGCTTACCACTTTATAACGAAAGAGTATACTTAGATACATACATAATTGAGTACACTAACAACAGAAGTAACAAATTTAAGACATTAATCTAAATTTTTAAAAAGATTTAACAATACCTACGTAAAAGTCTTCATATAAATAGCCAATTTACAGTAGGACCAAACGCAGGGGAGTCAGTAAAATCTCATATTAGATCCGGTGTTTGGCAAGGTATCCTTTACTGTTTTTCACATATTTGGACGAAATATGTAAAACAAAATAAAAATCCAACATTAGTGAAGGAACACTCATTGAACACTTAAATGAACTTCTCTTTGCAGATGACCAAGCAATAATAGCAATCTCAGACAAAAATCTGCAGGAACATTTTTAATGAAGTATGTACGGATGAGAATCAGCATGAAGAAAATCGAAGTTATAAAAACTGCAAGAAATAAAATAGAAACAAACATATTTGTATAAAACCAACAAGTAAAACAGCTGAAACATGTCATGGACAGATGGTAAAGGTGACACGGAAACCTAAAAAACAAATGTAATAAAGCATGTCAAATCATTGTGCAGATATCCCCGATGTTACTATGTAAGAACTTGACAATGGATACAAACAGAATGCAATAGAATACAGTAGTCATGTCAACATTGTGTTATCGGTGCCTGAACTGGACATTAACAAACAAAGATAAAAGAAACATCACAACAACAGAGATGATACGTCTACACATAATGCTTGGAGTTATAAGAATGGATAGAATCAGAAACGAAGATATTAGGAGATAAGTAGGTATAGCACCAGTGATAGACCTCATCAAGTGACATCAAACCAAATGATTCGGCAACGTGACACGACAAACACCAGATAATATTCCTCAGCAAGCAATGCTATACAGACACAATGGATACAAAACCAAGGGCCGACCACGCAAAAGATGGATAGCAGAAATAATAGAAGCAGTAAAGCTCCCCGTGTATGAAACACAGACTAGGACCGGTGAAGAAATATCTTCATGACATGAGGCAGAATGCCACAAGCAGGGCAAAAGCGAAAAGAAGAAGAAGGATGAAGAGTAGGAGGAGCAAGGAGGGAGGAAGGAATGAGCAAGAATTCAGTATGAATCATCAATCCCTGGAAAATGAATTACCGAAAATTAAAAACAGTAGTAAAGTATGTACAATTACAATTATTTCATAAAGTTGAATGCACAGTCGCTTTGGGTGCCAATGGTAGTGAAAGATCTGAAAGGCTGGTTTTCGATACAGCATCAGACTTGTCCTACGAATGTATCCTCACATGGCTGTAAAGATAAATATTGCCATGGCAGATCCTTGGTGCAACCTGAACCCATAAGTGAGAAGTTTGCTGTGGAGTCGCAGTGCGGTATCTTCTTCCAGGCGGTTCGCTTTCTTCGCGACGAAGTTTCGCTCTGAGATCTGAGCCCCTCTGATGATACTAGCCCGCCAGGCAGGACGGTTATGTACATGCAACTCTCATGAGTTGACATAACTGTTGAAGCCTTTCAGAGACATTCTCAAGGAGTCTCTGTAGCATTCATATTGTTGATCCAATGAGCGTCTGCCACTTCAGATCTCACTGCACATCAGCTGCATCGAAAGGCGCTGATCTGACATGCGAACAAAATGTCCCGTCAATGTTATCTGAACTTATTGCAGAAGCCTATGGATGCACATCATGCCATTCTAGAGTCAGACACTTTGTCCTATCACCGGATCATGAGCAGCCTACACAAGCAGTTCAAATGAAAAACGATTTAGCTGTCTGCCATGTTTTCTATACACTGTCCATATTTCGCAGGTATGGAACAGAGTAATTAACACTGCAGCCAGAAACACTTTAACTTTGGTGGCGACACTGATGCCTTGTCGGTTCTAGACGTTTATTTGCAGTATCCAAAAACGAAGATCTCCCATTTGTAATCCTGCTGTTAATCTCAAAGTCGATATTCTCCTGTCTGGTGAGGACCATGTCCAGATAATCCACTCG
Source organism: Ariolimax columbianus (assembly GCA_036924085.1). Lineage (NCBI taxonomy): Eukaryota > Metazoa > Mollusca > Gastropoda > Stylommatophora > Arionidae > Ariolimax > Ariolimax columbianus. Next base: position 41,923,211 of record JAVGWX010000008.1, on the reverse strand, counting down.
AAAATGTAAATTTGTATATCTACTTGGTCTAAGAGATCACGAACTCCCGTGTAATAAACCGTGAGATTTCGCTAAAGGATAGTAGCAGGCAGACTCAGTTCCAGCGGTGTCAAAAGCCCGTACTGCAACATCTGAAAAACGACAGCGCTAGATCCCACACCTGGTTACTCTAGTCGTATATGGCTGCGAGGTGTGAAACCTATGGAAAGCTGATGCAGATAAAATCCGAGTCCTTCAAAGCTGATGCAGATAGACCGAGTCCTACAAAGATGATGCAGATAGACCGAGTCCTACAAAGCTGATGCAGATAGACCGAGTCCTACAAAGCTGATGCAGATAGACCGAGTTGTACAAAGCTGATGCAGATAGACTCCGAGTACTTCAAAGAGCGATGAGGCGAAGAACATTGAAGATCTCCCTTCGGGACTAAACCAGCAACGTGGACATCAGACGTCCAACCCCCTTCACTGACATCATAGATGGCGCACTGTTTTAAACATCCAGATGGACAGAGCATGTAGTGCATTTTACGGCCAACAGATGGACATGTAGAGTAACGTCCCAGTGGCTCTATAACTTCATGGTCTGCGTTTGGAAGCTACATGGTCTGAGATTCTGCTTCTTCTTCGTTCATCCTCAAATCAAGAACCTGGTTTCTCTTAAAAAGGACACCGTTGTTTGTAAGGCTGTTATATCTCCATACAGCTTTTGTCTCATATCTGTCTCGCGAGCCTAATATTGTTCTCTCTGTGTGAGCATTCACCTTTGTAAGATGTGTTCCACGGCCATGGTATGCTCCCCACATGGGCACTTGTCATCTGCCCAATCCTCACTTTGTTGTAAAGATGACCTTTGATTCTGTTATACCCAGTTCTCAGTCTGAAGAAGAATCTCTTCTCTAGTTGAATTATACTATCTCTTTTCTTTTCTGTAGTCGGGGTGTTGATCAGCCCATTTCTCCTGAAGTTGGCTGTTAACTATGGTCTTGGTCTCATAGTATGTGTTGCTCAGGTCTGTGGGAGGGGGGCGAGGCGGGGGATGCTCCTCCACACTTTTGCTAATTTATCAGCAGCTTCATTGCCTTCAATGGTGCAGTGGGATGGGATCCACTGTACGACCAACCTTGGGTGTTCTACTGAGAGCTGTGTCAGTGAGAACATAGGCCTACATTGCTCGAGATTTTCATCTTTGTGTTGTTTTAGCGAGGTCATGAATACTATGATTTCTTGATGACCATTTTCATCTTGGATTACAAGCTCAGATGCGGCCTTCAATGGCTGCTTCTGTATGTTCTCGTTGTAGAAAACACTTGAGTTTTTTTCTTATCCGTTCCTTAGTCTGTAATAGATCGCCCACCTCCACTGGTCGTGACTTTGTTAGCTGAACCCTCTGTATATACATGTAACCATGTTTCTGGCAGGTATAATCTACCAAGATATTCTTTTTTGATACATTCCCTTTCTAAATCTGTCTGAGTTTTCTTCTTCCATATTCGTATATGGCTTCTACCATCTCAGAGGATTTGCTTTTTTTCCATGGTGGAATTTGGGATGTTTGTTTTAGATCTCTAGCCACTGCCTGGCTTATGATTGGGTCTGCTCTTGCAAGATCTTTTGTTTTTGATATGAAGTGGTTTCTCGTAAACCTCTCTCTTTCCATGCAATTTGTCCTGTCATATATTGGATGCTCTGGCATTTGTTTAAACTTCTCATCCTACTAGAGTGTTTTTGTTATCTGTGCGCGTCCCCATATTTCGATTTGTGTGATATTCCCCATTGCATTTATTGGCAGTGTTCTCATAGCTCCAGTGATGTTACGTAAACCTTGGTTTTGGTTTGCATTAATTTTTTTAAATCCAATTTTTGATGCTGTGGACTTTGGTGCTATCCGGTATTCTAGCACTGGTCTCAAATAACCTGTGTACAGTTTCTGCTCCCCATGCTGCTATCCCGTATTCTAGCACTGGTTTCACATAACCTGTGTACAGTTTCTTTAGGGTGCTCGTGTCTGCTCCCCATGCTCCGATACCTTTATCATTATGCCCCTTCTGTTCTTAGTTTTGTTAGATGACTTTTGGATCTGGTTTTTCCTTGTCAGCATTGGATCCATTGCTACTCACGTAGAACTTGACTGTTATGTCTAGGGGAGCTCCGGCTATTTGCTTTTAGGATCACTTCTTGGAGTTTGGGAGATGGGCAAAAGATTGTGTAAGTGGTTTTGGTTTCATTGAAGGCGATTTGCCATTTCTTTGTTCATGTCTCTATTTTATTTAGGGCCTCCTGCATTTGGTTACTAGCTGCAGGTGTAAACTCTTCTAATGTCCATAGCGCAAAGTCATCTGCATATAGTGCACTGTGTATTATTGTAGGGTTATGCTCTGAAATGAATACATTGCCCACAATGAGTATATTTACTCTTGTGTGTGCCCTGAAAAGGGCATTAGTGGAACGACTTTTCTCACATGTTGATGAAGGTGGACCGGGGCCCTTGAAGCGGTTGTGAAATGTTTGGGATCATCTACGCGCTGCTCACTACATCTGGGATCACGTCGATCCCACCTCGTTAGTCAGACTGAAACAGCCAGTTTCCAGGGGGAACTACATGGAAGTGAGTTGAGTCTTGGTCAGTATGTTTACCTGACCCCGACTAACATGTCCGATCAGTATGTTTTGCCTGACCAGATGTTAGTTTCTCTCCCCTCTCTCAAATGTGCTATGCTAAGCTCATCTTTTTCTGATGTGGAATAGTAACACGTTCTCTTCATCACAATCTTATCGTCGCTAACTTGAAGTAATAAACAAGAATATGATTTATAATGATGACTGTCAGTGCATGACAAGTGATTGAACTGACTGATGAAGCTTATAATTGGCATACGTTTGGTTAATGTTCCAACAAGACTGAAGTAATAGTAAGATAAATGTTGTATATCACGACAATGAGAAAATGGACATGAACTCTTCTGTGGTGTGTGTACATCTAAGCGAAGCCGGAAGTAGTTTTTAAAGATGTCAACAATCAGAAGTTGTGTTTTGGAAAATTCGTTCTTGGTAAGTAATATTGTCATGTGGTAAACTTAATCTGTCTCGTGTTTGGTACGTCATATGTGTTCATTAAATACAATTCATAGTTTTACTTATTTAAATATATTTCTTTTGCTATATCATTTAAATTACTGCCAACTCAAATGCCCAATTTAATGTGTCACGTTTGTCGTTTCTGTGTGCAGTTCAAAATGTAGAGACACTAAACAGGTGGGTGGATTGTCAAGTTTAATAAGTGACTCAATCTTCCACGGTAAATACAGAGATCCAAGAATGGCTACACTAATCGATGTGGCACACGAACAAAGGAGAATAAAGAAAACTATTCACCTATTGGAATAACATCCCAAATAAACAAAACTATTCACCAATTGGAATAACATCCCAAATAAACAAAATATATATAATATTAAAAATAATTGAAAGGTTTCACTTTCAGTTCAGTTCACTTTCAAAACAACACTGGATAACTTAATTTACTTAACGTCTTTATACTGGTTTAGAAGACTATAGAGTCTGTATACAACCAGTTTCTTGGAGGGTGGTTTTTACAGATGTGCGAGTCCATCTTAATAGACTCAACACTAGAGCTCAGTAGACCCACAGCCAGTTAAGTGCCATCTATAGCTGCTCTAAACAAACCACCTGGGGAAAGGTACAAATAACTTGGCGTACGATTTTTAATGTGAATTTTGTCAGGGCAGCAACCGTTAAGCCTACTCTTTTTGATTTCCAACTGCCAAGGAATTTTTAATGTGCTCGGCACTGAACACAGCAGTTTGATCTCACTACCCAGATATCAAGGGAATTTTACCAGAAGATCCACGTGATAAAAATCCCGGTCTCCACTGTGATTTGAAGCGGACACCTTACCTCAAAACTCAAGACCACTGCAACCTAAGGAACAAATAAAGAGTAAAATAAGACTTCACTTCAAAACATATTTCAGTGCTCTATTATTATGGTATTTGATAATTAATGCTATTTTATTAGACAGTGCAGGCATATTTAATAATAGGTTGATGTTTTGCTACTGCGAGTCGAGCCACAAATTTATCTTTAATGTAAATTTTATTCAGCTTTTGCTAATCAATCTCAAGTTGGTACCAAGCCCACAAATGGATTATACTTTTCTTGTTCCGACCTTATATAAACACAGGAAATATACTTTAACCAGTGCATTGAATCATAGTCTTCAAGAGAAAATTATTATTATAATGTTTATACCAGCTTTTGACATATCTGAAACAACTTAGTATCCTGGTATTAGAACACGCAGGAATATGCCAGCTGTCAGGTAGCTGAAGGCTATCTATACAATGTTCTTTTTGCAATTTTACATTCTGCAAATTAAAAGGCTTTGATGCATATTGGGATGGAATTAAATTATGTTGTAAGTTTTTTGCCGGGTTAACTTAACTTAATGTCTTTATACTGGTTTAGAAGACCCTGCAGAGTCTGTATACAACCAGTTTCATTTACATCACCTTGCTCTAAAAGCTATGCACATCCAGTTTATTCTTAAATGCATTAACTGTCCCTGCCTCCACCACCTCCCCTGGCAATACATTCCAAGCAGACACCACTCTCTGACTAAACAAATATTTCCTAATATCTAATCTGGACCTTTCTTTAGTTACTTTGCAGCTATGCCCTCTTGTTCTTGTAGGTGATTGTAGTTTGAAAAAAAACAACTTGTAATAGTAGTCTAATTTATCCTTTCCTTTGATTATCTTATAAACTTGTGTTGTCAACTCGAATTCTTCTCTTTTCTAGACACTGTAGGCCAGTTTTTCTGAGTCTTTCTTCATAACTGTAATTCTGGAATCACACTATCAGCTTTGTCGCTCTTTTTTTGTATCCTTTCCAGCATGTTTATATCCCCTCTATGATAAGGACTCCACACCTGTACACAGTACTCCAATCTAGGTCTAACTAAAGCTTTATACAGTTTGACGATCACTTCCTTTCTCCTATGTTTAATATTTCTTTTTAGCCACTAACAGCCGTTTCATGCTTTCGTTTGTTTCAGACAATCACATTTGTATGTTTATCAAATATCTATCAAGTTTGTGCCCACCATGTATTCTTATTTATTTAAATAATAATAATTATGATAAATATACATAACAAAATGTAAGAAAAGTGCACCTTCATCAATATTTAATTTGCTCAGCATAAGGGGCACTAATGCGCTTACTGGTTCTTATGATATTCCTCTGCGCCTGCGAAACATGGACTATAACAGCAGACCTCAAGAGAAGAATCGAGGCGATGGAAATGAGATATTTTAGAAGACTTCTAAATATCACATACAAAGACTGTATCACAAATGATAATGTACGATGTAGAATCGAGAATGGAAGTAGACTGTATGACGACCTCCTCACAATGATCAGGCGAAAGCTGACTTGGTAGGGCTACGTTTGAGGTCCAATGGACTTTCAAATACCATACTACAGGGCACAGTACAGGACAAGCGAAGGCGAAGACGTTCGAGAATACGATGGGAAGACAACATCCATGAAGGAACTAACCTACGACCCGATGAGGCACAGAAAGCAACCGTAGACAGAGAGGGATGGTGCAGGATTGTGGAGGTGTCAGCAGCGGTGCCCCAATGATTTGAAGAGGTCACATGATAAATTTAACTGAACTGAAGGGGCACAATCTGGGAATAGGTATTAATAGTTTGCAAGATGTAATTAAGGCAGTGCTAAAAGGTTAAATGGGGAGCCACTTAGCGCAAGGGTTAGCAAGCTGGCTTTGCATCTAAGTGCTCCTGGGTTCATTCCCCAGTTGAGACAGAAATGTTTCTTCAGATCGCAATAGCTCCCGGGTTGACCCAGCCTTAAATGGGTACCAGTTTAGTCCAGGAAGCGAAAGCGGCGAGGGAGAGGAGATGGCTACCACCCTCATATATCTGAGCCTTTGAAATGTGAGAACACTAACATCTCACACTTCTATGGCAGTAATGCAATTGGTTACTTTACTTTTTATTAAATGGTTATATATATATATGGGGAAGAAGTCTAATGTCTGGTCAGGCAAAATAAACTGGCCAAGAACCTCACCTCGGCTTCTTAGTAGCTCTCCCTCCAAGAGGCTATTTTCATGGCAGCCTCGCTAACAAGGTGAGGGATCAACGTGATTCCTATAGTTGTGAGTGACACGCAGATGAAGCCAAGCATAGTACAACCGCCTGGAAGACCCCGGTCCACCTTCATCAGGACGCTTGGGATGTGAGGAAAGCTACTGCAACTCGCCACCTAACGCTTTTTTCAGGGCGCACAAAAGAGTAACCTCCTCATTCTGGGCATATGCAAACAACAATAGCAATATATATTTATAATATTTAAAAGCAAGCTTATTCATTCTGGTGTAAATTGGAACATTCGGCTGTAAGATCCACTTACTACTGATTCCAGATTTTGGACCATCTTCAGGAGCTCTATTCATATTACTCCTTTTTCATGGGATTCTCTTCCGTGGTTCTTTGTAAGCTGTTCTTTGGTCTACCATTTTATCTGTTTCCCTGTGTGATTCAATCCAGAACATGTATGGTTGTGTTGTCATGTATTAGTTAAAAGTGCAGTAGTAATGAAGATAGACTACGTTGAAAGTAGATACACCAACCAGTGATACACCAACCACTGATACATTAACAACCAATACACCAACCACTGATACATCAACCACTTATACATCAACCACTGATACACCAACCGCTGCCTAGTATAGTTAATTGCATTGCTTGTTATGCAGAAATAGTTAACAAATATACATTCACATGAGATTGTCGAACCGTCTTATTTTAAGTCTATCTAGGTATTCCACATAAAGAGTAGCTCTCTCACAATATGTGCAATGTCATTATCTCTCCTTGCATCTCTCCTGGTGACATTGATTTATTTTTTCTAAGACAGTTCATGAAACGCATCATTGTCCTCTCATGTGATTTGAATAAGGATTGAGACTGAAACTGATGGAAAATAGTTTGTATAAATATGATATTTATCAGTTGCTGTTTTGTGGTGAAGCTTAACTGAACTTAACATCTTTGTACTTGTTTAGCCGCTGAAACCATCCCAAGAGGGGCAAGGAAAAACCACAAGCCTTATTGGAATGATGAATTGCAGAAAGCGGAAGACGAAGTCTCAAATGCTTGGAACATAGCAGAGAGAGAACAATCTATGGAAGCAAATATCGCCCTCAAAGCCACCACGGCGAAATACAATTACACTCTAAATCAAATAACAAGAGAAAGTTGGAAAAACAAAACAGAAAGCCTCAATTTAGATAAAGAAGGGAACAAACTATGGAAGTTAGTCAGAGCCATGAATGACGAAACTCCATCAAACAAACAAATTACCATCAAGTAGGGCGACAACATGCTCACTGGAAAAAAGGCAGCAAACGCCTTTATAGACCATTATGCCAGAGCAAACCACATTGATGTCCCTACAAATAGGCATACAGACATTAATGAAGAACAAAAGAGGCACGACAACATCAATATGGCACCAGAGGAGCACATGATGGCAAAACTAACAATGAATGAAATGGAAGAGGCCATGAGAACTTTAAAGAAAAAGAAATCTCCAGGAAAAGATAGTGCAACAAACGAAATGCTGATAGGGTTGGGCCAAACAGCAAAGAGAAAGTTACTATCAGTCCTGAACCAAAGCTAGAAAAGGGGAATTGTACCTCAGGCATGGAAAGACGCTGTACTTATACCAGTACCAAAGAAAGAAAAAGATAGAACAGATCCAAATGGATACAGGCCTATCAGTCCACTGAGCTGTGTAGGAAAACTGATAGAGCGTATGATAAACACCAGACTGATGTGGCATCTGGAAGAAAAACTTGAGCTGGAAGTACCCCAAGGAGGAGTACTGTCACCCACACTCTTCCTGGTGTATATAAATAACATCGCAGAGAATATACCAAGAAGAGTCCACAGCTCCATGTTTACAACGATCTGGCTATGTGGACCTCTGAAAAGAATCTCACCATAGCAAGTAATCGGATGCAGTAGACCCTAACATCGCTGGAGGAGTGGGCGAACTCATGGCTGGTCAAAATAAATGAGGAAAAAACAAAATGTACGATATTCTCGCTTTCAAACGAACCCCAAAACACCAAAATAAGTCTTAACGGCAAATATCTGCGGCCAAATGACAACCCAAACTACCCGGGAGTCATATTTGATTGGCGCATGACATGGAAAAGTCAGATCGAGAGAAACCGAATGAGAGCCAGAGAAAGAATGGCAATCATGAGGAAACTTGCTGGCACAAGCTGGGGAGCAGACGAAAGTATACTAAAGAAACTGTACACTGGAAGAGTGAGACCAGTTCTCGAGTATGGCATTGCGGCATGGACAACAGCAGCAAAGGCGAACTTCGACAAAATTAGCAAACTCCAAAACCAAGCCATGAGAGTTACAACAGGAGGCATGAAGTCAACGCCAATTGTAGAACTGGAAAAAAGAGTTCAAGAAGACCACTAGCGGAGTAAGACAGGGGGACATTCTGTCACCGTACCTTTTCATACTGCTCATGGATGAAATCATCAAAGCCTGCAAGGAACGGACAAAAAAGTATGAAGTAGGGTACTGGAAGATGAGACCAAGTTACATATCGGAACTAGCATTTGTAGACGATGTGGCCCTGATCACGAAAACCGAAGCACATCTCCAGATCAACTTGCAGGTCTGGAAAGAAGAGTTGAAGAAGAGAGGAATGGAAATCAGCAACTCCAAAACAAAAAAACCATGTGATCGCCAGAGATGAAAAGGGACATCAGATAACCCTGGGAACACGAGCACTAGAGCAGGTCAGCAACTTTAAATATCTAGGAGTGGTAATAGACAGCAGGGGAGGAATCAAAGAGGAGTTAACTGCACAAAGGGAAGCAGCAGGTAGACTGTTCCATGCAATAAACAGAGGTTTCCTCAGTAGAAGAGAAATAAGCAGGAAAACAAAGATGGATGTATACTGCTCGACCTATGTGCCTGTTCTGACATATGGATGTGAGTCATGGACAATGACTACAGCCCAAGAAAGGCAATTACAAACTTCAGAAATGAGGTACCTAAGAAAGGCGGTTCAGGTGACGAAAAGGGACAAGAGCCGTAACCAGACAAAACGTAGCAATCTTGAAGTTCAACCCCTGCAGACACAAGTGGAGCAGTCCCAACTACAGTGGTTTGGCCATGTCTGTAGAATGGAAGAAGATCGGATACCAAAGCGGTCATGGGAGATCAAAAGTCAAGGACGCAGACCCCGAGGACGTTCCAAAGTACGTTGGGAAGACAACATACGACAGTCCCTAAGTGATAGAGGGCTGGATTGGAAAGAGGCCAGGAAAAAGACGGCGGATAGAGCAGTGTGGCGTTCTCTTTGGCAAACCTCAACACCTCACGGTAGAAGAGGAGCGACTAAGTAAGTAAGAAAGTAATATCAACTTCCTATAGCAAAGAATGCTCACTACTTTGTACTTTATATACAATCTAAGAGATGTTGTAGGGAAGGAGCACTAACGTCAGGTACACCATACTGATCCGACTTGTTAGTCAGGGTCATGCAAAATATACTAGCCAAGACCCTAAATTCGTAGCCCTCCCTGGAAACGTACTGTTTTCATGGCAGTCTGGTTAACAGGGTGAGGGGTCGACATATCCCCATAGTAGTGAGTGACCTCAGCACTGAAATTGATATCTGAGACTTCTAAAACAATGGCAGTCATCGTGACAGACGTGCAAGCTGTACTTCAGAAGGTACGAGTGGATAGCTGCTGTTGAGGCCTCAAACCTCCAGACGCTGACCTGGATCTACTGTCCTGCTCATGCTGGGGTTCAGAGCAATGAAAGAGCTGAGATCTTATCTTCACGGGCTCCCATCATGGGCACATTGGTGATGGACAGAAGTGACATTTTGAAATCAATCAATGACCACCTGCTGGATGAGGACACTGCAATAGATGAAGTAGCAATCCACAGACTGCAAAGTTTCGACATTAAACGGGGGTCGAGCGGGATGGGGCGCATGAGAGGGCGGCGCAGGAGCGTGTACAACCAGCGAGCTACAGGGACCATCAGCGTCCATATCTTACGCCATTTGATGAGAGAGAGACTGAGCACCTATGGGTATGCCCGGAGTGCAGTGACGTCGATTCTTAGAAACAGAAACAGTGAGCGACATGCAGATGAAGAAAAGCATAGCACAATCGCATGGAGGACCCCGGTCCACCTTCATCGGCACACTCTGGATATGAGGAAAGCTACTGCAACACGCCACTTAATGTCCTTTTTAGGGCATACAAAAGAGTAAACCTATTCATTGTGGGCATACGAAACAACAAGAGATGTTTGTAGATTATATTCAGTCTTCCTATCTTGCACTTTAATCTTTTTTTTGATCAGTTTGTTAACGAGGAGAAAAGCACATGCACAATATTCTCGCTTTCAACAAAACCCCAAAATACCAAATTAAGTCTAAATGGCAAATTCCTGCAGCCAAACGACAACCCAACCTATCTGGGAGTCACATTTGATCGGCGCATGACATGAAAAAGTCAGATCGAGAGAAACCGAATGAGAGCCAGAGAAAGAATGGCAATCATGAGGAAACTTGCTGGCACAAGCTGGGGAGCAGACGAAGGCATACTAAAGAAACTGTACACTGGAAGAGTGAGACCAGTGCTCGAGTATGGCATTGCGGCATGGACAACAGCAGCGAAGGCGAACTTCGATAAAGTTAGCAAACTTCAAAACCAAGCCATGAGAGTTATAACAGGAGGCATGAAGTCAACGCCAATTGTAGAACTTGAAAAGATTACAAAACTGCAATCCATGACCGATAGAAGAGACTGCAGAGCCCAGCTGCAGTCAGAGAAACTCCGAAGACTGACTGACCATCCAATGCACCAGAGACTAAACAATTTGGGAAATGGGAAAATAAAGCGGAGAAACTTTGCAGAAATAGCCAAAGCAAAGATGCACGAAGATCCCATAAACGCACTAACAACACCAAAACCCATCACTACTGTACGAAAACCTACCTGGAGGCAGGATATATTTCCAGAGGTGGTAGAAAATATACCAGGTATTGTAAACAAAAACTGCCAGACTGAAAAAGAAAGGAGAGATACTACCCTAAGCTTCATATCGAAAAGCTACCCAAGCATGGACTGGACCCATGCATACACCGACGGTTCTGTAACAAACACTACACAGAACGGAGGGGCAGGAGCATTCCTGAACCTACCAAATGGCAGACAAATAACACTGTCATTCGCTACTGGTAAGTACACAAGCAATTTCAGAGCGGAGGCAGAGGCACTGAGGGCGGCAGTGGAAGAAATGGTGACACACAATGAAAATGAAAGCCGTATAGTCCTGCTTACAGATGCTCTCGCCGTAGTCACAGCGCTAAAAAGCCAGAAAAACACTGAGCTTAATGACTTAAGAGCAGCACTCTGCAAACTGTGCCAGCAGTCCGCACCAAAAAGGGTAGTGGTACAGTGGGTCCCATCACACTGCAACATCCAAGGCAACGAGGAGGCAGACAGACTGGCAAAAGAAGGTGCAAGACTACCACAAACAGATACTAGTATGACGTACGAAGAGTCAAAACGGCTTATCAAAGCCAGATACATGACCAAATGGGAAACCGAACATACTGGTTACACCAAAAACGATGCCTATTACCAGTTGAACCGAAGAGAGCAGGTCGTTGTCTTCAGACTTCGCACTGGCCACAATAGACTGAGGTACCACCTATTCAACAAATTGAAGATAGGTGGTACCGACGAATGCCCGTGCGGTACTGGTAAAATGACCGCTGAACATCTGCTGCAGAACTGCCCGACATACGAGAATCAGAGAGAGCAGATGTGGCCATCACCAGTGGAACTGCAAGACAAGCTGTATGGCAGTGGCGACAGCCTCAGGATGACCGCCGCTTTTTTCGAAAAAATAATGGTTACTGTCTGACTGCGTACGAAGAAGAAGAAGAAGATCAGTTTGTTATTGTACCTTCAGAATAAGATTGTCCATCAAACATAGTCGCTTCTGATCACCATTGAAAATAAGATCCATTCTTTAATGTTTGTATCATAATAGGAAGAGCTTTCTTTCACATCAGCTTTAGTACTCAATACTGAACAACTAGGTGTTCAATACCCTGTTTTATTTATTTATTTTATTTCGGTGTTTTTTCAGCATCCATTTTTTAAATGAGTTCGCATCCCTTTGTGGGCATGAGTTCGAAGACATGCACGTTTGGTTTCTGAGCTGTGCCGCTAATCATTTTAATCATCCACCCACCACCCTGCCACGATTTTGAGAGTTTAAAACAAAATTCTGTAGGGGTTCCTAAAGCCTATACATGAAGTGCAAGGCATGAGAGTAATATACAAATTGCTTGGAATGATGCTTTCAGATAGACATTACAAAATAAGTTCAGTAAAGTTACTCCTGGATATAGCATTACATCTTGCTTCATGGATATAGCATAACATCTTGCTTCATGGATATAGCATAACATCTTGTTTCATGGATATAGCATAACATCCTGCTTTGTGGATATAGCATAGCATCATGGTTTGTGAATATAGCATAACATCTTGCTTTGTTGATATAGCATAACATCTTGCTTCATGGATATAGCATAACATCTTGCTTTGTGGATATAGCATAGCATCATGCTTTGTGGATATATCATAACATCTTGCTTTGTGGATATAGCATAGCATCATGCATTGTGGATATATCATAACATCTTGCTTTGTGGATATAGCATAGCATCATGCTCTGTGGATATAGCATAGCATCATAGCATCAGAAAAGAACATCAACTCTTTTGGTAGTTTGGTGAGGGATGTATAATTAAATCTCAAAATATTTTTTGGAAATGTATAAAATAACATTTGCTGGACTGCAAATGAAACTACAGAAATCTAGAAATCAATACATGTACATAAAAACACAACAGGAAACACATAATTACAGAAACAACACACCAAATAAAACAACCTCTAATTCAGCTCTTGTTCATCCAGTGTTGTCTGAAGGTCATTGACGCATCATATCGCCCTATAATATGAAGTAGTTTTGGCACCTTACGTTGCCAACGATGATTATGCAAGTATTAAATTGTTAGCTCCTCCTTCACATCATCGCTGCTCCTCCCCCACTCCTGTTGTGCAATTTTCAAATGATCTTCAAAGTTGTGCATCACATCGACTGAGTCCAAATTGCTCGCCAAGCCCATTGACGTCTTTACACCATCCCATATTATTTCCCACTGTGATTGTTGAACTCTATAGACCCAATGTCTTCACAATTCATATTTCTGTATAATGCCTTTTTTCGGTGTTTCAAGAAATCGCGTGAAGTTATTCTCTGTTGCTTTTTAGTTTTTACTTGGAATCAGAAGGCATCCAACCAAATGATGTTTTTACATTGCAGACACAGGCGCACATTCGGGCTTATTATTATAGATTGTGTGTTTACACTTTTTTCCATCGTCATTGTACCTGTATGTCCACCGCCAGTATTTCTATCCAGGTTTCCCCGTCCGTTTCTGGACATTACCTGCTCACCACGTCTAGGATCTTTCCGGTTGCTGGACAGTTTCCTTGATCAGTTACTATTAGACCATGGCCTATTTTAAATAGGCCGCCTGACTCACCGGGGAAAACCCCTTGAGACGTCACATTCCACCGCCGACTAATTGACGGAACTCATTGTGTCAAAGTTTATAATCAATCCATGCTCCACACAGAAAATTAAACAAATCCCCGTTGAGAATGATCCTTTCATATAATCATGCTCTCAAATCAACTGCATATCCATATGTGTCCCGAACACGCTATTATAGTTGCACTGACAGTTGACACAAGAAAGTTCCGCAATTTAGTCAGCCGTGGAATGTGACGTTTCAAAGAGATTTCTCCGCGGGACAGAAAGCTTGCATCTACAGTAGGCTGTGGTTGGACAGTCCATTCAATCTTGGTACATATCCGAATATTAGTGTCCGGGTGGCTGCTTATAATAGATTGATGTCCTTGGTAGCGAAGATGCATATCCTGCACTTACAGTCATTTCGGTTGTATTATGTTGTATATGCCATTGTATGATCTGGTATTGGTATAGCATCTGATGGGAGATACAATTATGAAATAAAGAACAGAATAGCCAAGGCAGAATCAGCCGACCAAAGTATGAGAAGAATCGTGTGGAACAAAAGCCAATCACTGGATTTAATGAAGCGAGTTCTTGAATGCTACGTGGAACCGGTACTGATATACGACAGCGAGTCATGGACAATCTGTAACCAAGCACATAGATCATTGGAGGCAACGGAGATGGGGTTTTACGGAAGAGTTTTCAGAATTTCATGGACTTGCAAAGAAAGCTTAAAACGTGACGCTTGAAGAGGCGCATACACAAAGACAGGTTATGGAAGAAATCAAGATACGGCAGTCATCCTTTTCCTGGCATGTCATGAGAAGTGACGGGTTGGAACACACTATGACAGCGGACAGAAGCGCAGAGAAGAGGGACAGAGGGAGGCAGAGAGAGGAAATATTGGGCACCTCTCGTATGGAAAGGGGGGCGATCAGCGGAGGAACTGATAAACGACACACGTGATAATAGGAGGTAGGGATCCATGATCGGCAGGGCTCATGATGACGATCGTGGGTTTGCCATACTGGCAGCTGTCAGTAGATCGTTTTAAGGTGTGATGTTCTGATAACATTTAGTAAACATAAAATGAACTAGTTTTTTCCCAACCAAGTTCAACGACCTTCCTTCTTCTTCTTCTTATTATTATTATTATTATTCTGCGTTCTGGTTTTTCTGATCATGCCACATCTTCAGTCCTATCGCCAGGATGAAATCCACAGTCCTTTCTAGGACTGAACGGTGACCCCATAGTTTTTGCCTCAGTTCTGCTCCATCTGGCCAGGTCTGGCATCTTAGTTCTTCGTAGGCCTGGTATTCTTGAAATACGTGTTCAGAGGTCTGGACTTCTGTCCCACACGGACATTCTTGAAGTACGTGTTCAGAGGTCTGGACTTCTGTCCCACATGGACATTCTTGAAGTACGTGTTCAGAGGTCTGGACTTCTGTCCCACATGGACTCCTGTCCCATATGGACTCCTGTCCCACACGGACATTCATTTGTTTGGGAGATTTTAAGCCGATATAGGTGGCCCAGTAGTATGCTGGGGCCCGTTCTCATGCGGAAGATTGCAGTTTGCTGGTGTCTTTGTAGCTGGGGGATTGGGTCTGGACTGTTACTCTCTCCCATTTCGTTATCCCATTTTATCTTATACTGGCTGCCAATGATGGATTTGACCTCATCATATGGCACTTTATGGGTGTATTGTTCCATTTTTCCACCTGCCTTGGATAGTGCATCGGCTCTCTCGTTTCCCGTCATTCCACAATGAGACGGGAGGGACTAGAGTGTGATCTTTGAGATATTTTGTCTGGCATTTTGTCCTCATTTGTTGTGTTCCTTATAGATTCGAGTATTGCTTTACAGTCTGTGAAGATCACTATCCTCGCGTGTGTTTGAGCTTCCAATGGACCTCCCTGAAACCTCGAGGTCCGTGGATACCAGTGCTTCGTCGTCGTTCTCAAATTCCCGCTACTAAGCCCTGAAAAGGGATTTGAAAGTAGCAGGATGTTTGTTCATGTGAAAAAAATGCATTGTGTCGTAGTTAACAGCTTGACTGCAATATTTGCACCTTTCGACTTCCGCATGCCATTTTTGGGTACCAGGTTAGCCTTCCCACTTCGATCTCTTCTCCTTAGCCACTCTGTCCTTTTGCAGTCTGTTATCCAGGATCACCACGTGGAATGGTAATGAAATCATTGGGTAGCTGGCTCTGACGCTAGCGGTCAGCTCTGGATCGTAGACCTTACAGCTCATGCAATGTTCATCATCTTGTTCCCTAAACAAACACAACTATATAATTGAGGAATGTATTCGATTTGATATTTCTCACACAATATAAACAGAAACAATCAATTTACAGACTTTTGAACTCTTTCCCTTGGTATTCCAACCGATATGTGACTCGCTGCACCGACTTAGAACCCTCCCCACTGAGCCTGAAGATGCAGCAGTAAATGAGCTGACAGCAGCCATCGGATCATAGCTGACTGCTTGTATCTGCGTCAGTTAACCAGAGCTGATCAAGACCCTATTCCGCCTCCATGTGACGGCCCTAGAAACAGGCTGCACTAGAATAGCTTTTCTTTCTAAATCTGTAAATTCTGTTATTCAATCATGCACGAATATATAATGCCAGGTAGCCAAATGTTGAGTAGACTTTTCGCTCATTTGTCTTGGTGTACCATGTTAGACCCATGGCCTCCTTCGGTTCATCTCTCCACCTAAACTTTGGACGCGCTCGAGGTTGACGGGCCACTCTTTGTTAGAAATCTGTTATCCAACATGCGCACTACTTGGCCGACCCATTTGTATTTTGGTAACAGCGTGACATCTATGATATCAGTGAAGGCAAGTTCGACGTCTGACCTCTGCGTTGTGGATTTGGTCTCGAGTTGAGATCTTCAATGTTCTTCGCACCATCGCACGTTGGGCAACTCGAAGAATATCTGCATCAGCTGTCCACGCCTCGCAGCAATATACCATGACCGCAGTAACCACGCTGCTGAAGGTGTGAGCTCTAGCGTTAACGTCTCGCATCTGTTGCTGTATGTGTTTAATACAGTTGAAGCTGAGCCAGACCGTTGCTATCGGTGGCGAGATCTCCCGTTTTATTGAAACTGAGTTCGTGATCTCATGGCAGGAATTTACGTTTTCGACGGGGAAATTTCTCAGGCGCATTTTTCCTTTTTGGGCAGAAATTATTACGCATGACATGGGTTTTCTTTCTATTGATTTGTAGGCCAACTGCAACGCTTGCTCTGCTGAGCTCATTCAGGCTTTTATCTGCTTATTTGACGCTATGGCTTGAGGATGACTATGCCATCTGTGAACCTGAGATGAATAAACATTTCTGTTTCTATGTTTATGCATCTATTACACCAGTCCATGATTTTAAAGACCTCCTCAAGGGCCGCTGTGACAAAACTCTGAAGAGATTGTATCACCATGTCGAACGTCACGTTGTATCGGTATTGTAATCGGTCTATGGAAGAGGGCGACATTCGTCGTTTATCTCCTTTATCAGTTGAGCATATTGTTCTGCAATTCCCTGACTTCTCTGGGCATTTACCAGCGCAGTTATTTTTATGCTATCGAAGGCACTCTCATAATACACAAACACAAGGCATTTGTACTGCATGCTCCCTCTCCGTTAGTTTTGTTGATTGTGTGGAGGTGGTAAATGGTTGAGAAATCTGTTTTGTTGATTGTGTGGAGGTGGTAAATGGTTGAGAATTCTGTTTTGTCTGCTCTCGTGGTTGGCTCCCATCCATTAGCCTCTCTAGTCTGTTGGGATCACTCTGGTAATTTACCAGCTTTTCCCTGTCCCCGTTTTTATGGATTTTGTGATGGTAAATGACGTTTTCCTTCTTCTTCTTCTTCTTCTGCGTTCGTTCTCAATCTTCCACTAACAAGCTCTGACCAGGGTTTCGCAAGTAGCAGGATGTAGTCGGGAGAACGGAATGTGTTGTGTCTCTAGTTTACAGCTTGACTGCGATATTTAAACCTTACCGTCTGACAAATCGGTCTTCGGCGGATGGCGTTTTCCAATTGTTGGGGATTTGAAATTCTTCTTAGGTCGGGGGTTTAAAATAATACTTCGGTCGGTGGCTTGAAATAATCCTTAGGTCGGGGGTTTGAAATAATAATAGGTCGGGTGTTTGAAATTCCCCATAGTTCGTGAGTTTGAAATTCCCGATAGGTCGTGAGTTTGAAATTCCTTATAGGTCGCGGGTTTTACATTCCTGTTTGGTCGGGGATTTGAAATTCCCCATAGGTCGCGGGTTTTACATTCCTGTTTGGTCGGGGATTTGAAATTCCCCATAGGTCGCGGGTTTTACATTCCTTTTTGGTCGGGGATTTGAAATTCCCTATAGGTCGTTAGTTTGAAATTCTCTATAACTCGTGAATTAGATATTGGTTTAGACAGATATTGAACAATAAAGGTAAATACAGCTTGGCTGTCTAAGAGAATACGAATCACAGGAAGAACACCAAAAAAAAGCCTGCTGAAATCAGATGTGCCTTACAGAAAGGCAAAGATACCACAGCCTCGCTGTAAACTACGTCCTTTTCAGAATGAACGTCGGGAAGAAGAAGAGGAAGAAGAACCTCCACTCCCCCTCCCACACCAGTTACCCCTCGTACTAAAAACCCTTGGCTTAGTGGCACCCTCTGAAATAAGGTAACAGTAGCTGTTCGCCTGAATGCTGTTTTTATACAGCTGGCCGGGGCTGATATAGCTGTGATAACAATGCCATGAAGAAATTCCTCAGCCCAGGGACCCGGGATAGAATGACGGAGAAAGCCATCATTGTTGCTTCCCTGTTGGTAATAGGATCCAGCGGTGAACTCATAAATCTCTCCCAGATATATTCTTTCGCTGGTCATGTTAGACTGGTGACCCCGTCATACACCCGTCTCTACACCTTGCCGATGTTTGAGTGCAGTGTCCTGTCCTGGGCATAGGCACAATGAAACGTGCTCAGACACATGGTTATAGATCTTCAGCTTGGGGCATATGCTTGTCGTTATCAAACTTTGTCAACACACATGCCAGGAGGAGCTGGGGTAGGGCCATATGGTCAACATCGACGTCGTTACTGGTCTTGTTCTATGACTTCACTTGGACTGGCTCGCCTCGTTCTTTGACTTCACTTGGACTGGCTCGCTTCGTTCTATGACTTCACTTGGACTGGCTCGCCTCGTTCTATGACTTCACTTGGATCGGCTCGCTTCATTTCTATGACTTCACTTGGATCGGCTCGCCTCATTCTATGACTTCACTTGGACTGGCTCGCCTCGTTCTATGACTTCACTTGGACTGGCTCGCATCGTTCTTAGACTTGATTTTCAAATGCTTGTTACTTGTTTAAAGGCGTATAAGACCAAAGCAATTCGAGTAGTAACGTCTTTTGTTGTATCTCCACCTTGTGTGACTTTACTTACCAAATAGGTGAAACTTTCAACATTGTGTAATAGTTCTCATACATCTTTGCATCAGCAGCTTTGTTTGTATAATTAATGACTTTTGTCTGTAAGGAATTATATCTGTTCTGATATGTGGCGGCATAGATCTATCCTTTCATGTGCTTCCTCAAATAGTTGGACTCGGCAGACCCAAGTCATTAGCGAAATCGAGATCCTCTTTAGCATGGGATCACAACCCATTGGTCGCGACCCCAAATTGGGTCGAAGTATTTTCTGTTGGGTCGCCGGCTGAAAGAGTTAACCCCCCACCCCTCTCCTCCCAAAAAACAAATAAATATTGATTTTAAAGCAATTTTCATTTTTAGTCGGTTTCTAAAGTTAGAATAATATAATAATTTTTTAAATATCGAACATAACCCATACAAATATGAGTAGTTTTATATGTTGTGTTCCCAGTGGATACACTGAAGCAATCATTAGTCAGATACATCAAGATGCTGAGCAGCGCATGAGCTGCAGTGGTCAGCGATCCATAGCTGACTGCTAGCGTCAGGGCCAGCGAACCATAGTTGCCAAGACCCTTCTACACCTCCACTCGGTGATCCTGGATAACAGGCTGCAGCAGGGCAGACTGGCTAAGGAGAAGGGATCGAAGAGGGAATGCTAACCCGGTACTCAACAAATTATTGCTGAAGTCGGATGTGTTGGGCCGAAAGGTGCAAATATCGCAGCCAAGCTGTAAACTATAACACAACGCATTCCGTTGTCTGGACTACATTCTGCTATTTACCCTTTCAGGGTTTGGTAGTGGGAGATTGAGAACGAACGAAGAAGAAGAAGATACATCAACACGTGGACCTGCTCTCTCGACCTTTCTCTGTTTATCATCCCTGCTATCTTTCCCGTTGTCACAAAGTGCTCCAAATCGCCTCTTCTCATAACATGCCCGAAAAAGAATGACTGCCTTGTTCTGATCTTTACAATGAGTTGTCTTTGTGTTTTGGCCTCTTTGAACACTGAACAATGAGTTGTCTTTGTGTTTGGGCCTCTTTGAACACTGAACAATGAGTTGTCTGTGTGTTTGGGCCTCTTTGAACACTGAACAATGAGTTGTCTGTGTTTGGACCTCTTTGAACACTGAACAATGAGTTGTCTTTGTGTTTGGCCCTCTTTGAACACTGAACAAAGAGTTGTGTTTGGGCCTCTTTGAACACTGTACAATGAGTTGTCTTTGTGTTTGCACCTCTTTGAGCACTGAACAATGAGTTGTCTTTGTATTTGGACCTCTTTGAACACTGAACAATGAGTTGTCTTTGTATTTGGACCTCTTTGAACACTGAACAATGAGTTGTCTTTGTGTTTGGGCCTCTTTGAACACTGAACAATGAGTTGTGTTTGGGTGGGCCTCTTTGAACACTGTACAATCAGTTGTCTTTGTGTTTTCGCCTCTTTGAGCACTGAACAATGAGTTGTCTATGGGCCTCTTTGAGCACTGTAGTTAGTCTTACTAGCAGTCCATCGGAGCCGCAGCATTCTTCTGTAAAACCACATCTCCGTTGGTTCCCAAAAAATCTTGATTGCTGATTGTCCATGATTCACTGCCGTATGTCAGTACTATTTCCACGTAGCATCCAAAGACTCTCTTTCTCAGTTCTAACGCCAAGGTATTGTTGCACAATATATTGAATATATAGCTATGTCATATAACACATATGAAAATAATGCAGCCTTGTTTGACTGCTGTTTGTATGTGAAACCAGTCAGTTTTGCCTTCAGCCCTCCGAACACGCCATAGTGAATTATTGTCTTGTTCCTCTGCGTACGTTCTCAATCTCCCGCTACCACGCCCTGAACAGGGCTTTGCAAGTAGCAGGATGTAGTCCGGAGAACAGAATGTGTTGTATCACTAGATTACAGCTTGACTGCAATATTTGCACATTTCGGTTCGGCACATCCGTCTTCGGCAGAGTGAATTATTGTATTACGCAGGGGTCTGGAATTTTATTGGGGTATTGCCCCAAAGCGTTTTTGCCAAATTATATTTACCCCCACTTCGAACTTCAAAATAAACAAAAAAACAAGCTAATTACTTTTAACATGAAGAGTAAACTGCTCTCAGGGTCAATATTTAATGAAATTAAAAGTCGCGTGAGCTGTAATAGGAATAGCAAACATAAGAAATTAATTAACAAGGATGGGATCTAGACGCCGAGCAGCGCATCATGTGCAGCAGTCAGCGACCCAAAGCTGGCTGCTAGCGTCAGGGCCAGCGAACCAGAGATGCCAAGACCCGTCTACACCTCCACGCATTGATCCTGGATAACAGGCCGCTGGCGAGAGCAGATTGGCTCAGTAGAAGGGATCGAAGCGGGAAAGCAACCCGGTGCTCAGAAATGTCAGATGTGTCGGACCGAAAGGTGCAAATATCACAGTCAAGTTGTAAACCACGAGACAACGCATTCCGTTCTCCGGACTACATCTTGCTACTTGCAAAACCCTTTTCATGGTTTGGTAGCGGTAGACCGAGAACGAACGAAGAAGAAGAAAGTCAATATTACATTTTTTTTAAAGGCATTGAATGCTGAAATAAGAAAAGGAAATATACTAAATTAATTAAAAAAGATGAAGAACTGAAGCATTGTATTCAACACATCTACACATCAGGTGTGGGAAAAATGGTGCTGTTTCATTGTGGCTTCTAGATATTAGAGCAACTTCGATATTGTCACAGGCTGTGTCAATTACTAGCCTGGTTTTCAGTGAAAGTCTTTGCTGATTCCAGATTCGTTCCACGGCGTCATCCGACTTGCCAATTCGGTTCAGGTGCCATCTCCGCATCAAAGGTCGGCTGCAATGGTTCTTTTGCCGTAATGTGCTCTGGTAATCTCAGAGGCTTTTCCCAGCCCATCTCCTGATGTTATCCACCCACTTAAAACGTTCTCTGCCTCTTGAACGACTGCCTTTCACCCTACCCTCAAGTGTGGTCTTCAACAAGGAGTGTGTCTTGGTATTTGACAAAAATAACGTAACTGTCTAACCCTGATTTCGGTCATTAATTCTCTTTTCACCCCCAACTTTTTTAATACCTCCACATTTGTTTTCTTCTCTTTCCAAGAAATGCGACCCAAACTTCTATATATCCACATTTCGAAGGTTTCATTACTCTTTTCCAACTTGTTATTCAGTGTCCATGCTCCTGCGCCATAAAGTAGTGACGAGTACACATAACACCTGACAATTCTCATTTTCAAATTCTGATTTATCTGTTTGGATGTAAGTATGTTTCTGATTTATCTGTTTGGATGTCAGTATGTTTCTGATTTATCTGTTTTGGATGTCAGTATGTTTCTGATTTATCTGTCTGGATGTCGGCATATATCGCATGTTGTCAAATGACATCTTGGCCATACCTGTTCTCTTTCTGATTTATTTTTCACAGCTGCCTTCTTCGGTTATTATTTGACCTGCAAATTCTAAAAAGCAAAATTGAGAACGATTCAAATGACTTTAATTTGACATAATTTGATCTACATACGATTTCTACATTAGATTCAATATTATTGAATACACAAAAATCACTACCTTCTTTTAAAATGTTCACATTTCGTTTGACAGAAAATAGTATAAATATGTATCTGTATTTTTGTAAAAGCTTCAAATTCAAATTGTTACCCCATTTGGAATAATTTATCCATGTCCCCATACTACTGGTATACCGCTATTCTGATATTATTACTCTCTTTTACTACAGCCCTTAAATAAAACTTCAAATGAACCTGTCCTGTTTTTCTACCACTATTGTCCTTCAGTTTTACTACATCCTCTCGCCACTAACAAGAATAGATCGTGTAGATGTCTACGTAGAAATGTCGCGCTCTCAATTTTCCGGCCCAGGCATGTGACACTCGGGTTCTATATTGACTTCGTTGTGTGGTATTTGTCAGCATCGCTTCATATTTCCAGTGCCGTATTAAAAAAGTCATAACCGCGACTTGCTGTCTCATATTGCATTCTCTCGTTTTACGAGCAGTGTCAGTCACGGAGGTTTTATGAGCGCAATACGGCGTAATTGGTATGCCAGCGCAAGGCCATGGGGATGTGTATGGGAGGATGTTATTGTTTCATTTATTTTAACATGACTAATAAATGAGGTTGTTATGGAAGGACGCATCATGTTGCGTGTTTTCTTGTAGCGTTATTGTTGTTGTTGCTTGGATTGTGTACCTAACAGCAGTCAGGATCTCGACCTTCCGCCCAAATCTATGTAATCATATCTGCAGGGAGTACGAAGAGTAATCAGGGTCAGGTGAAACATGCTGATCAAAGTGTTAGTAAAGAGTAATCAGGGTCAGCTGAAACATGCTGATCAAGGTGAGAGTAAAGAGTAATCGGGGTCAGGTGAAATACGCTGATCAAGGTGAGAGTAAAGAGTAATCAGGGTCATGTTAAACACGCTGATCTAGGTGGGAGTAAAGAGTAATCAGGGTCATGTTAAACATGCTGATCAAGGTGAGAGTAAAGAGTAATCAGGGTCATGTTAAACATGCTGATCAAGGTGAGAGTAAAGAGTAATCAGGGTCATGTTAAACATGCTGATCAAGGTGAGAGTAAAGAGTAATCAGGGTCATGTTAAACATGCTGATCAAGGTGAGAGGAAAGAGTAATCAGGGTCATGTTAAACATGCTGATCAAGGTGAGAGTAAAGAGTAATCAGGGTCATGTTAAACATGCTGATCAAGGTGAGAGTAAAGAGTAATCAGGGTCATGTTAAACATGCTGATCAAGGTGAGAGGAAAAAGTAATCAGGGTCATGTTAAACATGCTGATCAAGGTGAGAGTAAAGAGTAATCAGGGCTAGGTGAAACATGCTGATCAATGCCCCCACTTCACGTCTTCTTTCGCGCTCCAGGTTACGGGATGTAATATTTTCTCCTTCTTCTTCTTCTTCTTCTTCTTCTTCTTCATCATCTGCGTTCGTTCCCAATCTCCCTCTACCAAACCTTGAACCGGGCGTTGCAAGTAGCAGAATGTAGTCCGGCATGCATTGTGTTGCTAGTTTACAGCTTGCCTGCGATATTTCCATCTTTCCGTCTGACACATACGTCTTCGGCAGTAGGCATTTTTTTGAGTACCGGGTTAGCCTTCCCTCTTCGATTCCTTCTCATTAGCCAGCATACTCTGTTGCAGTCTGTTATCCAGGATCACCGCGTGGAGGTGTAGAATAGTCCTGGCAGCTCTGCTCTGGTTCGCTGGCCCTGACGCTAGATGTCCCCTATGGGTCGCTGACCACTGCAGCTCATGCGCAGCTCAGCATCTTAATCCCGGGTGTAATATTGGCAGAGGAGGTTGACGTCCGGTCAGGCATAACATACTGTTCAGACGATGTTTGTCAGGGTCAGGTGAACATACTTACCAAGATCTCGCTTCTATTCCAAGCATTTCTCCATGGAAACAGGCAGTTTCTTGGCTTTGTGGCTAACGAAGTGGGGGAGTAGTCGTGATCTCCGTAGTAGTGGGCGACAGGCAGATGAAGACAAGCTTGCCGCAACAGCCTGGAGGACCCAGGCCTACTTCCATTATCCTGCTCGGGATGTGAGGGAAGCGACAGCAACCCGCTTCGAAACGTCCATTTCCGGACGCACGAACGAGTAAACAAACTCATTGTGGGCATTAAACAAGTGTCCATAATGATGACATTATCGAAGCGTATTTTATTGTACTTCAGTCTGGAGGACCCCGATCCATCTTGTCAAGTACGCTGTGGGATGTAAGAAGAGCCACTGTAACCTGCTACTTAAGAAGCGTCGTCGGGCTAACTGAAATCATCATGGGTACTATCTAACATCGTAATGGCATCTGTACAGTGTAAGTCAATTATTGTTCCTCTCATCTGGCCACACAGGAATACCTGCTTTAGTTTCTTATACGAATAATCCTTCAGCAGACACTGCCGTCGAGGATAAATGAGTAGTATTGCTACTCAGTTGTTTGTTGTTGAAGTGAAATACCACTCTCCGTTACTGTTTTATCTGAGAAAATCATTCTATACGAGCAGTAGAGATCTTTATACCAATTTCATAGCTGTTCATGCAGCAACGAGGATTTGTATACGTCAAAACACAAGTATAAGAAAAACAGTCATTCTACCAGACTCTAGGAACGTACTCCAAGCCATCTTGTCCCAAACTAGATAGACTGTCACACGAATTAAAATGCAACATCGGATTGCTGTCCCCCCAAAACCCATATTTAGTCCTACAGGGGATTCCGGCCTCCAGAGTGGCATCCTTGGAAACGAGAAGACAGGCGAACTCGTAAAAGCTGGAAGTGGCAGCACGCAGACTCGCCACCCGCAGAGCAATAAAGAAGCAAAGACACTCATCAAATGATCCACGAGAACAGAATGGAGAGACCAGAACAAAGAATACAAGCCAGAAAATGACAGCACAGACAAACTTGGCAGAGATGGGCTGACAAGGATCTTCAGACTCAGAATGGGTCTCAGAGACACCACCACTGGCGATTGTGGAACACCCAAGAAAACACCAGAACACATCCGGCAGACTGCCCTACCTATGGAGACAAAGAGAGGCAGTCTGACCTAGGGGAGCGACCATGCCCGGCAAGCTGTACGGGACAGGCGAAGTCTTCTTCCTGAACCTCACCGGCTAGAAGCACAGCATGAGTTGATCGAAGAAGGACGTTCCTTTACCTACCACAGCTCAAACTGTCAATCTATGCTGTTCTTCTTGTCCTGTTGTGTCATGTCCTGTTGTGTTCTGTTATGTCCTATTATATCCGTTTTTATTCTGTTCTGATCTGTTCTGTCCTGCCTTGTCCCTGTTATGTCCTGTTCTGTTATGTTCTGTTCTGTACTATTCTGATCTGTGCTGTCATGTTCTGTTTTTTCCTGTACTGTTCTATTCTTTTCTGTACTGTTCTATTCTTTTCTGTACTGTTCTATTCTTTTCTGTACTGTTCTATTCTTTTCTGTACTATTCTGTTCTTTTCTGTACTGTACTATTCTGTTCTTTTCTGTACTGTACTATTCTGTTCTTTTCTGTACTGTACTATTCTGTTCTTTTCTGTACTGTACTATTCTGTTCTTTTCTGTACTGTACTATTCTGTTCTTTTCTGTACTGTACTGTATTGTTATTTTCTGTACTTTTCTGTTCTGTTCATTTATGTACTGCACTTTACTGTACTGTACTTTACTTTTCTGTTCTGTTCTTTTCTGTACTATACTGTTCTTTTCTGTACTTTTCTGTTCTGTTCATTTCTGTACTGTACTTTACTGTACTGTTCTTTTCTGTACTTTACTGTTCTGTTCTTCTCCTCTGTTCTGTTCTTTTCTGTACTGTTTTGTTCTTTACTATTCTGTACTGTACTGTTCTTTTCTGTACTGTTATGTTCCTTTCTATCCTGTTATGTTCTGTTATTAAGAGACGAGTTGACAACACTCCAGTCATTCCCTTAAGTGCTCAGTCTTTAAGTAAATGACGAAGGGTGTGTATGCCGATGGCTACTGCATCTTGCTAGGTTGTACACTTCGGCTTCATCCTCGTTTGGTTTACAGTCAGCTGGAAGCTTGCCCGGTATAAAAAGCCGTGCATTCTGTAAATTGCCGAAGTAACTGCCGTGTCGTCATTCAACAGACGGTACTTGATGACCCGTTCCTCATCGAAGCTTCGGGTCCTAACTTCGTCTCCAGCGGACCCTATCTTGGGCCACGGAAGTCTGGTGCATGGTACGCCCTCCTCCAGAGGCGTCTCGGATGTTGATGTGTACAGCAAGGGAGTCTGACCAACGCATTGGAGATCTCCCCCGCGATTTATTTTTACCTCGGGGGTTCCAGATTGCTGCCGCCGTGCTCCATCGACTATAGTTTCCTCCTATCACGTGACCTGGCCTATGTTTTGCATTGTGTGCATATATTACCGCATCATTCACCAAGGACAAACCCCTAAAGCGAAATTGGGACGTTCATTGAAGGACTTCAAAATGTCACCCCGATCTCATCATCATCAAGTACCGTGTCCGCATCGGAGGTTGCCGGTAATGAATCTCCAGCTGTCTCTGTCCGTGCCAGGTCGGTAGACTCAAACAAACTGTGTCCCGACCACATCTTGAAGTTGTCTGTACCTCTGTCACCCTTCAGGCTCATGTGCCCTCTAATAAAACTTTCAACATACTGTCACGTCTCTTGACATGACTAAAATATTAGGTTTTTCTGCTTTTTATTTCTCTCAGAAGTATCTTCTCCACCTGGAGTTGTTCCAGGACCTCACTATTTGTTGTCTTATCTTTCCAAGAAACTCACCCAAGTCTCCTGCATACCCGCATTTCAAAGGTGTTGGTATTCTTTTGTATTTTGATGGTGTTTGAGTCTGCCTGGAATTAACACTGTAAAGGGCTGAGTAATTGTGTATATTTTAGCGCACCTGTATTTCGAATATTATAGCGCACCTGTATTTCGTGTAAAACGAAATATGGTTGCGAGACATGCGCATTAAACAAAACAGTTGCAAAAAATATAATATATTTCGAAATGAAGTGCTTTAGAACAATTCTGAAAATATTGTAGTTTAGTTAGTTAGTTTTCTTTCCGTGGCGAAGTGGTTAAGCCGTCGGCCTCGTTATCAGATGGCATGGGCTTGTCTTTTTCACGTGTAATTGATACGGAGTTCCCTGCATCTTGTAGTCGCACCCTAGTCGTCTTGTCCTTGACAAGCCACTGGGGTCGAGCGGCTCGAGACGAGAGAATGAGGATAAACAGTAGCGCAGTTAATCCTTACTAAAAATAGTGCTAGCAAATAAATTATGCCACAATCGTCTGCGATGGGCGGCCGCCTTTGCCTTATTTCTTTCCACTTGTGCCTTTAAGCGTCCTTTGGGAAGTACGTTGCGTCGGTCAATGTGAGCCCTTGTGGCTGCACAATCACTCTGCCACGCGTCCGCCCCTTACCATCTAGTCAGATCTACCAGCGTTGTAAGCCATCAGGGGAAGTTGACGAGGGTGCATTCTCATGAGATGACCGAAACAACTCATTTTCTGCCTGGAAATATATTCGACACAAGACGTAGTGCCGACCATACTTCGAATGTCGTCGTTCCGCATTCTGTCTCTTCTGGTAACACCGACGACCTTCCTCAAACACTTCATTTCACAAATCGAAATTCTGCTCTCTCGCGCCCTAGACTGAGGCAATGTTTAGCACTGGTCGCACATAGTCGTCATAAATAAACTGTTTATCAGATGCTGCTTTGTTGCCCAACTAATGCTCGAGTTCCTAGGCAGTGATGACAGCTGATAAGTCACCGCAGATGCTTTCTGATACCTTGTCTCAATTTCCCTGTCGATCCTGCCGTCTGCTGAAAAAATACTGTCCAAATACTTGGACTCATGAGCTTGTTGAAGAGCAATATCATTTAGACTTATCTTGAGTTGCCCAGGAGTTCTACTGATCATCATAGTTTCTGTTTTGTTCTCGCTAATTCGCATATTGTATTTAGTACAGGTAGTCGGGAGCCAAAATATTGTGAAGACAGAAAAAGACAAATAGAGAAAAGATGCTTCTCACTAACTTTCCGTGTCCTGGGCACCATGTCACCACACATTATTCTTCCAGTACTTAGCCACACGGACTGCGCTGTCGTTGCCACTCAGCAGATCGTCCATACTGCAAGTCTCTGGAAGGTTTGGACAGATCGTCAGGTGGTCTTGGTCTTGTGTTGCACCACATTTGCATGTGTCATCCCTGTATTCCCATCTTTTTATATTTTTCGTGCATTGTAATACGCCAATTCGAAGTCTATTTAGTGAATCCCATTTTGCGTCAGGCAGGTGCTGTCTAGGCGCAGGTCCCTCACGTAACTTGATCAAGGGGACCTTCGTCAGCTCTTTCCATCTTCGATACGGCGTTTTCCAGGACTAGTCTGTAGTGGCTAGGTTGACTGTAAGAAACCTAGTCTTGATTTTAGTCCTGTTCTCTGTACCTGATGTCAATACATAGGGTGCCTTGGGTTGTTTACCTGTTTCTCTCTTTCTATATCTGACACTACAGTTCTTCGTGTCTCAGCTGGTACATTTTCTCACCTGGGGTAGGTCTTGCACTAAGTGACTATCCGGCCTGTCTCATTCATTGCTGAATCAATACGTTTGACATGTGCTGAGTTCTTCCAGACTGTCGTGGCGTACTCAGCTGCGGAGAAACAACAGGGCGAGTGATGTTGCTCTGAGGACGTCTGACTTTACTCTCCATGTTGAGCCAATCAGTTTTCGTTTGCTACTGTTTCTCGCATGTTTTTTCTTCTGTTATGTCTCCTGGCATTATACCAAAAAGGACAGCGTGCGATCTTACTTTGCTCCCAGGTATTTGGTAGCCGTACTGTGTTCGAGCTTACTGTCCCTGCCATTTTACCTGTAGGTTTCTTCTAGCTTCTCTTGTTCTTGACTTGGCTTGGCTTCGCTCGCTCTCAATCTCTCGCCATTTTACCTGTAGGTTTCTTCTAGCTTCTCTTGTTCTTGACTTGGCTTGGCTTCGCTCGCTCTCAATCTCTCGCCATTTTACCTGTAGGTCTCTTCTAGCTTCTCTTGTTCTTGACTTGGCTTGGCTTCGCTCGCTCTCAATCTCTCGCTACCAAACCCCGAACAGAACTCAAGTAGCAGAATGTATTCAAGAAAACGGAATGCGTTGTATCGTAGTTTACATCATGACTGCCATATTTTCACCATTTGGTCCAACAAACCCAACTTGAGCAAGCATTTTTTTAGTACCGAGTTAGCCTTCCCTCTTCGATCCCTTCTCCTTAGCCAGTCTACCCTGTTGCAGCCTGTTATCTACATCCTCGCGTGGAGGTGTAGAAGGGTCTTGGCAGCTCTAGTTCGCTGGCCCTGACCCTAGCAGTCAGCGATGGTTCGCTGACCGCCGCAGCTCATACGCTGCTCTCTCTTGTTCTGAGATGGTATCCACAAACGTGGCTTTTACAAAATGGTATTAATATATAATAGAGAGTTTGAAGATGTCCGTGTATGACACAAGCCGATGTGTCCGAAACCACGATGTGGTCTATGGTTCCGTAACGGAGACAGGGGACGGCGTGGGCTAGTAGTAAAGTGACACGGCTCGAAAGGCGAAGGTGGTGGGTTCGATCCCCATCACAGCACCGGCCGTTACCCCGGGGAAGCAAACCCTTAGAAAATGCAGAAGGAAACAGACTTTTACATAAAATGCATGCCGAAGTCGGATGCAGTGGGCCGACAGGCTCAAAATAAAAACCCTAGTGCAACGTACACCGTCTTGGGCAATAGAGAATAAGGCGAACGCAACAAAACAAGAAAGGTAAGAAAGTTCAGTGCAGTTCTTCTTCTTCTTCTTCGTCGCTCGTTCTCAAAAACTCCCTCTATTAGGCCCTGAAAATGACTTTGCACGTAGCAGAATGTTCACCAGAGAACGGGATGCAGTGTGTCGTAGTTTACAGCTTGACTACGATATCTGCACCTTTTGGTTTGACACATCCGACTTCAGCAAGTTTCTTCGAGTATCGAGTTAGCCTTCCCTCTTTGATTCCTTCTCCTTAGTCAGTCTGCTCTGTTGGAGTCTGCTATCTAGGGTCACATCGTGGAGGTGTACAAAGATCTTGGCAGATCTGGTTCGCTGGTCCTGACGTTAGCAGTCAGCTTTGGATAGCTGATCGCTGCAGCTCATGCACTGCTCAGTCCAGTTGAAGTCCGATCACCGAACGTCGGTTGTAATGGATCTCCAGTGTACTCTACCTCTTGCCATCATTGTACAATCTGACAGGCTTGTTCTCATGATGCTATCCACCCACTTCTTGTTGAACGCCCACAATGAGTAGTTTACTCTTTTGTGCGCCCTAAAAAGGACGTTAAGTGGTGGGTTGTCGTAGCTTTCCTTACATCCCGAGCGTGCTGATGCAGGTGAACCGGGGTCCTCCAGGCGGTTGTGCCATGCTTGGCTTAATCTGCATGTCGCTCACTACTACGGGATCACGTCGATCACTCACACCTTTTTAGTCAGGCTGTCATGAAAACAGCCCGTATATAGGAAGGGCTGCGAAGAAGCCGGGTTAAGGGTCTTTGCCAGTATATTTTACCTGGCCCTGACTAACATGTCTGATCAGTATATTTTGCCTGGCCCTGACTAACATGTCTGATCACTATATTTTGACTGGCCTTGACTAACATGTCTGATCACTATATTTTGCCTGGCCCTGACTAACATGTCTGATCACTATTTTGCCTGGCCCTGACTAACATGTCTGATCACTATTTTGCCTGGCCCTGACTAACATATCTGATCACTATTTTGCCTGGCCCTGACTAACATATCTGATCACTATTTTGCCTGGCCGTGACTAACATATCTGATCACTATGTTTTGCCTGGCCCTGACTAACATATCTGATCACTATTTTGCCTGGCCCTGACTAACATATCTGATCACTATGTTTTGCCTGGCCCTGACTAACATATCTGATCACTATGTTTTGCCTGGCCCTGACTAACATATCTGATCACTATTTTGCCTGGCCCTGACTAACATATCTGATCACTATGTTTTGCCTGACCAGACGTTAGTCTTCCTTACCTTCCACCCACTTGTAACGTTATTTACAATCGTAACAATGGCATCAATATGCAAGATTTAGTATAGCCATTCGGTCACCATTAGACCCCCAACGTTGTATAAACTGCGCAGCTAATTTTATGCTGCTTAAAGCGATTGAATATTGAAATGTATTTGTTGTCACTGTATGTACACTTAATTGTTTTGATAAACATCGATTGTGGAGCGCGTAGCCCAGTGTGCTTGCTTGCTAAGACTGGGATTACAACCGCACCAGAGTTCGAAATCACGGCAGACAGAAACAATCCGTGTGTGGGTTCGTTCCTGTTACGACCTCTCCTCCAGTCGTCCAAGCTGTAAATTGGTACCTGACGTATGGCTTGGGGAAGGTATAAACAGCAAGAAAGGGAACTGGCCACCCCGCCTCACACAGGTTGCGGCTTAGTCCATAAAGAGTTATCTTCATCCCCGTCGGCATTTGTTTCCATGAGACCCACCTTGAGCTGTAATTCATCCAAGTATGCTAATCAGTATGTCCACAAAAGATGATATTACTCATTATGAATCTGTCGATTCAAAGAGGTTGATAATTATTACAGTCGGGACAAATTGTAATCCATCTCGTTGCCAGAGCTGTTTTTCTTCCCGGAGCACATGTCAACACACTTCTTCCAGAACTGAATGTCTGTTTATGAAAGGTACTCACGTGTCAGCACTTCAACATCACACATTTTAAATGTCATGTTCTGTTGGACAACTTGTCCTTTGACTTTAGCTCACACAAGCTCTATAGGATTTAGATGCGCATAGTATGCAGGTAGTCGCAAAGAAGTGTGGCCGTACTCTTCAATGATTTTGTTAATATGACACACCTCTGTCTGTCTTCCTCACAAGCTACAACAACTCGGGCTTCAAATACGTGTCGTCGAAATTCACTTTTTCCTGAACTAGCCATGTCCTGATTTGAGCTTTTGTGTTTGATGCAGTTGATACTTTGTCTTCCTCTAATACTGCATTATCTATTACTAGGCATGCCGGTCTATCCAGAATTGGAAGCAGATCATTCGTCATCCTCTGCCTGAAAACTTGTTCATTCATTTCAATTTGGTAGTCTCTACCGTCATTACTTTTTGAATGGAAAATAATTTCAGCGTCATGGACAAGTCAGTTTTCACTGCTTCCGGCAGACGTTAGTATAATGCGCTGCGCTTTGCTGAATGAAATTTGTCTTTTCTGTTCACCGTCAACTGATTGCCATTTTTACTATAAGTGTGGTGAGCGTTGACCCAGGATTCATCCAAGTATACAATATCTTAGCCTTGCCTACGCCGTTCATGTCTCTGTCTCAGGTATTTGCTTCTGGCAGCAATAAAATGTGGCTTTTCACATATTATATTCCTGCCCCCTGAAGTTTTCCTGAATGTAAAAGCCGGCAGCTCTCACTATTTTCCAAAGAGTACTTTTGGAAATTTCAATACTGCAGTCGGATTGCAATGTTAATATTGGTTTCCGGAGAGTAACAAGTGGATTTTTCGTCAACAGTTTCAAAATCTGCCGTTTTATGACATCTCTGCTCGAAATCGCGAAATTTTCTTTTCCTGCCTTGCTTGAAATCTGTTTTGTTTTTGTTTGTTCTCCTTATTTCTCTATTTCAGAAGGCGGTGTGCGTTGCGCCATGTTTTTATTTTTGCGCCTGACGGCCCAGTGCATCCGATTTCGACATGCATTTTATGTAAGGGTCTGCTTCGTCCTGCATTTTTTAAGGGTTTGTTTCCCCGCAGTAATGGTCGGTGCTGTGATGGGAAGCGAAGCCAGCACCTTCGGTGTTGTGAACCGTGTCACTTACCTACTAGCCCACGCTGTCCCCTTCAACCTTTCTTGATATGAGTGCACTCTTGAGTCCAGTCCAATCCTGTAAAAGGATCATCTATCCTGACCAAGCGCCAATTGTGTTCCTTTCTCTGGCTCATGAATGTCGCAATATAAATGACCCATTTTAGATTCCCTGCGAATAAAACGTGTATAGTAAAACGGTAACCTTCTGCATTGTTATAAATGTACATTTCACAAACATTTTGAAATTGATATCAATGTAAATTTTGAAAAAGCAACCATATGTCACAATAACAACCCCAAACTATAATATCTTGATACGCCTATATCTGAATGACATTTTTGCATGTTTGACCTTGATTGTTTTCCGCACTCGACAAAGTGTCTAACTCGAGCACGGTAGAATCAAGAACGTTTTTTTTACTTATCGAATTTGAATGTCAAAACATACATTTTAAAAACAGCACAACTGTGTATCTTAAACATTTTAAAATTATGTCCAATTTAGTGAGGCTGCTTTTAAGAAAGTCTAATGAATACATTTCTCAATATACATCAAATTTCTTAGATAAACAAAAAATTTTCTTAACGTCATGGCATCGTGCGAAAAAATCATTTGGAATTGACATGCAGTTTTGTAGACAATCGCTTCAGACCTTTTTTATGAATTAAAAGACGGACTATAGTATAATACTAAACAAGAAGGTATATCTTGTTATATGGCCATATTAACATAACTGCCTAACTGATTTCGGTCATCAATTCTCTTTTCACCCTGAACTATTTCAATATCGCCACATTTGCATTCTTCTCTTTCCAAGAAATGCGACCCAATCTTCTATATATCCCCACTTTGAAGGCTTCAATACTCTTTTCCAACTTGTTGTTAAGTGACCTTCTTCAAGTCACCAGTGGATTTCCACCTGCCAAAAAAAAATAAAAAAATATATCAAATAAAGGAGGTCGCACCTCTCCTCGACGTCTAACGACACAAGTGGACTGAAGATAGATCGACAAACACATATCCTGCTAACTGGAATTTATTATCTTAAATAACTCAGGTTTTCCTACACGGTTCATTGATATTTATTTGGTTGTGTCCCCTACCATTCTATCAATAATGAATCGTCTGAATACAGTATATTTTTTCTTCGTGGTTCGTTTTCAATCTCCCGCTACTAAGTCCTGTTACATGACGTTGTTCGGCGAACGGAATGCGTTGTGTCGTAGTTTACAGCTTGATTGTCATGTTTACACCTTTCGGTCCAACACATCCAACTTCAGCAACATTTTGTTTTGTACCTTGTTAGCCTTCTCTCTTCGATTCCTTCTCCTTAGCTGTTACCCAGGATCACCGCGTGGATGTGTAGAAGGGTCTTGGCAGTTCTCGTTAGCTCGCCCTGGCGTTAACAGTCAACTATGGACATCGGCTATATGAATTAGCACTACGCTTAAACTTCTGTCGCATTTTCACAATCTATTTCACAAGGCTAAACTTCGCGAAATTGGCAACCTTCGCTCTAGCTGCAGACAGCGTCGGTTTCGGTGTGACTGAAATTTAGACACAGTTATAATGGACTAGCCTACGGTCGGGGAGAGATGCCTCTACGACCATTTACAGTTATGGGAAAGGCACTACACACAACGATAGATGTCATCCCACCTCCGCTGCTTTGCGGGATATCTGTTTACGGGAAAGGCTTCGAGAAGAAACCATGGGGGTCTGCATCCTGTGCTATCTCCAGTCGTCTCGATAAAAGCTTGCCATTGGCCATATGTAGCTCGGGACCAGAGAGTGAGGTTGACAAAAGGCGCAGTTCTTCCTCACTTTAATCCAAATAACAGCACAAGTCACATTTCTGCGGGTATAGCAAGAGAAGAGACTGTCCACACGGCTGAACATTCATGCGAACATTCCCTGCCGCTCGTGATAATGAAGTCTTCAGTTCGTGCGAACATTCCCTGCCCACACTGCCCAAGTTTTTTTCCAGGCTCACGCTCGGTTTCTCAGTTACCTTCGGACCCATCGGCAGAGCCAGCATATTCCAAATCAATGAACATAGAAAGTGGCCTTATGAGAGGTATGGCACTCGCCTCTCAAAGCGATGAACGAAAACGACGTGGGTTGGATACCCACAGGACTCAAGCCAACCTTGATCTAAAAGAGGTGGGACCAGAGTGCCTGTATCCTGAGTTTCCTCCAGGCGTCTTGCCACTGGTCCGAGGTAGTTGGGGACCAGAGAGTGAAGTTGATTACCAGCGCAGCTTCTTTCGCGCTGTAATCCAAATACAGCGCAAGTTACATCATCAAGACAAATACTGTCTGGTGATGTCGCCACCATCGCTTGCGATGGACAACTAACTTATGATAAACAAACATTGTAATGCGAAGATGTGCAGTGGTACTAAACAATGGCCGAATACTGCACTAATACAAAAACCGAAGCAAAACCTCTGTTAGGACCAAAAGATGTTAAATAAAAACTCACAGAGGAAGGTGTGAATACATAAAATATAGAAACGAACACAAAGGAGTTTTTAAAAAAGGTACTTGGGTGGATAGCATATAGATAATCGCTTAGTCCCTTCGCCTGTGTGCACGTCAGATACCAGATAGCAAGTACAACCATTACCGCCGCAGCCTCGCCTTATTACTAATTTAGCGAAATAAAGGTGAAGGTAGTCCCAAATACTGCTATCGGGGATGGAGTGTTAGAAACTTTATTGTACTAGCCATCAACTTTTTTTT
The DNA here is from genome assembly GCA_036924085.1 of Ariolimax columbianus. Classification (NCBI taxonomy): domain Eukaryota; kingdom Metazoa; phylum Mollusca; class Gastropoda; order Stylommatophora; family Arionidae; genus Ariolimax; species Ariolimax columbianus. The sequence continues at coordinate 41,886,870 of JAVGWX010000008.1, read as the reverse complement.
TACCGGATGGGGAGCAGAGCTGGCGTTTTTCCTTCTCGTCTTTTCCTTCCCTAACATTAAGCATACAGTACATTAGATCACATAAAAGTCTGCTGCAATCTGATCGAAAGGGCACAAGAACACCAAACATTCGCTAATACTTACATTGATCGACTACAAAAAGACATTTGACTCGGTTGAAACAGAACTCGTGTAGTAAACGCTGGGCGAGCAAAGAGTAGATCTCCACTACATCTAAATGCTCAAGAAATGCTTTGTCAGATGCACCACCGTCATCCGCCCATTCACTCAACCCATCACGATCGCGACCGAGAAGGGAGTGTGGCAAGGAGACTCCATCTCGTCCAACCTTTTCTCTGCATGCCTAGAGTCGACGATGAGGCACTGCGACTGGGACAACTACGGCATCAAAATCGACGGAAGACGTCTTAACCACCTCAGATTGGCAGACGACATCGTCCTCATCACAGAGACACCCCTGGAAGCGACAGAGATGTTCCGGTCACTAGACACGGAAGGCAGGAAAGCAAGTCTAGCTATGAAGCTAAGGAAAACCAGAGCTATGCGCAACCGTTTCGTAGAGCCCAACCCAATACTCTTGAGTGGAACGCCCATAGAGGATGTTGAAGAATATCTCTATCTAGGAAGGCTCCTCAACATGGAGAACAACAAAACACGAGAGATCGCCAGACAGAAACGGGTGGGCTGGGCGGCCTTCAACTCCATCATGACAGCAACGGACGTCACAAAGGACACCAGACTACGTGTGGATATCTTCGACTCGATAGTCCTGCCAGCGCTCTGCTATTATAGCGTAACCTGGTCTCTAATAAAAGCAGCAGAGAACCAACTGAGAACAGCACACGCATCTCTGGAAAGACGCCTCGTGGGCATAACTCTCAAACAACAGCGGCAGAGAGAACTACAACAATAGCGACATCCGGAGAATGTCACACATCAAGGATGTCCTACAGTAGGTCAACCATTGGAAACACCAATAGGCTGGTCATATATCCAGATACAAGATGAAAGACGGAGTACCTTAACCACCACGTGGTACACGCGTGACAAAAAGAGACGGCCCCCAACTCGCTGGCGAGATTCACTAGAAAAATACAACATTCACGACCCCACAACAGACAGACTACTATCACATTAGACGACACGCGCCCGCGACACAAAGGACTGAATCCTGAGTTGGGACCCGCTCAAGGGTGACCACCTCTTGACGAAGAACGGGTCGAACTAAGAACATTAAGCCGGCACTGATCTACGTCTGGGTGGACCTGAGCGTATCAATAACGATACTTGTGCAGCGAAAACTGTGCTCTCTACTTCATTGCTACTTAGATTCTCATACACGCACACACACATATGGATTACACGTGTTAGAAGATTAAGCATGATCTAGGGGTGAAGCGTCCGTTTCACAATCCCAACGCACAGAGTTTTTTCCTTGGTGCGATCGCTCCTCTGCGTACTGAAAAATAAAAGAATCCTTAAATACTGCAGAGCTTCCAAGAAACTTATAACAGATAAATAGGTTGACAGTTGTAAGAAGGGACTTTATGCAAAAGACATGCTGCGTACTTTTACTTAATATATGCGGAACGTGTTCAAATGAAACCGGACCAAACTGCAACAAGCGAACATACGTACAATGCGCATGATGACGTCCAGTTTGCAAAATTTTATTATCCTCCGACTCATAATTTCCTCAGCAGCCCGTTGAAAACATGGTTGTGATATGGAATCCGTTCAGAGTTGATCAGCGAGCGGTGATTCGGTTTCTAACAGCTCAAGGGTGTCGACCAGTTGACATTCATCGCAGAATGCAGGCAGTGTATGGCGACAAACGTATGTCGAAGACAACAGTGAAGAACTGAACAACGATGTTTAAAGAAGGACGTGAGTTAACGAAAGATATTTCGCGACCAGGTTAGGCGCATATTGTTGCGTCAGAAGATGCCTTCGCCAAAATTGATGCAGGAATTCGGGTGAACCGTCGCCGGAGCTTATGTTTGTCACACATTTGTCACCATACAGTACCTGTATTCTGCGATGGATGTCAACTGGTCTGAGGAGAGTGGCTCCATGGCAGGAGCACAGTGGCTGAATGGCAGGAGCAGAGTGGCTACATGGCAGGAACAGAGTGGCGACACGACAGGAGCAGAGTGGCTACATGGCAGGAACAGAGTGGCGACACGACAGGAGCAGAGTGGCTACATCGCAGGAGCAGAGTGGCTACACGGCAGGAGCAGAGTGGCTACACGGCAGGAGCAGAGTGGCTACATGGCAGGAGCAGAGTGGCGACACGGCAGGAGCAGAGTGGCTACTTGGCACTCCCCAACCCAATTTTATGGCGACCGAGAAAAGCATACAAAGAACCGCCGAGTTTCTGTGTGAGGAACATTGATGCGATTATGTTATGGCGTATCACGTCCACGACGCCGAAAAAGAAGAAGTTGGCAAGTAGTCCTCACTTCGAGTTAGTCCGTTTTTAGATTCATAACAAGACAGCCAGTGACATTGTTTCCCTTATCCCCGGTGATGGGAATCCATGGGATCATTATTATATCACTACAGGGGGATCAAGATGCTGAGCAGCGCATGAGCTGCAGTGGTCAGCAACCCATTGCTGACTGCTAGCGTCAGGGCCAGCGAACCAGAGCTGCCAAGACCCTTCTACACCTCCACGTGGTGATCCTGGATAACATTCTGCAGCAGGGCAGACTGGCTAAGGAGACGGGATCGAAGAGGGAATGCTAACCCGGTGCTCAAAAAATGCTTGCTGAAGTCGGATGTGTTGCACCGAAAAGTGCAAATATCGCAGTCAAGCTGTAAACTACGACACAACGCATTCCGTTCTCTGCACTACAATCTGCTACTTAAGCCCTTTTAGAGCTTGGTAGCGGGAGATTGAGAACCAACGAAGCCAAGCCAAGCCATATCACTACAGCATTCATTATAATTGTTGAGATCAAGCTGGAGGGTTTAGAGGGATGTGGTTTAAAGGCATCTAGTCCCTGCTGTGGCTCCACATTGTCCAGCCAAGGTTTTATTTTGCAAATAGAAAGAAACCTTGGGGTCACTATACCTGGGAGGTAAGGCGATCACCGTTCAAAAATCTAAGAAAAGCGCGAAACAGTGGTTGTGTTCGAATCCCGTAGGTTTAAAACGTCTGCTTGTGTCAATGGAGGTGAGAGCGACGCTTCGTCCTATCGGAGATCTACGAAAAACTCTGGAGGTTCCGTGTGCACGCTGTGCACGGAAAAGAATCCTTGGCAGCTGAAAATCGAACAGAGCATACTGTTAGCCGCTGGCCGGGCTACAATTCTGAAGGTATTTAAATTCTTACCCAGTTGTGAAGGCCAGCTCCTCAATCGTGCAAAGACGCAACATGCCAATCACTTGTTTGTCTGCACATTCGATTGCAAGTATTTACACAGAACTTAACACCCTCTGTGTAGAAGAGTTTAGTTTAGTCAAAGAATCAACGTCCTTGCACACTGTTTTACCCATTTGTGCACTGAACTTCTCCATTTCTTTTGGAGAATCGCATCACAATGTATTAACACCGGCGAGGACCCAGTATTGGATTAGGTCGATTTTTAACATAATTCTGGAATTGTGCCCGGGTAGCGGCCGTTAAGCCTATTACTTTCTATTTCCAACTGCCGATGGATTTTTAACTTGCACGACACTATGGACGTGCGTCCGATCTCTGCTACCCAGAGATCCAGGGAAATACCAGAAGGTCCGCGTGAAAAAAATATCGGCCTCTATCGTGATTTGAACCCGCGACATCCAGCACTGGAGCTCAACATCTTACTTCGAGACCACTCGGTGATCAGTGCCCGCCTATAACAAATATGATCTGGTAACGTGGCTGGCCAAATGATAGATGAATGTGGGATGTAACAATGTTCTCTAACATGGTCTAGAACATTAGCTTCATCAGATCATGTTAGTCGTTGGTGAAATCGGGGTGAAATAATCAATCTTTTTTAAAACCTTAAACTCCGTGCGGAGCATAGCTCTTCAACAAATACTCTGTTCTGTTCTGTTCTATTAGTCGACTTTACTGCACTCCGGGCATACCCATGGGTGCTCAGTCTCTCTCAGCAGATGCGCAAAGTGTGGATGCTGATGGTGCCTGTAGCCTGTTGGTTGTACACCTTCCTTTTTCGTCCTCTCAGGTTCCCTGATCCACTGAATCCTAATTTGATTCCAAAGTGCCGCAGCCTATGCCTTGCAGACTCATCCAAAGCAGTGTCGTATTCCATCAGGTGGTCCTTGATAACATTCACTATGCCACCTTTATCCATGTCCACTGTGCCTGTTATGGGTGCGCGTGACGCAAAAAAATCAGCTCCCTCGTTGCCCGGAACCCCAGCATGACCAGGACAGTAGATCCACACCAGCCCCTGAAGTTTTGAGGTCTCCAGCGCTGCTATCCACTCATGTCGTAGCCACCAATTCTGCACCTTTCGAAGTAGTGTTTGGGAGTCTGACACGATGACTGCTCCTGTTGAAGATATCTCAGACATTCACCTCAGATAGTCTGTCACCGCCTCCATCTCCATTCTCATACTTGATGTTGTAGTCTCGTATGCGCCACTTCGTTCAGCAACGATCCGGTCTTTTATTCTAGCCGAGAAACCCCAGCCTGATGTTCCACTACGTTGCACCGACCCATCAGTGTATATGATGGTATCACTTTCATGCGTGTTCGCGCCTTTCAGGTGGTTGACTTCGAGCTTTGTCTGGCTATTTCGCCCTTTCCTACATTCACTGACCATGGTTATGATGACCGTGTGGCAATCTGTTAGTGTCTCCCAAGTATGAACCCATTCCTCTCCCTTGACCATCGTCTCGACTGCACTTCCCGGACTGAACCAGTACCCAGTTAAGGTTGTGTCGACCCGGGAAGTGTAGGTCAGCTGTGAGATATTTCACTGTTTCGTCTTTTGGTCTCATCACAGTGATCCTAATAGAGAACCAGTCGGGAAATCATGCCATACATATAATGAAGTATTGCAGGCAATCAAGGAAACCGTTGAACACCAATGCCGGTCCACAACCTGTAGTATTCCTGACAGATGTACAATCAACACTCCAGGAAATGGTCCAGGAAACTGGCAGATCAACAGACTATACTGTCTGAACTGAGCGACCATCGCCAGATTGTCATTCAGTGGATGTCTTCTCATTGTGGAATACCCGGAAGCGAGACAGCAGATTGACTGTAAAGGAGTGTGAGCAACCAGATGTACCAGTTACATACCAACGGAAGGTAAGGATGATTAAATCAAGCAGAAAGCCATCAAAAGTAACACAAGATGAATACCATCAGATGAGGAGAGGAAGACTAACATCTGGTCAGGCAAAACATACCGATCAGACATATTAGTCAGGGTCAGGCAAAACATAGCGATCAGACATGTTAGTCAGGGTCAGGCAAAACATACTGGTCATACATGTTAGTCAGGGTCAGGCAAAACATACTGGTCATACATGTTAGTCAGGGTCAGGCAAAACATACCGATCAGACATGTTAGTCAGGGTCAGGCAAAACATACTGGTCATACATGTTAGTCAGGGTCAGGCAAAACATACTGGTCATACATGTTAATCAGGGTCAGGCAAAACATACCGATCAGACATGTTAGTCAGGGTCAGGCAAAACATACTGGTCATACATGTTAGTCAGGGTCAGGCAAAACATACTGGTCAGACATGTTAGTCAGGGTCAGGCAAAAATACTGATCAGACATGTTAGTCAGGGTCAGGCAAAACATACTGGTCATACATGTTAGTCAGGGTCAGGCAAAACATACCGATCAGACATGTTAGTCAGGGTCAGGCAAAACATACTGGTCAGACATGTTAGTCAGGGTCAGGCAAAACATACTGATCAGACATGTTAGTCAGGGTCAGGCAAAACATACTGGTCATACATGTTAGTCAGGGTCAGGCAAAACATACCGATCAGACATGTTAGTCAGGGTCAGGCAAAACATACCGATCAGACATGTTAGTCAGAGTCAGGCAAAACATACTGGTCAGACATGTTAGTCAGGGTCAGGCAAAACATACTGGTCATACGTGTTAGTCATGGTCAGGCAAAACATACTGGTCTTACATGTTAGTCAGGGTCAGGCAAAACATACTGGTCATACATGTTAGTCAGGGTCAGGCAAAACATACTGGTCATACATGTTAGTCAGGGTCAGGCAAAACATACCGATCAGACATGTTAGTCAGGGTCAGGCAAAACATACTGGTCATACATGTTAGTCAGGGCCAGGCAAAACATACCGATCAGACATGTTAGTCGGGTTCAGGCAAAATATACTGATCAGACATGTTAGTCAGAGTCAGACAGAATATACTGATTCGACATGCTAGTTAAGGCCAAGCAAAACATACTGGCCAAGACTCTCACCTTGACTTCCTCGTAGCCCTTCCTGTAAACGGGCTGTTTTAACGGCATCCTGTCTAACAAGGTAAGCGATCGACGTGATCACAGTAGTAGTGAGCGATACGAAGTGAAGCCAAGCATAGCACAACCGCATGGGGGACCCTTTTCCACCTTTATCAGCACGCTCGGAATGTGAGGAAAGCTACGACAACCCGCCACTTAATGTCCTTTTTAGTGGGCAATAAAGAGTAATCTTACTCATTCTGTGCATTCAAAAACAAGCAAAAGATGAACAAACAAGAATAAACTGTTGTGTCACACCTTAGAACAGGACGCAACCGTCTCAGCAGCCACATATACACACAATTGAAGATTGACAACTTGACCACAGAACACATACCACAGAACTGCCCAGAATATGATATACAGAGACATACCCACAGGCCCATAGAAACTATACTGGAAGAGAAACTTTATTTACTTATATGTGAACTACTAAAGACAGTGAGACTTATACAAGAGACAACATTGCAGATATAGACATGATATTTTCCGGAGAAGGGAGAATAGACGCTAGTCCAGTCATGCACAAAATACTGACCAGGACGTCGCGTCAGGGTCAATACACTGACCAAGACCACAACATCTTCCAGGTAGCGTTCCCCGGAAACGGCTGTTTTCAAGGCAGCCTGGCTGACGAGAGGTGGATGAAGCCAAACAAAGCACAACCGCCTGGAGGACCGCGGTCCACCTTCATCAGCATGCTTGGGATGTGAGGAAAGCTACCACAAACCACTACTTAACGTCCTTTTCTGGGCACACAAAAGAGTATATGTACTCATTGTGGGCATTAAGAAACAACAACAATTTTCAGGCGAACAAAAGAAGAAGAGATTTTCTGGCGAACAAAAGATAAAAAGAAGACATTTTCAGGTCAGCGAAAGATAAGAAGAAGAAGGCATTTTCAGGTGAGCGAAAGATTAGAAGACATTTTCAGGCGAACGAAAGATAAGAAGAAGAAGACATTTTCAGGCGAACGAAAGATAAGAAGGACATTTTCAGGTGAACGAAAGATGAGAAGGACATTTTCAGGTGAACGAAAGATGAGAAGAAAACATTTTCAGGCGAACGAAAGATAAGAAGAAGAAGACATTTTCAGGCGAACGAAAGATTAGAAGACATTTTCAGGTGAACGAAAGATGAGAAGAAAAAATTTTCAGGCGAACGAAAGATAAGAAGAAGAAGACATTTTCAGGCGAACGAAAGATTAGAAGACATTTTCAGGTGAACGAAAGATGAGAAGAAAAAATTTTCAGGCGAAAGAAAGATAAGAAGAAGAAGACATTTTCAGGCGAACGAAAGATAAGAAGAAGAAGATATTTTCAGAGGAACGAAAGATAATAAGACTTTCAGGCGAACGAAAGAAGAAGAAAAGGGGGATAACGCAGCTCCACAATCCATGCCTACACCAGTACACGTCCTTTAACTCTTTAGTCTACGAAACAATTGGAAAGAAGACAGCGAATAGGACAGCATAAGGGATCATAAGAAGATGAGAGGAACTTATAGAAAGCAAATAAAGCCTCCTACGGCGCATCTAGATGAGTTCTCAAGTAACCTTCACACCCAGTGTGTCCCTCTGAACATTCCTCGTATATTCATGATTGACAGAAGACCTCTACCAAATTGCTGCCGCCCCTGTTTTCTTCTGTCAGCCCCCCCCCCCCATTTTCCTCCCCTCCTCTGGAAAACATCTGTTAAATATAACACCCTCATATAGATCCCCCTTCGGGTTCTCTACGAACGTTGTATCCCTCTCGCTCGTTTTTCCGCTCGTCAGCGAGCTCACTCTATAACCGTATTGTTTATGCACCATGTGTTTCTTGTCCGTCGGGCAACCGTTTAGTCTCCCTGTAATTACGCCCAAGGTTGACAGTTTATTTACTTTAGCACTTTAATAATCCGCTCGAAAAACAGAACCACCCTTCCACGGACTGACATAGTATTCCTGCGAGCTAGGAAAAATAAATTTTGGAATCGGCGTATCGTCAATCTTCAGCCAATCAGATTTATTTTTCTTCCTTGATTTCGTCTGCTAACCCGCTTGCGTCTGGCTTGTTTTTCTTTCAATTTCAATTTTGAGTTATTTAATTAAACAATTTTGGATTTGCCTTGTCTAGCTTTGCTTTGAACGTAAATCTGGCAAATGGGTTGCCATGTTGTTGCAGGATTTTCTTGAGATGAAAATAAACATGTGTTTTTCTCCCCTTCATCTTCTTCCTCTTTTGATTGTAGCTTCATTTGTTTTCTTTCTGTGTGCTTACACTTTAAACAAAAGCCTTCCTCTTCTTCTTACTATCCCCTTAAAGGGAGAAACAAAAATAACCGCTAGAAATTTTAGAAGATAAAAAAAGGCAAAATGATTAACAGGTTTCATGTTGTGTTTTAAAATACTCGATTTCCCTTCATTCTAATTCAGTCAGCTGTTAATCTCATGCGTTCTTCATCTTTTCAGAATTTCCACCCCTCTTTTCCATATGCTACGCGTGTTTCCTTTCCTTCATTAATGTTATGGATGCTGCGTTAGTCGTTATCTCCGTCTCTCATTTATAATAGCCTGCTTACAAGAACGGCAAAGACAACAGTCCTAAACGCAACGACTCGATCCCGAGAATTTATCTTCCGTAAACACTACACAGTCCATTATTTGCCTGTAAAATAGATGGCCCGTTTTATGGAGCCATTGCTACGGATTCCGTCATTGAGGTCTGAGGTTTATCCCAATGTCTGCAACTAAATAACCCGTTTGATGAACTGCGTTTTATTGTTGTTGTTTTTTTTTTGGGGGGGGGGGGGGGGGGGGTCCTTAATTTCCCGCGTTTCTCGAATTTTCTTTACAAACGTACAATTCTAAAACAATATCGTTTTTCTCCGGTTGTGTTACTTATTTCATGAAAGGATGGCAAAGGAATATTGTTGACGCTTTCCACTATCTCCTATATTTGTTTGTTTGTCTATTTTCTTCTTATCGCTTCCGAAAGAATTTATTTATTAACTGTTTATTCATTCAATGCAAATGTGTTTTTAATACTATCTATCTATCTATCTATCTATCTATCTATCTATCTATCTATCTATCTATCTATCTATCTATCTATCTATCTATCTATCTATCTATCTATCTCTCTGTCTGTCTGTCTGTCTGTCTGTCTGTCTGTCTGTCTGTCTGTCTGTCTGTCTGTCTGTCTGTCTGTCTGTCTGTCTGTCTGTCTGTCTATCTGTCTGTCTGTCTGTCTGTCTGTCTGTCTGTCTGTCTGTCTGTCTGTCTGTCTGTCTGTCTGTCTGTCTGTCTGTCTGTCTGTCTTGTCTGTCTGTCTATCTATATATCTATCCACTCACCTATCCATCTATTTTCTATCTATTTTCAGTCCACATATCGTTAAACGTCGTGGGGAGGTGCGACCTATTTTGTTTCATATTTTTTTGGCAGGTGAAAATGCACTGGTGACTTGCCAGGTCAATCCCTCAATCTGTTAGCCTCTGGAATATACGATCGCCTAATTTTGAGACTGGTGGAGGTGGAAGTGTAAATTAGAGCAAGGTAGACACGCATCCTGTCAGGCGCCATCTAAGCCGCTCCGCTAACCACATAAACAATTCCTGTTGTTATGGCCGCACTGTCCCCTGTTTTTGCCACATATTCTCTGTGGGGCGAGAATCCCTAGGATAATTTGAGTAGATTTTTAACTTGAATTTTGCACGAGCAGTGAGAACTTGAATTTTGCCTGAGCAGTGACGTTAGACCTACTCTTTTCAATTTCCAACTGCTAAGGTATTTTTAACGTGCGCGCCACTGCATACGAGTGACTGATCTCATTGCTCAGAGATCAGGGGAAATATTTACCGGACGATCCACGGCAAAAAAATGCTGGTGTCTCCAACGAGGTTTGAACCACCAGCACCCGAGTCTAACACCTTACCTCGAGACCACCAATCTAATTCAAGCTTTGTCTTGTGGAGGTCTTCAACAAATACATACCCGTTCATCAAATGTTTTTGTGGTTTAGTTTTAACAGGATGAAGTAGCCAGCCTCATGCCCAATGGTCCCCAGTCGAGTCTTACTAGGGTCTCAAGATGGAGAACAATTAATGAGCTGGCACAAGATGGAGAACAATTAATGAGCTGGCACAAGATGGAGAACAATTAATGAGCTGGCACAAGATGGAGAACAGTGAATGAGCTGGCACAAGAGGAGAACAGTGAATGAGCTGGCACAAGATGGAGAACAGTGAATGAGCTGGCACAAGATAGAGAACAGTGAATGAGCTGGCACAAGATAGAGAACAGTGAATGAGCTGACTGCGTGAGTCGAGGTCAGTGAACCAGAGCAGATTCGGTACCTATTATGAATACATGTGGAGGCATTGGAAACAGGCTGTAGTGTAGACTGGCTAAAATAATATGGATCGCAGTGGAAAGACAACCCAGGTACCCAAAAACGTCAGCTGAAACCGGATATGGTGGGCTAAAAGGTGCAGATATTGCAGCCTTAAACTACGACACAACGCCCTTTTCAGGATGAACGCCAAAGAAGAATCTTACGATAAACTAGACAGGTTGCAGTTTTAGTATTCCATCCTGCCGTTTCGTCCCCGGTAGCAATCGGGGATGATATTTTAAAAATAAATCGAGGGTGAATAACAATCTTGATTGTTCACCGAGTAGCGACTTCAAGGGCACGCGTCATTTAATTCTTTGCTCTGTAAAACTCTCCATCTGGACTCGTTCAATGAGATTCAACGCTGTTAGGATTGGCTAAGGTTATCAATTTTGGGAAGTCTCTGAGTTGCTGAATGGTAGAATGCTCGCCTCTCACAGTGAATGTACTGGGTTTCAATCCCAGTTTTCGACGCTCCAGTCGACTCAGAAATAAATAGGTACTTTCAGATAGCACTCTCCAGGCGCCAACCACTTCAATAATAGGGCCCGTTGCGTCGATCGACCACTATCACGCCTAACTACTCGAAGTGAAGTAGAACGAATTCGGTCCTCTCACGCCACCAGCCGGCCGGTGAGAGGCCGTTGTTACACGTAGTTGACTTGGACATGATCTGGTGAGCCGGAGCTTCCTGGTCCAGGCGGACCAGAGTGTCCGAGATGGAGGGAAGACTCGTCTTTGCAGAGATCTCGACATTACAGACGAGATCGTACCACCGGATACAGAGGATGTGACGCTGGTTGCGCATAGGAAAGATGTCGAGTTTTGATATGTCTTCGCCGATCCCCCACAGCTTTTGGCTTGGCTTGGCTTCGTTCGTTCTCAATTTCCCACTACCAAACACTGAAAGGGCTTAAGTAGCAGAATGTAGTTCAGAGAACGGAATGCGTTGTGTCGTAGTTTACAGCTTGACTGTGATATTTGCACCTTTCGGTCCAACACATCCGACTTCAGCAAGCATTTTATGAGTACCGGGATAACATTCATTCTTCGATCCCTTCTCCGTAGCCAGTCTGCCCTGCTGCAGCCAGTTATCCAGGATCACCGCGTGGAGGTGTAGAAGGGTCTTGGCAGCTTTGGTTCGCTGGCCCTGACACTAGCAGTCAGCTATGAGTCGCTGACCACTGCAGTTCATGCGCTGCTCAGCATCTTGATCCCTCACAGCTTGTCGAGCATGGTTGCTTCCCCGGGCCAGACTATCCCTCTTTGGTCTGTATAAGCAGGGAAATCCCGCAGGATATGTTCTGGTGTCTGAATGGGTGCTCCACAATCGCACGTGGAGGTGTCTCTGAGGCTCACTCTGTGGAGGGGGGGCCTTGAGTCCGCAATGTCCCGTTCTGAGGCTGAAGATCTTTCTCTGTCCATCTTGGACACGTTTGTCTATGCTATCATTTACTGACTTGAATTCATTATGCTGGTCTCTCCATTCCGTCCTCATCGACCGTTTATGAGTGTCTTTGCTTATATATAGCTCTGTGGATTGTGAGTTTGCGTGTTTTCATTAATTTTTGTTCCTATATTTTTGTATATGTGTGTCTCTTGATATTTGTTTGTTTAATTGTTTCTTTAATGTTTTCGTCTGTGCAATCATATTAACAATTTCTTGTTTGGTTCACTCTATTTCATAACTGGCATGCCGTTTCTCACGCTTTCCTGGCACGTTCTGGTATGGCTGCGAACTTATGTATCTCCTTTTACATTACTGTTTTGTCATTTGTTAGTTGATTTCGTTCGTTCTTCGTCTCTGGCGAAGATCTTGTAACCGTAACGTAATATCGTTTTGTTCTTGTCCTTATGTGGTCAGTGACAGTACACTACAATAGTACGCTTAAGCGACCAGGGCCGTCACGTCGAATGACCATGTCTATGACCACGTCTGATGGCTGCGTCCTAGGCTGCCTGCAGTTCTGTTAGGGATGTGGCGATCTGTTTTAGTGAGGTGTTGCGAGGGTCGCCCTGAGGACGTTTACAGGGTGAGCACGGCCTCGTCATGTTCCACGCCCTCGCCGCCCCCCCCCTCACCACCTACAGCCAGCAATTCAATTTGTTGAATAGGTGGTACCTCAGTCTATTGTGGCCAGTGCGAAGTCTGAAGACAACGACCTGCTCTCTTCGGTTCAACTGGTAATAGGCATCGTTTTTGGTGTAACCAGTATGTTCGGTTTCCCATTTGGTCATGTATCTGGCTTTGATAAGCCGTTTTGACTCTTCGTACGTCATACTAGTATCTGTTTGTGGTAGTCTTGCACCTTCTTTTGCCAGTCTGTCTGCCTCCTCGTTGCCTTGGATGTTGCAGTGTGATGGGACCCACTGTACCACTACCCTTTTTGGTGCGGACTGCTGACACAGTTTGCAGAGTGCTGCTCTTAAGTCATTAAGCTCAGTGTTTTTCTGGCTTTTTAGCGCTGTGACTACGGCGAGAGCATCTGTAAGCAGGACTATATGGCTTTCATTTTCTCTGTGTGTCACCATTTCTTCCACTGCCGCCCTCAGTGCCTCTGCCTCCGCTCTGAAATTGCTTGTGTACTTACCAGTAGCGAATGACAGTGTTATTTGTCTGCCATTTGGTAGGTTCAGGAATGCTCCTGCCCCTCCGTTCTGTGTAGTGTTTGTTACAGAACCGTCGGTGTATGCATGGGTCCAGTCCATGCTTGGGGAGCTTTTCGATATAAAGCTTAGGGTAGTATCTCTCCTTTCTTTTTCAGTCTGGCAGTTTTTGTTTCCAATACCTGGTATATTTTCTACCACCTCTGGGAATATATCCTGCCTCCAGGTAGGTTTTTGTACAGTAGTGATGGGTTTTGGTGTTGTTAGTGCGTTTATGGGATCTTCGTGCATCTTTGCTTTGGCTATTTCTGCAAAGTTTCTCCGCTTTAGTTTCCCATTTTCCAAATTGTTTAGTCTCTGGTGCATTGGATGGTCAGTCAGTCTTCGGAGTTTCTCTGACTGCAGCTGGGCTCTGCAGTCTCTTCTATCGGTCATGGATTGCAGTTTTGTAATCTTTTCAAGTTCTACAATTGGCGTTGACTTCATGCCTCCTGTTATAACTCTCATGGCTTGGTTTTGAAGTTTGCTAACTTTATCGAAGTTCGCCTTTGCTGCTGTTGTCCATGCCGCAATGCCATACTCGAGAACTGGTCTCACTCTTCCAGTGTACAGTTTCTTTAGTATGCCTTCGTCTGCTCCCCAGCTTGTGCCAGCAAGTTTCCTCATGATTGCCATTCTTTCTCTGGCTCTCATTCGGTTTCTCTCGATCTGACTTTTCCATGTCATGCGCCGATCAAATGTGACTCCCAGATAGTTTGGGTTGTTGTTTGGCTGCAGGAATTTGCCATTTAAACTTAATTTGGTATTTTGGGGTTTTATTGAAAGCGAGAATATTGTGCATGTGGTTTTCTCGTTTATTTTGACCAGCCATGAGTTCGCCCACTCTTCCAGCGATGTTAGGGCCTGCTGCATCCGATTTCTTGCTATGGTGAGATTCTTTTCAGAGGTCCACATAGCCAGATCGTCTGCAAACATTGAGCTATGGACTCTTCTTGGTATATTCTCTGTAATGTCATTTATATATACCAGGAAGAGTGTGGGTGACAGTACTCCCCCTTGGGGTACTCCCTGCTCGAGTGTCACCTTTTTGCTCATCTGCCCTTGTACTTGGACTCTGGCCGTTCTTTGTTTGAGGTAGTGGTTGATCCACTTGTACATTCTCCCACAAACTTCACTTCTCCTTGGCTTGACTCTAAGTCCGTCTTTCCAGACTTTGTCAAATGCCTTCTCAAGGTCCACCCAAACCGCTACTGTGTGTTTCTGTGCCTGGTAGGCATCTTCTATTTCCTGGGCTATGAGGATGACCTGGTCCTCAGTGGATCTGTGCTGTCTAAAGCCGGCTTGCTGTGGAATTAGTATTCGTTTTTCTTCCAGATGCCACATCAGTCTGGTGTTTATCATACGTTCCATCAGTTTGCCGACACAGCTCAGTAGGCTGATAGGCCTGTATCCATTTGGATCTGTTTTGTCCTTTCCTTTTTTTGGTACTGGTACCAGTACTGCGTTTTTCCATGCCTGGGGTACAATTCCCCTTTTCCAGCTTTGGTTCAGGACCGATATCAGCTTCCTCTTCGCTGTTTGGTCAGACTGTGATGGGAGCGACGTTCTACAAAGGCCATGCTACATGATGATGACCTCCCTGTGACTCCCATGGCCTATCTGTTTAGCCAAGTTTCTTTGTTTGCTGTGCTTACGAGCTGTTTGACTGTCTGTAGAGCTGTTGTTGTGTGTGACTTTTCATGTCTTGATCCCTTCTTTGCTAGTCTGTATGCCTTGTCATTGACAGATCTGTTTGACTATCCGTAGAGATGTTGTTGTGTGTGACTTTTCATGTCTTGATCCCTTCTTTGCTAGTATGTATGCCTTGTCATTGACATATGTGTTTGACTGTCTATAGAGCTGTTGTTGTGTGTGACTTTTCATGTCTTGATCCCTTCTTTGCTAGTCTGTATGCCTTTTCATTGACAGATGTGTCATGGGATCTACTGCATGGCTTAACTTGACCACATTGACTTGACCTCCCACGTCGTCTTGTAGTGTCGTTTACTATTTCCGTCATGTCAGGCGATAGTAAGTTGTGCTTTGAAAAAAAGAGATGTAACTACAGTCCATGATGATAACGAATTTGACTCATAAGACCAATCCCAGCAGAGAATCGTCTTCCTCAGTGTGTGCAAGGAAAATCAGAACTGTTTGTACCATCGCATAGTGTGGCGTGTCTTCTCAAACGCAGAGTCTTTAGACTATCTGCAATCAGTATCTTTTTTGTTTGTATTCCATGGTTAGTCCTTCCCTTCCGTGCAACACGATCCATGGCGTCCTGTTCTTCGATTCTAAATAGATGACACACCATTTATATCCCGGCTGCACACATCATTGTACCGAAATTGTGGCCGGTCCTGAGACCTTTTCCCAACTGTAATTCCCCATTGCAAAGATCCTCTGGTATTGTGCCGTCCTCCATCTCCCCATTGTGTCACAACCATCGGAGACTTCGAAGGCTAAGCATGGAATAGACCATAACAGTGACTCTTATCTTCTGGCATTTGTAGAACGTCGCTCCCATCACAGCACGTCTGAGAAAAAACTCGATCTTTTGCCAAATCTCCAGCCTGCTTCAGAGTCATCCCAAATGTGTCCTTGATATCTTGGCGCCATCGTCTTCTTGCTCTGCCTCTCTTGACTGACCTCCACTGCCGTTCTATCATCACCTTTGTGTCTTTTCTTTTTGTGTCAAAGTTCTGGTCATTATGGAATTTATGAACCAGTTCACCTCTATGCCCATCTCTTGTGGAATGTATGTATTCTTCTGTTTTTTTAATTTTTTTTAGGTCAATGGTATTCGGAGTACCTTTCTATAACATTTCGACTGCAAGAACTCGATTCTCTTCCGTGAAGTATAGGTTCATGTTTCGCAGCAGTATGCTGCCCCAGAAATGGTTTTCAAATTTGTCCACTTTGTTGGTTTACCTGGTTTAGCTCTGGGATCTTGTAACCGCTGACTGTAAAGGGAGCCTAACTTGTAGTCTATTACTTCAATATATCAATCATTGATTACACATATCGACACAATTTCCTAATCTCTTTTTGAAGTGAACGAGTGTTTTTCTGGTCGACATGCACATGTCTAAATCACATGATCTACTTTATCTCAGTATTTAATATACGCAAAAACATGGCCGTTGAATCGTATGTTTCTGAATGTCTAATAGTTTGCATGCATGTTTGTAACAACTTATGTCGGTAAATACCAGTTCAGAACGACGCTGTGCTTTGATGTTGATATCCCCAGTTTGTTAACAACACGACAACTGAAGACCTCATGGTAAAGCGAGACAGGACCGGGGTTTTGCATTTCCACAGCAAATTTTTGTTATTATGGACCTGGTCTGTAAGGTAGAAAATACGAGAAATAAATACTCTGTAGAAGCCGAGTTGTGTACGGTCCAGTAGTCAGAGTGAGGTAATCGGGCCTGGCATATTGCTACGCAATTATCGGAAGGAGTGTAAGGAATTGATAAATATTAATAATAAATTGTACTGGCTTCACCTTTATCTATTTTCTTCTCTGATTTTTCTTCAGTTGTCTCATCCAAATTTATAAGAGGCATACGCGAGGGTGAGTCAGTAAGTACGTCACAAGCTGATATGGGGTCGCTTAAAAATGAGGTTGGTTGTTTCTGAAAGTGTCATTAGGTGGCAGCAACATCCAGTTTTGTGATGGTTGTAGATTACCGATGCTAGGTGTCGCATGCACATTCGCAAGACAGACATGCAATGGCGTTCGTGCTTACATTGTGTACAATGAAGGAACAGTGTATTGTTGTTGTTGAAGGAATGCTCACAATGGGTAGATTTGCCCTTTTTGTGTCCCCTAAAAAGGACGTTTAGTGGTGGCTTGTTGTAGCTTTCCTGACATTCCGAGCGTGTTTATGAAGGTGGACCGGGGTACTCTAGGCGGTTGTGCTATGCTTGGGTTCACGTGCGTGTCGCTCACTACTGCGGGGATCACGTCGATCCACATCTAGTCAGCCAGGCTGCTTTGAAAATAGCCTTTTCCCGGGGAACGCTACTTGGAAGAAAGATTGTGGTGTTGGTCAGCTTATTTATCCTAACTCGACGTCGTGGCCAGTATGTTGTGCGTGACCGGACTGGCGTCTTGTTGGACACGACTCAGAAGGGGGACGACTGAAATCAGGGATAACTTTCATTGAAACTGTACAATTTAGAAACCAGAAACGTGAATAATACCGGCCGCACCGAAAAATGGGAGTCAAAGATATAGTAAAAAATGAATGGAGATCAAAGAAGAACTTGCGACAGGACACACAATGCCGTACCTTGTGTGGGGAGCTCTGAACAGATTAAGAGCGGGAGTGTCCAGATGTAGATCGAACTTGAAAAGAATAGGGATAAGGAGGCGACGATGTTTGCGAACACGGAGCCATCCAAGACCCAGAACAGCTGTACAACTGCCCAAAAATACAAGAACCATGTACTTTGGTGGATCTCATGGCAGCGAATGAAAGCACTTCCAGTGCAGCTTATTTCAAATCCAATCCTTTGTGAAGTTGCCGGACCCGGAAAGTAAAGTAAGTAGTTGGTGCTGTTAACTCAATACACCAATTACTCTTTGCAGATGATCAGTGCTTGTTGTACGACGATGAAAACCAACTGCAAGACCACATGAACGCGCTTGCGACTACCTGTGCTAAATACAATATGCGAAAACAAAACAGAAAATATGATGATCAGTAGAACTCATGTGCCATTCAAGATAAGTCTAAATGATATTGCTCTTCAACAAGCTCATGAGTCCAAGTATTTGGGCAGTATTTTTTCGGCAGACGGTAGGATCGACAATGAAATTGAGACTATGTGCCAGAAAGCATCTGCGGGGACTTATCAGCTGTCCCCACTGCTTAGACACCCGGACATTACTTTGGCAACAAAGCAACAGCTGATAATAGGTATATTTATGACAGGTCTGTGCTACCAGTGCCAAACATGGCCTCGGTCAAGGTCGCGTGAGAGCAGAATTTCAACTTGTGAGGAAGGTCATCAGTGTTACCAGGAGAGACAGAATGCGGAACGACGACATTCGTAGAATGGTCGGCACTACGTCTTGTGTCGAATACATTTCCAGGCAGAAAATAAGTTGGTTTGGTCATCTCATGAGAATACACCCTCATCATCTTCCACTGATGGTTTACAATGCTGGTAGATCTGGCTACAGGGCAAGGGGGCGGGCGCGAAGTAGGTGGATAGATGACATTAGTGTGATTATGCAGCGACAAGGGCTCATATTGACCGACGCAACGCACTTGGCGCAGGATAGACGACCTAAATTCCCCACTACGCTTAACGACACAAGAAGAACGAAAGCTAACTAACTAACTAACTAGCTAGCTGGTAACCATTTTCCAGAAGAATGGTAACACTATAAAAACTGCGAGGTTCTGTTGATGCTTTGGGTTGCAGTTCAAAGAAGATCTGCTGACTAGAGGAGTGCGCTCCATCATGGCAATGCCAGACCACATTACCAGCGATTCACCCATGAGAATATTGGCCAAATGGGATGGTAATTTGTTGAACATCCACTTTACATTTCGAAATAAGCCCCGAGCACTTGGCTTACCTACTTTTCGTGTCCAGCAACATCACATAGTTCTCGCTCAAAAACTAGTCATTATCAGTGCTATTTCCTTCAAGTGGGAAGCACGTACCTGTGTTTTACTGGGATTGGATTTGGGGAGGTTTTCCTTATAGTGTTCGGCCATTCTGTCTAGAGCTTTTGCAGCCTGAGCTCTTTGCTTGCTGAGCATCCCTCTATGTTGATTGAAATCAACAGGAGGTCACAATCGTTATCCATTTGTTTAGTTACCGGTGGTGAAAGAATTTGCCAACTCTGAGTGGTTGTTTCCAGGGGTGCTGGACTGCTGTGACAATTTATGTTTCTGTTACAATCTTCGTGGTGGATCCTTTCGTATTCCCCTCTGTTACACTACCAACCCACCTTGACGGGAGACGTTTTGCTAAAGACGAAGATGTGGTACGTGAACTGCACAAGGGGCTTAGACAGCAGACTACAAACCTCTATGCTGCAGGATTTGGTGCACTGATAAAGCGATGTGATAGGTGTATGTTCTCTTCTTCCTTGTTATTTGTTCTCAAACTTCCGATAGCATTCCCTGAACAGGGCTTTGCAAATAGCAGGATGCATTCCCGAGAAAGGAGTAAGCTGTGTCGTAGTTTACAGCTTGACTGCAATATTTGCGCATTTCAGCCCGACGCATTTGACTTCAGCAGACGTTTACCGGGTTCTTGTTGTTCTTTCTGTTGTTGAATGCCCACAATGAGAAGGACTACTCTTTTGTGCACCTTGAAAAGGAAGTAATGTGGCGGGTAGTCGTAGCTTTCCTCACATCCTGAGCGTGCTGATGAAAGTGGACAGGGGTCCTCCAAGCGGTCGTGCTATGCCAAGGTGAGGGTCTTGTCCAGGATATTTTGCCTGACCCTGACTAACATCTGCTTTGCCTGACCAGACGTTGGTCTTTCTTCACTGGATATCAGGTTAGCCTTTGCCCTTTGATCCCTTCTTCTTAACCAGTCTGCCCTGTCGCAGCCTGTATCCAGGATCACCACGTGGAGGTGGAGAAAGATCTTGACAGCTCTAGGTTGCCGACTCTAACACTAGCAACTAGCTTTGCGCTGCTGACCACTTCAGCTCACGGACTGCTCAGTATCTTGGTCCAGATAAGTGGCAGTATTTTGGTCCAGATAAGTGACAGTATCTTGGTCCAGATAAGTGGCAGTATCTTGGTCCAGATATGTGGCAGTATCTTGGTCCAGATAAGTGGCAGTATCTTGGTCCAGATAAGTGGCAGTATCTTGGTCCACATAAGTGACAGTATCTTGATCCAGATAAGTGGCACTATCTTGGTCCAGATAAGTGACAGTATCTTGATCCAGATACATGACAGTATCTTGGTCCAGATAAGTGACAGTATTTTGGCCCAGATAAGTGGCACTATCTTGATCCCAATAAGTGGCAGTATCTTGATCCAGTTAAGTGGCAGTATCTTGTTCCAGATAAGTGGCAGCATCTTGATATCGATAAGTAACAGTATCTTGATCCCGATAAGTGGCAGTATCTTGATCCCAAAAAGTTGCAATATCTTGATCTAGATAAGTGGCAGTATCCTGATCCAGATAAGTGACAGTATCTTGATCCAGATAAGTGGCAGTATCTTGGTCCCGATAAGTGGCAGTATCTTGGTCCAGATAAGTGGCAGTATCTTGATTAAGATAGATAAGTGGCAGTATCTTGATCCAGATAAGTGGCAGTATCTTGGTCCCGATAAGTGACAGTATCTTGATCCTGATAAGTCATAGTATCTTGGTCCTAATATGTGGCAGTATCTTGATCCAGATAAGTGACAGAATCTTGGTCCAGATAAGTGGTAGTATCTCGGTCAAGATAAATTGCAGTATCTTGATCAAGATAAATTAAAGTATCTTGATCCAGATAAGTGACGGTATCTTGATCCAGATAAGTGGTAGTATCTTGTTCCAGGTAGGTGACAGTATCTTGATCCAGATAAGTGACGGTATCTTGATCCAGATTAGTGGCAGTATCTTGGTTAAGATAAGTGGCAGTATCTTGGTCCAGATAAGTGGCAGTATCTTGAACCAGATAAGTGGCAGTATCTTGGTCCACATAAGTGGCAGTATCTTGGTCCACATAAGTGGCAGTATCTTGGTCCACATAAGTGGCAGTATCTTGATCCAGATAAGTGATAGTATCTTGATCCTGATAAGTGGCAGTATCTTGGTCCAGATAAGTGGCAGTATCTTGGTCCACATAAGTGGCAGTATCTTGGACTACATAAGTGGCAGTATCTTGGTCCAGATGAGTGGCAGTATCTTGATCTTGATAAGTGGCACTATCTTCGTCCCGATAAGTGGCAGTATCTTGGTCCCAATAAGTGACAATATCTTGGTCCAGATAAGTGGCAGTATCTTGGTCCAGATAAGTGACAGTATCTTGGTTCAGGTAAGTGACAGTATATTGTTCCAGATAAGTGGCAGTATCTTGATTCAGATAAGTGGCAGTATCTTGATCCTGATATGTGGCAGTATCTAGATCCATATAAGGGGCAGTATCTTGATCCCAATAAGTGATAGTATCTTGATCCCGATAAATGGCAGTATCTTGGTCTCGATAAGTGATAATATGTTGATCCAATAAGTGGCAGTATCTTGATCATGGTAAGTGGAAGTATCTTGATTCCGATAAGAGGCAGTATCTTGGTCCAGATAAGTGACAGTATCTTGGTGCAGATAAGTGGCAGTATCTTGGTCCAGCTAAGTGACAGTTTCTTGGTCCAGATAAGTGGCAGTATCTTGGTCCAGATAAGTGGCAGTATCTTGGTCCAGATATCTGACAGTGTCTCGGTCAAGATAAGTTGCAGAATCTTGATCCAGATAAGTGACAGTATCTTGATCCAGATAAGTGGCAGTATTTTGTTCCAGATAATTGGCAGTATCTTGATCCAGATAAGTGACGGTATCTTGATCCAGATAAGTGACAGTATCTTGATTCAGATAAGTGACATTATCTTGATCCAGATAAGTGACAGTATCTTGTTCCAGATAAGTGACAGTATCTTGTTCCAGATAAGTGACAGTTTCTTGATCCAGATAAGTGACAGTAACTTGATCCAGATAAGTGGCAGTATCTTGTTCCAGATAAGTGGCAGTATCTTGTTCCAGATAAGTGACAGTATCTTGTTCCAGATAAGTGGCAGTATCTTGGTCCACATAAGTGGCAGTATCTTGATCCAGATAAGTGGCAGTATCTTGTTGCAGATAAGTGACAGTATCTTGATCCAAATAAGTGACAGTATCTTGATCCAGATAAGTGGCAGTATCTTGATCCAGATAAGTGGCAGTATCTTGTTCCAGAAAAGTGACAGTATCTTGATCCAGATAAGTGATAGTATCTTGTTCCAGATAAGTGACAGTATCTTGATCCAGATAAGTGGCAGTATCTTGATCCAGATAAGTGGCAGTATCTTGATCCAGATAAGTGGCAGTATCTTGTTCCAGATAAGTGACAGTATCTTGATCCAGATAAGTGACAGTAACTTGTTCTAGATATGTGTCAGTATCTTGTTCCAGATACGTGACAGTATCTTGATCCAGATACGTGACAGTATCTTGATCCAGATAAGTGGCAGTATCTTGTTCCAGATAAGTGACAGTATCTTGATTCAGATAAGTGGCAGTATCTTGTTCCAGATAAGTGTATAAATGTTGGAAATTCTGTTGAGAAATAATAAGCAATGTAAGTGCAATAATAAATGGTTTCAAAGCTCGTTTCTCATTTTTTTCTATTATGTCTTAATTGCCTTGTTGTGAATTTGTTCACACATTATTATTGTAATTGTTCGATTATTCTGAACATAACGTAGAACATTGCACTGTGCAACATAATAATCGTGTGGCTCAGTAACGTAAATGCTGACAAATTGCCTCGATAAGTGCGTCTATTCGCTCACACTTTCTATCACTCTCTACGTTATACACTGACACACACATTCTTCTGCCGTCTCTGTTTATATTTCACGATTTGGTTTGTTGTCTTCGTAAAAGGTCGGTGTTTATTTGTTTGTATCTTTTGTTTACCAGACAGCGTTAACTTGCATTTCCCCCACTTCAACTCCAGTTTGGCCGAGACGCTAACTATGATGGCAATATGGCAAGTGGAACTGGTTCTCTCTCTCTCTCTCTCTCTCTCTCTCTCTCTCTCTCTCTCTCTCTTTCTTTCTTTCTCTTTCTCACTCACGGATTCTCTGTATCTGCTTATCACTCTGTAAAGAAATAATATATACATATATATATCCTAGGGGGATTCAAACGAAAGCCTTAAAAGTGGTATAGAACTGTGAAAAACCATGCTTTGTATTGTAACTTGTTGATATGGTTACTAAGGATGTCAAAGAGTGTCCTGCACGTGCCATCAGGGTGCACCCGAACAACATTACGTCAAAATTGCAGTTAAGAGATGGCCGCCCCACTATTGACATGCACCAAAGAGGAGTAGCGCTCTGTTATCTGCTTTTTTGATCAGGGAAGGTGGGAAATCTACATAAACTTATCGGTGGATGAAGGTCCAGTACGGTGGTGAATGCCTTTTACTCGATCAATCGGCAATTTTATTCTACTAGACCGTCAACGACTGCAATCGACGCTTTGGTTACTACTCGGTGCTTCTGACCTAAACTTGAACAGTTTGTCACAGAACTCGCTTCGTTTTGGAACTTCCTACTCCAGTCATACACTTGTTGGAGTGAGAAATATGCATCATCGTACTGGACCTTCCTTCGCCGATGAATTTCTATAGGTTCCACCCCTTTGATGCTAAAAATAACTGACAACAGAACGCTGCTCTTCTTTGGTGTATATACATAGTGAGTTTAACTGCAGTTATGACGTCATACTGCTCGTCTGCGCCGTAATGGCACGTGCAGGACATTCTTGACATCCTTAGCAGCTATATTAGCAAGTTGCAATACAAAGACATTGTATTTCTAATTTATATCCCACTTTTAAGGATTTCATTTGAAGCTACATTGTACACATATATACATGCACACATTCACACACATATACGTTTACACATACATACATACATACATACATACATACATACATACATACATACATACATACATACATACATACATACATACATACATACATACATATAATAGCTGTCCATCGTTGTCGATGAGGACCTCCGACATCATCCTTGTCATAGATTTCCCTGTTGGGTGTGGGTGCGCATGTGGCTGAACAGGCCAATGCGAGCACGAAAACATCTGCTACATATCGGGCACACGAGGTTTGTAGAAGGGGATGGTGTTCCCGCTGCTCGGGATTTCCGCGTCTCGCGTCTGTTCTGGGCTTTCACAACACGGTCATCTTCACCGGCAGCTACACCCGATTTGACTGCGCTTATCCAGTCAGATCTGTTTTGCGCAAGCCATTCCTAAGTGTCGATGTCTATCTGGCAACTTTTTAGTGAGTCCTTCAGATCGTCTTTAAAACGTTTCTTTGGGCGCCCTCTCTTGCGCCATCCCTCTCTTAGATCGCCGTAGAGAAGCTTCTTTGGGAGCCGCTCGTCTGACATACGGACGAGGTGTCCGGCCCATCCTAGTCGTGCTTTTTCTAGCAGTACATGGATGCTGGGCATGTTAGCCCTCGAGAGAACCTCGATGTCAGTGACACGATCTTGCCATCGGATGTGGAATATTCGCCTCAGGCAACCTGTGTGGAAGTGGTTTAACCTCCTTGCATGTTCAGAGTATACAGTCCAGCTTTCGCAAGCGTATAGTAGGGTTGGAATGATGGTTGTACGGTAGACTTTGAGTTTGGTCTTGACGCTGATGCCACGACATGCCTAGACCATCGAGCGCATTCTACCAACGGCTGTGCTGGCCTTTGCTATTCTGCTTGCCACCTCATCGTCTAGGCTGACAGATCTCGACAGCGTGCTGCCCAGATATGTGAATTTGTCTACGGCATTCAACGTCTGCCCGCTTACTGTAGTCTCTGGTTTTGTGTACGGCATGCCTGGTGCTGGTTGGTACATGACCTCTGTTTTTTTGGCATTTATGGTCAGGCCAAAATTTTTGCATGCGGCAGAGAACTGGTCCATTCCAACCTGCATGTTCAGTTCTGAGTTTCTCATTAGAGCGCAGTCGTCAGCAAATACAAGTTCTCTGACTATGTCGCCAGCCACTTTGGTTTTGGCCTTCATTCTTCTGGAATTGAGTAACTTGCCATCTGTGCGGTACCTTATGGGTATTCCAAGCTCCAATGATCTGAAGGCGTCTGTCATCGTGGCCGCGAACATAATGCTGAACAAAGTCGAGGCGAGTACACATCCTTGTTTTACTCCGTTTGATACTAGAAACGTTTTAGAGATTGTACCACTGTCCAGTACACGAGCACACATGCCTTCGTGTAGCTGTTTCGCCATTGTTATGAACTTGTTGGGGCAGCCAAACTTAGACATTATCATCCACAGACCTCCTCTGTTTACTGTATCAAGTGCCTTTGTCAAATCAATAAATGTGGTGTACAAGGCCTGATTTTGTTCTCGACACTTCTCTTGTACTTGGCGAGCGGCAAAAATCATGTCCACTGTTCCTCTTCCGGCTCTGAATCCACATTGGCTTTCTACGAGATGGTGGCTTTGTTCGAGGTGTTTGTTGAGCCTGTTTAGCAGTAAGCGCGCTAGGATCTTGCCTGCTACGGAGAGTAGCGATATTCCACGATGATTGTCGCATTCCTGACGGTTGTCTTTTCTTTTGTACAGGTGAACGATTGAGGCGTCCTTTAGTTCCTGCGGAATTTTTCCTTCAGCCCACATGGGGCAGAAGAGTTCAGTGATCCTTCTGGTGAGGAATGGGCCAGCTGTCTTATATACCTCTGCTAGTATTGCATCAGCTCCTGGAGCTTTTCCTATAGATAGTGAACTGATTGCCTTGTCGACTTCCTCCTCAGTAATGACTTCGTCCAACGCCAGGTTCAGTTCCACCTGCGGCATTCGCCGAATGGCCTCTTCATTTATGGACGATGGGTGGTTTAGTATTTTGCAGAAGTGGTCTGCCCATCTGTCTAGAATCTGAACCTTATCTGTTAGCAGTACCCCATCCGCACTGTGAACTGGAGTATTACTAGAGGGCTGCGGGCCGTAGAGAGCTTTCAGTGCCTCGTAAAACCGTTTGGTGTCATGACGCTCGGCGAACATCTCAATTTCGTCAGCTCTTTAGCTGAACCAGTAGTCTTGCATCTCTCTAAGCCTGGTCTGGACAGCTTTGCGAGCAGTATTGAAAGCAGCTTTTGCTGCCGGAGATGATGTGTCCCTCTGGTATTCCCTGTGCGCTTCATGTTTTGCATCGAGAAGGCCCTGTATTTCCAGATCGTTCTCATCAAACCAGTCCTTATGCTTGCGCGTGAGTGGGCAAATGTGTTTACCAGCTGTATCATTGAGAAACACACTCTACATACATACATATATACATTCATACATACAAACATGCATGCATACATACATACACACGCACGCACGCTCTCTCTCTCTCTCTCTCTCTCTCTCTCTCTCGGAAATATGAGATATAATTACAACAGCAATAGGGCCTTTTGAAGACCTCTTGGCAACTGTCAACAGAAGGAAATATATCGAGATCAAATGGTCTCTCAAATACAATCCTCCACGGAAAGGTGCATGGCAGACGACGAAGAGGCCGTCCCAAAAAGAGATGGCAGGACAACATAAAGAATGGACCAATCTCCGACCAGAAGAGTCACAGACAGCGGCATCTGACAGAGAAGGGTGGCGTGGCGTTGTGAGGATATCTTCATGTGTGCCCCAACGACCTCACCGGTTATGGGATGTCCTGACCTGACCTCTCTCTCTATTTAGAACAACGATGTTTCAGAATAATTATTTATTTCATGTCCTATGTATAAATGTGACACGCCGATCACTGACATGGCTTCCAGTCCCTTTCCGGAAGACGGTTGTCTACCCTTGAAGAATACTATCTACCTTGTCATGGCATCTGCGAAGTTCTTCTTTGTTAAGAGGTGTGAAACGTCCGTTCCACAATCCCAAACGCACCGGGTTCTAACACGTCTATCGATAGACACGGATGTTTTTTTTCTCGGTGAGATCACGCAAGTGCCGGCATCCTGAGTTATCTCCAATCGTCAAGACTGATCTTCTTGCTACTTGTTCAAGGTAGCGCGTGACGAGAGAGTGAGGTTGGGGATCAGCGTAGTTACTTTCACGCTGTAATACAATTACAGCGCAATATACACCATCAAGACAAAACCGTCTGATTTCACCATCATCTCTTGCTGTGAACTAGCTGTTCTGAGTGTTTTTCCTTATTTCGCAGCTCGATCTTCTAGAAGTCTCTTTTGTTACATTATGATAAACAGCTTATAGCTAATAATAAACTTATTAAAGTTCTTGTATGCTATCGTTTCAGATTGTGTGACGCGTTATCAAACAGAAAACGAATATGAAGCCCACGCAATCCGGCGATGTCCAGGTCAACGGTTAGCAGATATGTTAACTAAATCGTCACTCACCTCCATTTCATCATCTCAGATACAGACGCCGTCATCAACAGCTTTACTCTCATCAACATTATCGTCACATGTGGTTGTATATCTTATTTTGAAGACGTCTGTAATCCGAACAATAACAGACCACATCTGTACTGAACTACCACCAGTACCTATATGCACAACAGAAGGATTTGACTTTCGACAAGAGACAGACATGTACCGCAAACGGATTTGACCTGGACGGGAGTTTGGCTTACACAAATCGGTTTGAATAGAGAAACTTGACCATTTTCAAACCGGCACTGCAGCTTCTGCATTTGCCTGAAAGTCTTTACAAATAGTTGGTCCTTTTAGCAGTGGCTCTTCTGCAGACTTGTAACCCTTCACTCAACGGAAACACATCGCTTGCTGATATATATTATTCTTTGAGCTTGAAGATCGTCTCCGATTTAATTTGGGGCACATTTCAATTTGTTTTATATACAAGCATTCACCTGCAAGGCTCATTAGCTTCAATGGAGGGAAAGGGAAGAGCGTCAAAGTCGGTCAAGTCTGAGGACAGTGACACGGATGGAGAAACTCAGGTAAGTTTAGTTGTGTGTGTCATAAGTCATGTCGTTCTTGTTGTCCCCGGCAGTACATAAAAATATATAGATGACATTAGTACAGTAACGTGTGTTTCCAGCATCATCTTCTCTTTTTTCTTCTGACCTCTTGGATTTTTCAATCTTGTAATGATATTAGAATGTTGTTTTTAAGAGATTTCATGTTGTGTTATAGATAGAGTTTTATTGCTGTATTATAGCTAGATGTGCCGTGCTGTGTTATAGCTAGATGTGTCGTGTTGTGTTATAGCTAGAGTGTTATTGTTGTGTTACAGCTAGAGATGCTTCGTTGTATTACAGCTAGAGTTTTATTGTTGTGTTATAGCTAGATGTGTCGTGTTGTGTTATAGCTAGATGTGTCGTGTGTTATAGCTAGATGGGTCATGTTGTGTTACAGTTAGAGGTGCCGCGTTGTGGTACAGCTAGAGGTGCCACGTTGTGTTACAGCTAGATGTGTCGTGTTGTGTTAAAGCTAGATGTGTCGTGTTGTGTTATAGCTAGATGTGTCGTGTTGTGTTATAGCTAGATGTGCCGCGTTGTGTTATAGCTAGATGTGCCGCGTTGTGTTATAGCTAGAGCTTTCATTCGTGCAATGTAATTTCTAGCGCCTCCATGAATGAGGTGTTTCTAGCGCTTTCTTTGAGACCTTGTAGGCTACAACATAGTCGCTCGATCGACTGTGTGAATGGCCGCTGTTAGGGTATTCACGAGCTATTGCGACATTGAGTCTTCCACCGAAGCGAGCTTAGACTGCATGGTCAGTCACCTTTCAGCACATGTGTTGTATTGCTCCTATTGTCATCTCTGTCTCACACAGCGCTCCGAGAAACCACTCGGACATAACGCTTAAACCAATGAACGGTTTTATAACATACTGGATAAGCTAATTAAAATGGTTGAAATCACGTATTTAAGCGGAGGTAAAGGAAAAAAAGGACATTGGAGGATAACCAAAGGTAATGACAGGAGACTGCAGGGTTTTGTTAAACAGATGTCTGGAGGATGACCAAAGGTAATGACAGGAGACTGCAGGGTTTTGTTAAACAGATGCCTGAGAAAGATTCTTGGTATAAAATTGTTTGACAAAGTTACAAATGACAGACTGTGGAAGAGAGCGGGACAAGGTAAATTGGAACAGGAAATCTTAGGAAGAAAGCGGAGATGGATGGTTCATGCCTTACAAAAGACTCAGTCCAGTATCCCCAGGCAATCCCTATAATGTAAACCCCAGGGAAGGAAAGGCATTGGCAGACCAAGGAATACATGGGGACGAGATCTGGAGGCGGAAATAAAGAAAACAGGAAAAAGCTGGAAGGAAGTGCAGAAGATTGCACGTGACAGAGCTGCTTGGCGAGGCTTTGTTAATGGCTTATCCTGCAGCACGCCCCAGTCCAGATCATCTTGACACACTCGGCCTACAAAAACGGTGTACGGAAAAAAAATTTATTTTTTGAACGGAGTCACTCCCGACAGCCATTTTTTTGCTGCTGAATACATACTCCAAATATACACGATAGTTTGCCGGTTAAAGTATCGTATGTGCGATTACAAATGGCTTCTGAACAGTTTTAATTTTGTATACGCCGTTTAGACCAAGCCGACTTTTTGCGAAAGGGGAAGTAGGTTGTTGGAAAAGATCTTTATCGAGTAGATCTGTTTATTTTGTTTGTTTAAATGAAAGAACTACGTTTGAATTGGAAACTAACAGTTGTGTCGATATTGTAAACACAGTATCGATACGTTGATGTGGTTTCCATGGTTTTCTATCGAAGCGACTAGGCCTAGTGGTCGAGTCCAAATTTTTTCCGAGATTTTCATAAATTTTCAACTTCATCTTTTTGAATCTCAAAAACTATCAAACACACAACAACAACAATAACACCCACATGTTCGTTATGCTATTGTGTGTCTACACACCAGAAAATCATATTTATTGACAAACAAACATAAAAAATAAAAATTTTCTAAGAACTACCATGGCGAGAAATTAAGAAAATTAATTAGGTCAAATTTTTTCAAAACATTCCTGGCGTGCTGAAGGTTATGTACCCCTGGCGAAAGAGAGAGAAAGGAAAAAAGGTATGACGTATGTGTTATAGAATGTATAAACAGCAAGGAAGGGAACTGGCTAACTCACCTCATATTGGCTGCGGCTTAGTCCATGAAGAGTTATTTTAATCCTCGACGGCAATTGTTGCCATGGGACCCACTTCTACCTTTTTCAAAGGAAAAAACTCCGATCTGATCATTTGAATTGCTCACTTCTATCAACCACTGTCATATCATCATTACATCATTAGCTCTTGACAGACGATAGTAATTGTGCTTTGAAAAGGTATGCAGCTACAGTCCATGACGGTAACGAATATGACTCGTAAGACCAATCCGAGCAGAGAAACATCTTCCACAGTGTGTGCAAGAAAAATCAGGACCGTTTGCGGCATCGCATGGTGTGGCGTGTCTTCTCAAACTCTGAGTCTTTAGCCTATCAGCAATCAGTATCTCCTTTGTCTGTATTCCATGCTTAATCCTGCCTCTCCATATAACAAGATCAATGACGTCCTGTTCCCATGATTCCAAATCAATGCCTGCGTCATGCATATCCCGCTTGCATACATCCGTGTACCAAAGTAGTGGCCGGCCCCGTTATATCAGAAGCGCTTTACTTGTTAGAATCGTTGGGATTCAACCAATCGGTCTACCATAGTCCCTCGCTCTTTCGGTGCATAGGCCATCGACAACATCCCGCCATCAAGCACGGTCCTAGGCTGCTCTTTCTGTCTCTCTTCAGGTGTAACCATTTAGTCGTAGCTACCTCCCACATGACTGGCCGAGACCATCACCTCGGCTTCCTAGTATCCCTGCCTGGAAACGGCCTGTTTTCATGGCAGCCTGGCTAATGAGGTGAGGGATCGACGTGATCCCCGGTGGTAGTGACTGACACGCATAGCACAGCCACCTGGAGGACCCCGGTCCACCTTAATCAGCACACTCGGGATGTGAGGAACGCTACTGCAACCCGGCACTTAACGTCCTTAACGCAAAACCACAACATCCCACATTCTTTTCTGGTGTGTATAATTAGGTTTAACTCTCTTTCTTTTCTCTTGAGGATTCCACACACGAGCCTGTTTAGCTATATTGGACGGTGCCTTCCTCAGCGTATGTCATATCTCCTGTCAAGACCTATTTTCATTGCTTAATTGTGTTTTGGCATCTTTCCTATACCATGTCCTACCACTTTATGTCCCTTATCCTACGTACGCATCTGTTAACGAAGGACTGGAGTCTTTGTTGTCGTTCTCCGTGTCTCCGCTCAATACAGTAGCACCGACTTGGTACTGGTATTAAACCGCTCAATACAGTATCACCGACTTGGCACTGGCATTAAACCGCTCAATACAGTAGCACCGACTTGGCACTGGCATTAAACCGCTCAATACAGTAGCACCGACTTGGCACTGGCATTAAACCGCGCAATACAGTAACACCGACTTGGCACTGGCATTAAACCGCTCAATACAGTAACGCCGACTTGGCACTGGCATTAAACCGCTCAATACAGTAGCACCGACTTGGCACTGGCATTAAACCGCTCAATACAGTAGCACCAACCTGGCACTGGCATTAAATATTTTAACTTTAGTGTGAATCTTGATTTCTCTGGATCTCCATATGTTGTTTAGTGCCAGGAATGCTCATCTAGCCTTTCCAATACTGATCCTTATTCTGCATCTGGACCTCCTGATGTGTCAATTGTGCTGCCTAAATAGGTAAAGGTATCCACTTCTCCCAGCGGCCCTACCTCCAGCATCATCGGCTCTTTATTAATTTTGTTGCGTTTAAGAAGTTAGGTTTTCTTCATGTTGATATTCAGTTCCAATTGAGCTGACTGTTCTTTACCCTATCAAGTTTCCCTTGCATTTGACTATGATTGTGTGACAAAAGTTCATCTGCTTAGTCCAGGTCATCCATTTGTTACAATTGTGTCTACTGAATACCAGTTCTTTTCTCGTCTTTTGATGTCTTCATTATCCAATCTAAAGCCAACAAAAACAGGAAAGGTGAGAGCAGACATCCTTGTCTCACTCGTGTTTGCACCCCGAAGCTGTACCACCCTACTAACTGTATTTTCGTACATATTCTGAGGGCTATGAACTTATGTGGTATCCTATAGTGTCTTAGGAGTTACCATAGAGTGCATCGATTCACACTGTCGAACGTCTTTTCGTAGTCTATCAAATTTGCCTAATAGTTGGTGATTTCAATTCAACACTTTTTTCTACTAAGATGTGTAGAGTAGCTATACGGTCTGTTTATGGTCCTCTCTGACGAAATCCTGACTGTTCCTCTCCATGATTTCTGTCTAACTCCTCTTTTAATTTGTAAAATATGATTCTGTTGGACATCGTGCCTGGCACCTAACCTGCGTTGGAAACTGGGTCTCTTCTGTTCCATTCTTGGATTGAAAACTGGGTCTCTAATTGTCCTTACCTGCGGTGAAAAATGGGTCTCAACTGTTTCTGATCTAAGTTGGAAACTGGGTCTCTACTACTCCATATACCTGGGTTGAATCCTGGGTCTTTGGACTAAAGAACTTGCATCCTAACCGTTCTTCCACTGAGTTGCCGATGTTGAGAAGTGTGCGGGATCTTTGGGTAGGTCTTGGAGGTTGTCCTACCCCTCGCCTCCCCCTTATTGGGCTGACACAGGGTTATCTGTGTTTATTTTCGTTAAGACTTCAAGCATGCAAGGAGCCTGGTTCCGGAGCCACATCGCTGTTATGAAAACACGCCCTTCGGCACATTCCACATCCTTCCACGCAGGGAGCACTACCTTCACTTCTGGGTCTGGAACTGGGAGCCTGGCAGGCGACGGGCCCCGGTAATTATGAC
Organism: Ariolimax columbianus; assembly: GCA_036924085.1. NCBI lineage: Eukaryota > Metazoa > Mollusca > Gastropoda > Stylommatophora > Arionidae > Ariolimax > Ariolimax columbianus. The sequence continues at coordinate 41,853,749 of JAVGWX010000008.1, read as the reverse complement.
TGCGTGTTTCCGTTCTGGATGGTGAGGCTGATGAGGGGAATGGTGCTCGCAGTTGGAATAAAATTACCACATGGTTGGTGATAGCCATTGTTCCGCTAGCTATATATGCCAGATTAACGGCTTCTGTCTCATTAGGTCTTCGTCAGCAGGCGCCCTGGAGGTAGAGGAACCAATAGAGAAGAAGTCAGGAGATCTCTGATCCATTTACCTATTTTTACATTGATGGTTTAGACAGACAAGACTTCTGGCACAAGGGCTTGAAATGTGCACTTTACACGCATGCGTGTTTTGTTTTTTCACTTCAGCAAGTCCCGACTTGAGTTTTACGTTGTTAAATCATGACTTGACTAATGCCTCACCAAATCATGACTTGACTATTACCTCATCAAATCATGACTAGACTATCAGCTAACCAAATTATGACTTGACTATCACCTCATCAAATTATGACTTGCCTAACACCTCACCAAATCTTGACGTCAATGTCACCTCATAAAGGTAGTATATGACTTTCACCTCATCAAGCCGTAACTTGGTTTCACCTCACCACAGCATGGCTTGACTTTCAACTCAGCAAGTCGTGGCCTGGCTTTCACCTCTCCAAAGAGGAAAGGCTAACTCGGTACCCAAAAATGTCTGCTGAAGTCGGATATGTTGGACCGAAAGGTGCAAATATCGTAGTTAAGCTGTAAACTACGACACAACACGTTCCGTTATCCTGGCAACAACCTGCTACTTGCAAAGCCCTTCTCAGGTTTTGGTAGTTTGGTAGTGGTAGTTTGGTAGTGGTATTTTGGAAGGGGTAGTTTGGTAGTGGTAGTTTGGAAGGGTCAGTTTGCTAGTGGTAGTTTGGAAGGGGCAGTTTGCTAGTGGTAGTTTGAAATCGAACGATGAAGGAAGAAGACCACACTACCAAATCGCTATTTGACTTTAAACTCATCAATTCATGAATTGGTTTCATCTCACCAAGGCGTGAATAGACATTCACCTCACCAAGGCGTGATTAGACATTTACCTCACCAAAGAGTAGGTAGACATTCACCTCACCAAGGCGTGATTAGACATTCACCTCACCAAAGCGTAGGTATGCATTCACCTCACCAAAGCGTAGGTAGACATTAACTTCACCAAGGCGTGATTAGACATTTACCTCACCAAGACGTGACTAGACATTCACCTCACCAATGCGTGACTAGACATTCACCCCAAAAAGACGTGACTAGACATTCACACCACCAAGATGTGATTAGACATTCATCTCAACAAGACGTGACTAGACATTCACCTCAACAAGGTGTGACTAGACATTCACCTCACCAAGGCGTGACTATACATTTACCTCACCAAGACGTGACTAGACATTCACCTGAACAAGGTATGACTAGACATTCACCTCACCAAGGCGTGATTAGACATTCACCTCACCAAAGAGTAGGTAGACATTCACCTCACCAAGGCGTGATTAGACATTCACCTCACCAAAGCGTAGGTATGCATTCACCTCACCAAAGCGTAGGTAGACATTAACTTCACCAAGGCGTGATTAGACATTTACCTCACCAAGACGTGACTAGACATTCACCTCACCAATGCGTGACTAGACATTCACCCCACCAAGACGTGACTAGACATTCACCCCACCAAGATGTGATTAGACATTCATCTCAACAAGACGTGACTAGACATTCACCTCAACAAGGTGTGACTAGACATTCACCTCACTAAGGCGTGACTAGACATTCACCTCACCAAGGCGTGACAATACATTTACCTCACCAAGACGTGACTAGACATTCACCTGAACAAGGTATGACTAGACATTCACCTCACCAAGGCGTGATTAGACATTCACCTCACCAAAGCGTAGGTAGACATTCACCTCACCAAGGCGTGATTAGACATTCACCTCACCAAAACGTGACTAGACATTCACCTCACCAAGGCGTGACTAGACAATCACCTCACCAAGGCGTGATTAGATATTTACCTCACCAAGACGTGACTAGGCATTCACCTCACCAAGACGTGACTAGACATGCACCTCACCAAGGCGTGATTAGACATTCACCTCACCAATGCGTGATTAGACTTTCACCTCACCAAGGCGTGATTAGACATTCACCTCACCAAAGCGTAGGTATACATTCACCTCCAAAGCGTAGGTAGACATTCACTTCACCAAGGCGTGATTAGACATTTACCTCACCAAGACGTGACTAGACATTCACCTCACCAATGCGTGACTAGACATTCACCCCACCAAGACGTGATTAGACATTCACCTCAACAAGGTATGACTAGACATTCACCTCACCAAGGCGTGACTAGACATTTACCTCACCAAGACGTGACTAGACATTCACCTCACCAAGGCGTGACTAGACATTCACCTCACCAAGGCGTGACTAGACATTCACCTCACTAAGGCGAAACAATACATTTACCTCACCAAGACGTGACTAGACATTCACCTGAATAAGGTATCACTAGACATTCACCTCACCAAGGCGTGACTAGACATTGACCTCACCAAGGCGTAACTAGACATTTACCTCAGCAAGACATGATTAGACATTCACCTCAACAAGTTGTGACTAGACATTTACCTCACCAAGACGTGACTAGACATTCACCTCAACAAGGTATGACTAGACATTCACCTCACCAAGGCGTGACTAGACATTTACCTCACCAAGACGTGACTAGACATTCACCTCACCAAGGCGTGACTAGACATTCACCTCACCAACTTTTTCTTCATGCGTTCTTTGCCTTGCCCACTCTCTTCTCTTTCTATGTTGGTTCCAATCCATCTCATGTGTGGCTATATTTTTTGATTTTTTTCTGAGTATGTGTCCAATCTATCTGCTTTTGCTCCCCATTATCCAACTGTTTCTATATTTCTTCCTCGTTCGCCTTCTCGTTCCCTGTGAAACACATGGCCATCGTGACACCTGCCAACCTCAAAATAAGCATCTGGCCCAACATATGCAGTTTTATTTTTTTCATTGCAATTATTTTACATGATTAGGTTGCTAGTCCTATGCACATCCTTTTTTAGCCACCTTTTACGATATGTTGCAGTAGTGATATTCATTTTAAAATATTCAGAGAAGAAATGCCTCTACGAAAATGGACTAATATTTCTGCCGAAGACAGTCAAGCTGTAAACTAGCAACACAACGCTATCCGTTCTCTGGACTACATCATGCTACTTGCAAAGCCTTGGTCAGGGATTGATAGCGGGAGACTGAGAACAAACGAAGATGAAGAAGGAGGACAACTAATATTTGTATCTAAGCTGTGCACGTGCATGCGACACCTAGAGTCTGCTACCTACAGTCATCACAAAGCTGGATGTTGCTGCTACCTATTGAAGCCGATAGGAACTACCAACTTCATTTTGTAGCTATCCCATTTCAGTTTGCGACTTACTTACTGACTTACCTTTGTATTGACCAATTACCAAGATATATCGTTAACTTCTTTTTACTGACGAGTAATTGATCTTTTTCCAAACACAAAATTTGAAGTGAATGGGTATGTAGTGTAAATGTCCAGCGGAATTGTCTATTCTTCTTCTTTTTCCTTTTTCATCTTCTCCTTCTTCTTCTTCTTCTTCTTTTTCTTTTTCTTCTTCTTATTCTTCTTCTTCGTTTATCCTCAAATTAAGGTCCCGGCTTATCTTACAAAGGACACCGTTGTTTGTAAGGCTGTTTGATCTCCATACAGCTTTTGTATCATGTCTGCCTCGAGAGGCCAGTATTGTTTTCTCTCTCTTCCTTCGTGAGCATGCAGCTTTGTAGGATGTGTTCCATGGTCATGATATGCTCCCCACATGGACACTTGTCATCTGTCCCAATCCTCATTTTGTTGTGAAGATGACCCTTGGGTCTGTGATGCCCAGTTCGCAGTCTGAAAATGATCTTGCTCTGCTCCAGTTAAATCATAATAGCTGTCTTTTCAGAAGTCAGGGTGTTGGTCAGCCACTTTTTCCCTGAGGTTGGCTTTAACTATGATCTTGGCGTCACTATACCTGATGTACAGGTCTGTTTGTGAGGATGCTCCTGAACACTTTACTAGTTTTTCGGTATCTTCATTTAATTTAATTCCATATTCCAGTGGAATGGTATCCGCTGTATGACCAACCTTGGATGTTCTGATGAGAGCTGTTGTCAGGAAGAACATAATCTCTCGAGATCTTCATCTTTGTGTTGCGTAAGCGCTACTAATACTGAGGAGACATCAGTCAGGAATACTATGTTTTCTTGGTGGATATCTTTATCTTGGATCACAAGCTCAGCTGCTCCCGTCCATGCCTCTGCTTCTGCTCGGAAATTATTGGAATATGTTTCCGTTGTTAATACTCGAGTTTTTCTTCTGGAAAACTTCTTCTCCATTCACAGTTAGATGAACCATCTGTATATACGTGTTTCCATGTCTCTTGTGGCAGATTGCAATAGCTTCCCTGACAACCTGAGCGTGCTGATAAAGTGGACCGGGGTCCTCTAGGGGGTTGTGCAATGCTTGCCTTCATCTGTGTATCACTCACTAATACGGGGATCACATCGAACCTCACCTTGTTAGCCAACGAGGAGGTTAGGTGAGGGTCTCGGCCAGTATATTTCTCCTGACCCTGGCCAACATTGTCTGATCAGTGAGCTTTGCCTGACCAGTCGTTAGCCTCATCGTCCAGTCAGGTGAGGGTCTCGGCCAGTACATCTCTCCTGACCCTGGCTAACATTGCCTGACCAGTCGTTAGCCTCATCGTCCAGTCAGGTGAGGGTCTCGGCCAGTACATCTCTCCTGACCCTGGCTAACATTGCCTGACCAGTCGTTAGCTTCATCGTCCAGTCAGGTGAGGGTCTCGGCCAGTACATCTCTCCTGACCATGGCTAACATTGCCTGACCAGTCGTTAGCCTCATCGTCCAGTCAGGTGAGGGTCTCGGCCAGTACAACTCTCCTGACCCTGGCTAACATTGCCTGACCAGTCGTTAGCCTCATCGTCCAGTCAGGTGAGGATCTCGGCCAGTACAACTCTTACTGACCCTGGCTAACATTGCCTGACCAGTCGTTAGCCTCATCGTCCAGTCAGGTGAGGGTCTCGGCCAGTACATCTCTCCTGACCCTGGCTAACATTGCCTGACCAGTCGTTAGCCTCATCGTCCAGTCAGGTGAGGGTCTCGGCCAGTACATCTCTCCTGACCCTGGCTAACATTGCCTGACCAGTCGTTAGCCTCATCGTCCCATGGAATTATATAATTGCTGCATCGAGAATCCGGAAATCCGTTCCCAATAAATTCCTGAGCAAGCCGGATTTTCGGACTTTTACTGTCTTACGTGAGAGCATATAAGTAGCCGAGTGAGTAAAGCATCCGAGAATCGCAGCAATGGTGCTGGGTTCGAATTACGTTATCCACACGCTCGTCCTCCTAGCTGTCGTACACTGCTTACTGTTATGGAAGAAAAAGCAAGGAAACTTGACATTCTACCTCATAAAGAGCTGAGATCTAATACAATGTCAAATCGTAAAATAGGTGCTAAAACAACTCAAGAAGATACTCCTGTATGAAAAAACAAGAAGGAAAATAAAATATTTTGATCATGCCAAGCGACTTGACAGTCTGTTAAAAGTTATATTGGAAGAAATTGTGGAGGGCAAGAGAGCCAGAGGGCGGCAGAGGTACAGATGACAAGCAACATGAAAATATGATTGGTTTGACTGAGTGTTCCAACCTGGCACGGGGCATAGACGGAGATCCATAACCGTCAACCTCCGATGCGGAGACGGCACTTGATGACGATGATGAGTACAACGAAGGCTGATGCACTTCTTCCCCCACAGCAGAGGGGCTATTTTTACCTGCTTTGTGTATTTACATATGTGTAGGAGGTAGCTTCAAAATAATCCAAGAAAACTCGTCTCACGTTTTAGTAAGTGATGGAATTTTGAGTTTTATGTGTTGGTTGATAGAGTCTATGACGTTTGAGTGAGTGACCCAAGACACTCTATGTTCGGACATGAAGTGCAGAGTCCAAGACTAAAGTCAAGACGAAGTTTCATACAGTCAACCCAGCCCCTACAGACTAGTCCCGGAAAACGACGCATCGAAAGTTGGAAACAGCTTGATCGAGTTATGGGAGGAACCTGCGCCTGGACATCTCCTGCTCTTCGCAACATGGAACTCACTAAATAGACTTCCAACTGGTGTGTCACGATGCAGAATAAACCTGAAAATATGTGGATACAGGGATGATGAAACATGCAAATGTGGAGTAATACAAGACCAGGACCATCTGATGATCTGCCCAAACCTCCCGGAGAATTTGTTTATGGGTGACCTGCTGGGTGCCATTGACCGGGCAATCCACATCGCTGAATAATGGAACAATGAAGTGTGACTTAGTTTCTAGGACAAAGGCAGTAAGTAAGTAGGGAGTGATGATGTCACGGAGGTTCGAGTTTTATGTGTTGGTTGGTAGAGGCTGTGACGTTTGAGGGATGATGTCATGGAGGTTCGAGTTGGTTCGTAGAGGGTGTGACGTTTGAGGGATGATGCCAGGGAGTTTGGAGTTGGTTGGTAGATGCTGTGACGTTTGAGTGAGTGAGGATGTCACGGAGTTTCGAGTTTTATGTGTTTGTTGATAGAGGCTGTGACGTTTGAGGGATGATGTCATGGAGGTTCGAGTTGGTTGGTAGAAGCTGTGACGTTTGAGGGATGATGTCACGGAGTTTCGAGTTGGTTGGTAGAGGCTGTGCCGTTTCAGGGATGATGTCACGGAGGTTCGAGTTG